>OY757915.1:94572587-94697587 GCA_963585895.1 Sepioteuthis lessoniana | reverse complement strand
ACATTCAAAACAAGCGACATAAACAAAACAAATTTATATCTTAACAATACATACAATGAAAACATTCAAAACATTACTATGGTTCTATTACTGTTCGTGAAAATATTCTGTGCGTGTGTGTGTAACTAACACAACTAAAACTACAAAAAAGGACTAAATGATAAAAGTGTCCTGTGCATGTTGACTATGCATTTCTAAATGTTCGTTTCTTTATGTGGTTCGACGCAATTGCTGTTTTCGAGGCTGAAAAAAGTCTTACAGACAAGGTATACTAAGGAAAGGAATGTTTGCTTGGCCTATATATTTTGTGGCGTTTGACGGCTGTTGGTGAATATGAGAGAGTGATAGTATTATCTCTGGAAGTAGCAGTGAAGAGATCGTGTTATTACTGCAAGTGAAAATGTGAAAAAGAGGAAGAGTGTTTGAAGATGAAAATAGAAAATACGTGTCTTGGAGTCGGCTCCGAAAAACGCGGGACGAAATTCAAATGAGGACGTAGTTTTAAACACTGACCGCGTGGTTCTCCTGACCAATGGTTTCCCGAGACTGAATATAACGTGCGTCCGCCATCTTTGTCTCGGGAACTCGTGCCATACCGCCCATTTTAAATTATAGGAGTGTAAGTCCTATAAATCGCATATCAACCTTTATGGGTCATTTAATGTCAAAGAACAGTATTGGTACTATTGAAACCATATCTAGTGAAGATAAGGGAGTTCATGCCTTTCCCAAGGGTATTAGTTTGAAAGTGAATCAAATAGCATGACTGGGGTTCAAACTCATTTACTATGATGTAGTTCACTACACCATAGGGATCCCTTTCATTGAGGTATTTAATGCCAAAGTTTGTCTTTTTTGTAAACAATCACATAATTTCAAGTAACTAATTGTTGTGGGAGCCTTACCCATCTCAACATAATGGACTCTTCTCACCGTTATTAGTACTGTGAGATTTCGCTGCCAGAGACGCAGATCAATATCGGTCTGACACCTCTCCAGGTGTCGGGTAGCACTTCGGCCGGCCGTGTTATCTGCGGCACGGATCTGGCCGAGTGTGTCTCGGTGCCTGGAGATTTCCTTCGGCCTCAGGGGGCCTTCCCCCCAGGCTTTTACCTCCTTCGGGAGGGTTGGGTTCATTGCCCGGCGCCTGAGGCGCCCCTAACAAGGGGAATGCCGAAGGGGCCGAGGGTATTTTTGACAAACTCCGGGCGCGTGTGGGCTACGGCCCTGCGCCCGGTCCCACCCAAAAAAAGGCCTTGTGCCATACATGCCCGTAAGGTGGGGCGTGCATCAAATACCGCAGATCAATATCGGTCTGACACCTCTCCAGGTGTTGGGTAGCACTTCGGCTGGCCGTGTTATCTGCGGCACGGATCTGGCCGAGTGTGTCTCGGTACCTGGAGATTTCCTTCGGCCGCAGGAGGCCTTCCCCCAGGCTTCTACCTCCTTCGGGAGGGTTGGGTTAATCACCCGGCGCCTGAGGTGCCCCTAATAAGGGGAATGCCGACGGGGCCGTAGGCATTTTTGGCAAATGCCGGGCGCGTGTGGGCTACGGCCCTGCGCCCGGACCCACCATAAAAAAGGCCTTGTGCCACACTTGCCCGTTGGGTGGGGCGGTCAACAAATACCGCAGATCAATATCGGTCTGCACCTCTCCAGGTGCCGGGTAGCACTTCAGCCGGCCGTGTTATCTGTGCCACGGATCTGGCCGAGTGTGTCTCGGTACCAGGAGATTTCCTTTGGCCTCAAGGGGCCTTCCTCACCTTTCAAATAACTATTCTTATTAAATAATAATTGGTTTGCACAGTTATATGGTTTCAAGTGTTCCTATCTAATACCACTAATTTACACCCATTTATATGCTTTCAAGTAACTATTCCTATTTAATAACAACAATAATAATCAATAGTTTGCATACAGTTATATGGTATCAAGTATTCCTATCCAGTACTAATAATTTTGAAACAGATTAATTTGATCCATAGATTAGACCCTAACAGGTACTACCACTCCATATCAGAGTGGACCTGTGAGTAATGGCAAAAAATGGATACTCACACAGTCCCCAGAGCTCCATATTCAGTTTATTGTCAAACCCCTTTTTTTTCTTTTTTTGGTGGGGAGGTACCCCTCTGCATGGGATACAGTCAGTGTATTCTAAACCCAGTTCTTGGCCAGGCTATGAAATTAATTAAATTAGAATAAAATAAAGAATTATCATGTTATTTAACTTTTTATGAAATTTTGGATACTTCGTATAATGCTTATTGAGCTAAGTTCATTATCATAAAGTTGTAGCATGTGTTCTCTGACTCTTTCTTACCATCCATCCCTATTTTCCAACACTTCTAGAAGGTTCTCAATGCTGCATCTAGTGTTCATACAGAGCTGATGTATCTAAGTCCTTACTGGTTGGCCAACAGTGATACATCAATGTGTTGTAGCAGCCCCTTATAAGTGAATTTGATTCTCACAGGTGCCCTACACTTCTAGCCTTGTGCCAAACTAAACTAACTTTAGTAAATAACAACTTCTTTTGAAATTTTTTTTTGAGGAAAATGTCAAAGTAAAATTTGATATTTTAAAAAGGAAAATAAAACCAAGCTTTTTTAAAAAAGCCTTTGAATTCTGAGCCTTCAATACGTGTGTCCCTCATCCACTCTTAGTTACTGGCTAAAAATGTAAAATGTTGTCAGACTGTTAACAGATTACAAAATTTTATAGACAATAGGGATGAAGAAATGGGGTTTTCCTGAAAGGTGTTCTGGTTGCCTGGGTATTTGTATTTCTAGATAGTGGCACATATACAAAAAAAACAAAAAACAACACATCCAGATGATTGAATATTAAAGTACAGAATAATATGACAGGCAATTATTTATTTTAAATTACAGAATAATATGACAGGCAATTATTTATTTTAAAGTACAGAATAATATGACAGGCAATTATTCATTTTAAAGTACAGAATAATATGACAGGCAATTAAAGATGAATGATTTGTAAGTTTAAGAAGAGTCAAGATTTTAATAATCCAGTTTAAAAGCATTGTAAGAGTAATTTAAAGGTGAACATTTTTAGATCTTACTTTTCAAATGTAGGCATCATTGGGGAACAAGAAAAACCTGGCCTGTTTACCAAAACTTTTCTCATTTGCCAATGATACCTACATTGGAAAAAAAAAAAAAGTTTGGCTTTATGTTACCCATACTACATTTTTAACTGGGATTATTAGAATTGTTTAAAATATTTAGTATGTTTTTATAAATAATACACAATGACATTCGTTTTGATTGTATGATGTTGCACTAGAAATAATGAAATCCTGATATGTTTGGTTTATAAGAAAATTAACTTTTTATTAAAAAAATTCATTAGAAGTCAGCTTATTTATCATATTTACCCAACCCCTCCACTCAGGCAGGATACGACATAAGGTCAATTTTTAAGCGGAGTTTAACAGGTCTGAATTCAGAGTTTTCCTTCTCCTAGACTAGTTGCCTCACCAAGGCTGAAGAACCCAGTCTGTCCTACTATTTACCCATAGCTGGAGGGAGAATGATTGGATTCCTACCTTTCCCAAGGGTATTAGTGCTATGTGAAATGCGATCAGCCTCGTCCAGGATTTGAACTTGTATCGCCATGTCCATTTCCTAAGACGATAACAATTACACCATGGGCACCTCCTTAATATGCTGGACCATGGCTCACATAGACCAGTTATATTAGATTGGCTGTATTATTGTTAGTCAATCGAAACATAGAAATGGGAATTTCCTGGCTGGAATCAAGGTAGCCTGGATATATGAATTTCTCAGTAGTGGCACAAATACCAATAGCTCAGGTTTTTAAGAATTAAGATTTAAAACTCTTAGTTCTATCTGGCTTTGAGTGAAGTGTATACGTATACTTCTGAATACTCATTCTCAAAATTCTGCTTTTTTGCTAAATGTAATCTATTCAAAAATGTGTCTTGACTAAAGGGGTCATGGCTGGTGTGATCAAAGACAAGCCTTTTATATTCAGTAACACTGTGAGATGAAAGGAGAATACAACACATAATGAACCATATAACCAATTAAGTACATGCATATGTTTAGCATGGTAATGCATGCACGAATAACAAGCTGGCTTTCACAGAATCTCTTTTGTGAGGTTGGATGTTGGTTATGCTTTATGGTACATCAATCTTTGTGGCTTATTTAATAACAAATTCCATTTATACAAATATATATTAAATATATATGATTTGTTAGCAAATAGTTTGTTGGTAATATTTTTAAATGAGCCTAATACCATTTGTTTTCACACAGTTCAATGGTTTCAAGTATTGCTCTCAAACACTAATAATTCTATTTGCATACAGTTCAATGGTTTCAAGTAAAGTAAATGATAAAGCTGTTCTATTTGAACTATAGATGGGACCCTAACAGATACTAATACTCCTGGTCAGAGTGGATCTGGGAGTAATGCCAATAAAAGGGTACTTCAGATTCCTCAAAGCTCCAGGAATGGAGCCTCACCCTTAGATGGCCTAGTATCATATCACTGACACTTGTTTGGGGAGTTTTCTTACCCCTCTGCAGAGATGCAGTCAGCATATTCTACAGCCCCAGCTGACAGGGGTTTTTTCTGCCTTCAGTATGAGACTCCTGACTGAAAGTCGGCAAACAATTTAATATAAAGAAAACATTTTTCCTTGATTTATCTTTTATTTTTTCACAAACTCTCCCATCAATACAACAATCACTAGCTAGTGTAGAAAATGATTTTAATAAAAATTAGGAAGAGGCCTTAACCATAAATTTAATATTAGCATTGGAAGCAATCAAAATAAAGTAATATTCTGTAAAATAATCAATAGGGTAACTTTCCTAGTATTTATTTGTTTTTTTAGGTTAGTAAAAAGGTAATTCCTGTGTATGGAGTGAGTGAGGGAGAGGCTCTCTGTGATTGGATATACTAATCACATGATGAGACCAGAAGTCTTGGCACAAAAATCCAAACTCCAGTCAGACAGATTCCACCAGACATGCTGTGAGGCAGGGACGTTAAAAGCTCTCAGAAAGACAATCCTAAGATACCAGATATTTTCTTCAGCGCACTGGTAAGTCCCTTAAACTCAACTTTATACACAGGGAGGACTGTATATCGTTATTAATTGTTTTACGTGTTGATTAATAAATTGTTAGAATTAAATGAAGTATTAATTCATTTATTTGTTGTTGTTAGCCTTAGAATAAACTCTATACTAACACAATAGTAACTTCAACTTGTGCTAGCCCAGTCGGCCGGGGCTGTAAAATACACCAATTGCATCTCTGCAGAGAGGTAAGGCTCCCTACCAAATGAGTGTCCTGGATTGACATTAAACCACTTGAGGGCAAGGTTCCAGCCTTGGAGTTTTGATTTCAAATTAAATTCAACTTGCACTATAATAAACAGATACACAGTAAGTTCAACATTTATCAAAACTGAAGGTCTATTTACCAAGGCATTTGAACGATAAAACAATTTTTTCAAAATAATCTCCTTGGTATTCAACATACTTATTCTAGAGAGTTTTCCATTTGTTTAAGTAACTCTTAAACTCCTCTTCAGATATCATAGGAAGCTGCCTCAGATTTCTTTTAATGTTCTCTTTTCTATCAAATTTTATACTTGAGATAAATTTTCAGTTTAGAAAACAAGAAAAAGCTGAATGATGCTAGTTCATTAATACAGTCTTATACTTTGTCAAAAAACTGATGATCTAGTATTCATAATTGGCACTGACTCATCTCGACTTCAGTATAAACATCTTTTTATTATACAAGCGGCTCAGTTGTGTAAACATCTTTATTTAAAGCTTAAAATTCTAAAATTTCAGTTTCAATATTTTTGCTCATCTCCCATAAACTCACCATTATATATATATACACACACACACATATTTACACACACACATATATATATATATATATATATACGCATATATATATATATATATATATATACGCATATATATATATATATACACACACACATATATATATATATATACACACACATATATATATATATATATATATATATACGCATATATTTATATATATATATTTATATATACATATACGCATATATTTATATATATATTCGTATGTACATATACGCATATATTTATATATATATATATACGCATATATTTATATATATATATATATATATATATATATAAACACACATATACGCATATATATATATATATATATATAAACACACATATATATATATATACACGCACACGCACACACACACACACACATATATGTATAAATTTGTTTAAAATTTGAGTCCTCATTGTTTGGTGAATATTAAATTCTAATTAAATTCAGTAAAAAGGTGATAAAACTTTAAAATTATGTGTCAAATGAATATGACAGTATTAAAAAGATAAAAATGATTAATAACACACTCTAAATTTCATGGCTCCTATTATCAAGTGAGATTCACCAGATAATCAGAGTTGTCATATATATATTTTTTTTTTTCTTACACACACACACACACACACACACACACACACATGTAATGACATATAAAAGCACAATACACACATTGAAAAAATCTCTGCAAATATTACATTACCTCCAATACACTTGTATTATAACTAGGGGCAATTTACTGAAGCTTGAAATGAACAGCTATGGGGCTTGGATGAGTTACAGCACAAGTAATCTTCCAAACAATCATGTAATCTATATATCTTAAAAGCTAAGCAAAAGAATAATCAAAGTTTAGATCAATAAATAAGAAAAAATTTAAATCTAAAATCAAATGAATAAAAATAAAAGATTCATTAAAAGTTTTAAACTATTTTTAAGGCCCGGCTGTTTTAAAATTTTTTTCAAAACAGTTTTCTTTTTAGATTCAACAATTAACATGCACCAGCCTAAAAGAACAGACAAAAACTAATAAACAGGCTAATAAGCTAGAAAAATTAAAAGTAGATGTTTATAAAGAGGGAATCAAAGTCAAAATATTCAGCAAATACAACCAAACTTAACAAAATACTTATTTTTTTTACTTCAAAACTGGCTAAAAAATATCTAGGATTCATATATAAAGCAGTTGTATCTAGTAAGTATTTATGCAAACCTGCTACCACCAGAAAGGGTGTATCACAAGATCAATTTTTAACTGTAATGCTACTGGTTTCATTTCAGAGTTTTCCTTCTCTTAGAGTGGTTGCTTAAACTTAGGCTAAAGAACCTTGTCTGCCCTTCTATTTTACCCATAGCTGCTGGTGTGGGTTGGTTAGTGGTTTTGTTTTACAGCGTATCAACCCTTTTCAGGTCATTTAACACTAAATTAAATTTCAAACAATTCAGTTTAGTATAAGTATAGTTTTTGTTTACAAACAGATGTCAAAACAGTTCTATTTTAAACAATTCAGTTTAGCAGAAGTACACAGTTTAGTTCTATTTAAAAACAGTTCTTTTTCAAACAGTTCAGTTTGGCATAAGTACACAGTTGTAATGTCAAAAACAGTTTTATTTCAAGCAATTCAGTTTAGCATAAGTACAGTTTAGTTCTATTTGACCCATAGATAGGACCCTATCAAGTGCTACCACTCCAGGCCAGAGTGGACCAGGGAGTGATGGCAATGAAGGGGTACTTCACATTTACCAAAGCTCTAGCATTACTGGAAGCATCAGATTGTTTAGTGTCATATCCAGGACACTCATTGCAGGTGGGGTCTTACCCCTCTGCAGTTGGTGTATTCTACAGCCCCAGCCAACTGGGCAATGGTGGGGTGGGGTGGAGAGAGAAAAGAAAATATAAAATGATAAGAATTTTGTAATTACCAATTATGAGACGTTCATTTTTGGTAGGGGGTGAAGTCGATGTAAAAAAAAAACTGATAATCATTTTATAGGACAAAAAAAATAATTAATAGCAATATGTATTTACTCAACCAAACAGTCATGGACAGGATTCAACAAATCAATCTTTAGTGAAGTTCAGCTGGTTTAAATTCAGAGTTTTCCTTCTTATACACTAGTTGTTATACCAATGCTAAAGAGCCCAGTCTGCCCTACTGTAGTATTTTCTATCATGGACTTCTTTGGGTGGTCTTGGGTTTATCTTGGTCTCCGTGCCCACTTCTGCTCTTATAAATGGGCACAAAAACTTTGATTTTCAATGTCTTTATTCATCCAAATTCCCACATCAACTGCATGGCTGGAGAAAGAGCCATTTTAGGTGTCCATTTGTGATAGCGCCCTGGACAACTCTCTTATTAACCCTACCCAACTGATCCATTCTCATGACTGAACCAACCAATCAGAGAACAGTTAAAGAAGTCAGCCAGGGGTCAAGTCTTGTCTATCATATCACTGGTAATTTTCCATGACTCTTCTAAAGAAATACCAGTTAACTTTTGAATTCTACACTTGTTTTACAAAATTAATAGGCTACCTATTCTTTATGCAACACTACTATTTACTCATTGCTTGGAGTGGGGAGAAAAAATGGAATCATGCCTTTACCAAGGACATTAGACAGAAATGAAATACAAAAAGCCTCATCCAGAATTTGAACTCAGGTTTCAGAGTTCATTTTCTACAATGATAACCATTACAGAACATGTGTCAACTTTATTGTTGTGGTCTTCCGATAAGACTGGTGGAAGAACAACTCAAACAACGGGTGATAGGTAAATGTTATTGTATTAGCAGAAAAAGGAAGTCATACAAAGAAAGTACTAGCCGTGCTCGGCTTGCAGTCCATCGTTCAAATGTCTTGTAAGGAACGAGAAATTATCTCCCCCGAGTGAGCTAAGCTCGGAGAATATGTTTAGGTTGGATGAGTCCATCTTTAGGTATGGTAGGATATGTACCCATAACATTTATAAAAGGAATTAAAAAAGACATTTTTTATTATATGATTTTTATTAATATAATCTGTTTTTAAAAAGTCAATTTATCAATCTTTTTATTCTTTAACCTTTTGAGAAAAAAAAAAAGGTCAAAATACTTTTTTTTTAAAGGAAAACAAAAGAACAAAAGTAATAAAAACAATAAAATAAGAAATAAAACCTATATACTGAGAAGTTTCAAATTACTCAGACAACACACAAAATGATCTGAGACAGAAGAGGATCAATATTAATGTCTGCAATAAAAATATCTCATACAAACAAGATGGATCTCCATTTTTGACTTTAGCAGAATTTAAAAGAATTTTTTTCTTTCTGCTTTTTACTGTCCCTCTTCTAATTCTTTCATATGATTTATAAAATCATTGCTACGTTACCTTTTAAAGAAACAGTTAATTTTTCTATGTAAAAACATTTATTTACTAAAAGAAACTAAAATATCCCTCAATAAAATTTTTTACATTTGTTCTATAATAATTTACATTCTGTAAATGAAATTCACATGCAAATCTAACAACTATATATGAACAGGAAGATTAATTATTTGACTTTACAGTATTTTTTTTCTATAATCTCCATAATGCAAAAAGGGACCATGGTATAGATTAAAGGTTTAACCAACTTCCTACCAAGTCAGATTTAACACAAGGTCATTTTATGGTGGGAGGCTACATATGAACTGAGACTCATGAGTGGCTGTTAGAAAAAATCCTTGGTTCCTTCAGCATTCCCCTTTAGAGTGCCTCAAGGATTAATGATAAACTCAGCCATGCTAAGCTGCTACTGCTTGGGGGAATGGCCCCCTGAGACTAGGTGATCAAATTAATATCACCCACAGAGTACAAATGCCAGGTGAGCCCTGGATGTGCCAGGTAAAAGCTATGATGAAAATATTAGTTTGTATCTGATCAAAGAAGTTAAGCAGTATCAAACCTGCTATGTACTTGGGTGGGTGACTGCTTATAAACACTAGGTGTTGTAAGGAAAGCTTTATAAATAAGTCACATAGGGAGAAATCAATAAAACAGTTTTATTAGCCAGAAAAAAAAATGGAGCACTTTTTTTTCTTTTAATGGCTGTTTAACCAATATTCTTAGAACTAAATAATTGAAGACATGTTTAACTTCCTTTGGTCCCAATTGTGTTGCAGAGAACAACAATAGATGAAGTATTGTTAATTACAATTTGGGCAAAGTTTGGTGTTTGGTATTTGGTATTTGGTAAAGCTGAAATGTATTGGTACTCTTAAAAGAATTACCATTTTCTAGAACAATTACAAAAAAAATAAAAAAATAATGATTTAGAAGCAAAACTACAAGAGGATAGTTATCCAATGACCAGGTATTTTTCAAAATTATTTCTCATAATAAAAAGATCTATTTTCTTTTCTATACAAATTAATGAATTTTTCATGGGATTTTTTTCTTTTAAATAAACTTGTAATCTACTTTCTTTGTGTAGATTTTCTTAGATACATTGTTGAAAGTAAATCTTGTACAATTGCTGCTAATTCTATCTAACATTTATTGACAACTTTTAATTAAACATCTAAAAATTAGGAATTTGATGCAGAGCATATATAATTGTTAAAAGGCAAAAAGCTATTGAAAGTGATTATATAACAGTTTATTTACTTTTCATTGAGCCTGATATTGTGTAATAGTTAGTGAACTAACCTAGTAGACCATTATTAGTGAGTTTGATTATCAATAGGTGCTCCGTACATCTGGGCTTATGCTAAGATAATGTTTGTAAATAACAACTTAATAATTTTCAAGTTATTATATGCTTAATCAGCGTAATCAATGCATTGCTTCAAATAGTTTAAAATCAATTTATCAAATCTCTATAAGTCTACACATTTAGATATATTACATATTTAAACATGCCAACATTCCCAATTACTGGATGGGCTAGGATACCAACTAAATATATATATATATATATATATATATATATATATATATATATATATATATATATGTGTGTGTGTGTGTGTGTGTGTGTGAAAACACAACCCTCAATAAGTCCCAGGCCTTACATATAGATGGTGCCACTAATAAAAAATCCATATAATTTTTATAAAATACTAACCTTCAAATGGAACGTGTCAAAATTTGAGCCAAATCAGATAATTAGTTCACGAATTATAGTTATTTAACTGAAGCTACTGTTGCAAATTTTCAAAACAATGAAAAAATCTAAATTTCGTGTGTTGATAAAACACTGCTTTCTGATGGAAAAAAACACTGATCAAGCAAAGCAATGGCTTGATAAGTGTTATTTGGACTCTGCTCCATTGAAAACAATGGTTAAGAGGTGGTATGCTGACTTTAAACAGGGTCGTATAGACACAAATGATGCTGAATGCTCATGTTGTCCAAATTCTGCAGTTGTCCCGGAAAACACCAAAAAACTCCACAAACTTGTTTTGGCCGATCGTAAATTGAAGTTGCGTGAGATAGCAGAGGAGTTGAAGATATCAGAAAGCAGTGTATTGACCATTTTGCATGAACATTTGTCAATGAGAAAGCTGTGTTCAAAGAAGGTGCTGAGTTTGCTCACAGTTGATCAAAAACAACAATGCGTCGACAATTCAGAGCATTGTTTGCAACTGTTCCAACGCAAAGAAAAGGAGTTTTACATAAATATGTGGCAGTGGATGAAACATGGATCCACCACTTCACTCTGGAGTCAAATTGGCAGTCAGCTGAGTGGATAGCAGCTAGTGAAATCTGTCCAAAGTGACCAAAGACACAAACATCAGTAGTCAAGGTTTTGGCCTCCATATTTTGGGATGTAGCATTATTGATGCATTTGAAGGAAGTAATTGTTAAAAACGGCCACAAATCAAGAAAAAAGTTCTCTTTCACCAAGACAATGCACCGTGTCACAAGTTAATCGCAACAATGGCAAAACTACATGAACTGCACTTCAAACTGCTTCCACACCTACCCTATTCTTCAGATCTGGTCCCCAGCAACTACTGGCTGTTTGCAGACCTCAAAAAAATGCTCCAGAGAAAGAGATTTGGTTCCAATGAAGAAATGATATCAGAAACTGATTGCTTTATTTGTTAGCCTGGGGACTTATTGAGTGATGTGTCATATATATATATATATATATATATATAATCTTGAAGCTGTCATTTATTTACTTATGGATTAGCACTTCTGCCTTGAAAAGAAGAGCATTTTTCATTCTGCTCCTAAGTACTTTGCTAAGGATCAGAGTGTAGTACCTGTACACTCTGCTTCACTATATTTAAATTAATTTTACTATGCTGTTCAAGCAGTACATGTTAAAGTAGTGGACATGTCATTTGCTTATTTATTTGGGTCTCAGTCAATGGAATTGGGATAAGATTCATTGGTTAATTTTACATCTGTTTGTTTTACCCTCAATCCAGAACTTGCCTGTTTTTGTTTTTTTAAAAATCAGCCTTCATCCTTTATATTGTAATATAATACATATACTTTTGATAATAAACTGAAACTGTCAGAGTTATTATATACAAGCTGACCAAAAGTATGTTTCATGCCAAAGAGTTTATAAAAAGAAACAGAAGAAAGTAATAAAGAATGGTATTTCTCAGAGCAATCCACAAGTAGTAGTTTTTCCAAGCACTTAAAACACATCAATATAAGGGTGACCTTTTCTTTCTAGAGAGACTGCACGATGTTGTTGATCTTGACAAGTGTTGTAAGGATTATTGCCACTCAATCCTTTGACTGGTCAGATATTCTTTGGTGTTGACATTAATTGAGAAGGATCCTATGGCTCTGTTTCAGAACTAGAGCAGAGGTCAACAACTTTGTCTCTTTTGAGAGACCATCTTTGAGTACTGGATGACCTTTGCATAGAAACAATGTCCTATGTCAGTATAGTCAACCAGCTTAACTTGATTAGACAAACTTCAGCATACACACCTTTTTCTCTTACTATATAATGGAATCTCTGGTTGATCTCAATGAGTGCCCAACAATTCAATTAAAGATATGAAGCAGTAGACTATTTACACAACTGATTTATTTATAATGGTGAAGGCTTGTGTCAGACCAGTCACACTTTTTGGATAAGCTGATATCAATAAAGCACCGGTGGGTCACAGACCCTCCCAAATAACACACCTCATGTTTTGAATTTAGATTTTCCTTCTCCCAGACTGGTTGCCATACCAAAGCGAAAGAGCCCAGTCTGTCTTACTATTTATCCATAGCTAGAGAGAGGAGAGAAGGATTCATGCCTTTCCCAAGGACATTAGAGGAGAGAAGGGTTCATGCCTTTCCCAAGGGCATTAGAAAAGAGAAGGGTTCATGCCTTTCCCAAGGGCATTAGTCTAGGATTTGAACTCATCTTGTTGAATTCATTTTCTTACACTGACAACCATTACACCATGTGTGCTTCTTTATATGAGACGTGTTCAAGAAAATATTTTAGCTCTTAATGGCATATCAACCTTCATGGGTTATTTAATGCCAAAGCCATCTTTATAGAAGAACAGTAGTGGTATGTTTAACCCATAGCTGGGGGTGATAAGGGAGGTTCATACTTTTCCCAAGGGTATAAGTCCCAAAGTAAATATACAAGCATGACTGGAGTTCCAACTCAGTGACTATGTAGGGAATAGAAAAATTTTAAGAATTAAATCAAATTAAAAATAATTCTTAAAAATATGCAGAAACTCCCAAAAGCCCCTGACAGGAAGAGGGGTGATGCATGCGCAAAGAAAAGGAACTGTCTTGACAAAAGAAAGAATCTTGTGCTCTTTCAGCAGTAATCAGAGGAGTGACAACACCTCAATCTTTCTTGCTAATGGTGGAAGGCGCCATACGTCTGTCTCTAGATGATGTGTTTGCTAACCTTTCCACTAGTAGCAGTTGCCTCTTTTACTAATGACCCATGACTAAAAACACCGAAGAATGAACTCGTCAGGATTACAATTAAGGCACCATACAATGGACTTAATGACTACAACTGAAAACACTGGATTTAGACATATCTCCCAAAAGCATCTAACACTTTGTTAATGTTTTAAATAGCAAATTTGGACATATATACCTAAGAATGATTAATACATTTTAACACCTTGAATGGGAGATTCAACCATTTCATTTGTATTCAGGAAGAATTTGCTCACCCACTGAATGGTTGTTGAACCCAGAAATTGTTGTGATGCTGGCAAAAGAAAGACACAGGGTTGATAGAAAAACATATATATTCAAGTAACAGAAACAAGATACAAGTGAGGCTGGTTAAACAGTAGTTAGTTGATAGGAAGCTGAGAGTCCAGTAGGGTAGAGACTATCTGTCCACTATGCAGATGGTATCACACGTAATTGTGTCACGTTGATTTGGTTAACTCCATCTATGCTCTCATTGACGTGTATTTATGGAGGAGGGCGAGTCCATTATGTAGGGAGTACAACAGAAATAAAGGCAAAGTATAAAAGATATCTTCATTTCCTATCTTTTACTATCTTCTTCTTTCATATAATTCCTTTACAGCCTTTATATCCAAGAAGTTGAACCAGCAAGATAACGTGGAGTAAGAATAGAATAACCCAGAATGGAGTCAGATAGAAAACAACAATATAAATTACCTTGGAACCCCATAACTACAATGTTGCAGTCCACTATATATATTTACCAACCCCTCTGCTCGGGCAGGATATGACACAAGGTCAATTTTTAAGCAGAGTTTAACAGATTTGAATTCAGAGTATTCCTTCTCCTAGACTAGTTGCCCCACCAAGGCTGAAGAACCTAGTCTGCCCTACTATTTACCCATAGCTGGAGGGAGAATAATTGGATTCATACCTTTCCCTAGGGTATTAGTGCTATGTGAAATGCAATCAGTCTCAACAAGGATTTGAACTCATGTCGCCGTGTCCATTTCTACGACAATAACCATTACACCACGGGCAC
Source organism: Sepioteuthis lessoniana (assembly GCA_963585895.1). Taxonomy (NCBI): domain Eukaryota; kingdom Metazoa; phylum Mollusca; class Cephalopoda; order Myopsida; family Loliginidae; genus Sepioteuthis; species Sepioteuthis lessoniana. Next base: position 94,682,739 of record OY757915.1, on the reverse strand, counting down.
CTCCAATATATTAGCTAGGATGCCACAAGGACTCCCTTCACTGAAGCAGTATTCATAAAGACAGAAAGGAAAAATAAATTTTCAAAATAGTTCTTTCTGTATTCAACCCACTTATTTCATTAGTTGAAGCACCTGTGACATTTCTTTTGATATAGTGTTAGGTTGCATCACCATATTTCTCTTAATGTTCCTCATGTCCTCAAATCTTAACCTTAATATGAAATTCCAGTTTAGGAAACAGGAAAATATCAAATGCTCCAAGGTTTGATAATTATGAATTCTACTCTATTTGCAGAAACATTTACTTCATTTTATTCAAAAAGTATTGAGACTGACTTCATAATTGTTTTATTAAAATTGGCACTGATTGTTTAGATATCTAGACAGCCATCTAGGCATCATTGCTTTTATACAAGTTGCCAATTGTTTTCATTTGAATTTAAAAATTAAGTCTTCAGTCTAAATACTTTTTTATCACATCTTGTTTATGTACAAAAAAGGGTTAATAGTTTGGTTGAATTTTATGGCAAATCAACCATTGTTGGTAATTTAATGTCAAATCCTATTTTTACATATATATTAAATCTATGATTTGTAAACACATTTTGTAGATACATACAGTTAAATGATCAAACAGTTCTATTTCTAACAATTTAGCATGAGTCAACAAAGTTAAATGGATCCAAGTATTGCTATGAATCACTAACAATTTAATTAAACACCAGTCATTTGTTCACACATATTTAAATGTTAAACAGTTCTATTTGACTCATAGATAGGACACTATCAAGTGCTACCACTCCAGGCCAGAGTGGACCTGGGAATGATGGCAATAAAGGGGTACTCCGCATTCCCTAAAGCTCCAGCATTACTGGAGCCTCAGATAGTTTATGTGTCCATTTGTTATATAGTCATAACTAAGACACTTGTTGTGAGGAGGGAGAATCTTACCCCTCTGTAGAGATGCTGTTGATGTATTCAACAGCTCGATCCGACAGGCCTGAAAACAATTATAGGAGAGTGATTTGTCAAAGTATTCACTCACTTTTCTTTATCAACCATTATTACTTGTATTTGCAGGTATTTGTGTAAATATATTTGGCAAAGGGACAAGGTCAAGGAGAAGAGTGGATTCATGCCTTGGTCAGGAGTATTTGTAGGAAGCACTTAATAATCTGTGTAGCCTGTATCTATCATCATTTCTGAGTGGTATTGTCTGCTTCTTGTATTTTTTAATGTGAAACTATTTTCTTTTATTAGATCTATTGACGTTCATAGTACATAATCTAGGCAGATTATAAATAGATATGTTACTAATGTATCTCCATGCAAGACTCTAGCAACAAAGTCAAAAAAGTTCATGTCACCATCACATGAATGAACTATTACTTTCATGATTTTGTAAATCATCATTATAGCAGTAAAAGGGAGATCATATATTAGTAATATTTGCTCCAATTTCCTCAGTGTATAGAATCAGATGCCTTGGAGTCATTTATAAACAGTAGTGTTGCCTCATGATTTTTTTGCACATACTCCTTTGATGATTTGACAAATAGTCAGAGTCTGTGATGTTGTGGATTGATTTCTGTGAAAGCTGTATTAATTTTACCTAAATATTTTTTAACTTCAGATTAAATACAATGGAGAAGCAGCATATTATAAACCTTAGCAGTTATAACGGTAAGAATTATGACTATAGTTCTAAGTGATTCTGACATTGACTTTCTTTGTGAAGGGGATGATGCAGCCTTTTGTCCTTTTCTCTATTGTGCTTTGTTTATATACATAGCATCACATAATTGAAGAAGCTTATCAAATTTTCTCGTCTTCCATACTAAGGAAACGTTTTGTTGAGGCCTTCAGCTTTTCTGCTTTTATTTTTTCAAGTTCTTCAATAAACTGTTCAAGTTTGATGTCTATAGTTACCGGTTCATTGACCTAGTGGGTAGAGTGTATGCCAATGACCTGGGAAACTGGAGTTCAATCCCAGGTCAAGTCATACCAAAGACTAAAAAAAATGGTACTTGATACCTCCTTGTCTAACACTCAGAATTATAAGATATGTATCAATGGTAAAGTGGAGCAATCCAGGGAAAGAAGTAGCACCCTCCCCTACACTGCAGTGTAGTAGCTAGTGAAACGGCAGCCTTTGAGTAACCCTCGACAACAGTTGCCAAGTTTACTTTACTTTAGACCATTAATTTCTTTAATAGGTTTTATTTTTGATTTCAGGAGGGTTTCTAAGCAAATTCTTGAAATGTTCTTTCTACTTCTGAAGCCTTTCTTCTTGGCTGGCAGCTTTTAGTTTTGGTCTTGAGGTGCTTTTCTTTCTAACTACTTCATTTACTGTCTGCTGTGTTAGTTGTGATAACACATGTACCCGGTTCGGTCCAAGACTAAGTGTTCCTGTATTGTTATTCACCTGCAGTCAGGATTGAACTGTTATACTATGTGTCCAGCAGGACACATATCATAACAGTTCAATCCTGTACTCAGTTATGGTTAATGGAATCAGAGCAAGCAATCGCCATGGATTAAATAAAGGATGTAGTTTGACTAGAAACACCTGAAGAAGGCCAGAGGACACATCGTTCGAAACGTTGTGAATATAACAAAGAAGAAGACATTAACCTGAAAATCCTAAATGATAAAAATAACTATATCACTTACTATTTTTGCCTGTCAAGTCTATCAGCTATTAAGGTGCACTTTAGTTTCCCACCAAAAATTAATACGGAGGACTACAACCTCAACTTTTTTAAGAATAAAAAATCATATCAGCATGTTAACATGGTTTTTAAATGTACAAATATGAAAACTCAATGAATTTATCATTTTTAATCTATTAATTTATTATTAGAATAGTCAAATAACAATACTTTTTAATCCCCTTTTTAATATTTTACCTGTTAAAAATATGCAAATCTTTCATTGCTCCGAAAATACAAATTTTTACCTTTTTTTAAATTTCCTATTTTTATGGTAAAATTTTCCTTTTTTTTTTCTTACATTTTTGTACTTAAATATTTAACCTTAATACAAGGGACAAAACTTGAAATTGCTTAACTAAGTTTCTATATGTTTTTTATTTAACATTTTTTTATATCTTAAAAGATAAATATATATATATAAACAGCTCCCAGTTTCTTGCTTTCAAATTTATATTTTTCATTTTATTGTATTATATTAATTTATAGGGCTATTGCAATGCGAAATAATTATTTGAGTCTAATTAATTTCAAAGTAAAAAATTCACCATCAGAGACTTTTTAAAATGAACATGTTGGATGTTCAAATGTTTTTGGACGTTGTAAACATAGTGTCACTTGGCGTGTTTGAATGCCATGTGGGGTGTTGTAACCATGGTGCTAGGTGGGGTGTTTAAATGCAATGCGGAATAGATGTGAATTCAGTTGTTCAAATCAATTTAATTTTATTTTATTCTATGCTTATTTTTTATAACGTAAATATGTATTCAAAATGTGCATGTTAATGACATATTCAGTATTTAATTCTAACCTACTATTAATCTGAAGGTGTAACTTAGATATTGATAAGTAAGTAAAGTTGGGCGACCTTAGTTGAGGGTGACCAGAAGGCTCCCTTTTCAATAGCTACTACACCAAGGTATAGGGGAGGGCACTACTCCATTCCCTGGATTGCTCCACTTTACCCTTGATCCTTACCTTATAATGCTGAGTGTTAAGCAAGGCGGCATCAAATACCATTTTTTGAGTCTTTGATATGACGCGACTTGGGATTGAACCCAGGTCTCCCAGACCATTGGCGAACACTTTACTCATTTGGTCAGTGGCCCAGTAGCCTCCTTAATTCTGAGATTACCAACACTGCGTGCTATTGCTTCTATTTTAATGGAAAAATTATAATCCTTATTTTTGCATTTAATTAAATGTTTATGGAATGAGGATGCATGTGTGTAGAGGTGTTCTTTAATTCTGATGTGGAGGGGTCTGATTGAACTTCCTATATAAAAATTATGGCATTTTTAGCAAATTAAATGATAAATAGTGTAAGTTTTTTGGCATCTATTTGGATTTCTTATTGGGCAGTTAGCTCAAGTGCGTGTTGTAACAGTATTGTTATTTTTCTTCTTTTGGTATTGGCGTAGTAAGGGTCTGGAGAGGGCCAGTTATATACCAAGCCCTTCTTTGAAAACAGCTCTGCGTATTTCTTTTGTAATAATTTCACTGAAATGTGGTAGTTTCAGGAAACAGGTGTTAGAGGGTGTAAGTAGTTTCTGGGATTTATTATAATTTAAATGTTGTGTAATTGATGTTGGATAATCATTGTTTCTGAGGGTGTTTATAAAGTATGTGGTGTGTATAATTTTGTCTTTTTCTTTGCTGCATCTATTGTGAATTCGTTTAATTTAATTTCTCATGTAATTGGTTTTGGCACTGAGTGGAAGTGCTGATTTGAAATGCACAAAGAGGTTTTTAGTGGTGGGTTTTCTATAAAAACTTGTGTAAATTTTACCAGTTGGTGATATTTGTATTTTAAAATCTTCAAGTGATAGGGACCCAGTATTATCTGGATGTTCTATCTTAAAATGAATATGTCTATCTATGCTTTGGAACTTCTCATATATGGTAGTGGCTTCCTCACTGGATGATATCAACATTATATCATCTATACATCTTGTGAAGAATATGTATGATGGGCAGATGGATAGTGCTTGATGTTCTAGTTGGTCTATATATGAAATGGCGAGTATGCCTGATATACTGAATCCCATGGGTAGTCCTGTTATTTGTTTGTAGATATTTCCATTGTAAGTGAAGTAAGTATTGCCTACTATAATGAATAATAGTTGGTGTATATCTATTGCTTTTAGTTTGTGACAATATAAGTTCTTGGAGATTATATGTTCTGATATGATATCGATAGCTGGCTGTGAAGGTACTGTGGTATAGAGGGAGATTACATTCAAGCTGAATGTGTAATTATTTTGCATAAGTTGTTCTGTATTTAGCTGTGTTAGTCTGTGCATAACCTTCAAGATTAATACAATACAATAAAATAAAATAATTTGTGCCAAGCTTCGAGCAAATTACAAAATATTTATATTTTTCAATTAGTAAAAATATTTTTTATTCAATAACATATTTAAATTTAACTTGTGATTTGTGAAAAGTTAAAATCTAATGCAAATTAAAGTTTGCATTAGATTTTAACTTACTTTTTATAGTATTAAAAGCTCTCAAAGTATTTAAAGATCTAAAATAATGTAATATTCACATTTAAAACATTCTTTTCATTCAACAACTCCCAATTTGATTTTTTTTTCTTTATTCCATTCACTCCTGCAAACTTTTGTCTCTTATATGCAGAATAGTATATGCCATATCATATACCCCAACCAGTTAAATAGTGCCACACTTATGGTCGGTGTATAGTTAAGTGACCTGAAAAAAATCTGCGAGTTTGTTTATAAAAATAGCTAATGCATTATAAGGTTAATTGATTAATAAGCACTGAAAAATTCATTAAAATCAAATAATTCCCAAATTTTTGGTGATTTTTTTCTGATAGAAGGTAGCAAATGTGTTACAGTAGGAAAAGTCTATGGTGAACATGTTGTTAGTACCTACATTATCTCAAGATAGTACTTTTATCTTAAGCTTAAATTATTTTTTCCATTTTTCACTCTTTTTCCTTTTATTTCATTTTCTTTCTTTAATTCTACCATTTTTATTTTTAGTCAAGTGTATAAAATTTCTTGCTAGCCAGGGTTGTTCAACACACACATACACACACAAGCTTTCTTTAGCGTCTATAAGAAAATTATGAGCTATCCTCAAGATGGCTGTGTACCCGGATGTAAAGAGGCTGAGAGTAGAGGGAGAAGGAAGGACGGAAGGGACTTGAGCATGTGACTTGGGCACAAAGAGACAAGAGAGAAGCAACTAGGGTCTCTATGAGGTGAGACATGATAAAGACAGCCTGGTAACTGAGGGTGTTAGCAGACCACCCAACTCTACAAACAGAACCCAGAAGACAAATTTGAGCCCTACGAAACCAAATGTCCACAGCCCTCTTAAAACTGTCTTAAACACAATCAGAAAATATATAGACAGACAACAGGACATTCACCAACCACAAATAAGTGTATTATAATTTCAACTTTGTTCTCTTAAAAACTATTGACCGCTAAAGGAATATGCTTTAGCAACTCTTTCGCACTTCTTATATAAATGTATTTAAACATCTTACTGCATTGCTTATTCTTTCTTACGAACCATATGGTGGTGTTCCTAAATTTCCCATATGTCAGCCATTCATAAAAGAAATGTTTATCTTCCTTTTGTTGTGCATTTCATCATAAATTGAGAACATGCTTTCATTTACAGGCGGAAGGAGAGAATTAAATTGGAATTTGAGTTTTACCTGGCCATACAATCTTTATTATTTATGCTTTTAGATAGATTTCATAACCCAAATTAGTATTTGTTTGACATATACTGTCACTTTTAAACCTTTTACGTCTGAACTCGATCAAAGTCCAACAATCCTTTTTGATTTTAATCAGGTTTTGTTTTGTTTTGTTTGTTTGTTTAGGTTTAATGGCACATCAACCTTTGTAGGTTATTTAATGCCAAATCCTTTTTTATACAAATAAACAATTTACTGTTTTAAACAATTCAGTTTAGTTTAAGTACACAATTTAATTGTCAAAAACATTTCTATTTCAAGCTATTCAGTTTAGTCAAGCAGTTCTAATTCAAACAATTCAGTTTAGTATAAGTATAGTTTTTGTTTACACACCGTTAAATGTCAAAACAGTTCCATTTCAATCAATTCAGTTCAGCATAAATACAGTTTCAATATCAAAAACACTTCAATTTCAAACAATTCAGTTTAGCATACAAAAACAGTTCTATTTTGAACAATTCAGTTTAGCATAAGTACACAGTTTAGTTCTATTTAACCCATAGATAGGACCCTAACAGGTGCTACCACTCCAGGTCAGAGTGGACCTGGGAACAATGGCAATGAAGGGGTGCTCTACATTCCCCAAAGCTCCAGCATTACTGGAACCTCACCATCAGATTGTTTAGTGTCATATCCAGGACACCCCAGTGGGCGGAGTCTTACCCTTCTGCTGAGAAGCAGTCTGTGTATTCTACAGCCCAAACCAACTGGGCAATCAGGCTTTGTAGATTGATTATATTCTTTACTTTAACAATTAACCTACAATTTAGTTTTTGCTTTTTTTTCCCTTCTTTCTTTTGGCTTTTTACTTTTACTTCCATTTATATTATTCTTGGATAGTTTTTGAGCATTTAAATGTTTGCAAAATATAGAAAATACAGTTTCTTCACTTTTTTTTTTGTAGTACAATAGTTTTGAAAGTAAAATGCATTCATATATTTACACATAAATAATTAAAATCAGCTTACCACTCAGTAGAATTATTTAACTTCAATTATGTCCAGCTTGGTAATTCTTTTTGGTTTTACTGTTTAAATTTTTAGAATAGACGTATTACTGTACTGGCTTTCTTTTATGGGTTGTTTGCAATGGGCCATTGGCCTATTGAGTAGAGGGTTTGCCAATGGTCTGGAAGATCGGAGTTCAATCCCAGGTCGAGTCATACCAAAGACTCAAAAAATGGTACTTGATGACCCCTTGCTTAGCACTCGGCATTATAAGGTAAGGATCAAGGGTAAAGTGGAGCAATCCAGGGAATGGAGTAGTGCCTTCCCCTACACCTTGGTGTAGTAGCTATTGAAAAGGGAGCCTTCTGGTCACCCTCGACTACGGTCGCCAACTTTTTTACTTCTTTTTCTTTTTACTTCTGTTGACACTATTCTTTATGGTTCTATTTGAATAAAGCTATATGGATAACATTAAAAACATTAGTGCAGCTATTCGGTATCTCCTTAACAATCTAGTCTACTTTATCAATTTTCTCAGACTATTGTCTAATGTTTATTCATCCATCTTCTTTTCCCATGATGGTAAAATGTAACAAGATCAATTAAATAAGGAAAACATTGTGGGTAAAGATAAAAATTACCTAGTTCTCTGGAATTTCCTTTCAGGATATCTCAGTCACCAAGATTGACTGACTTTACCCATTTAGGTACAGTGGGTATGTGCTGCCTGGAGAGATGGTCTCCTGGGTCTAGACGTTCACTTCTTTTGGCTTCTCAGCAAAAACACTGAAGTCTGATTATTAGCATTATTAAATTAATCTGAGAATCATGTAATTGCATTAGAATATACAATCAGCTGATTTCCTACTGACATTCATCAAGTTTAGATTAGTCAGGCACAAGGCCATGATTATGGTTTTCATGAACATTGAACTCATCTAGTAGTAATCATCTGTGATACAAACTTGCTAACCATTACTCAACAGCAAAAAACAAAAACTACATTTTTATTATGTTACTAAGTTCCCAGCACCATCTTAAATAAATAAAAACTGAATATACAGCAGAAAACTATTTTCTAATAAAAATGCTGGAAATCACAGAGCCAATATTTATCTATTTAAATTATGGATATTTAGACAAGGCCAAATTCTTTTTTGGAGTGGGAGGAGGTTATCCCCAGTTTTAAGGAAAACACTGGTTTCTATTAGATCGTCCAAAATTAAGCACTGTTGAACCCTCTCAGAACTTGGATGGAGAGACACTTAAAAATATCAGGTACAGCAAGCAGCAAGAGATCTGGTATGTCAAATCATAAAAGTAAATTTTAAGAAATATTTAGATGTCTTTGAATTCATCTAAACTAAAATGACTTATAAGCCTTTGTTAATTCATTGCTTTATATATGGAATTGATTATTTTCATGCTACTATATACTTATCAACTTCATTTTATGTTTCAAGTAATTTTATAAGTCACAGGTAAACATTGATTGCAAGACCTGTTATATACTACTGCTAGTTTTCCAGGGTTCATATGGTGTTCACACCGGGTGGGTGATTTAGAGTTAATTGCATGGTTCCAGGGGGCCTTTACCATCAGGCAGCACTTACCCCCTTTTCTAAAGAGGCAGGGTTGAGTTTATTGTTTGGTGCTTTAGGCACCCATGAAGGGGAATACAGAGGGACCAAGCCTTTTTTGTGAGACACACATGAGTTTTGATTTGTGCATGGTTCCCCTCAATAAAATGATTTAATGTCAATTCTGACATGGTGGGAAGTTAAAAATATCACCACCCTGGCTCTACTGCACCATATTCAGGAGGGAAAAAATTGTACAGATAGCAGCAGTCACCAAAGCTTCAGTTAGAAATAAAAGACATTTGCAATGATCTTTCCAATAGGATCAGAAGTATTAATAGCTAGTGTAGTAAGAATTATAGTTGGAGGAAGGGCTGTAGGTAGTGTAGAGATTAATGTAATTGTAATAATACTAGGGAGGGAGGGTGAGTCTGGATGGCAACAGGAGTTAGAGATAGAAATGATTATCTCAAAAGAGGCATGATTTCAGAATCACGTGTTGCCATTATGGTTTCGCGAATAGAGGAAACAGCTCTTCCTGAGTATAAATCACAGAAATACTATTCTTGTCATTGTAACAAGTAGAGATGAACATGATATAATGGTCGTCAAATATATTTGGAAATAAAAGCAGAACAAGAATTTCAAGATGGTGAGTTTTTAACATTGTCTGTAAATTAAAGTTTTAATGGCATCAATTTATTAAAAGTGATTCAATAATAATAATAATAATAATTATAAAAGATAAACCTGATGGTAAGTAACTTGTATTATTGTACACATTTTGATTATCATATTTACCCAACCCCTCCGCTTGGGCAGGATATGACACAAGGTCAATTTTTAAGTGGAGTTTAACAGGTTTGAATTCAGAGTTTTCCTTCTTCTAGACTAGTTGCCTCACCAAGGTTGAAAAAACTAGTCTGCCCTACTATTTACCCAAAGCTGGAGGGAGAATAATTGGATTTATACCTTTCCCAAGGGTATTAGTGCTATGTGAAATGCAATCAGTCTCGTCCAGGATTTGAACTCGTGTCGCTGTATCCATTTCCTACGATGATAACCATTACACCATGGGCACCACACCAATTCTTCTGGTTTATGGTAAAAATTTTTCATCCTTGTTTTCTCACCACCACCACCCTGTTTTTTGTCAGTCACTACCTCTATCCTCATCACTGCTTATCTGTCATAGTATTTTTCTCTGATGAAACATGACCGAAAAGAAGGGTTCCTTTTAAGAATTTAAAAGGCATACACATTTTAAAGCCATTTTTAAATAAATATATATATACATATAACTTATATTGAATTTTAATCTTCAGTGTATGTTATGTCATTTGGCTTAATGATATATCAACCCTTGATGTTTATTTAATGCCAAATCCTATTTATACAAATATGGTTTTAATGAATAGTTTGAAGAAACGTTATTTTTTAAACAGGCCTGAGCTCATTTGTTTACACAAAATTAAATGGTTTTAGATATTGCTATTTATTGTTTAGACAAAGCTAAAGGGTTTCAAGCATTGCTATGTAATATTCAATTTAATATTAATCATTTGTTTGCACAAGGGAAAATGGTTTCAAGTGTAATAAATGATTACTACATTCTGTTTGATCCATACATGGGACCCTAACAGGTACAAGCATTCTGAGTCAGAGTGGACCAGGCAGTAATTGCAATGAAGGGGTACTCCACATTCTCCAAAGCTCTAGAACTAAAGCTTCACCATTGGAGGCAGTTTAGTGTCATATCCAGGACTCTCTTTAGATGTGTGTGTGTGTGGGGGGGGTCTTACCCATCTGTAGAGTTGGGCTTATTCTTCAGAATAGCGTAATGTTGGAAACAATATACAAATATTCTAATACATTTTATTTACATTACACACACACACACACACACACACTTATATATCATTACACACACATACATACCCTTACCTAGAAGAATGTAAAAACATCTGTATGTATTATGAAAATCCTGATGTCATGGAAACTTGTCATATTTGAAATGTCATAATGCTTAACATAATAAGTGGAAGCCGACAACAAACACTGATTCTTAACAGATCTTTTATAGCTTGAAGATATTTTTAGACAGACTCGACTAAAATTTTACAAAATATTACAGATTGAAATACATCAAAAGAAAATTTAATTGTTAAAAAAATAAAAATAAATCAAGCCTTAGCTCAATGACTTCTCGATTCTATAAATCATACATTTTGAAAAACGTTATCAAATAAGAACCCCAATAAATGCTAGTTATTTCATTATTACTATATTTTTAAAGAAGAATTTTAAAAGAATACATTGGTCAGTGAAGCAGTTGTTGCTAACACAGAAACAAAATAAAATATTTAGAATAACAAATCTGTGCAACTAGTTTGCTAACCATTACTTTACATCAAAGTGGTTATTCAATTTTAAATATGTTTTTAATGAATAAAGAAACCTGTATCAAGATTTTGAAACATTTAGACATCAGAAATCCTGATAACCACATTATAGTAAAAACAATAAAGATAAAGCAGAAAAGAAAAACTAATTCTAAATATTCTGTTTTATCAAAAGTACCTTAAGTTATTTTTCTGTTTGCTTCACTTTTTTTGTTTAATAGCACATCAAATAAATAACAAAGCTATTCCTCTAGAAGAACAGCAGTGGTACTATTTAACCCATAGCTGGAGATGATAGAAAGTTCATACCTCTCCCAAAGGTATTAGTCTGAAAATAAATGTATTTATGTAACTGGTGTTCAAATTTGCTTATTACAATGCTGCAGTCCAGTACGTTAACCACTATGCCATGGAGGTTCTCCTTGCTCTTTTTTCATTTTTATATCAGCAATAACTGTCTGACTATTTGACTATTCTTTTAAATTCTTTCTCATTCTGCCACAAATGATACATCAAACAAAAGGACAGAAAGTAAAGTTGGAGACCTTAGTCAAGGGTGACCTGAAGGCTCCCTTTTTGAATAGCTACTACACCGAAGTGTTGGGGAGGGTGCTACTAAAAAACAAAAAGTAAGCTTCATGTAATTTGTAGGTATTCAGAAATGATTCAGCAAAAGAGACATTTTCTTTCTCACAGCATTTTGCCCTTGCATGGAAACTCTTCTCTCTAATAAAGGTATCTTATACTTTATCCTGCAAGCATTATCTTAAAGATTTTTTTTTATATTAATGATGTTCAAAAAACAAAAGAATACATTTTTTCTCCTCAAGAATTTTAGTTTGGTTTTAATTTCTTTGTTTGATGGTATATCAACCTTTGTGGGTTATTTAATGCCAAATCCTTCCCTTGTAGATGGACAATAGTAGTACAATAAAGAAGAAGAATTTGATAATTAATGAAAACAACCTTTTTCCTTCTTTTTTTTAAAATTAAGACTGTCAAGGTTGACTATAGGTGTAACAGTTTTTTTATTGCTCCTTCCCAGGCAGGTAGGTTCATTACAGGAGGATGGTTTGCTCAAGTGCTCTTACACTCATTCTTTTCTCTATTCAACTACTGTGCTATGTTAGTAACAAAATATTCTAGCCAAGATATCTAATGATGATGATGAATGAAAAAAATGGGAGAAGTGGTTTCCTAAAAGTATTAATGTGAAATGGTTATAAACAGATTAAGTCAGAATTTAAATTTGTTTTGCCAATCCTAGTATCATAGCAATGTAATCAAGGACACTGACCTTTATGCTTATAAAAAAAAAAGATGAGAGAGCTTAAATGCACTCATATCAGATCTATTTGAAACAGATAATAATTTTAATTTAAAAGAGGCTTGATGGTTACTTTATAAGCAAATTGAAATATACCAAAAACTGCCATAGTAATTTACTAAGCTTTTTCCTTAGATGTCGAATGAGGCCACATAAATTGGGCATCCAATAAGACTCAAACTAACCAGTGAAGATTTGCTAGACTAGCTTGAAAATCATTACACTACCAAGGTACCCCTTATAAAATTTGCTGTGATTTCTTTATATCAAATAAACAATAATTCAGATTTTATAAAGACAATGCCAAAATACAGTGAAGTTAGAGCAGAATACAAAAAGTTTTAAGTTCATGCCTATTTAAAAAATTAAAAAAAAAAATAGCCATCAACAAGAAGTTGAATCTGGTTTATTAGTCTTAATTCCCAATGGTTTATGCTATCGACTTCTCCACTAAATGGTTTTGAATTCAATATACGAAGACGAGACAATTATTAATCTCCTAATGCATTTAATGGTAAATGAATAAGCCTAGAGTTGATTGAATGAGCCAATTACCAGAATACCAAATCTATTTCTAATAGCTAAATGGGATACTTTCAAATCATTTGACCTCTCTAGCTATTTAATGCTAAGACAGTTATTTCTGAACAACTTGATACAGTAAACTCCTGTAATGGCATTTATTCTAATGCCGCTATTTAATGGGACATATTCAAAAGGCTCCTCTGTTTTTATGTTCTTGCAAGTCTGTTATCAGAGATTAGTGTACAGAAACGGCACATCAAGATTTTAGTACATTATTTCTAATATAAAATTAATAAACTCTTAAAATTAAAGATAGAAACCAAAGAATTTCAGAAATGTTTTAGCAATTAATAGCCTTTTTTATAACATCCACCTGATATGACAGTAGTTTACACACACAGACATACACACACACACACATGTATATATATATATATATATATGGAGAAATGGTAGATTTAGTAAATCCGACAAGATGTGAAAAAATAAGTAGAAAAGTGGATAAAGTGAAACACAGACAACGGATTCAATAATGATTATTGAATTTGCTGTCTGCGTTTCAGTTTATCCACTTTTACATTTATTTTTTCATATGCATACATACCCACACACAGACACATATATATATATATATATATATATACACACACACACAGATGCAAAAGTATTGGAAGGTATGGGATTTTTAGAGATTTTTTAGGAAAATAATTTCTATTATTGCTAATTTCAAACTTTACCTCGTGTCCTCGTGGTGTAATGGTTAAAGCGATGAACTGCGGAATCGTAGTACGCGAGTTCGTACTCCAGTCGCGCTATTACGTTCACTTTCGGGCAAATACCCATGGGAAAGGTATGAATCCAGTAATTCTCCCTCCAGCTATGGGTAAATAGTAGGATGGACTAGGTTCTTCAGCCTTGGTGAGGCAACTAGTCTAGGAGAAGGAAAACTCTGAATTCAAACCTGTTAAACTCCGCTTAAAAAATTGACCTTGTGTCATATCCTGCCCGAGCGGAGGGGTTGGTAAATAGTACCTGAATATTGTATATATTTAAGATGTATTATATTTAAGGAAAAAAGAAAATATTTACCCACACTTAAATTTATTGACAATTCCAATTAAATGGTACTTTAAAGTTTTGAATACATTCTAAAAATATGTATAAAACAGAATAACATTTGCTATGTGGAATTGAATTCAATTCTAATTATTAATTTGCAAATTTTTACCAACCAGCCAGAGTATGCCCTATACAAAAACTGACAATTTACAAGGTTCATAAATACTTAAAATTTCTGGCAAGATCTTGCAAAGTTTTTCTCAAAGGCAAAGAAGCTTTTTCAAGAAGTTTAAAGAGTGATAATTGACCATCATGATCATATAATTTCCAATGAATCTAATATCCCCATCAGTATGACTACAGCTATCATTTAAAAAATGAAAGCTATGGTGCATGACTACAGATTTGCCTTGAAGAGGACATCCTTGAAAATTTAGGAAACAAACAGCTACACTTGAAATTGAAATCCATTCATTACCCAGGGAGAAATTCAGAAGGATTTGGAGGCAACTGGGACAGAAGATGCAATTAGTCCGACTCTCAACTGTAAGACAGCACTCTTAGACTTATAGGAAAACCCCCCACATCTAAATTTTTGTTTACTCTTTTCTCAAAGAGCCAACTTCATTCTATCAAAGAATAATATGGTCTGAAGAGATAAAACCTGAATTCCTCTGGAGAAAAAAAATGTATTTTGTCTGAGGTATGTCTGAAAAGTAATGAGACAGGTGTTACAAAGAATTTATTTACTTCAGTTCCATACAGCAAAATACATGGTTTTCAATTCAAAGTTCAAAGAACTTTGCAATGCTTTTATGCATTGCTGGTAGTATTCTGGGATGCCCATCAGCTCCATTTTTGTGGCCCTTTTGATAGTCTTCACACTTTCAAAATGGTTCCCCTTGATGATCCTCCTTTGAGCTTGGAAAAATGAAAAAATTCACACAGAGCAAGAACAGATGTATAGGGATGTTGTTTCAGTTCTTTAATGTTGTTCTCATCCAGGAATTGGCAGAAGCTCAGGGCATGGTGAAGCAATCACGATTTGTTCTGCTCCAACTCTCATCTCTTCTTGCACATTGAATAAAGCATACACCGAAATATCTCCTGGTAGCCTTGCTGATTGATCCTCCAGCCCTGTAGCAAGAAATCACTGTGAATGATACTCCTCACATCAAAGGTAATCAATATGTCTTTTGACAGTTTTGCTTAATTCAGCCTCAGCAATATTAGAGACTTCCATTGACTACTTTGGTGCTTGGTTTCCAGATTGTACTCAAAAATCCATCTCATCACTTGTGATGACTCTACAAAACAAGTCTGGTTCAGTTTGAAGATGCTTGCTGTCCTGACATACCTGCATGTAGCACTCTTTCTGATCATCATTCAGCAGTCTTGGTGCCATTTTTGCGTAAACTTTCTGTTAAATAGTACCACTCATAGTATTTCACAAGGGTCACTTTGGTATTAAATAACCTATGAAAGTTGATATGCCATTAAACAAAGAAACCAAAATACTTTTACATATATCATTTCATAGTATTGAATTAATTTATTGCAATGGAAAATAATTACGTAGTGCCTTCAATAAGCTTCCAGACTTTTTTTGTATAGGCATTTAAAATTGTCGGAGACTCTTGAAAATTCAGTATGTTATTGCTATACATCTTATGAGATGACTGACCAATTTTTTATGATTTCAGGTTCTAATTAACAGCTACAGCAGCAATTGGAATACCCCCTACTAAAGCCTGATTGTCACAGCTGGTGAGTTTCAAAAATGCAATCTGGACGTGAGGAAGAACGATATGCAATAAAATTCTGTTTTAAACTTGGAAAACAATGCCACAGAAACGTATGGAATGCTTCAGACTGCTTTTGGACCATCTTGTATGAATTGAGCATCAGTTTGTGAGTGGCATAAGAGATTTAAGGAAGCCAGGGAGTCTGTGAGGGATGATGAGAGGTGTGGGAGGAGTAAGGAAGTCAATACACAAGAGTTGATTGGCCAAAGAGTTAGGGTTACTATGTTGAGGTTTTGCTGATTGATCCTCCAGCCCTGTAGCAAGAAATCACTGTGAATGATACTCCTCACTCCGTCGGAAGAGGCTAGCACTCTTCAAATCAGGTCAGTGGCATTTCCACCAGGACAATGTTAGAGGTTCAACTTTGAACCTCTAACATCACGTTATTTTATAAATTCAATACTATAAAATAAAATAATTTGTGCCAAGCTTCAAGCAAATCACAAAATGCTTATATATCATCATCATCATCATGTCGTGCTGCCAGCATGGATATCCCTGACCCTCTCTCGCCACTTCTCCCTATCATTCATCGCCTCCGGCAGGTCTTCAGAGTTACATCCTGTGTCCTCACATAGTTGCTGTATGTAAGTTCGAGCTGGTCGTCCTGCTTTTGCACAGCCATATGTGGGGGTCCATAGGAGTACATCACTTATGAGCTCGTCCTTGCTTCTCCAGCAGTGTCCCGCGTGTCTGACTCGCCTAACTTGTATAGTTTTCGTGATGGGGGGCAAGTGTCCGTATAGTTGGTGTCTCGTGGGGTGTTGTCGCCAGGACTTGTTCAATACTGCTCTCAACATTCTTGTGTAATTTCCGTAAACATGTTCAGTTAAAGACCACAGATTGTTTTCTTTTCATAATCTTTAAGTGAAGATATTCGAGACTTCTTGTTATTTTTTTTATAACTGTGTTAAGATGGGGAAGAAAATACCCCATACTAGCCCAGGCGGTTTCAACCATTTCACAAGTCATCTTTGGGGGTTGCATTAGATTGTTTGTTGCTGTGAGTTTTATTTATATTTATTTGGAGTGTTTATATAAGTTTTTACAGTAATTCTACTTATTCTAACAACACTTTCCAATAACATACATGCTAACTGCATATTTGATTATATGTTCTTACAAGACTATTGTCAAATTTAAGTTGATAGCAACAACATATGAAGATTTTAGTACATTATTTTAAAAACTAAAATTAGTAAACTCTTAAAATAATGCTACCTAAACTAAGAGAAATCTAAAAAAAAAATTCAAAAGAATAGTTGCAACAATTAATAATGAACATAAAATGATTATAATAAAAGGAAATTTAAGTAGAAGGGAATTTATTTCCAAACATAACCAAGGGTTTCTACACTATAAGATATACTTATATATAGAATGATAAACTGTGAAAGGATAATAAAGTCATTTTTTACTTATTAATTCAATTCATATGAAAACCATCTATGATAACAGCAAATTTATTATAATGGCACTAGGGATTCTGTAATAATAGATGGTGAATGTGGTTTCAATATATCTAAATTTATTTTTTATTATATAGATGAAAAATGCAAATAAAGAAAGTATAGTTGAAAGTTATACTGTGACTATCTTATACATAGTATTTTAATCAAATTAGTTGTACTATCTTTAAATCCATTAAAATTTTGACTGATGAATTCACACACAGGTTATCAAAATTGAAATTATAAAAAAGGTAACAGAATAGAAAAATTACGGTTGGTAGTCTGCATAGTACACTAATGTTGTATTTTGTCAATGCTAAAAATATGTCTAGGTTTATACATATCTCTTGAGCATAAAAAATCTAAAGATTATGGAAATAACAAATTTTGAGAAAATAACCACATATTTTGCTTGTTAATCAAATTGTGACAACTTGCACTATATATATATATATATATATATATATATATATATATATATATATATATATATATATATATATATATATACATTTTATGAAACTGAAAGAAAAAATTTGATTTAGTGGTTTCATTATAAATTTATTTCAGGTCTATGGTGAGCTTCTTCAGAGGGAGACAGGAATATCATTGTGTATTTGAATATAATTTAAGCAGGTTTACATTGCTTTTCATGAGAAGAGAATTTAAAAAACTTCTTTAATCCTTTCAATTTTTTTTAATCAAAAAAAAAATTAATGGTGGAAATATTATATATTCTCAAATATAATGTTTATACATTTTTTTATTTTTTTATTTTAAAAAGAAAAAAAAACAGTTACCACTAATCTAAATATTACTTAATTCAAAACAAAGAAACAGTGATTACTGAAAAAATTGATAGTGGCTTGAGACTCAATTAAAATTATGAATAAAACATGAATGCCTAATTTTGTTAAAATTATTGTGTATTATAAAGATTAAATAATTTAATCCATGTAGTCTAAAAAATAATGACTCAATGCTAATATTAATTTACTAAAAGTCTATTTCGGATTATGAAACATATCGTAAAAAGTTCCTTGTTATCTATATTAGGGAGAATTAACATATCGATTGTTAAGTTAACTGTAAAAGATTAATATTGTTACAGATATTATATTAATGTGTATAATAATTCCTAACTTTAAATATAATTATTAAATCAAATTGCAGTTTCAAATATAAATTTATTTAATGAAGTTGTTAAATATTTGTTTACATATAGTAAAACGGTGCCATTCATGGAATAGTTGCTTGAAGAGTGATAATAATATAATGACACCCATAACTCTTTGCATATGAATAAGTGGCAGAAGACTAACCAAGTAACCCCAGCAGTCTTACCTAATCAGAAGAATTGGGAGATACCTGATAGAAAAAAAATAAAGGATATGTTCATATTTACCCAACCCCTCCGCTTGGGCAGGATATGACACAAGGTCAATTTTTAAGCAGAGTTTAATAGATTTGAATTCAGAGTATTCCTTCTCCTAGACTAGTTGCCTCACCAAGGCTGAAGAACCCAGTCTGTCCTACTATTTACCCATAGCTGGAGGGAGAATAATTGGATTCATACCTTTCCCAAGGGTATTAGTGCTATGTGAAATGCAATCAGTCTCGTCCAGGATTTGAACGCATGTTGCCGTGTCCAATTCCTATGACGATAACCATTACACCACGGGCACCTCCATAAAAAAGTAGGATATATTAAAGGGTGAATGACCTGTCTTTTAGGATCGACAACTATCTAAGCATGGTCATCCCTTGCATTGAAAACATGGTCTGACCATTCTCTATAAGTGAACCTCCTCTGATTGTCTGGAACACACCTTGATCCTGAATCTAAGAGGAGATGTTGGAAGAGTAGATCTGGACCTGTGCAACCCCTAATTCACTTAAATTCACTCGTGCATATTGATCATTTTAAATGCAAGGGACAATCATCATCTCTTGGGATGGGTAACAAATGATGTACTTCGGAGGATTTTATTTTTACTTTAAATAGTCAACGGCAAATGCTACAAAAATTTTTGCTTTTATATTAAAATATTTAAAAAAATAAAAATGATTTAATCACAGCTATTTTTTTTACAACTTCATGGTTAGTTGGTTGGTTTTGTTGTGTTTTATGGTATATCAACCATGGAGGTGCCCGTGGTGTAATGGTTATCATCGTAGGAAATGGACACGGTGACACGAGTTCAAATCCTGGACGAGGCTGATTGCATTTCACATAGCACTAATACCCTTGGTTAGGCAACTAGTCTAGGAGAAGGAAAACTCTGAATTCAAACTTGTTAAACTCCGCTTAAAAATTTGACCTTTTGTCATATCCTGCCCGAGCGGAGGGGTTGGTAAATAGGATCAACCATGTAGGTTATTTGATGCCACATCCTGTTTATATGTATATTAAATATATGTGATTTCTAAAGGAATAGTTTGTAGATAATATTTTTAAACAAACCATAGCTCATTTGTTTGCACACAGTTAAATGGTTTCATGTATTGCTATTTAACATTAAAAATTCTAAGAATTAATTTTTTTTATTTTTTGCGGACTTTTTGTCCTCATCTTGGTAGTTTTTGTGTTGTTTCTTCTTCACTACATTTCGGCCAAATGTCACCTCTGGCCTTCTTCAGGTGATTCACCACGACCTCGGATAAGAATGCTGAGTCTTGTAACCGTATCCCCAGTAATTACTGCCTTCCATAGTTGTTGTCTATCACACCACATTTTTGACCAAGTAAACCTTTGGCCGGCTTGGGTAGGAATTGTAACCGCTATCTTCTGACAATGCTCACCTGGAACCGTAGAGACTCAACGCCTCTATCCGTTGCGCCACAGGCCCCGAAGGTTACAAGACTCAGCATTCTTATCCGAGGTCGCAGTTAATCACCTGAAGAAGGCCAGAGGTGAAATTTGGCCAAAACATAGTGAAGAAGAAACAACACAAAAACTACCAAGATGAGGACAAAAAGTCTGCAATAAATAAAAAAAATTAATTCTCAGATTAAGGAGCCCCATCTCAAAATGATTCCAATTAAAAATTCAATTCAACATTATTCATTCATTTGCACACAGTTAAATGATTCCAAGTTTTAATATCTAATATCAATAATTTAATTCAACATGAATAATTTTTTTGCACACAGTTAAATAGTTTCAAGTAGAGAGAATGATTAAATATTTAACCATAGATGGGACCCTAACAGATACTATCACTCTAGGTTAGAGAAGATCTGGAAGTAATGGTAATGAAGAAGTACTCCACATTCAAATCTACAGGACTGGAGCCTCACCATCAGATGCAGTTTACTGTCATATCTCGAATACTCGTTGGTGGTGGGTGTCTTACCCTAACTCCAATGCAGAGATGTAACTGACACATTTTACTGCCCTAGCCAACTGGGCTGACAAATGCATGCTAAGTTTAATGCAAACATAACTTGAACTATATCTAACTTCATGCATATTTTTTTTAAAATTCTGTTTTAATTACAAATTAATGTAATATGCAGCGTTAATAGGACAACAAGAACAATTTCCATCTCTAATTATTGAATTGGAAAAATGTTTCTAATGTAAAAAAAAAAAAAATATTTACTTGGTTGCGTTGAGGGACGTAACTCTTAGAAAGTATGTATGAGTTATTTCCCCTGACTTGTGCTAGGATTACACTTTTTCTTGATTGAAGAATTATTTAACAAAGTTTTGCACGAAAAATATGTATAAAATTATTTCCTTTATTCAATTATCGGGGAAAACAAAACAAAAAAAAAAAAAAAAACAACAAAAAAAAAAAAAACAGCTTTTCACTTACCCAACATTGAACTAAAAAATGTTTCAGTGTTTCTGTCCTCATAAAATAAATATTTCGTTTAATTCATAATCAACTTTTTGTATCATAAATCATAAATTACTGATTCATAGTTAAGTCATCCTTAGAGCAACGGTTCCTGTTAGATCAATGAAATTAATCGGTGAGGAGCCTGTTCAATACTTGCATAAGTAACCATTTAGAAACGGTTTTTACTGTAAGCAATCTGAGGCCTCAGCTTAGTAAATTATATATACAAATTACAATTAAGTATATACCGGTCATTGGTATAATGGTTAGAGTATTCACCAATGGCCTGGGAGACCTGGGTTCAATCCCAGGTCGAGTCATACCAAAGACTCAATAAAATGGTACTTGATGTCTCCTTGCTTAACACTCAGCATTATAAGGTACAGATCAAGGGTAAAGTGGAGCAATCAAGAGAAAGGAGTAGTGCTTCCCCTACATCTTGGTGTAGTAGCTATCGAAAAGAGAGACTTTGGGTTACTAACTTCAACTTTACTTACAATTAAGTGAAAAACAATACCATTAGTAGGAAAATTGATAAGATGTGGAATTCATGTTTTTATTGGTTTTAGTCAAATTTTCTCTTATTGTTGAACCATTTTATTTCTTGAAAGTTTATAGAATTTAAGGTAAAATATTTGTGCCAACATTTATGATATTTTTTTATATATTATATCTAATGAGGAACATTTTTTTTTAGTTGGTTTAGGTGCTGTTTTTGAAAATACAATTCAGAGAAATAAAATTGTGTGTGTGTGTGTGATATTCAAATTTTTAATGAATTTAAAGTTAGCACAACTAATTTGGTAAATATAGGATATAAGATACTCAGTACTACTTTTAACTATGCTTTTTCTATTAATATCTCTCATATGCAAGGTGCAATGGGTAAATTGTCTCTAAAGTATGGAAAAATGAAAACACTGACATCTCACTTCATCAGATATCATTATCATCATCATGTCACGCCGCTAGCACGGATATCCCTGACCCTCTCTCGCCACTTCTCCCCATCGTTCATTGCCTCCAGCATGTTGAAATATTATAGATTAAATTTATTCTCAGAAATTGCCATTGGTTTCAACCATGGCCTCCAGAGAATTTTGGAATTTTTTACAAGCTTTTCCAACAGTCTCTGTGTTGAAATTGGTAAATCTTGCCATTATCTTTGCCTTCAGTTCATCTTTGTTGTTGCTTAGAATTTTGTTGATCTCTCGCTCAACTGCATTCCAAACATAGTAATCAATGGGATTTCAATCTGGAGAGTTTGTTAGCTAAATTTTAGGGGTGATGTGGTCACAGAAATCTTTTGGCTGCCAAGACTTGGTTTTCCTGCTTGGTATGGCACTGAGTCCTAATGCCAGACATTGGGTCTTCAAGCAGGCACTGTCTTAATTCAAGGCAGCATTACCTCCTCCTGACTAGGTGTTTGGTTTTCATCAATATTAGTACATTATGTGGGGACAGAGTAAACCAATGGTTGTCCTGTGAGTAGAACATCTGATTCTGGCCAAAATTTTTCTGAGAAAAACTAAAGCATGTTTAGTTAGAGGGGATGCTTGAGTTTGTTCGAAAGCTTTGCAGTTCAGTTTTTCTTCTTGTCCTTCGTGGCTTGAGATAAAAATTGGTTCTTTCTCATCTTCTGGAAAATACCAAACATCTTCATGCACTACTTGTCTGATAAGAAACTCAAACACTTCCAAATCCTTAGTTAAGGAGTTGATTGACTTGCTGGCCAAACATGCCATTCCAAAGTGATGCACCGGAAGGAAGTGACACATTCCAATGGCCAGTAATCGAAAGAAATCGCGTAGGCAGATTTGGCTGACGAAATGGGACAAGGTAAAAGCCCATGATACACTCATAGACTGATGCACCAGAAGAGAGTGACCTCTGAACTGCATGACAGTTATTTCCGCTTGATGACGATCAAACATGCTAATCATAGCCAGGATGTCATCAACAAACTTGGGAGTGCTTTTTTAATTAGATTGGTCAAAATGAGCTTTCTGAGATGCTGTACCTTTGTAATCACCATTGGACTCATTCAAATCTTTTTGAATCCTTTGCACTCTCCTCAGATTGACACCCAAACACTGAAATCTTTGTATTGAGGCTTCTGCCATGAATGCTAAGCAGTACAGCACACTGTTTCAAAATTTCAGGAGGAGTGGATTATATCATAGTGCTGCTTCCCTCACAGACAGTATGAAACTGACTAGTTTGCTGTACAGTAGATAAAACCTCAAACGAACAAAGCACAGGCAAAAAATTAATAATTCAAAATGGCAACAATCTACCCATTGCATCATGTATATATAATTAAAATAAAGTTAGATTTATTGAAATTACATTCAATTCCCATTATCATAGAACTCCATGGGCCATTATAAGATTGGTTTCATTTGGTTTGGTTGGGTTGGGTTTTATGGCATATCAACCATTGTAGGTTATTTTATGCCAAATCCTCTTTATGCACATTAATTATAAATGATTTTTAAACATATTTTGTAGATAACAATTTTTAAAAAGTCTGAGCTTTTTTTCACACAGTTAAATGGTTTCAGGTATTTCTATCTAACACAAATAATTCTATTCAATATTAATCATTTGTATGCAGACAGTGGAGTGGTAACAAGTATTACTATTTCATTCTAATTATTCTATTCAACAGTATGCATTCATTTGCACTCAGTCAAATGGTTCCAAGCATTGCTACGTAATAATTCAACTCAGGCACACAGTTAAGGAGTTTCAAGTTTGGCTATTTAATACTAATAATTCTGTTCAACATTATTCATTTGTTAGCACAGTTAAATGGTTCCAAGTATTGCTATATATGGCTAACAATTCAATCAGTCATTTGCTTACACACGGTTAAATGGTCAAACAGTTCTATTCCTAACAATTCAATTTAATACAAGCCCTTTGTTTGCACTCAGTTTAAATGACAAACAGTTCTATTTGACCCGTTAATAGGGTCCTTATCAGGTACTACCAATCAGGGTCAGAGTGAACCTGGGAGCAATGGCAATGAAGAGGTACTCCTTATTCCCCAGAGCTCCAGTACTGGAGCTTCACCATCAGATGGTTTAGTTTCATATCCAGAATACTCATTGTGGAGGATTTTACCCCTCTGCAGAGATGCAGTTGGTGTATTCTATACCCCCTGCTGATTACACTTATTATAAGATTGTAGACCATAATTTGAGAGTTTGATTATCACAGAGTGCTCCAAACCACTGGCTTTGACAACTCTCAGAGCAAGTTTTTCTTATAGATTAAACATTTCTGTTTCTGGCAAACCTCATGTTCAAGTAAAACAGTGTTATTCATACAAATGTTTGGTCTGCTTTGTATAAAGATGGATGTAAGCCTGGTTGATAATAGTGAATCCTCAATGGTGAATAGTGACAGCTAGGAAATGAAAAAAAAGGCTTTGATTTATTTGCATTTATCAAAATGTCATTCATCAAACTTTTCAGAGTTAATATGTACATCTGATAAATCACTGGATAAAATCTGAATAGTTTTGATGGATTTAGAACTGTTAAATGTTAATTATGTTTGTCAGTATATAAGATGGATATTTAACCTTTTTTTTTAAAAGTCTGTGCAAACTTTAACTGTTTATAAGCAAGTAAGTAAAGATGGCGACCGTAGTTGAGGGCGACCTGAAGGCTCCCTTTTCAATAGCTACTACACCGAGGTGTAGGGGAGGGCGCTACTCCTTTCCCTGGATTGCTCCACTTTACCCTTGATATGTACCTTATATTGCTGTGTGTTAAGCAAGGAGGTATCAAGTGTTATATATTGACCTTCGACCCAGCCAAACATGCCATTCCAAAGTGTTGCACCGGAAGGAAGTGACACATTCCAATGGCCAGTAATCGAAAGAAATCGCGTAGGCAGATTTGGCTGACAAAATGGGCAAGGTAAAAGCCCATGATACACTCATAGACTGATGCACCGGAAGAGAGTGACCTCTGAACTGCATGACAGTTATTTCCGCTTGATGACGATCAAACATGCTATTCCAAAGATTGAGTGGGCGATTGAGTGGGCGATTAAACTATTATATAACTGTGAAGACAGGAAGTCAGCGAGTTGGAGATCAGACGAGTTGGAGACAAGATGTGGTAAGTAAAGTCACCACCCAGCAGAAGGGGCCCTCGGGACCCCCAATGGAGTTTGGGGACCAGACCAGTTGGTGATAAGATGTTGTAGAGAAAACCAGCAGAAAGCTGAGCCCCCGGGCCTCCGGTTGAGTATCAGAAGAATGAGAACGACACACAGCTATGTCCGGAGGGGCAGGTGAGGTCAATATATTGCAGTCTTTTGTTGGTCTCTGACTCCCTCTCACACGCAAACCTTGCAATAAAGTGAGAGATATATTTTTTTAAAGTCGTCTTCGCTTGTCTGTTTATTTATTGTGTCGTCGTGATTCTGCATGTATGTATATGTGTATATAAGCATATCTATTATGTGAGTATATAACATCAAGTACCATTTTAAAAGTCTTTGGTATGACGCAACCTAGGATTGAACCCATGTCTACCCGACCATTGGCGAACACTCTACCCAATAGACCAATGAGCCGGGATAATGCAATGTTTCATTTTTATGAAGGTATTGCCTATAAGTTTATGGTTCAAATCTTGGGGTGGGGATCAAAAAGGAATCTAAGCCTCTTAAATATATTATAATGGAAATGCATTTCAATGAAACAGAATTTTGTGTGTGTTATAATACACATTCTTACATTGTGGATAGCAATATCATCTATAAGAGAGTCTATATATCAGACTATGAACAGTTTCATTATGTCTAAAACATTACAATTAATTTTGATTAATATTTTCTTTTATCTTTTTTTATTTTTATTTTAAATCCCATTTTACAAAAGCAAAGAACAGCACAGATGAGAAGATGAAATAATGATAATAATAAAAGAACTTGCCATCTAGTGGATTTTTCCGTTCCAGCAGACCACAGAGTGAAAATGAAAGAAAATGAAAAGATCAACAGAGAGTTGTTAAAGCTGTGGAACATGAAGGTGACTGTGTAGTTTCATTTGTATTTGGTGTACTTGGAATGGCCCCTAAAGGCTTGAAAAAAAAAAGAAAAGACTAAAGGAATTTGAAATCAGAGACCATACAGACCACAGCATGATGTCCTGCAGTTCTGCGGAAACTTGTCTCTCAGACTTCAGTTTGAGTTGGTTTGGTTATTCAATACCAAATCCATTTTTATACATACAAATGTTGCGTAGCCATATACAAGAATATGGCCATGTGCGAAATAGACATGTAATGTTCATAACGATAGAATATATAAAGAACAGGAATCTCAAAAACACGTAACTACTTCTTGTTCAGGTACGAAACCTTTTCATTAACTTTGAGTTAAAGGTTTCGACGTAAGGAGGAGAGACACAATCTTCTATGCTGTCTTATTCATTTGGCCCCCAACTCGAGTGGCCCTCCCATAGGGCGCAAACTCGCCTCGCGCCTGCGAGCTCCAAAATCGATCCTTCTCGTTTGGCGTCTAAAACCCGACTCTCATTTTCTTCAAATTCTCACACAAACTTCCACGTGCTTCCGGTGCATGACGTCACCCACACCTTGTCACCCAGTATTGTCTCGGACTGTTATGACATCTGAGTGACACCTCCATCCGCTCGCGCGCACCCGCGTTAACACCTGCTTCAATCTTACACCCAACCAACCCATGTGCTGAGCCGAAAGGTTCTCAGCCTAACTAAACTCAAAGGCATGAACCGAAATCCCTCGGCTATTTCATAACACAAACAGTTCTATTTCAAACAATTCAGTTTAGCACAAGTATGCAGTTTAAATGACAAAACAGTTCTATTTCAAACAATTCACTTTTAGTTCTATTTAACCCATAGATAGGACCCTATCAGGGTCTACTACGGTGGGCCAGAGTGAACCTGGGAGTGATGGCAATAAAGAGGTTCTCTGAATTCCTTGAATCTCCAGATTTACTCGAGCCTCACCATCAGATTGCTTAGTGTTATATATGGTCACTTGTTGGAGGAGTCTTACTCTGCTGCAGAGATGCAGTCGGTATATTCTACAGCCCCTCTTAGAATTCAGTGAAAAACTGCCTGTTATAAAAACTCGTAAGGTGCAAAATAATTTTAATGCCTAAAACAGACAAACATGCTTTTCATAAAATAATTATAAAAGATTTTGATGATAGAAAAAGTATAGTTTAAAACATTCTAAATATTTCAGGATATCCACTTCTTATAATCTAGAACAATTCTGGTTGTGATTTTTTGGACTGTTGTCCTCATGTTTATTATGGTGAATTGAAACAACATTTCCCCCACTGTATCCTCCGGCCTCCTTCAGGTCTCCCTCGTTTATCTGGGCATAGAAATGATTCAACCTGGGAAATCATTTTTAAAGTTTGACTCTTCTTGAATGCCTTGTTTGATCAGGAGTCAAACTTTAAAAATGATTTCCCAGGTTGAATCATTTCTATGCCCAGATAAACAAGGGACACATGAAGAAGGTCAGAGGATACAGCGACCAAAACGTTGTATTTCAATTCACTACAATAAAGATGAAGAGAACAGTCCAAAAATCACAACCAAAATAATAGACATCACGCCTCATCTCAAAATTTCAGACAGATGGAACAATTCTGTTGTTCTCTTTGCATTCAAAGTTTTATCAAATTCCTGAATGCAAGAATTTCATTAATTCTTCTATTGTTGAGCAGTTAAGATGCCAAAAGATTCTATTATGGAGAGTTGGAATATTATTGAAAGTTGGATATTTGATAACATATAAGGATTATTTCAAGTAGGAATATTATACACATAATAGCAGTCAATGGTAGTCAATGCTAAATACTGATTTACAGAAAGAACTCAGTTTCATATAGAAGATGCAGGAGATCTTACTTACTATCTTCTTTTTTTTTTAATAAAATATGGTGTATGTTCAAATGTATTAAGATTGAAGCCTCGAAAGAAATTAATAATGAATAATTTTTTTTTTTTCAGAATAGTATTTTCTTGGTTTTCAAAATGCTTATTCTGGCACTTTTGATAGGTATGAAGCTGTATCACTATATTTCTTTTAATGTCCTCTACATCCTCAAATTGTTCAGATGAACTTTCAATTTAAGAAACAAAAGAACTAAGTCTAATGAATAGATGTTAGGATGTCACTTTGATTTGATAGTTAAAATACTTCTAAAAAAATACAGATAACTTAAAAACATTTTACATGTCTTCAATATTCTAATTATTGTTTTTTGTAGTAACATGTTATCAGACAGCTTATGGGTAATACATTTTGCCATTAGTCCAAAATGATTGGTTGTTGGTTAGTTGTTTGGGTTTTATTGCATATCAACCTTTGTTGGTTATTTAATGCTAAATTCATTTTTATACAAATAATCAGTCATATTTCAAACAATTCACTTTAGTTAAAATACACAGTTTAATTGTCAAAAACATTTCTATTTTAAGCTATTCAGTTTAATCAAACAGTTCTAATTTAAACAATTCAGTTTAGTATAAGTATAGATTTTGTTTACATACAGTTAAATATTAAAACAGTTCTATTTGAAACAGTTCCATCTAGCATGAGTACAGTTTCAATGTCGAAAACAGTTCCATTTCAAACAATTCAGTTTAGTATAAGTATGCAGTTTACTTCTATTAGACCCATAGATAGGGCCATATCAGGTACTACCACTCTGGGCCCGAGTGGACCTGGGAGCGATAGCAATGAAGGGATGCTCCACATTCCCCAAAGCTCCAGCATTACTGGAACATCATCATCAGATTGTTTAGTGTCATATCCAGGACACTCGTTTGGAAGTGGGGGGGTCTTACCCCTCTGCAGAAGTGCAATCAGTGTATTCTACAGCCCCAGCTGACTGGGCATAGTCTAAAATGACTAATTCAGAGATGTCATTACCTAAAAGCATGGAAAACATCTTCCCAAAGAGACACAAGAAAAAAAATAATGAGATTTAATGAAATAAAGACAAAAATTGAAAAAATATTTTTAATCCAGAGTAATTTATTCCTATTTTGTGGCTATTAAGATTATATACATACCGGTCAATTGGCATAATGGTTAGAGTGTTTGCTAATGGCCCAGGAGACTGGGGTTGAATCCCAGGTTGAGTCATACCAAAGCCTCAAAAAATGGTACTTGATACCACTTTGCTTAATTCTCAGCATTATAAGGTATGGATCAAGAGTAAATGAAGCAATCCAGAGAAAGGAGTAGTGCTCTCCCCTACACTAAGATGTAGTAGCTATTGAAAAGAAGCCTTTGGGTCACCCTATGGTTAACTATTTTGTACATATATATATATATATATATATATATATATATATATATATATATATATATATATTGTATGTCTATAGTAATACATCATAACTGTTCGTTTATATTAGTGGCCAAGAAATATTTTTTCCTATTACCTCAAAAGGACTATATTCAGAGAAGCTATTCCCAAGAGAAATATATTTATTTTACATACTTATCTAAAGTTAATTGGAAAGCAAATATGAGATTTTGGTACATATTCTTTATTCATGAAATTGAAAGAGAAAAAAAGAACAGTTTTAATCTTTAATTTTGTAATTTACCCCAATTCATTGATTACTCATTTATGAACTACTAGTTCTATTTTTTAAATTATGATTGAAATATTAACATTTTTTCTTAAACAATGAAGGAAATAATGATCATGAAGTCATACTGAAAGCACTTGTTCCCAATAGATCAACAAAGTTAATTATTGATGAATCTGTTCAGTTCCGAGATGAATGACCACTTTGAAACAATAGGTATACAAAGTAGCTTGAGGCCTCTGTGCCAGACAAAGAACAGTTTAGTAAATAACAACTATAATTTCCTTTCAACTAAGTAATTAAAATAAAGAAAAAAAAAGAAAGAGGAAAGAAAAAAACAAAATAAAAGAAACAAAAGAAAAGAAACCAAAAAAGAAAAAGGAAAGAAAAAGAAAAGAAACAAAAGAAAAATAATATAAATGAAGTGAGATAATTCTTATTAATATTGCTTTGTAGCCAAGGAATTCAATGATTTACTAGT
The DNA here is from genome assembly GCA_963585895.1 of Sepioteuthis lessoniana. Lineage (NCBI taxonomy): Eukaryota > Metazoa > Mollusca > Cephalopoda > Myopsida > Loliginidae > Sepioteuthis > Sepioteuthis lessoniana. The sequence goes on along the minus strand of OY757915.1, from coordinate 94,652,226 downwards.
TACAATTGTTCAAAGGTTTAGATAATAAATAATGAATAATAAATTTAAACAAACACTATCACTTCTATTATATAATATATGTTATATTTGCATATAAAAATTTGTTTACAAAATATAACAATATCAATGAACCTCTTTATTACATAAATCATCATCATCATCATGTCGCGCTGGTAGCACGGATATCCCTGACCATCTCTCGCCACTCCTCCCTATCGTTCATTGCCCTAGGTAGGTCTTCAGGACAACATCCCGTATCCTCACATAGCTGCTGAATGTATGTTTGTGCTGGTCGTCCTGCTTTTGCACGGCCATGTGTGGGGTCCATAAGAGTACATCTCTTATGAGTTCGTCCCTGCTTCTCCAGCAGTGTCCTGCATGTCTGGTTCATCTAACTTGAATAGTTTTTGTGATAGGGGGCAGGTGGCCGTACAATTGGTGTCTTGTGGGGTGTTGCCGCCAAGACTTGTTCAAGATTGCACGTCCTACTAGCGTACGGCATACCTAAAGAAACCGTAGCGGCAATAACGATTCTCTATAGAAACACCAAAGTAAAAGTACGATCACCAGATGGAGACACAGAATACTTCAACATTGTAGCAGGAGTACTACAAGGGGACACGCTGGCTCCATACCTCTTTATCATTTGTCTAGACTACGTACTTAGAACATCGATTGACAAAATCAGAGAGAATGGCTTCGAACTGATGAAGAAAAGAAGCAGAAGGTACCCCGCAAAAACAATTACTGATGCCGACTACGCCGATGACATAGCGATGCTGGCAAATACACCTGACCAAGCCGAAACACTACTGCATAGTTTGGAACGAGCAGCCGCAGGCATAGGCCTCTATGTCAATGTACACAAAACGGAATATATGTGCTATAATCAAACGGGGGACATCTCCACAAATTAAGGTATGTATCAAGGGTAAAGTGGAGCAATCCAGGGAAAGGAGTAGCACCCTCCCCTATACCTTGGTGTAGTAGCTATTGAAAAAGGAGCCTTCAGGTCGCCCTCGACTATGGTCGCAAACTTTACTTTACTTATTATTATTATTATATAGGAATACTTGAAACCATACAACTGAGTGCAAAAAAATAATAATAGATAAATAAAAAAATGTGCAGTTAAGAAAAAAAAATCAAAAGAACATGAAAAATTTAGTTATGATTTCAATCAAACATTTGGAAATTAATCAAATTTGTGCATTAAATAACTCATAAGGAATTGAAATACCATTAAATAAATAAACAAATTGATTACTTTGTAACAACAGATACTGTAAGCAACCTGAGACAAAATTTGGTAAGTCACAACTATTATGAAACACAACTAGTAATAAAATAATACAGATGATATGATATAAAATAATCCTTAATATTGCTACTTTACAGGCTAGAATTCCACTTGTTTACCAATGACAATTGTTCAAAGGTGATAAACAACTGATAATTTTCTTTTTAATTGGAATCATTTTGAGATGAGGCTTCTTAGGTGAGCATTGTCAGAAGATAGCAGTTTCAAATCCTACCCAAGCCAGCCAGAGGTTTACTTGGTCAAAAACATGGCGTGATAGACAACAACTATGGAAGGCAGTAATTACTGGGGATACGGTTACAAGACTCAGCATTCCTATCCGAGGTCCCAGTAAATCACCTGAAGAAGGCCAGAGGTGACATTTGGCCGAAACGTAGTGAAAGAAGAAACAACACAAAAACTACCAAGATGAGGACAAAAAGTCCGCAATAAATAAAAAACTAACTGATAATTTATACAGAATATTCAGACAATATTGGTTTAATATTAATTTAACATCAAACTCATTAATTCTGATGTAACACATGGCTTGCTTCATAGCTGAAAACAAGGAAATAAAATTATCTATTTGAGCAGAGCCAGTTATATTATTTGAGATGAAGATTTAAAGCTTTTGATTTGGGAGAATAGACTCGATGAGAATAAATGGTCTGTATTGATTTCTTCTTCCTCTTTATTATCATCATCATCATCATTATTATTATCATCCACTACTCATCTGCCCACTCAGCCCGCCCTATTTTTTTCTTTTTTATGGTCAGAGCAATCAAGAAAAATCATTCAACTATAAAATGTGTAACTAACTCTAACAGATGAATATCTGCTTTGACAACTTGTCAAACAGCAGTCAGAAATGTCTAAACATGCCTGCATCAAAAATGTATACAACTATAAGTAGGAGATATCAATCTAGAATAAAAATGGAATAAAAATTACAAAATGGTTACCATGGCTCATTAAGTCATAAATTCTTGATTTCATAAAACAATTTAAAATAAATGTAAAAAGGAATTAAGAAAATAAAAAGAGTTAATTTCCAATTTAAAACATTTTTGCTTTTTCAAGGTCAGGAGCTTATGAATTTGAGTTTACCTTATATTTTTTTGACATTTTTTTCTAGATAGAGTTAAGCTTTTTTATGTTGATTTTTTTCTGGATAGAATTAGACTGTTTTCTTTGGAAAATATGGTTACATTATATCAGGCTGGATTTAAAAGACATGGCTGTACAATTTTAACTTTGTAAAAGCAAAGACTCCAACAATCACCAGGATAGAAGTGTTTTATTATCTGCTCAACAGTATATTTTGTACAAAATGTTAGTGCAAAGATTACTTTAAAAAAATATATTAAACAAAGAAAAAAAAAAGAGAATTATATTAAAATAAAGAGGTCCAGAAAAATGTCTACCACCACCTTAGCATGATAAACAAATACAACTTCTTTACCCTTACTCTCTAAAAATGAGAAATTTAAAGACTATTTAAATTGTTCAGTTAGTCTAAAAAATAAAAAATAAATAAATAAATAAAATAATTAAAAAAAAAAATAGCTGTATGATTTTAATCTGGTAAATCAAATCTAAGCCTCCAACAATAAGCAGGTCAGAAGTGTTTTATTATCTGCCAAAAATAAAATCACTATCATTCCACCCACATAATGATTACAATTTCTCTGTCCATCCCTAAAAAAATACTAAGAAACTAGGGAATATTCTATCAGACAAAAAAGTAGAAATAAAAAGACATGGCTGAATGATTTTGATCTGGTCAAGTGTAGACACCAATAATCACCAGGTTAGAAGTGTTTCATTATCTATCAAAAATAATATTTCATATGAAATGTTCATGCAAATATTATATTGAAAAAGATGACTATTTGGTTATATTATCAAATTAAATGACTGTGGATATTGCTAAATGTAATAGAATATTATTTATCATATATATTTTTGATATAATTATATATTGGTGAAAAATAAAATTGCAACATCCTAAAAACCTTGTTTGAATCTCAAAAATAAAGAATTATCATTATTATTGTTGTTCATTGTTGTATTCAGACTGGTATCTTTATCATTGTTATTACAGTCAAAATGTTTCCACCATTATAACTTAAAGAACAATACCAAATTTGATGTAGAAATGGTATAGGACTTCAAAATAGTAGTCCATAAGTAAGATAAAGTTAGCAACCTTAGTTGAGGGTGACCCGAAGGCTCCCTTTTCAATAGCTACTATACCAAGGTGTAGGGGAGAGTGCTATTCTTTTTGCTGGATTGCTCCACCATGTTTCTGCCATTATAACTTAAAAAACAATGCCAAATTTGATGTAGAAATGGTATAGGACTTCAAAATAGTAGTCCATAAGTAAGGTAAAGTTGGCAACCTTCGTTGAGGGTGACCTGAAAGCTCCATATTCAATAGCTACAACACCAAGGTGTAGGGGAGGACGCTACTCCTTTCCCTGGATTTCTCCACTTTACCCTTGATCCTTACATTATAATGCTGAGTGTTAAGCAAAGTGGCATCAAGTACCATTTTTTGAGTTTTTGGTATGACTCGACCTGGGATTGAACCATTGAACCCAAGTCTTCTGCACTATTGGCGAACACACTACTCATTTGGCCAGTACATACTTTGGTATAATTTTCAGTCTTTGACTATTATATGATGTAGTAGTCATTTACTAACCTCAGATTAGTTTGACACATAGCCAGAGATATGGAGCACCTCGTGAGAATCAAACTCACTAACAAGGTCACTAACCATTACATAATGTGTGATACTTCCAGTATATAATATATTAACACTCATACCATGGCATTATCTTATAGAGTATGCAAGAATATAATCCTGTGTTAATACATAAGAACAATATAATGTGTATTGATATGGAGTTTAAGTACTGTTAATATACTCCTTTTTTAGGGGCCTGTTCATATATCAATCAGTATACATAACTATTTACAATACTCCAATTGTATATTACCTCTAAATTTAATCTTGGGTGAATTCAAGCACTTAGAGTGTTGTAATTTTATTTTGTCAGTTTCATTATTTATTAATATGTACTTTTGATGTCTTTGATAAAAATGTAACAAAAGAGAATTGACCCAAACAATAAAAGCTGAAAGAATTCTTTTGTTTAAGTGGTCATCTAAGTATTGAACATGTTCAATACTGCCTAACTTTGGTGATCAGATGAGAATAGATGCTTTCATTGTGACTTAACAGTAAATCTATGGTGAATTCTGTCTTTATATATGGTCACTGAATGAGACAAAAAATAAAAAGACTAATAATAGGAGAAAGAGTAAGAAAGAACGAAGTGGGGAAGAGAGAGAGAAAAAAGAACAAAAAGAGAAAAAGAACAAACAAAAGAGAGAAAGAAAATAAACATTAATAAAAGAAAAGAAATAAAAAAGGACAAAAAAGAAGAGAATGGAAAGAAAAAGAGAACAAAAGAAAGAACAACAAAAAAGAAGAGATAGAATGAAATAAAAGAAAAAGAGAACACACATTCACTCAAAAAAAAAAAAGAAGATTATTGGAAGATGATTTTTCAAAGCAAGGAGGTTCTACCCACTTAGAAGATTGATGCAATACAATCTTACCTGAATTTTCTTATATAGAAACAAAACAATAAAGTCATTTTTTTTAGTGCTCAGGATGGTGAATATCAAGAGGAAAACATTATCTTCACTACTAGGAAGCATCTGCTAAGAATCTCACAAGAAATTTCTTTGTTTTGCAAAAAAAAAAAAAAAAAGAAAAAAAAGAAAGAAATATCATGCCAATCCCAAGTAGTTAGTGAGCACTAACTGTAGTGTGATAACTGCCATATTTTTCTCACATATAAAATGCAGGAATTACAATGGTATTAGAAGGACTAGTACCCACAGCAACTTATCCAAGCCTTACCACTATTCAACTTAAGCTTCAGTTGATAGACCCCCAAGTTCAATATCAGCATATTGGACACACCGTGTAATTTGCATAATCTTTTATTTAAATGTGCATCTTGGCAAATATATTCTAAAGTAAACCAAGTAACTAATGCTGTGAGTTTCAGTTGGGTACTCCACTTAGATAGTCTTGTGCCAAACCATGCTTAGTAAATAACAATAACTCAATAAATGTCTGCTATAATATTTGGTGTGTAGAACCAAGTGACATAATAACATTAGTACTGTAGATTTTCTATTCATGAGACAAGTAGAAGATTTGATTGATGATGATATTGGCTGCCAACTTTAGGAGAATTTGTTATCATTGTCACCATAACAAATGTTTAGATCTTTGGCAGAGTGACAGTATTCCTTAGAGGAAATATCCAAAGGTGTATTGAGAGAGAGGAAAGAATCAACAGAAATAGTGAAGACTATTCCTGGCTGTCAATTCTGAAACTTGAATGAAGGATGTATCCACTATTATTTAAAGTTTGTTTTCCGAAGAAATGGCATGTTAAAGTCTCTTCCAGTTGGTTTAGTAATTCTTGCTACTTTGTTTGACACAGTAACCCCTCACCATCTCTATTTGGTTTAGTAACCCCACTCACCTGCCTTCCCCTCGCAGCATCATTCATCTTAGTAACCCCACTCATCTGCCTTGTTTCCCTCAGTAACCTCACTCATCTGCCTTGTTTAACTCAGTAGCCCCCACTAGCTTTATTTAGCTTAGTAATCCTACTCATCTGCCTTGTTTCCCTCAGTAACCTCACTCATCTGCCTTATTTAACTCAGTAGCCCCCACTAGCTTTATTTAGCTTAGTAACCCCACTCATCTGCCTTGTTTCACTCAGTAGCCCCCACTAGCTTTATTTAGCTTAGTAACCCCACTCATCTGCCTTGTTTCCCTCAGTAACCTCACTCATCTGCCTTGTTTCACTCAGTAGCCCCCACTAGTTTTATTTAGCTTAGTAACCCCACTCATCTGCCTTGTTTCCCTCAGTAACCTCACTCATCTGCCTTGTTTCACTCAGTAGCCCCCACTAGCTTTATTTAGCTTAGTAACCCCACTCATCTGCCTTCTTTCACTCAGTAGCCCCCACTAGCTTTATTTAGCTTAGTGACCCCACTCATCTGCCTTCTTTCACTTAGTAAACCCCTCACCAGAATTGTATAGCTCAGTAACTCCCCACCAGTTTTACTTTGCTTAGTAAGCCTACATACCAACTCCATTTGGTTCAGGGTTTGTTATTTTCTTGGTTTCCTGAGAATAATTAAGGGAAAAGAATTTCTGTTAATTCTCATCAAATAATAAAAAATTAAGATTCTTACATTAGTTTTGAATTATTGTCAATACAATATTATATTTTTCACCTGACATAAAATGAGATTAGTTTAACACTTGAATTTTCATTTATCTAATTTGTATATGATTTAATCTGTAATAAAAATCCAGGCTTTTGAATGATTTTTTTAAGAGAGGTAGGCACTTTTCACACCTTATCTTCTGTTCCCCCCTTAAAAATCAGTTCCAAATGAAGCTTTCCAAAAAAAAAAACTTTAAAATGCAAATTGATTAGAATAACTGCTTATTTTTCAGAATACTAATCGGAATAAAATATGTTCTTAAATAAGTTATCTCCCTCAGTCCTCATATATACATCAAGGCTAATTTGACCACTGGAAGTACCATTATTTATTAAGTATATCTTAGTTTGGCACAAGACTACATTTTGGGTGTGCCCAGTGAAGATAAAACTTACTACACAGGAATAAAGGTCTACTAATTCAGTTTACCAGTCCATTGGCCTAATGAGTAGAGTGTTCGCCGATGATCCGGGAGACTGGGGTTCAATCCCAGGTCGAGTCATACCAAATTAAAAAAAAAAAAATGGTACTTGATGCCGCCTTGCTTAACACTCAACATTATCAGGTAAGGATCAAGGGTAAAGTGGATCAATCCAGAGAATGGAGTAGCACCCTCCCCTACACCTATGTGGTAGCTATTGAAAAGGGAGTCTTTGGGTCACCCTCGACTAAGGTCGCCAACTTTACTTTCTTTAGTTTGCTATCAAGGCAAGATTTCTTGAGGTTTTGTTTTTTAATGCTGAAATTTGGTTTCTTTGTTTAATGGCATATCAACATTTATTGCCAAAGCTATCCTTGTAGAAGGAAAGTAGTGATACTATTAACCAATATCTAGGAGTACAAAAGAATTTATACCTTTCCCAAGGGTATTAAAAGTGAATTTTATAGCATGACTGGAGTTTGACTTGCTTACAACAATGTCACAATCTAGCACTTTAATCATTATGTCATAGGGACTTCTCCACTAAAATTTTATTTGTTTTTGAATATTGTAACTATAGAAGGAGTCCCCATAGCACAATGGTTAAAGTACTGGATTGCATCTTTGAAGTAAGAGTTCAAACTCCAGTCGTGCTATAACATTTACTTTCAGACTAATATTTTTGAGAAAGGTATAAACCTCCTTATTCCCAAGATATGGGTTAAAAAGTATCACTGCTGTTCTTCTAGAAGGATGGCTTTGGTATGGATGGTAACCCATAACAGTTGATATGCCATTAGACAAAGAAACCAAACCAAACTATAACTAAATTTTCAGCCTTTCCCTGTAAAAATTTTTTAAAAAAATCTTGTCTATAATAATCATTTGTTTGCAGACATTAATAATTTATACACAATAATATGGTTACAAGAAAGTATTCCTGTTAAATAATAATAATAATAATTGCTTTGCACACAGTTATATGGTTTCAAGTATTCTTATTGTTATGGTACCTACCTTATGGACTATAATGAACTCTTTCTATTACTATGAACACCGGGAGAATATTCATCTCAGTGTTAAGATAATTCCAGCCTAATACTTTGGCAGTCAGACTGACGTTCAACACTCTTTTACCTATGCTGTATTTATACTTTCATTCAATATATTTGTTTCACGTAATCCCAAGTTCGTGTCTTTCTTCCGGACCTTTTACTGATCCACAACACTTATCTAATACTAATAATTTATAACCAATTACATGGTTTCAAGAAACTATTCCTATTAAATAATGATAATAATAATTTCTTTGCACACAGTTATATGGTTTCAAGCAGTTCTATCCAATATTAATAAAGTATATTTAACTCATAAAAGGGATATGAAAAGGTACAACCACTCTGGGTCAGAGTGGACCTAGTAGCAAAAGCAATGAAAGGGTTATCCACACTGCTTCGGCTTCAGAACTGGAGCCTCACCACCGGATATACTTTAGTGTCATATCCAGAATATTTCTTTTATGGAAAGTTTAAAGTAATCCTAAAGTTTAGTCATAGTAAAAAAATAATTTTACACTAAAGAAACATATTTATAAAACTATCAACAAGCAACACAAATAAGATGATAAATAGACTCATCAGAAATTATTATGGGAAGTAAATGAAAAAAAAAAAATCAATGATGAAAATGAGAATTAATTTTTTTATTTATTGCGGACTTTTTGTCCTCATCTTGGTAGTTTTTGTGTTGTTTCTTCTTTCAAAAAAGTCCGCAATAAATAAAAAAGTTAATTCTCAGATTAAGAAGCCTCATCTCAAAATGATTCCAATTAAAGACAAGTATAAAAATTCGGTACGGACCCGACTCTGGAAGACCAGATAAGGATTTATAAGACCAAAAAATCCATCCTTGATCGCCCTTCGTGGCGCAGCGGATAGAGGCGTTGAGTCTCTACGGTTCCAGGTGAGCATTGTCAGAAGATAGCAGTTTCAAATCCTACCCAAGCCGGCCAAAGGTTTACTTGGTCAAAAACGTGGTGCGATAGACAACAACTATGGAAGGCAGTAATTACTGGGGATACGGTTACAAGACTCAGCATTCCAATCCGAGGTCGCGGTAAATCACCTGAAGAAGGCCAGAGGTGACATTTGGCCGAAACGTAGTGAAAGAAGAAACAACACAAATACTACCAAGATGAGGACAAAAAGTCCACAATAAATAAAAAAATTAATTCTCAGATTAAGAAACCTCATCTCAAAATGATTCCAATTAAAGACAAATGATGAAAATGTTTCATTCAAACTTAAAACAACTAAAAATTATTACATCTCCTACAACTGATTGGTGAGTATAGTTATTATTGGGCTAAGCTAGTGAACTATTACTGGTTGAATCACTGGATGCCCTCATACTTCTAAGCATAGTAAATTATCACTACAATTTATAGATAAGCAATAAAAATAACCTGAGAGAAAAAAACTTGTAATAAAAATAATAAAGAAAAAGAAATATGTCTACAAGTAAAATTTCATAAATAATCATAACTAAATATAGAAAGTTTAACAGACTTACATGTGGAGAAAACTGTTTATGATTTGTATTGTTTTTTTGTTTTTTTTTGTTTTTTTCCCTTTTTCACAGATAAACTTGCTGTTTGGAGAAAAAAAAATAAGAGGAAGAATTACAGAGAGTACGGAAGCTGTTTTCAAAGTTGGAAATTGTTCATAACAGACGGATATGAAAATAGCAGAACTTGGCCATAAATGATGGAGTGTTCTTCAACTAGATGGAGCATTCACAGTTACTTTTGAAGCAAAGCCAAAAGCACCAAGAAAAATAGCAGCAGATACACATTAAAACTAAGCTTCTCTTGCTGGTGAGACTCACAAATTTCCCAGACACAGTCTCTGCTGATTTGGTCAATGAAGAACAATTTAGCCATGTTTACCAGCTGAAACAATTTATTTATATTGCAGAAATGAGTTGGTCTGCTTTGACTGATCCAATGATAATCTGACTGACTTCATGAAAATTGTATCTTATACTGGTTTCTTATCAAAATGTCTTTGTTTATTTTGAAATAATGGTTAAGATGCTAATCTCACAGACCATTAGTACAGTGGTAAGGTCACACCTCATTAGGTGGCCTACAGTTGTAGCATCATGCTAGACTATAGTAACCATCACACTATAGTGTGATGGTTGACAAGCTCAGCTTGTGAATAAATTCTCACAGAATGCTCTATTCATTGCTCTGTACCAAACAAGCAATTCTTAGTAAATAATTAATATTCTAAAATAAACTGATAGAAAATAAAATTACTACACTCTAAAGAACACATTTCAAGTAATGGTTATTGTCATAGGAAATGGAATTGACAATCAGAGTTCAAATCCTGGACATGGTTGTTTGTGTTTCACTTCACAGTAATATCCTTGGGAAAGGTATGGTTCTATCTGTTCTTCTGCCAGCTAGGAGAAAACTGCAGAGTGAACAAGGTTCTTTAGCCATGATAAGGCAACCAATCTTGGAGAAGGAAAACTAAATTCCAGCAAGCTTTACTCTGCTTAAAAAACAAAACAAAACAAAAAAAACAACCTTGTGTCACATCTTATCCATGATGAGAGAGGGAGTAAATACACGCTAAAGAATGATGCTGATTTTGACCTGGGTACAGTAGATGCATGAGATTTGAATACTACTGATACACCTCTTATTTTGTCACCTGTGCTTATGTTGATCTGTATATTAGATTATTTACTGTAATTCAACTAGAATACCTCTATATTTTATCTTAAGTAAATTAAAAGACACATGAAGTTTTGTTTAAAGCATATCAAGATTGAAAGCATATTTAGCAAAACAGAAATGTTTTTGATTGTATACAAAAATGTATGTATAAATGACTTTTAAGTAGGTTAAGTGTGTAGGTCAGTAGTTTTTAAATTTGTAAATCTAACTTGTAACATTTGATCAGACCACTGAAAAATCACTTTTACCAATCATTATCTGAAGGTGTTCAAAAAATTTTTTTTCTTTCAGATTAATTCGGGGCTGGCAAGTTGTAAAGAGAAAACATATTGGCATTTCAAAGATTAATATATTTTTCTAGAATTATAGTATCATGCTATAGTGGCTAATGTACATGACTGTGACATTGCAGTAAGTAGTGGGAGGAAGACCCCATAGAATAGTGACTAATGTATTGGACTGCAGCATCATAGTGAGTTCAAACTCCAGTTGCACTATAACATTCACTTTCAGCCTAATACACTTGAGAAAGGTATGAACCCTCCTTATAACTTCAACTATGGGTTAAATAGTACCACCACTGTTTTTCTTAAAGGATGCCTTAGGCATAAAATAACCCTCAAATGTTGATGTGGTATTAAACAAAGAAACCAAACCAAGCCTACTTGATCCCCTGCTATATCTGGAAAGCCTATATTTAACTATTCAGGTAGCTTTATTGGGAGGCAGGGAGATCTAAAATGCATCTCCTTGAAGTTCTGCAATTCCATCATTGAGAAATGATTACTGTTATCACTTCTGTGTATTAAGACAGCAATGAGAAACTGGTAATAATCTTGGCATAGAAGAAAATTCTGTGCATCTTATTGGTCCTGCCAAGAAAAAAAAGATGCCATCAATACTTAATAGTAAAGAATGGAAACCAGCTGAACACTCAAGTGTCATTGTCTTCAATAGGAAAGTAGAAAGAATATTCACAACAGTAAGGTTTTTGAAACTATGCCTGTGATTAACCTTTTGCATAGTGGTATTACTGAATGCCAATAACACTACAAGAAAACTAGAGAGCTTCCTTGATGAGTACTTGTTCATGGAAGCCCATTGATATTTGATAACCATAACAACTTGAGATCTAAAAGGAATTTATTAATATTCAATATCAATTTCCAGTATCCTCAAAACATTATCAATGGAAATATTTTTGTATATTTTTATAGAAGTATTTATTTACTTAACTACTCTGCCACAGGCAGGATGTGACACAAGGTCAATTTTTAAACTGAGGACAGCTGGTTTGAATTCAGTTTTCCTTTTCCTAGACTGGTTTTCTAATCAAAGCTAAAGAACCAGGTCTGGCCTACAAATTTTCCAAAGCTGGAAAGAAAACCAATAGATTCAAGCCTTTTCTAAGGGTATTAATATGAATGAAGAGCAAACAGTCTCATCCAGGATTTTAAGTTTAATAGGTAATCAGGTTCAACTTTCTATGATAATAACCATTATGCTAAGTGTGCCTCCTTTATAAGAGGATGCATGTGTATAATATATATATAAACAAGGAATGATTCAAAATCTCTTGAATGAACGGAACGTGGATTCTGCACAATGTTCCTAATAGGTCAGGTGATGTAGTTTAAAGAAATGAACACTGATTCATTGATCAAATGGACAATTTTTCTTGTCATAAACAGCCAACTTTTTCATGTTATACAACTTTTCCAAAGTTTTTTATATGTTTTTACACTTTTTATACATCCATCGTTAACCTAACATCACTAATATAACCCCTCATAGCCCTGATGATGGTTCAGCAGAACCGAAATGCTATAGAGTCAATTTTGTTTCTCAATAATTCTCTCCTTCTATTAGGATTACCTTGTTATCACTTTTTCTTTACAAACTGTCAGATTACAATCCATTATTTTCTTCCATATATATATATATATATATATATATATATATTAGTGGTGTGCCTTGAAAAATATGCTAGAGTAAACAAATAACACTTATGATCTTGCAGATAGGATTGAAGATGATTAACTGCAATTAAAGATTAAATTGAATGCATCACATGAACTATGAAATGTCAACTGAATTTTTTTGAGTATCTATTTTTGCAATTATTAATCTCCAAGCATAACTTTCAAAACAAAACTTTACAAATTTGAAAAAGTTTATATCATTGAATTATTATAATTTCTATTCACACTATTCAGGCTAATGTCATCATTCAAGAACAAAGATAAGTAATGAATTCTACTGAAACAAAATTTTTAAAAGAATTATATATATATATATATATATATATATATATATATATTTCATTAAACATAATAGACATTTTATGCCTATATATTTTCTTCTGGATCCGTTCAAATTCCTGTATTACTTTTATCGTATTCGGGGAGAATTGATTTAGGTATTGTCCATAGTTGTATGTATCCCTAGTACTTTCTGCCCGACTTTGGGCCATCATCATCATTCATGCCCAACAACACAACTATGAAAAATTCTCACCAACAACACAACAATACTCGAACATCAAAATAATAAACAAAAACTTCAGATTCTCGAAGCACTATATATTAGAAACCTGCAACCAACACTTAATAGAATTAATTTTCAAACCAGTACTAATGTACTTAAATGTCTTTAGCTACTGGCACTATTTACAGAATTACATTTAAAAGCAAACGCCATAATCTTCAATGGCAAAGACGTCCTTACACAGTAGTAATTTGCTAAAACAAAAGTTAAATCACTTTTGTAATAGATTCTCCCCTGATGATGGCCCAAAATCGGGCAGAAAGTACTAGGGATACATACAACTATGGACAATACCTAAATTAATTCCCCCCGAATACGATAAAAGTAATACGGGAATTCGAACGGATCCAGAAGAAAATATGTAGGCATAAAATGTCTATTATGTTTAATGAAATTTGCATTAACGAAGAAATGCTGCCTATATATATATATATATATATATATATATAATTTCACTTTGGGCAAAAAAAAATTCTGAAAGATGCTCAGCACTGCCTTCTCAGGTTTCAACATGAGTAATACTTGCTGGTGATGGTGATTCTGGATGCTCTGCATCAGACTAAAGTCTTCCTCAAATTTACTTCATATTTTGTCGTGAAGTGTCATTATTTTATTGTGGAAAGCAATTACTTCTAATTGAATTTAGAATAACAAAGGTATAGCTTTTGGATGACAAATGTCTACTTACAAGTTTCATTTGTTCATTACAATAAGTATTCCTTCACCAAGTATTCCTAAATAGTTTATGATACAATTAAATAATATATTAAACTTTAAAGATATTCTTAATCTTATATGGAATAATTTTTATTAGATAAGCAATTTGTACCTTTCTTTTTCCAAATCCAAGCTACTGATATATAAGTTGGCTGAATGTAATTGAAGGCGACCTGAAGGCTCCCTTTTCAATAGCGACTACACTGAGGTGTAGAGGAGGGTACCACTCTTTTCTCTGGATTGTTCCACTTACCCTTGATCCATACCTTATAATGCTGAGTGTTAAGCAAGGTGGCATCAAGTACCATCCAAAAAAATTTAGATTTAACATTGTGATCTTTCAAACAGTTCAGTTTTAAGTAACGACCATCAAAACGCAAAATATCTGTATGACTGTAAAAGAGACATTTTAATGCAGATTAATGATGAGAAATTAATCAAAAGAAGCTAAATACATAGTTTTAAATCAATAAATCTTAGCATAATATGGTTTCAAATTAGTGAAAACCTTATTTCAAATTAACACATGCATGTAAGATACAGACCTATGGTCATTATTTTATCTTGATAATGCTGTTATATAGTGAATCGGATAAAATGAATCAAAAGCTTCAGTAGATATATCACTGTTTTAATTATTTCTCATTGTCTTTTTGAAAAAAAATGAGATTGTGGTTTAAAGTATAACAAGAGTTTACAGTTTAACTCCTTGAATAAGTTAACAGAAAATTTTAAGTTCTAAACCATTTTTTTTTCTGTTCCAGAAAATTTCAACTTGAGAGTCAGGAATGGTTGAGAAAAGGGACAATATTGTAGTCATCCATTACTTTTGTTTAATGGCCTTATCTCTTAAGAAGATCTATGACATGGTGGTGACACTAAAGGACAATGCTCCTTTCAATGGAATAATTAAAAAAGTGGGCAGTTGAATGATTGATGGATGTTCAATCATCTGAAACAATGTTGTTGTTAATAAATAATGTACTTTTTTTTTCTTTTGTTTTTAAGGTTTTCTTTGTTATCTTTTTAAAGTATTGGTCTTTTCATTTCCTTTTCAGCTGAATTTTGTTCAATACAAAGTCTTCTTGTGAGTCTAATTTCTCTAGTCTTGTAGATTATGTCATACTGTTATTAAGTTATATGATGGTAACTGCATTACTTTTACTTCCTTCCTTCATTTCTTCTTGTTTTTGTGGCTTCATGTCCCCTGTGATAACCATTGAAATATATCAAGAAAATTTCTAAATCATATCAAACAGATATTGAATGATAGCTATTTTGATTTTTGTTTGTTTTTTTGACACACAATAAATACAATCAAATTTATGCATTATATTTGAAGTAAGGCATCTACAGTAGAGTAACACCATTAATAATGACTTCATTTCAGAGCACTTTAATACTAAAGCCTTGTGTCAGACTTAACCACATTTAGTAGATATCTGAATATAAAGTACAAGTGGTTGCTGAAAAATTGTCAACCTAATCTAAAAGAGAATAACATACAATCAAGATCAACATGTTTAGCAGATCCTTTCTCAAGTTTCTATAAGAGTTAAAATGAAATGAAAATTATATTTTTGGTTAGACTGAGAACCTTTCAGCAATATTTACATATAAAAATCACTTAACATTTGAAAAAAACCCAAAAGAAACTGATCCTGAAAACTGAGTGCATTATATTCCTCATTGGCCTAATGAGTAGAGCGTTTGACAGTGGTTTAGGAAATTGGGGTTCAATCCCAGGTCAAGTCATACCAAAGACTCAAAAAATAGTACTTGATGCCACTTTGCTTAGAACTCAGCATTATGTAAGGATCAAGGGTAAAGTGGAGCAATCCAGGGAATGGAGTAGTGCCCTCCCCTATGCCTTGGTGTAGTAGCTATTGAAAAGGGAGACTTTGGGTCACCCTCGACTAAGGTCACCAACTTTACCTACTATTTCTAAGTAATTTCCAAGAGTCAAAACAAATATAATGAAAAGAAAAACTTCTTTACCTTTTTATACAGAAGTTGTTGAATTTTTAAAATAGTGAGTGACTTTTGTGCCACACTGTATTTGGCATATTCTATTTAAGAAGCAATAGAAAGTATGATGTATTATTTTGAATTGAAATGAATTAAAAAAAAGTATGCATTCTCTCAACCCCTCCACCATAGGGAGGATGTGATACAAGGCCAATTTTTTAAGCAGGTTTGAATTCAAAGTTTTCTTTCTTTTAGACTGGTTGCCTAAGCAAAGTAAAAGAACCCAGTCTGCCTATTATTTATCCATAACTGTGTTGAGAGAACAGATATATTTGTGCCTTTGCCAAAGGCATTAATGTGAAGTGATATGTAAACAATCTCATCCAGGATTTGAACTTAGGTCACAGATTCTACTGCCTACAACAATAGCCATTAATATAAGTCTGTCTACTAAATCAAAAAGTAACTTAAAATTGATTTAGCCTGAAATTTGCGAATCTATGAAACGCATTTTAAGAAGTATTCTTATGTTGAATTGCCCAGTGATCATCTCGTGGGATTGGTGATTGTCAAAAACAGTGACACAAAAATCTTCTAAACAGTTGGGAAATTTTATGGTTTTAGAGCAGGCAGCTGGTGGCATTGGCCTCCAAGTAAATGCAGACAAAACTGAGTACATGTATTTTAATCAAAAAGGAGACATCTCCATGCTAAATTGTGGTTCTCTGAAATCAGTAGACAAGATCACATACCTTGGAAGCAGCATTTCATCTACTGAAAACAGCATCAATATGGGACTAGCAAAAGCATAGACTGCTATCAACAGGTTATTGATCACATGGAAGTCAGATTTATCTGATGAAATAAAACTCAATTTTTTTCAAGCGTCACTTGTGTCAATTCTATTATATGGATGCACCACATGGATGCTGACCAAACATATAGAGAAAAGGCTAGACAGGAACTGCACAAGAATGCTCCGAACTATACTGAACAAATCCTGGAAGCAACACCCCATAAAACAACAGCTGTATGGCCACCAACCTCCCATCTCTAAAACCATCCAAATAAGTCAAACAAGACATACAAGACACAGCTGGAGAAGTAAGGATGAACTCAGTGACAAATCAATTTGTTTGCACACTAGTATTGCTACTGTTTCTACACAGTTAAATAGTTTCTATTATTGCTAACACGATAATTCTAAGTGATATTAATCATTTTTTTGCAGACAGTGAAGGGGTTAAAAGAATTGCTATTTAACGCTAATTATTCTATTCAACACTATTCAGTCATTTGTACACAGTCAAATGGTTCCAGGTATTGCTATGTAATACCAATAGTTCAATTTAGGCACACAGTTAAAGAGTTTCAAGTATTGTTTGGCCTAGTGGGTAGAGTGTTCGCCAACAGTCCGGGAGACCTGTGTTCAATCCCTGGTCGCGTCATACCAAAGACTTTAAAAATGGTACTTGATACCTCCTTGCTTAACACTCAGCAATATAAGGTACATCTCAAGAGTAAAGTGGAGCAATCCAGGGAAAGGAGTAGCGCCCTCCCCAACACCTCGGTGTAGTAGCTATTGAAAAGGGAGCCTTCTGGTCACCCTCGACTAGGGTCGCCAATTTTACTTTACTTATTCTATTCAACATTACTCATTCATTTATACACAATTAAATGGTTCCAAATATTTCTTTGTATCATTAACAGTTCAATTATAAAGTTATTTGTTTACACCCAGTTAAATGGTCAAACAGTTCTATTTCTAACAATTCAATTGAATATAAGTCATTTGCTAGCAAACAATACAAATATTAAAC
Organism: Sepioteuthis lessoniana; assembly: GCA_963585895.1. NCBI lineage: Eukaryota > Metazoa > Mollusca > Cephalopoda > Myopsida > Loliginidae > Sepioteuthis > Sepioteuthis lessoniana. The sequence continues at coordinate 94,634,365 of OY757915.1, read as the reverse complement.
AGTTCTATTTGACCCATAGATAAAACCCTACCAGATGTTACCACTCCAGGTCAGAGTAGGCCTGGGAGCAATGCCAATGAAGGGGTACTCCACATTCCCCAAAGCTCCAAGGTTGGAGCCTTGCCATATGATTATATATATCAGATGGTTTAATGTTTTATATAAAAGCTCTTTTAGCTCTGCATGTTGATTGTTTATGTAACATTAATCCTAAATTAATTATACATCAATAGCCATTAGTATTGAGCACTTATATTGGATACTCCTAGGGCAGACTGGGTTCTTCAGCCCTGGTTAGGCAACTAGTCTAGGAGAAGGAAAACTCTGAATTCAAACCTGTTAAACTCTGCTTAAAAATTGACCTTGTGTCATATCCTGCCCGTGCGGAGGGGTTGGTAAATATGATATTGGATACTCCTACCCCTTGATTTTCCTTCTTGGATCATATAAGAATATATATAATGTAAGAAGAAATATAAAAGGCTAGCATTGTTAATAAATTTCAAATATCTAAAATCAAAGTTGCACATTTTTTTCCGCCTACTTCTGTTAATTTTCTTCTCTCCTACCCATTTTATTTCTGTATCTACCTGAGCACTGCCTTATTGTTTCTCTTTCACCTGCTTCCAATCTTTACTCCCCCCTCCTCTTCTGGCACAGCTATTTGCTGTGCCAATTTAATGGTTAAACTTGTTAATCCTTACCATGTCTAATGATTGTGGCAATATTTTCTTTTGCCACGTGAAATTTTTAGTAACAGAGTTAGTAATCAATTTATATACACACACACACACAAAAATACACAGGTGGTTAAAAATTAACTACCTATTTTAAGATTCTTATAATTCATTTCTAAACTATAATTTTTTTTTTTTTACAAGAAATTAATATAAAAAGATAGGAAATAGGGTGTTATTTTTCAATCACCCTATATACATTAGATGTTTAGTTATATATAGATAATCTTCCTTCAGATATCACTGACAAAGGTGGATTAATAAATCCATAGTTATTAGCTGAATTTTGAGCTAAAATTTTCATTGTATAAGGTTTAATCAATATGAGAAGTATATTGACAAGGAAGATTATATCAAGAACTAAATATTTATAAAATCAATGCTTTTCTTTTCATGCAACTATGTATAAAAGTTTAAGTATTAAAACAAACACAACAAGCAGTTTAGTTTGATAGATTTAAAAATATATATCTGTATCTAAGTATTTCCTATGCTTAGAGAACAGAGCATAGTGATACATCAGCCAATGAGTATCAAACTCACAAATAATAGACTTACTGAAGTACATATGTGTGGGTGCTGAAAAGTTCTTGGATCAATCAAATGTGCATGCCATTCAACACACTTAGCTTTTTGGATTCTTTTTAACCCTTTGGCTGTCTTCGGATAGTAGACAGGAATTGGAACCTCATGTCCCAATGTTTTGAATTTAGTTTTTCTTCTCCTAGACTGGTTGCCATACCAAAGGTAAAGTGCCAAGTCTGCTCTACTATATACTCATTGCTGAAGGGAAAAGAGAATTCATGTTTTTCTCAAGGGCATTAGCATGAAATGAAATGCAAGCAGTATAAAATTGCCTAAAGCAGTAAGATCTTTATAATAGAAGATGTTTAGTATATGCCAGCCAATTAGCATAGTGCAGTCATCCAAATAATCTAGTGTAATCTTGTTTAATTCCATTATCAAAACTTATTGAGCAGAGAGAAGGGGATGAACATTGTAGGGTTGGCCTAGGGCACAGAATACTCTGGAGATTACCCTGATTGATGACAAGAGTTCTGTTCAAGTATTAGATATTTTAAATCCTAAGATCTTAACTTTGATAATTGGTTCCTTTGGTTGCTAAAAGAAAAATAACAGATTTTCTTTTTCACTATAAACAAAAGTGACAGAATTTTGGTATTGTTTAAAGGCCTTCTTTGGTGGCTATTAAGTTCAATGTCAAGTTTCTAGGTTTAGTTTGTTTGTTTAATGGCATATCAACCTTCATGGATTATTTAATACCAAAGTTATCCTTGTAGAAGAACAACAGTGATACTATTTTACCCATAGATGGGGGCGGGGGAGATATGGGAATTAATACCTTTCCCATGAGTATTAGTCTGAAAGTGAATGTAATACCCAGACTAGAGTTCAAACTTGCGTACTATGATGTTGCAGTCCAGTATGTTAGCCACTATGCCACAGAGATTCCTCTCTTGACAAGATGCATCCTAATTTGTATAATTTGTAATTAATATAGTCGGCTTCTAGAATTTCCTGAGGTTTATTTTTCTGGTATTTGTTAGCAATGTTTATGATGACAGATAAAAATAAACAGAGAGAGTTTATGCATAAACTTTCTGTTTCCTTTTGAGGAAAACTGTTGCTGTAGTAATTCTTAGAAAAGCTATTAAAGAGGAAAAAAGTTTGAGGCAAACACACAAGAGTAAGAATAAGTAAAGTTGGCAACCTTAGTCAAGGGTGACCCGAAGGCTCCCTTTCAATAGTTACCACACTGAGGTGTAGGAGAGGGCACTACTCCATTCCCTGGATTACTCCACTTTACCATTGATCCTTACCTTATAATGCTGAGTGCTAAGCAAGGCAGCATCAAGTACCATTTTTTGGAGTCTTTGGTATGACTCAACCAGGGATTGAACACAGTAGAGAATAAGAATACTATTTTCAAATGTGGTGAAATATCACTAAGATCAACTATGATATGATTATCCTCCAACAAACCAAAATCATTAAGTCTGGCATGCAATAAATGAAGATTGTCATCCATCCAGTGATGTGATATCTGAGGTAAATGATAAGTTGTTAACAAATATTAACAAAAGATTTGTGAAATGAAATTTGTTTCCACAAAATTCATGTTTTATTTGCTCAAAGAGCATAAAAATAATATAAACAAAAAACAAAACTTTTGTTTCAATATGTATCATGACTTGAAGGAATAAATTTGAAATGAATCAAAGTTTCTTTACAAAGTTGTAAGAAGTGGAATGATTAAATCATTCTTATATTGGAGTACTCCTTACACACATGTACACACACACACACTATATATATATATATATATATATGATGAAAATGAGTGGATAAATCAAACACTTACAATGAGTTTAATGGTAAAATTTCCTTCTTTATTCACTGAAGAACAAGTTCTTCTGTGAATAAAGTAAAGTGTTTGATTTATCCACTTTTTCACTTATTTTTATCATCTTGTCAGATTCACCAAAATCTACCATCTCTCTCTCTCTCTCTCTCTATATATATATATATATATATAATACCCTGGGTTTGTCCCCTGATTTTTCAGGAGCCACTTGACATTCACACCAGATTGGTATTTTCAGCAGATTGGGTAAGTTTATGACTTAGCACCTGAGGTATCCCAAAATGGGGGATACAGAGGGGATCAAGCATATTTTGTGTCTTGATTCATGAGTACCCATCCCATACACTCTATGAAATAACTTGTTTGGAAGTCTGATAAATACCACACACACACACAAATACATATATGTAAACTTTCTAGGATTACATCAAAATAATTCTCCAACCCTGACCCGGAGTGAGAGTACCTGATGAGGTCCTATCTAAGGGTTAAATAGAACAAAATTTGAGCAAACAAATAACTAATGTTAAATTGTGACTGTTATATAGCAAACCATTTAACTGTGTGCAACAAAGAGCCCAGGTTCATTTAACAATGTTATCTAAAAATGAATTTACAAATCATATATATTTAATATATATGCATAAAAAGAATTTAGCAATGGTTGATATGCTATAAAACCCAATCAAATCAAATCATATACATTCAATATATATCTAATATATGTATAAACAGGATTTGGCATTAAATAACCTAAAATGGTAGATATGCCATAAAACCCAACCAAACCAAAACACACATATTTATTATATATTTAATAAGTGTATTAACAGGATTTGGCATTAAATAACCCACAATGGTAAATATGTCATAAAACCCAACCAAACTTAAAACTAAAATCACTGAATCTATCATAGATGAATATTGTCAATAGAAATAGTTGTGTGATACTCTTTTGTTTACATATGCATGCCAATCAGCTAACACACACACACACACACACACACACACACACACACACACACACACACACACACATTAAAAGAAACAACAAACAAACAAACAAACAATAAAATCAACACATATTCGAAATGTAACCATACTTTTTTGTTTAAATTGCTTGTATGCAGCAGTTTTAAACCTTTTCATTCGGTCCTAGTTTGCTTGTTAGGGTTTCTTGACTAATCAATCTTTGTAGGTTATTTAATGCCAAATCCATTTTTATACAAATAAACAGTTTTATTTCAAACAATTCAGTTTAGCATGAGTACACAGTTTAATTGTCAAAAAATTTCTATTTCAAGCTATTCAGTTTAGTCAAACAGTTCTAATTCAACCAATTCAGTTTTGTTTACACACAGTCAAATGTCAAAACAGTTCCATTTCAAACAATTCAGTTTAGCATAAGTACACAGTTTAAATATCAAAACAGTTCTATTTCAAGTAATTCAGTTTAGCATAAGTACACAGTTTAGTTCTGTTTGAACCATAGATAGGGCCCTATCAAGTGCTACCACTCTGGGCCAGAGTGGACCTGAGAACGATGACAATGAAGGGGTGTTCCACATTCTCCAAAGCTCTAGCCTCACCATCAGATTGTTTAGTGTCATATCCAGGACACTCGCTGATGGTTGGGGGTCTTACCCTCTGCAGAGGTGCAGTCAGTATATTCTACAGCCCCAGCCGACTGGGCAATCATTTGGTCTGAGTCGAATGACACTGAAATATACAACACAGTTGTAAATGGTTTAGTAGTAAACCAAGTCTTTAATATTTGGAGTTTGGTTGGTTAGATTTTATGGCATATCAACCCTTGTAGGTTATTTAATGCCAAATCCTGTTTTTACATATATATATATATGGTTTGTAAACATTTTGTTATTAAAATTTCTAAATGAAGCTGAGCTCATTTTATTTGCAGTTAAATGATTTGGTTGGTTTTATGTCATATCAACCATTACAGGTTATTTAATGCCAAATCCTGTTTATACATATATATTAAATATGATTGATTTGTAGAAAATTTGTTGGTAATATTTCTAAATGAGCCCGAGTTCTTTTTTTTTTGCACACAGTTAACTGGTTTCAAGTATTACTAAGTAACAGTTACAATTTAGTCATTTGTTTGTACACATTTAAATAGATATACATGATATGTAAGAGATTAGTTTGTTGGTAATTTTATTTTTAAATGAGTTAGAACTAATTTGTTTGCACACTAGTATTGCTATTGTTTCTACACAGTTAAAAGGTTTCAATTACTGCTATCTCACACTAATAATTTGGTTCAATATTAATCATTTGTTTGGAGAAAACAAAGTGGTTACAAGTATTGCTATGTAACACTAAATATTCTATTCAACACTTTCAATTCATTTGTTCAGTAAGATAGTTTCAAGTATTATTATGTAATACCAATATTTCAATTTAGGCACATAGTTAAAGAGTTTCAAGTATTGCTATTTAACACTAATAATTCTATACAGCATTACTTATTTGCACACAGTTAACTGGTTCCGAGTATTGCTATGTATCACTAACAATTCAATTAAACATCAGTCATTTTTTTACACACAGTTAAATGATCAAACAGTTCTATTTCAACTAATTCAATTTAGCATAAATTATTTGTTTGCACACAGTTTAAAAGTCAAGCAGTTCTATTTGATCTATAAATATGACCCTATCATATACTACTACTCCGAACTAGAATGGACCCGGGAGCAATAGCAATGAAGGGTACTCCTCATTCCCAAAAGCTCCAGCATTACTGGAGCCTCACTATCAGATTATTTAGTGTCATAAACAGGACATTCATGAAGGGGGTCTTATTCCTCTGCAGAAATGCAGTCAGTGTATTCTACAGTCCCATCTGACTGGGAAATCTGAAATCTGACTCAAGGTTGTGATTCAGGTCTCTCTCAAATCAATGTGGACTCTAACAGCAGTGGTAGCAGACTTTCTTTAGACACTCTTCTCTCTGACTTCGATTAACTCGGCAACATAATTTTAAATGGTCTCATAGTAAGCCAAGTTTTAGCATTCAGAGTCTCAAGGTCACAGTTTAAGAGCAATAGCAGACCGTTTCTCTGGAATCTCTCCTTACACTGACTAACTCTCTCTGAAATGTCTTGTTGTATTTTGGCCTTTGACCCCAGCCAAAAATGCCATTCCAAGGTGATGCACCGGAAGGAAGTGACACATTCTAATGGCAGTTATGAGAGGAAATCGCGTGGGTGGAAATTGGCTGATGAAATGGGACGAGGTAAAAAATTCCTATGGTACACTCATAGACTGATACTATTTACCAACCCCTCTGCTCGGGCAGGATATGACACAAGGTCAATTTTTAAATGGAGTTTAAAAGGTTTGAATTCAGAGTTTTCCTTTTCCTAGACTAGTTGCCTAACCCAGGCTGAAGAACCTAGTCTGTCCTACTATTTACCCATAGCTGGAGGGAGAATAATTGGATTCATACCTTTCCCAAGGGTATTAGTGCTATGTGAAATGCGATCAGTCTCGTCCAGGATCTGAACTTGTGTTGCCGTGTCCATTTCCTACGACGATAATCATTACACCACGGGCACCTCCACTCATAGACTGATGCACCAGAAGAGAGTGACCTGTGAACTGCATGACAGTTATTTCCGCTTGATGATGATCAAACATGCGATTCCAAAGATCAAGTAGGTGACTGAGTGGGCGTTGAACTATTATATAACTCAGTCAAGACAAAAGTCAGACAGTTGCAGTTGGAGATCGGACGGAGTTATAGACGAGATGTGGTAGGGAAAGCCACACCAGGCCGAAGGGGCTCAGGGCCCCTGGTTAAGTTGGGGTCCAGAGAAGTTGCTGATAAGATGCAGTACAGAAAGCCATCATCCAGCAGAGAGCTGGACCGCTGAGACTCCGGTTGAGCATCTGGAGAACGAGAAAGACACAACGTGGATGGCCATAAGAGTGGGGGTCAATATATTGCAGTTCTGTTCGGTCTCCAACTCCCTCTCACATGCAAACGTTACAAATAAAGTGAGAGGTAAATATTTATATAAAGAAGGCTTCGCTCGTCTTTCTTCTTTGTTGTGTTGTTATGATTATGAGTATATAACAGTCTGGGGTGTCAAAAACTCCAGCTTACATTGAGTTTGGTGTCCAATGGGTATGGGGGTTGGCTGGGTATGGTATTTAATCATCTTTAATGTCAATTTCTCATTATTCCAATTCTCTTTAAAACAGCTTTTCCAAATTTAGAGAATCATGCAACCCCTCTTTGGTGATCAGAGGGCTGGATCCATCCTCTCAACTCCAACCCACTTTAATTTGTATTTCTTACCCTTACCTTGTATCTTAGAGATCCTTTCTTCCTTCTACTCTTTCTGTATCTAATCTGGCCCTCATCTCTAAGTAGGCACAACAGTCTTCTTGTGATGAATCTGATTTTTAAAGGCATAAGTGAAGGAAAGTTTTCAAATTTTTCAAACAACCAAACTTTTCCTATCAGACTGACCACCTAACATTCTTAATCCGAACCAGTCTGCTTTTCTGATGATTTCATAAATAAGTTTTTTTTCCTTCCAAATTTTAGTTGTTCAAATAACATTAAGCAATTAAGATTCCTTTATAACATGAGGGCAGATGATATTACCATTTAAACATAAATGGCAGTTGATGTTGTAGAGTTCTGCTGCCTCTTGTTATATTAAAAGAAAGAAAATAAATAATGAAGGCATTGATATTGATGGTTTTCAATTTAGTAGTTTAATGACAGCTTGAGAGGAAGTTTTTCCTTGTGTCATGAGTTGAAGAAGCTAGTGAGACAGTTGTAAATGCCTGTGCAGGAATTTAGTACATAGCCAGATGTTTCAGGCTCCATTTGGTTTAGGAGGGAGAAATAATTAACCAGGAAATGGTCTCCTAAAGGAAGCAGAGGAACAAATGTCAAAGTGTGCTCTCTCGAGATGAAAAGTCCCTGTCTGCTGTTGGAATCGTCCCGGGATAGAGAGAAAAATGTTATCTCTCGTGTCAGCTGGTCTTACCTTCCTGCCAGCAATGAGGAAAGGAAAAGAGAGCTCCCACCCTGCTGCCAGCAAGGAGGAGAGGTCTTACCCTACTTGCCAGCAAGGAGGGGAGGTAAAAAGAGAGGGCGAGCATGGTTTGTGCTGCCTTTTATGGTGCCCGGGGAGGTGTGCCTGGGCAGAATAGCATTGGTCATTCTCATTGGATGAAATGTATAATTTCAAACTCCAAAGGCCAAAGCCATTCCTGCTCTAAATAATAATTTGTTATTCTTTCTGCTACACCTTTATCTGATCTACCAGTTCATTTTTTTTAATGTAAAACAACTCATAAACAGCCAGATGGCCTTTGCTGGAGCCTGACTGTCTATCTTTTGGGTTTCTGATGTTTTGTTTGTCAAATACCTTAGATTTTCACAAAAGTACAGCCATACCCCTTTCTACTTGGTTGACTTATCCTCAATTGATTAACCCCCTTTCCAAGATCCAGTGTTACATAAATTATTCTATCTTTTAGTTTTCCAAATTTTTTCTTTATCCAAATAATATTCAAACAATTAAAATTCTTTTAAGAGTACAACTTATCTTTTTCACTTAGTCTGCTTATTTTCGATTGATCACCTCTACCAAATTTCAAGGTTACATATATAAATAAAGATATATTTATATAAACAAACACACACACACATGTACCATGGTCATTAAATAAATAAAGTGAACTTTTTCCAAGTAATTGGCAAAAGGAAGCACTGTTTACAACTGTACCTTCTTCAAGGAAATCAATAGTGATAGATCCTTTCATGTCATAGAAGACTGTCAGCATGATTGCTTTACAGACCACTATGCTAGGAACTTTTTCTTTACCAGAGAATTAGTGTTTCCACTCCATGGACCGTCTTTTTAACTCGGGGTCATTGTAGCATACACATGTTTAGCCCATTTGTACACATATCTTTTGACTTAAACTTCTCAGTACACATGGTTCCTGTTAATTACACGTGTTTTGTACTTCTCAGCCACTGAAAATTTGATGACAGACCTTGGTTCAAGTCTGGAGCACTCTGATTTGTTGTCACCTTGTATGGATATGTAAAATATTTTTGTGAGATTAAAGTAATTCTTGCTTTAAAATAATTCCAAACAATGCAGAGTTTATATTAAAAAAATGATTTTGCTTTTTTTTAAAAACAAATACACACACACACACACACACACACACACACACACACACACACACACACACACACACACACACACACACACATATATATATAGTACAATTTGATGGAGACTCAAACTCGGTTAAGTCGTCATAATAAATTTTTTTCGATGGAAAATATTACTATACTCTCCGTCTCGTCAGATGACTATTTAAATGCTTCTCTCTCGTTGCAGAGTAGCAAATGTGGAATTACAGTTTGTATTCAGAAGATAAAATAAAGGAATTAAAAAATGAAAAAATAAAGAGGTAAAAATAAAAAAACTGTGCACTAGAAAATGACAAAGAAAATACAGGTCATTTTAACATGCACCAATCAAGTAGAAATTTTCGAAACAAGTTTCTTTATATAAATATATATATTTTTTCCTAAAAAACCAAAAAACAACACTTGGTCACATATATATGATTTGGTAGATGACTAGACTTCAAAATTGTTTAAATGGAAATTGAAGAAAAATCATGAAAGAAGATATTACCGTAATAAAGACTGGAATTTGAATCTCAATGCAAAGTTTGAACTTACCTGGAAGAAAAAAAAAAAACGAATTAAGGTATAATGTTTAATTAAATAAGTTTGACAAAATAACACATAATTTTCAATGAAAACATTGTATAAAGAAAAGGGTCATATTCAGCAAAAAATTCAAATGTTCATTTTTAAAGCTGGTTCTTCACAAAAGAATTCTTGCACAAGACTTCTGCACGTCTATACTTCTTGTAAGATGTTTTGACTTATGAAAACAAGGTTACTCTTTATTCTCTTTGTGCTTAAGCCATACCAAGCCAAGTCACTATTCTTCTTGTTAGTGACTCAAGTTGTACCAAGCCAGACCTACCCTCTATTCTTTTTGTGCAATACCAAGCTAGACCTACCCACTATTCTCCTGCTACACCAAGCTAGACTTACCCTCTGTTCTTCTGATTCCATTCCAAGACAGTGTTCCTTCTATTCTCTTTATACTTAGAGGCCATACCAAAACATGCCTACACTCTAATTCTCTTCATTTGTCCCAGTGCCATATAAAGTTCATCATCATGTCGTGCTTTTAGCACGGACATCCCTGACTCTCTCTCACCACTTCTCCCTATCGTTCATTGCCTCTGGCAGGTCTTCAGGGCTACATCCTGTATCCTCACATAGCTGCTGAATGTATGCTTGAGCTGGTCATCCAGCTTTTGCCCAGCCAAATGTGGGGGGTCCATAGGAGTACATCACTTATGAGCTCATCCCTGCTTGTCCTGCATGTCTGGTTTGTCTAACTTGAATAGTTTTTGTGATGGGAGGCAGGTGGCCGTATAGTTGGTGCTTTGTGGGGTGTTGCCACCAGGACATGTTCAATATTGCTCGCAGCATTCTTGTGTAATTGCGGTCTATCTTCTTTTCCAGCTGTTTAGTTAGCGTCCAAGTAGTGCATCCAGACAGCAGTATCGATACGACTGCTGCCTGGAAGAAACTGCGTTTCATTTTATCGGTCAGGTCTGATTTTCATATGATGTGGTTCATAGTTAACAAAACTATAGATTAGTTGCTTTGTTCAATCTTATATAAAGTTAAAATTAGTAAATATTCATAAAGATTCAATTTAATTATATATGTACATAAGTACTATGATACAGTGGTAATGTTCCTGCTTACTTAGACACATTATAATGCAATCCACACAAAGGAAAAGTAAATACTAATATCTAAGCTCCAAGAAATCATGAAAATATTTAGAGACAACATTTTTTTTTATCTTTAACAATTGGAGAAATAAATGAAACCCCTACCACTAAAAAAACAAACTTGAAAGGAGGAAATATTTTTTCAATTAGAAATTTCAATTGATTCTTTAAATTATATTAAAAATATGAATTTATTCAAATCAATGAAATGTGATATTTGAAAAAGAAATCAAAAAAAAAAAATTCTTTTGTCTTTGTACAGATCAATTTTGCATTCTTATTTACAATTTAGTATTAAGAACAAAGAGTTTCTTCAATGTAATTTGTTAAAGGAAACAAAAATCATGGTATATGAAGCAGTAGTTGTCTGTTCATTGCTATATGGATGTGAAACATGGATTCTTTATTGCCATAACATCAAGGGCTTTGAATGATTCCATCAATCACAACTTTGGTCAATCCTAAACATCAGATGGGAGGACAGTAACCAACATTCGAGTTTTAGAATGCACCAATCAAATGAATACTGAAGCTAACATCAAATACCAACTTCAATGGCAAGGCATGTATTCGGAATGAATAACAAGAGAATCTAGAACTCAAAGCAAGAATAAGTACAAGAGGTTTAAAAAAAAAGAAAGATATCAGAATCAACTCAATGCTAACTTCCAGAAATTAGACATTCAACCATCCAATAGGGAGATATGATCAGCCAATATGAAGAAGAATTTGCCTCTGTGGAATGAGGGAATTTTAGACTTGATTTAAATCAGATGTAAAAGCTAAACAAACATGCAAGGAATGACAACAAGAGTGAATCAACAATATGAACATAACTGAGCAATTTCTATGCTTTCTGTGTAGAACATGAATTTCAAGGATTGGACTTTAAAAACATCCTGATTTTCTTCTCAATAATAAATATCACCAATGATAATAAAGGTGGTTTTCAAGCAATCATTTTATTTAGATTGTTATCAAGCAGATCAGATAATTCACACACATATTATATATATATATATATATACATATATATATAAAATATAGTTTGCTATATTTATAAACAAGGAGTGCTCAATATTGGCAATAGAGCATATGGAGTTCAAAGTTAGGATAGTATAGACAGTCAACATATTTACCCAACCCCTCTGCTCGGGCAGGATATGACACAAGGTCAGTTTTTTTTTAAGCGGAGTTTAACAGGTTTGAATTCAGAGTTTTCCTTCTCCTAGACTAGTTGCCTAACCAAGGCTGAAGAACCTAGTCTGCCCTACTATTTATCCATAGCTGGAGGGAGAATAATTGGATTCATACCTTTCCCAAGGGTATTAGTGCTATGTGAAATGCAATCAGTCCAGGATTTGAACTCGTGTCGCCATGTCCAATTCCTGCGACGATAACCATTACACCACGGGCACCTCCTAACCATTACACCACGGGCACCTCCTAAGCTATAGACAGTCAATGACAGTTGGTGACTTTCAGGTTCTTATCAATGTGATCATTGGAACAAGAGCTTGGTATGATTGCATAGGCAAGAAACTGTCACCAAGCAGCACTATGTTTATATCTATCTATCTATCTCTCTCTATATATATATTTACACACAGATAGTGAAACTTCAACTTGTGAGTTGGTATTTATTTTTTTAATATCATACAAGCACCAAGATATTTTTTTATTGAGTACTATGACTTTTTAATCTGATGTTATTGTTAAATAATGTGAGAAGTATTTAGCTTAAAGTTTATATATATATATATATATATATATATATATATATATATATATATATATACACACACACACATATATATATATATATATATATATATATATATGGGGTATGCATTACTTTTCTACATCACCAGAATATATCATCACAAGAGACAGTTGACTTGAATAATGAGAAAATCTGTTATAGTAACACAAGGCTATATTCCACCTTTGGCAGAGGATCATTTTTAACTTTATCCCATTTGACCTTTAGTTTCAGGAAGTATTAAATGTAAGCAAGAAAATTCAGATCAACATTTTTTTCATTAAGTATGATGCAATTACAAAGTTATTTTAATCTTACCACAGTTTTTTATGGCTCAGGTAAATAAGAAAAACTTAAAATTCTCATTTATATTTTTATCCTTATTTTAGTGGTTTAAATTTTATTTGTCGGATTATTAAGGAAACCTGACTCATTCAAAAGATGTCAAAGTATTAGTATTTACATGTAGAAGTAAGAAAAAACAAACATCATTAGACAAATCAAAAAGGTTTCTTACAACTCCAGAAATGGTTCTAGTAATGTTATTAGACATATATTTTCAGTGGACTCGGTCAATAACGAAAAAAAAAAAATCATTGAGGAAACCTTTGATAGATCTTCTCTTCAACATCTTGATCGAATTTCTCATAAGGCTTAAAATTAATAGAAGTGGCTGAACAGCATTATAAAAGAAGTATATTGAACCACCTCCAATGTTGATGGTTGCTATTGGTCATTCTAACCAGATAATGTTTCCCTGCTGATTTGACTTTTGTTTGAAGATCTTTCCTTTGTAGAAAGTCAATGAAACTTGTAAAACAACAACAACAATAATATTAGTCATATGACCCAGAGCACTCAATACCCCAATTGCTTAGTTAAAGAGCAAAGTCTCCTGGGGTTGATATAGATGTTTAGAATCCCTTCTCCTTCACCCCCAAGATCTGATATTGGAGAAATCTCTTAAAGGGAGAAGAATAGATATTATTCTAATCCATCTTCCAGAATTAAAAATACAATAGAAACCTAATTTTTATCGATTTCTTTTATGCTTTCAACTATTTAATCATGAAAAAAAAATCAGCTTTATTTTGTCATTTGCTTTGGTTAAATATATTTTAACATCAGAAACAAGAACAAAATTAACAAAATGATAAAAACACAAAAGGTTCACTTTAGTAATCTGTGTGTGTATGTATGTGTGTGTGTGTGTGTGTGTGTGTGTGTCTGTTTTGATTTTTATTACGATGTCTTAGTGGTTTTCTATTTAGGACATTGAAGAAGCATCCATATAGATTTTAAAATCAATCAAACAGTAACTTATTTTTTTTTCTATAATTCAACCAAATAACTGATCAAAGATATTTTTGAACTAAGTATCAGATATGTCACTTAAAAGAAAAAGCACAAAAATATTCATCCTAAGAGACAAATTACTCTATTTTCCATTAACAAAATGTACTAAAATAAAGGAAGGATAGCAAAGTCTAATATGTTTATAGGGGGGACCCAAGAGCAAAGTGTAAGCTGTACAGATTGAGGGTAGGAGGATAATCAAAAACTCAGAAATAATATCAAAATTTCTTAAATGAATTCCCAGATCACCATCTTACAATGATTGAGATGAAAACCCTTTCATACACTTTTACTGAAAACAGAGATGAAAGCTACTCTCAACAGTCTTCCTCCAAACAAAAAGACTTTTATAAAAACTGTAATGTAGACCTTGTAAATCCATATTTACCAACCCCTCCGCTTGGGCAGGATATGACACAAGGTCAATTTTTAAGTGGAGTATAACAGGTCTGAATTTAGAATTTTCCTTCACCTAGACGAGTTGCCTAACCAAGGTTGAAGAGCCCAGTCTGCCCTACTATTTACCCATAGCTGGAGGGAGAATAATTGGATTCATACATTTCCCAAGGGTATTAGTGCTATGCGAAATGCAATCGGTCTCGTCCAGGATTTGAACTCGTGTCGTCGTGTCCATTTCCTACGATGATAACCATTACACCACGGGCACCTCCTCTATATAAATCTTATAAATCATTTAGAGGTGCCTGTGGTGCAATGGTTATTGTTGTAGGAAATGGACACGGAGACACGAGTTCAAATCTTGGACGAGACTGATTGCATCTCACATAGCACTAATACCCTTAGGAAAGGTATGAATCCAATTATTCTCCCTCCAGCTATGGGTAAATAGTAGGGCAGACTGGCTCTTCAGCCATGCTGAAGCAACTAGTCTAGGTGAAGGAAAATTCTAAATTCAAACCTGTTAAACCCCGCTTAAAAAAAATTGACCTTGTGTCATATCCTGCCCGAGTGGAGGGGTTGGGTAAATATGATAAATCATTAAGAGGAGGTTAAATTGCAGCTGCTAAATTAGAGGTCATAAACTGAATCTTAGTGGTTGATTTTGGTTTGGTTTATTTGTTTAATGCTAAATCAATCTTGTAGAAAAGCAGAATTGGTACTATTTAACCCATAGCTGGGGTTCATACTTTTCCCCAAGGGTATTAGTCTAAAATAATGTCACTGGATTTTGAACTCACAATGTTGTTACTGTCTAGCACATGAGTCACTCTGCCATGAGGAGTCCCTCTATATTTGATTTTCATATCAAAGCAGAGAGTTGAATATATAAAGTGATAGGCTAAGAAAGTTTGATTATGCTGTAGAAGTGCAAAATGAATAGCTTCTGAGATTCAAGTTAAAGTTTGATCAGCCTGAGCTGAGTCACCTAAGCTTGGGGATCTGATGTTGGGAAATATGAACCTATTTACCAACCCCTCCGCTCGGGCAGGATATGTCACAAGGTAAATTTTTTAAGCGGAGTTTAGCAGGTTTGAATTCAGAGTTTTCCTTCTCCTAGACTAGTTGCCTCACCAAGGCTGAAGAACCCAGTCTGTCCTATTATTTACCCATTGCTGGAGGGAGAATAATTGGATTCATACCTTTCCCAAGAGTATTAGTGCTATGTGAAATGCAATCAGCCTTGTTTAGGATTTGAACTTGTGTCGCCGTGTTCATTTCCTACGACAATAACCATTACACCATGGGCACCATGTTGGGAAATATGAAGCCTCAAATTATGCAAGGCACAAAACATCACTCAAGATGCACCCCAGTGCATGTATTATTTGAGGAACTCCTTTTGATAAATTAATCCTAATTAAACATGAATTTTTGATATTTTTTCTTAACCTAAATTTGGGCTTATAGGAAAACTTGATATCTGAAGCACTTTGTCATGAAACAAAGATGGGCAAACTAATCTAACAGATTTACTAGTGTAAATTGTAGTGAATTCAGTTCTCTTATAGTCTTAGTCAACTTTTGTATAATAATGGCTAATATGCCAATATTATACTCTGTTAATGCAATGATATTGATCCTTACTTGGTTGGTTGGTTTTACAGCATGTCAACCCTTGTTGGATAATTTGATACCAAAGTCAGTTTTTTTTTTCAAGAAATTATGTAATTTCAATTAATTATTTCTATTGAATAATAATCATTTATTTGTACAGATATACAGTTTAAAGTATTCCTATCTATTACAAATAATTTGTAAACATATGGTTTCAAGTATTCCAATTTAATTCTAATAATTTTTTGAGTCAGAGTGAACCTGGAAAGAAAAGAGTACTCCATACTCTCCAGGGTTTCAGAACTGGAGCCTCACCACTAGATGCAATTTAGCCATACTCAGGACACCATTTTTGTGTGGGGTCTTATTTCTCTGCAGTGGATACAATCAATATATTCAAAGCCACCACAAAAAGGATGGATCCTTACTAGGCAGCCAATTTTTGTTCCTTGCTTCTGGAATAAACTTACTAAATATCAATATATCTGAAAACCTGTTGTTTAAAGTTGATACTGGTTGATTCTTAAAGGTCAGATAATCTTAAGTCTTAAAATCTCTATAATAATACTTGGCTATTAAGCTGTTCATACTGCTCAACAAAAGAAAGATGTCATACATAACAGTTTCTCCTGCCAAGCACTGAAATTATCATTTTTACATTAACAGATAATGGTTTGTATTGTGTTTTGACATGTAATATTTAGCCTTTTGATAATCAAGTTGATATCAAGATTAATTGATCATT
Source organism: Sepioteuthis lessoniana (assembly GCA_963585895.1). Classification (NCBI taxonomy): domain Eukaryota; kingdom Metazoa; phylum Mollusca; class Cephalopoda; order Myopsida; family Loliginidae; genus Sepioteuthis; species Sepioteuthis lessoniana. Next base: position 94,617,461 of record OY757915.1, on the reverse strand, counting down.
ACATATTTGCTATATATCTTGTATGACTGTCTAAATAAATTATGGTTGGTTAGTTGGTTTTCTTGTATGTCAAACCTTATTGGGTTATCTAATACCAAAGTCAGTTTTTTTTGCAAGCAATTCCATGGTTTCAATTAACTAATGATTATTTGTAAACAATTATAGTCTGGAATCAGCATGTTGTGCATTCAGATTGCTTTTGGGAGTGTGGTGGGGGTCATCATATAGTAATTTACGAAGCTCTTTGTTTCGATGTGGCACAAGGCTGAATGAATGGGGCACCCAATGAGACGCAAACTCACTCGAGTAAGTTTGCTTGTCAAGCTTGCTAACTGTTATACCACCAAAGGTGCCCTGGTGGGGGTCATCATATATAAGATTCTCTAGGAATGTTTTTATTTAAACAATGAAATAATGATATAAAAGTTATATAATCTGTGCTGCTCTTCCCTGTATCTGCCAGCCAATGGAACATGTGTTTTGGAACCCTGAGAAATGAACAGTCCAGACTACACGAATTTTATGATATTATTTCTTAGGTGTGGCACAAAGCCAGAAGTATGGAGTGCCCAGTGAAGATCAAACTCACTAACATAGGTCTGCAACTTGTTATTCTTTACATCATGTAAAGCAATATACCAACTTCACATCATGTAAAGCAATATACCAACTTCACAAAAAAATTAAATGTTTGAAGCTAAAGGGTTCCTAATATCATTTACTCATAGACAAGTATCTGGACCTTGCCAGAGAACTGAAAAAGCTGAGGAACATGAGAGTGAAAATGATATTAACTGTAGTTGGTACTCTTTGAGTTGTTACCAAAAGGCTTGGAAAAGAGTCTGGGGGGATTGGAGATCAGAGGAAGAAGTGAGACCATCCAGACCACAGCACTATTAAAATCAGCTAGAATTATTAGAAGAGTCTTGAACACCAGAAGAAAATTTCTGTCACTTAGATTTCATTGAAAAACCATCAGTTAAAGCTGGTGCAAAAAACACACAAGGAGTAAAATATTAATAGCATTAAACAGGTTTAAACAAACCACCTATTTTTGTCTTTATCCTCAAAACCATAATCAGATGGGGGAAAATGTTTAAAAATTTTTTTTTACAGGAAGTTAAGAGTTAAAAATTTTAATTACTAAATTTACCAACCCCTTCACTTGGGCAGGATATGATACAAGGTTAATTTTTAAGCGAAGTTTAACAGGTCTGAATTCAGAGTTTTCCTTCTCCAAGACTAGTTGCCTCACAAAGGCTGAAGAACCCAGTATTAATTACAGTATTCAAATGTCTATATGATATGCATCCCTCTGAACTCTATGCTTTGATCAACATCAGAGATTTAGACAGTATGGTTTAAAAATTGTTTTTATGGACATGACACATGGATGCTTGAGTTTAAGCAATATTAGGCTCAGATTTTGTAATCCATTGCCCTTTGACAGCAGCAACATTTAAACATAAGCAAGTTATTAGTAAAAAAAAAAATCTCACTTGGAAATTATTACACTTGTACAGACTTGATAAATAGATAAATTTCAGAATTAACTCCAGCTCATTTTCTTTGGAAATAACTTTGGTTTATTTGTTTAATGGCATATCAACCTTCATGGGTTATTTAATGTCAAGCCATCCCTATAGAAGAACAGCAGTGATACTAAAGGGTTCCTTCTACCCATAGAAAAGTATCTGGACCTTACCAGAGAGCTGAAAAAGCTGTGGGACATGAAAATGATAATGGTACTAATTGTAGTTGGTACTCTTTGAAAAAAGCTTGGAAAAGAGACTGGAGGAATTAGAGATCAGAGGAAGAATTGAGACCATCCAGATCATACCACTATTAAAATAAGCTAGAATACTTAGGAGAGTCCTGGAGACCTGAAGAAAAATTTTGTCACTCAGACTTTGGCATCAAATAATCATGTGTCATTTGGTTTCTAACCCTTTACCCATAGCTGGGGGAAATGACTTTTTAAAAAAAATTTCTTTATGTATTGACCATAAGTAGATACTTTTTCAGTAATATGCCCTATCATAAGGGCTTAGAATGTGCTGACAATATCTCCTGCAAATGGGTAATCCCTTTCTTTCCATAAAAAATGTCCTGGACATGACACAAAATTTCATCTGGCAGTTAGGTTCCAGTTCTGGAACACTAAACTGTGTGAAGAACCCCTTCATTACCATTACTCTCAGGTCCACTCTAACCTGGATTGCTAGTACCTGTTTTGGTCCCATTTGTTTGCAAATTATTTGTCTTTGATAGGAATACTTAATATCATAACCAAGTGCAAAAAAATTAAACTACGCAAAAAATATAGATGTAAATGTATGCAATTCCCTAATCTTTAGGCATAAAGTAACCAATGACAGGTTGATATAGCATTAAAATGAATCAATCTTTTTCAATGTCTTACATCTAATTAGAAAGACTATACTGATTTCAAATGTTTTTGTCAGGTGGAGTCTCGAGCATTAAGTTTCCTGAGAAAAAGCCTTTTGTAGAATGTACATTTTATTAATAGATTCTTAAAGGAACAAAACAAAAAAAAATTCTTTAATTTTTCAAAAGATTCTTTCTGCATTACAAAAATAAATATAAAACTAATATATATGAGATTCATGTTGCTTTTATTTGCTTTTATTCATAATGAGTTTGAAATATTCAGGTTTTAAAAAAGGAGAAAAAAAAAACCTAGTTGAAGATCTTAGAAACTGTCTTTATATGAGCAACGTGCAGTTACCTTGTGAGTGAATATTAAACCATTTCAGTTTCCAACCATTTGGTTTCTATTTACGTTACAGAAACATTCTGCTTCACAATACTCACATCTCCATTCCTTCTATGAATCTCATGAAGTAAATAGCTTGTTGTATTATGTAAAAGAGAAGACTTAAAATTCATTTAAGTGAACCTTCTTAGCTGATTCTAAGTGTCTTTATTGAACATATAAAGAAATAGTTATGCAAATTATATTTCAAATATGCTTTGATAACTTTTGTGTACATTCTGTTCATTTTTTTTCTTTGTATGTTCAATAATATAATGAATTTCCTTTTGGTTTGGTTGGTTTCTTTATTTAATGGCATATCAACCTTTGTAGGTTATTTAATGCCAAAGCCATTCTTCTAGAAGAACAGTAGTGGTACTATTTAACCCATAGCTGGGAGGATAAGGGGGTTCATACCTTTCCCAAGGGTATTTGCCCAAAAGTGAACGTAATAGTGCGACTGGAGTACGAACTCGCGTACTACGACTCCGCAGTCCATCGCTTTAACCATTACACCACGAGGACACCCCCAATTTCCTTTTGGTTACTTAAAGGGTTTTTTTTTTTTTTACCGCTGTTATGTTTTTGTTTTTATTGATTTTCATTTTATCAGCCTTGTCTGGTGGTTGTTACAGTTTAAAATTTATTTTTGAATTAATCTTCTCTGTAAAAATGTCTACAGATGAATGTATGAAGTGAATATACTATTCAGGTTTCTCTGGTGCTTAAAGATGGTTCTAGCAAAATCTTGAGTACATCCAAGTTTTTTTTAACAAATTTTTAAAAGATCATATTACAATTACAGACAAAATTTTTTTAAAAATAACAAATTTTAAATAATAAATAAATGAATGACAGAATTTGGTTGGATGTGTTTTATGGTATATCAACCCTTGTATATATTTACCAACCCGTCCACATGGGCAGGATGTGACATAAGGTCAATTTTTTTAAGTGGAGTTTAACAGGCTTGAATTCAGAGTTTTCTTTCTCTCAGACTGGTTGCCTAACAAAGGCTAAAGAAACCAGTCTGCCCTACTATTTAACCACAGCTGGAGGGGGAATAATTGGATTCATACCTTTCTGAAGGGTATTAGTGCTATGTGAAATGTAATCAGTCTTGTTAAGGATCTGAACATGTGTCACTATGTCCATTTCCTATGATGATGACCATTACACCATGGAAACCTTTCTTGTAAGTTATTTAATGCCAAATCTTGTTTAGACATATATTAAATAAATGATTTGTACATGAATAGTTTGTAGGTAACATTGTTTTTAAATGAGTCAGAGCTCTTTTGTTTACACACAGTTAAATGGTTTCAGGTATTGTGATCTATAATAATTTCATTCAACATTTTTGAACTGTAATGCTAATATTTCAATTTGATACCAGTAATTTGTTTGCACACAGTTAAATGGTTTCAAGTATAGAAAAAAGATTAAATATTTCTTTTCGACCCCAAAATAAGACCCTAACAGGTGCTACCACTGCAGGTCAGAGAGGACCTAGGAGTAATGGCAATGAAAGAGTACTTTAAATTCCCCAAAAGTTCTGGAAATATAGCCTCACCATCAGAAGGTTTACTGTCATACCTGGGATACTCATAGGAGGAGGTCTTATCCCTTCTGCAGAGATGCTGTCAGCATATTCTATCACCCCAGCTAACTGGGCAAGACAGAATTTTGTTATGTTATTTACCTTGCCTACCCACAACCAGCAAGTTTTGACACAAGGTCATTTTTAAAATGGAGATTTTCCCTCATACAAGTGAGAAGACCAAAAATAGTTTAGCTGTCAACATTTGCCTTTTAGGCAATGAACTTGACAATAAGAGCAGCTGCTGTCTAAGAGGTGGTGGCTGCCCCACCACTAACATTAAGCTCTTTATTGATTTCAACTTGTTGAAACCTGTCAGGTGACAAGATGTGATCAAAAGACTTGTCAAATCTAAGAGTAAATGTCATACTGCCCTTGAAGGGGTCAGAGTGTAGAAGAGATCTTGGACTAAGAATAAAATAATTCTTTAAAAAAAAAAAAAAAATCATCATGTCATGCCGCCAGCACGGATATCCCTGACCCTCTCGCCACTCCTCCCTATTGTTCATCGCTTCTGGAAGGTCCTCAGGGCTACATCCCGTATCCTTACAGAGGTGCTGTATGTAATTGTGAGCTGGTTGTCCTGCTTTTGCTCAGCCATATGAGGGGGTCCATAGGAGAACATCACTAATGAGCTTGTCCCTGCTTCTCAAGCAGTGTGTTGCACGTCTGGTTTGTCTAGCTTTGATAGTTTTCATGATGGGAAGTAGATGGCCGTACAGCTGGTGCTTTGTCGGGTGTTGCCTCCAGGACTTGTTCAAAATTGCTTGCAGCATTCTTGTGTAGTTGCTGTCAAGCTTTTTCTCCATCCGTTTAGTTAGCATCCATGTAGTGCATCAATATAGCAGTATAGATAAAATAAGATAAATAAATAAAAGTATTAAACTGTTATGTATTCAAACTTTTATAAATATCTTTTCATAAAAAATCAAAATTTTAAAAATTGTACAAATATCTAATATGATTTTCTTACATGCTTTATGAAATTTCTTATAAATTCACCAGAACTTATATTGAAAAATGTAAACTTCTTTTTATTCTGGACTTGCTTAAAGGTCATGTTTAGAGGCCAATTAAGCTCAATGTAAGTAGCATTCTACTTAAATGACTGAGATTACAATTTTGGTTTTACAAAATGTCAACTCTAGCTGGATTATTTTATTCTAAAGTCAATTTAAGAATTATAGTCTCCAATTACATATGATACAAAAATGTATGTATTTACCTCAACTACAGGCAGGATATGACACAAAGTCAATTTGTTAAGCAGAGTACAACGAGTGTAAATTCAGAGTTTTCTTTCTTCTGGACTGGTTGCCTAGCAAAAGCTTAATGGAATATCAAACATCGATTGTTATTTAATGCCAAATCTTGTTTATATATTATCTGATTTGTAAATGAAATGTTTGTAGTTAACTTTGTTTTCAAATGAAAGCTCATTTGTTTGCCCACAGTTAAATGGTTCCAAGTATTGCTATTTAACATTGATAATTCTATTAATCAAGTATTGCTTTCTAATATGAACAACTTGCACACAACTGTATGGTTTCAAATAACTAATAATGTAACATATTGACCCCGGCCAAGCTGTCAAAATAGGAAATGCACCTGTGTAAATAACAGGTGCATCCGGTCGAGGAATATCAGAATATAACCGTGACCGTGGACAGGTTGAATGAGTGCAATTTGTGACGCCCACAAAGAGAAGGTGGGAATCAAACTATTATATAACTCAGTGCACAGGAAGTTCAATCAGTTGGAGAAAGATGCTGGAATGAGGACCATGTCCCAGAGAGGCTGGGCCCCCAGGCCCCTGGTTGAGCAGCCTAGGAGAACAGGAAAGAAACGCTGTTATGGCCATAAGAGTGGGGGTCAATATGTTGCAGTTCTGTTCGGTCTCTAACTCCCTCTCACAGTAAAACCTTTAGTAACCCTTTTGAACCCTTTCAAATAAAGTGAGAGGTATATTTTTCTAAAGAACTGTGTCGCTCGTCTTTATTGTGTCGTCGTTATGATTCTGTATGCATATGTGTTTGTATAATTGGTCATGGCTATACAACAATAATAATCTTTAGTAAAAGATTGAACAGTTCTATTTGACCCATAGATAGGACCCCAACAAGTACTATCACTCCAAGTCAGAGTGGACTGGAGAGTAAAGATAATGAAGGAGTACTCTACATTCCCCAAACTCCAAGCCTTACCATCAGATGCAGTTTAATACCATACCTAGGACACTAGATGGTTTCAAGTATTGCTAACACTAATAATTCTATTCAACATTATTCATTCATTTGCATACAATTAAATGGTTTCAAGTGTTACAATCTAATACAAATAATTGTATTTAATATTAATCATTTGTGTGCACATAATTAAAAGGTTTTAGGTATAGTAAATGGCTGAATAGTTATATTTGACTGATGGATGTGAACCTAACAGGTATTACCATTCTGGGTTAGAGTGGACCTGCGGGTAATGCCAATGAAGGAGTACCCCACATTCAGAGGAATGGAACTTCACCACTTGATGCAGTTTAGTGTCATACCTAGGACATTTGTTGGGGGTGGTCTTACCCATCTGCAGAGATGCAGTTGACATATTCTACTGCCTCAGCTGACAGGGCAATTTATCCCAAAGAAATACCTTGGAGTGGAGGTCTTACCCTTTGTAAGTTGGGTAGTTTTATTTCATGGGATATCAACCCTTTTCAGGTCCTTTAATGTCGCATCAAGTCATTTTGATAAAAAAAAACCTTGTTTTAGTTTGGTTTGGTTTTATTGCATATCAACCATTGTAGGTTCTCTAATGCCGAATCCATATTTATATATATAAACAGTTCTATTTCAAATAGTTCAGTCTAGCATAAATATGCAGTTTAAAATGTCAAAAACAGTTCTATTTCAAACAATTCAGTTTAACATAAGCACACACTTTAGTTCTATTTGACCCATAGATAGGACCCTATTGGGTACTACCACTCCAGGCCAGAGTGAGCCTGGAAGCGATGGCAATAAAAGGAGTACACCACATTCCCTCAAGCTCCAGCATTACTGAAGCCTCAACATCAGATTGTTTAGTATCATATTCAGGACACTCGTTTGGGGAATCTTACCCCTCTGCAGAGATGCAGTTGGTGTATTTTACAGCCCCAGCTGACTGAGCCATTACCCCCTGTAAGGGATGCAGGCAGAATATTTGAGACCCAGTATCTTATCTGGTATCAACTTTCCTGTGCTGTTGAGGCAGTGATAATTAGGGTATTACTATAGTGCAGAAAACTATTTTCAAGAAAAGAAAAATTATATCAGCATCATCATAAAGAAAAGTTGCTAGCATGGATTCTTTTGACTCTTTTGTCATCCATCCCTATCAGTTGTTTTTCTTGACAAGTCCTGTAGATGGCATTCAGTGTCAGCACAGAGCTGATCCCATTTACCAACCCCTCCGCTTGGGTAGGATATGACTCAAGGTCAAATTTTTAAGCGGAGTTTAACAGGCTTGAATTCAGAGTTTTCCTTCTCCTAGACTAGTTGCCTCACCAAGGCTGAAGAACCCAGTCTGTCCTACTATTTACCCATAGCTGGAGGGAGAATAATTGGATTCATACCTTTCCCAAGGGTATTAGTGCTATGTGAAATGCAATCAGCCTCATCCAGGATTTGAACTAATGTCACTGTGTCCATTTCCTATGACGATAACCATTACACCACAGGCACCTCCATTTAGTACAGAGCTGATGAATGTAAGTTTCTACCAGTGCTCAGCATGTTTTTCTTTTCATATTTGGTTGGTTTGTGGAATGGTAGGTAAGTAGCTACACAGCAGCTGCTTCCAGGATTTGTTCAAAACAAGACACAGCATTCTTTTGTAGCTTTTTGTAGCTCCAATCTCACTTTTTCTTAAGGTGTTTTGTTAGAGTCCAAGTGGTGCAACCATACAGTAGTTCTGATAGGGATACAGCTTTGAAGAATTCCTTTATTAGAGAGATCTGATTCTCATATGGTCATTAATAGTATTCCATGCCTTTCCTATCTGTATACTAAGGTAACTTTCAGTAGATGAGATATTGCTACCAAGGTATATGAACCAGTCTATTAATTTCAGAAGCTTGCCATTTAATGAGATGAAATACTTGAATACAAGTTATTGTTTCCCCATGTCTCCCCTGATATTTCCAATATCTCTCAAAATTACTGGATTACTATTAGGGTACTGGCTCATTGGCTAGTAGGTAGAGTGTTCGCCAATGATCTGGGCGACCTGGGTTTAATCCCGATTTCGCGTCATACCAAAGACTTTAAAAATGGTACTTGATACCTCCTTGCTTAACACTCAGCAATATAAGGTACGTATCAAAGGTAAAGTGGAGCAACCCAGGGAAAGGAGTAGCACCCTCCCTTACACCTCGGTATAGTAGCTATTGAAAAGGGAGCCTTCTGGTCGCCCTCAACTACGGTCACCAGCTTTATTTTACTTATGTATTTTATATCTCCACAAACATGATATGACACAAGGTCAATTTTTAAGTGGATTTTAACAGGTCTGAATTCAGTTTTCTTTCTCTTAGACTGGTTGCCATACCAAGATTAAAGAGTCAGTCAACTTTACTTACTTATGTAGGCATATGGCATAATGGTTATCATCTTAAGAGACATAATGAGCTGAGTTCAAATCCTGGATGAAGTAGTTTGCATTTCACCTCTCACAAATGTTCTTGGGAAAGGCATGAATCCATCTCTTTTCCCCTCAGCTATGAGTAAATAGGGCAGACTAAGCTCTTTAGCCTTGATATTGAAACTGGTTTAGGAGAAGGAAAACTGAATTCAAACCTCGGGTAGTGTAATGGTTAGCAAGCTTGACTAGTAAACTTGCAAGAGTGAGTTTGTGTCTCATTGGGTGCCCCATTCAATCGGCCTTGTGGCACATCGAAGCAAAGAGCTTTGTAAATTACAACACTAGTCTGCTAAAAAATTGACCTTGTGTCACATCCTGCCCGTGGCAGGGAGATTAGATCAATACAATCTCTCCAAATTACTCCACTAGAAAACCTCATTTTTTTCTTTCCTGTGTGAAGTCATTTCATGCTTTCAGTTCCTTGATCAATTGAATAACACCTTGTCAATCATCTGACTTTAAAAAAAAAATCAAAAAGCTATAGATTAACTGGATCAGCTTAAATACTATATACAAGATGTTTCCTTTGCCTTTTCCCCACCTTTTATTGGAGATTCTTCATGATGATTAAGATTTTCAGAAAAGAAAATGGTGTTGACTTGTTTCACTGAATCTTTTATGATGTGTAATCATAGTGAAGCATCTTTGTTTAAGCAAAATGAAGTTTGAAAGACACTTTTTCTAAAAAGCAATCATCAGCTAATGTTTATTAATGCACTTGCATTTCAATATTTTCTGTCTTTTACTATTTTTAAATAAGAGATGCTCCTTTGAGCAAGATTGACAAAAATGATAGGATCAAATGTAGGTCACTGAAGAATTTATATTATACTAAGTTGTTACCTAAATGTTTGGGCAATTTGTACAGTATTTTGTGTGGGTTAATCAAATGAAGTATAGACCATTGGTACTAACATATGTATTCTGTATCCTTCACACACATTACCTATATAGAAAGTACTGCTCATAAGTATTTGAACAAACACAGAATATGCTTTTTTTATTGCATAAAATTACAAGGATCAGATCAGATTCAGAATGAAGAGAGACCCAGATTAATTCACTAGTTATGAAACATTTCAAAATAGCAAGATTGGCTTTTTAATTCTTCATGGTCAATTCTGAACAAGGTTTTAGAAGAATAACATTGTTTTTCGTTATTTAATTCTACTGAAAAACATTGTTCTGAAATCTAATCATTCAGAAAAACAAATTATAACTAAAAGCATGCTTTATCATATTGCAATAAAACTTGGTTCTTAATGTTCCTGCTTTTAACTCCCAAAACCAAGCAATTAGAAGCAAATTCCATTTGTTTAATCACTTATGAGCTGTACCATAATATATACAGTTATACATACACATAAGAGGCAACTCACAACTTTAGAGAGTTTATATAGTGTTTTATATGTGTTAACCACATGAAATGCACACTATATATGCAGTACTTTATAAGATCACTGGATGTATACTGAAATGGGCTACTTCAAAAGACACAGTGGAAGCTTGTTTTGAGGGTAATTTCTTTTCATGTTCAAGTATCTTGAACTTTATAGTTACATACTGAGAATGTGTTTGTGCATCTATGTATGTGAATACACACATACACACACATACATACACACACACACACACACACACACACACTGGGTAGACCTGTAAGTTCATTGCATAAGACAGTTAACAGAATTTTAGTTTGAAATTTTCAATATATATTATTCTAATTTAACTTGATTAATGAGGAAATGTTAGGTTAACTGCTTTGACAAGACAAACACATGTACATCAATCCATCTATTCATACACATATCTATATATACATTTACTAATACATCTCCAAATACAATTACGTTTTTATTGATATATTCTTGTGTAAGCTCATACACACACACATCTTCCTACAAAGGAAAGTAGTGGTTGGTGGCATTCAAGTACTTTTGCTAGCTTTCTTTTATCTAAGTCTAAATAAAAACTAATACTTTTCATTTCTAATTCCTTTTTATTTGATATATTCATATCAAGTAAATGTTTTGTTTGTTTTTTTGTTTTTTTTCCTAAATATTTCCTATTTTTTTGTTTGTTGTCTCTTTTATAGAATAAGACGACAATAAATATAAAAATTCTATCCACAGGGATTTTCATAAAAGTAGAAAAATCTTTTAAAGATATTAACTCTTACCTATTAAACAGAACCACTTATGGAACTATGACCCACTTCAAAAGGATGTATGCTTTTTTTTATTGTACTGCTTGGAAAAAAATGCTGCCAGCCATCATACAATTTTCAAAAGGAAAAAAATGAAACCTCAGAATAATACATGGTATATAAAACAATTATGACTAATAGTTTGATTTTCATAGGTACAACTCCTAAGTTGTAGTTCTAGGGAACAAAACTTCTAAGAGAGGATGTATAGATACTCCACTCTTATCCTAGCAGAAGTTATAGCTTAAAACAAAAAACAAACAAACATAAAAGCCATACTGTATGTTCATTATATATATGAATGAAAGAACACACACATAAATGTTGGGTAATAATTTTTTTTACTTTTTTTACTGTTAATCCTTAGTAGTTTCAGACATAAACCATTATCAGATAGTGTTTATTTCAAGATTGTTTACATTTCAAGACTGATAGATTTATGGCTGCCAGGGGATTGGTATCCACATGTGACTAGAAGTTGGATTTTATCTTAGTGATTTAACCATCTAAATGGCTGTTTGAAAATATTTTCAAATTTGAAAAAAAAATTTTCTCACCAAAAGAAGTTGTGATGTAGGAAAATCAGTCTTTATTTTTTAAGTGATTCATTTTTGGCAATTTTTTTTATTAGAAAATTAAGGAATTATAAATCCAAGCATTTGAGGGTTAAATGTGTTTGTTTTTTTTGAGTGTTTTAACTATCATTTATAATTTTGGAGGTACTTATGGTATAATGGTTATCATCATAGGAAATGAACACAGTAACCAGAGTTCAAAACCTGGACAAGGCTGTTTTTATTTCACATTATGTCAATACCCTTAAGAAAGATATGAATCTAATTATTCTCCTCCCAGCTATAGGTAAATAGAAGGATAGGCTGACTCTTTAATATTGATATGGCAACCAGTCTAAGAGAAAGAAAACTGAATTCAAACTTGTTAAAATCCACTTAAAAATTGACCTTATGTCATATCATGTTTGTGGAGATATAAAATACATAAGTAAAATAAAGTTGGCAACCGTAGTCAAGGGTGACCAGAAGGCTCCCTTTTCAATAGCTACTACACCAAGATGTAGGGGAGGGCACTACTCCTTTCCCAGGATTGCCTCACTTTACCCTTGATACATACTTTATAATGTTGAGTGTTAAGCAAGGAGGTATCAAGTACCATTTTTAAAGTCTTTGGTATGATGCGACCTGGGATTGAACCCAGGTCTCCTGGACCATTTTGCAAAAAAAAAAAAAAAATACATAATGGGTAAATACATATATAATTTTGGTGTTTTCTGCATTCATATTTTCCTCGAGGCTCACCTATTGATACATGTGTCTCATGTAATTGTAAAGGTACCGTTGTAGGCATTTATGACTTCCTTCTTATAAGATTGGGTTGGTCAATCACATTTCTTGTGCTAGCAGTAGTCTGATATGGTACAATAAATAACCATGCATATCTGCAGTGCACCTACTTTGGAGAAGAGATAAGAATCAGCAAGTTACTCCTCTTACCCATGCAAGGAAATTACTCAGTATGGCACCCTGATGACATAATAGATTATAGAATACATTCATCAAAATCACACATATATCCCATCCTGCAGATCTAGTAAAACTGAGTAGAAATTGGTGTTTATGTGTATGTGTGTGTGTGAGTTCCTTGTTCAGACAATCCAATAATTCATTAACTTCTTACCTATCCATCCCACGTGTAGTCACCTTTATGCACTTTTAATTCTACCACCAATCCAGAGTTAACTCCTATTAAACTGCATGCAATGACTATCTATGGGACATTTCCGCTTGGGATTCTGTTTTCCCAGCATTTATTTCTTGTTTTCTCATTTCAGACAAAACTAGGATATTCACTTGGATATAAAATTTTATATAAAAAGTGTTGGATAGGGCACTAAACTGCATCTGATGGCGAGACTCCAGTTCTGAAGATCTAGGAAGTATAGAGTACCCCTTCATTGCCATTACTCCAAAGTTCATTCTGAATTGGAGTGGTAGTACCTGTTAGGGTCTCATCTATGGGTCAAATAGATCTATTTAAAAGTATTCAATAGGACCTTGTGTAAAAAAAAAGAACCCTCTTAAGAAGTAAGTACACAAAAATATAAATATGAAAGCACAATGAATGTGATTCATTATTGTCTAGGCATAAAATAACCCTAGACAGATTGACATACCATTAAAATCAATCATTTTACATTAAAAAATGATATGTAATTTAATGAAAATTTGTAGGGCAAATAAGTCTGCTATACCAGTCTTTAATTAAAGTGCCATAATATTATTCATAATTTGAAGTATTATATTGTTTCTCATGTTTTGGTGTGCAAAGGATGCAGAATATGGTTTTCAGCTTGCATGCTTGATTTTAAGGAGACATTTGACACTGATGCACTTATTAGGTATGTATCAACCCAACCCCTCTGCTACCGACAGGATACGACACAAGGTCAATTTTTGAGTACCGGTAATTTGATTTCAGAGTTTTCCTTCTAGGCTGGTTGCTTTTGCAAGGCTACAGAACCCAGTCTGTCCTACAAACTACTTTTAGTCGAGTGGGGAGAAAAGATGGATGCACTCAGTAGGTAAGGGGTTAAGTAAACAGAGTTAAGGTGACAGAGAATTTATATCCAGTTCTTATTTTGATGTTGCTTGTACAGCATTTCATTTGGTTGACCAATTTGATAGGCACATTTAACAATAATCAGCTTACATAGAAGCCCAAAGCTACAGAAGTAAATGAGCTATAAAAGAAATTAGCTGAGTTGGCTGATTAAGAAAAAAAGTGTAAAGACAGTTTAAGGTCATTGTTAATGACATTTAGGTTGAGGTTTTACAAGAGTGCAATTATGATAACATAGAAAACTTAAAAGGTTCTATGAAAAGGCCAACCAGTATTGAATTCAGCATTTAAGATACTGGCTGAATTGCATGTAGCACTGGACTTACAGAGGTATGAAATTTTTGACCAAGTACTGCTTTCTTCACACTCTTGATGGCAATCTTGACAAGAAAAAGTGCTTAAGACTAATTTTAGTATGATACTAGAAGGCCCATAAACCTGTTGGATACCCTTATAACATCTGTTAGTGATCATATTGATAATATTTTTAGAAACAAGTGAAGGATTCTAATTAGTATTTCATAGTTATTTCTTTTAGATAAAAATTTTGGAGGATTGAAAACTCATGTTCAGTATAAATGCAGACCTCACATAATCAGTGAAAAATTGGACTCTGAAATGTTTTATTTACTAAGTTAGAGAATTTTAACTGTATTGCTTTACTAAAAATCTTCCTAAGAAGTGTCATTTTTGCTGGTTGGTTGGGTCTTATGGCATATCAAGCCTTGTAGGTTATTTAATGCTAAATCCTGTTTATACATATATTGAATATATTTGATTTGTAAATATAGTTTCTAGATAACATTTTTCAACAAACCTAAGCTCATTTCTTTGCACATAGCAATACTTGAAAACATTTAACTATCTTTGACTAATGATTCTATTTAGTATTAAGCAATTGTTTGCATACATTTGAATGATTTCAAGTATTCCAATCTAACATAAATAATTCTATTCAATATCAATCATTTCTTCATACATAGATAGTTTCAAGCATTGCTATTTAATATAAACAATTCAACAGTCATTTGTTTGTACAATGTTAAATTGTTAAACAGTTTTATTTAATCCCGTCATTTGTTTCCTCACAGGAGGTGCCGGTGGTGTAATGGTTACCGTCCTAGGAAATGGACACGGCGACACCAGTTCAAATCCTGGACGAGACTAATTGCATTTCACATAGCACTAATACCTTTGGGAAAGGTATGAATCCAATTATTCTCCCTCCAGCTATGGGTAAATAGTAGGGCAGACTGGGCTCTTCAGCCTTGGTGAGGCAACTAGTCTAGGAGAAGGAAAACTCTGAATTCAAACCTGTTAAACTTCGCTTAAAAATTGACCTTGTGTCACATCCTGCCCGAGTGGAGGGGTTGGAAAATATGATTTGTTTCCCCACAGTTAAATGGATATACCAGTATGATGAATAAGTGAATAGTTTGCAGGTAATTTCATTAAAAAAAAAAAGGTTGAGTAATTTATTAATACATAAAATATTGCTATTGTTTACATATGGTTAAATAGTTTCAAGTATTGCTATCTAACACTAATAATTCAATTCAACACTATTCATTCTGCTGTATATAATCAAATGGTTCCAAGTATTGCAATGCAATACCAATAATTCAATTTAGGCCCTCTGTTAAATGGTTCCAAGTATTACAATGTAACACTAACAACTCAATTTAACACAAGTCATTTGCTTGTACAGAGTTAATGGTCAAATAGTTCTATTGACCCTATCAGGTACTACCACATCGAGTCTGAGTAGACTTGGGAGCAATGGCATTGAATGAGTACTCCACATTCCCTAAAGCTCCAGAGCTGTAGCTTCACCGTCAGATAGTTTAGTGTCATATCCAGGACACTCGTTGGGGGAGTCTTACCCCTCTACAGAGATGCAGTCGGTGTATTCTACAGCCCCAGTGAACTGAGCTGATTTTTTCAGGGTTATAGTCCAACACACACGTATACACACATGTACACACACACACACACATATGTGTGCGTGTGCAAATACACATGGTGTGTTGGGTATGTTACTGCAATTTTGAATTATTAATTTTGCCTATGTGTTGGATTTCTTCCAGGTTTTGTTCACTGTGCAGCAAAACAGAGTCATTTGGGCACCATGATACAATTCACTCTTCCAGAAATTTGGAAACAGCATGCTGCATGACATCCATGCTGAAAGATCCAATACAAAGATTTCACAGTGTTTGGGTATCAATTTGAGGACAGTACAGAGGATTCACAAAGAGTTGAAGGAGTCCAATAGTGATTACAAAGGTAAGGTATTCATATTTACCTAACCCCTCCGCTCGGGCAGGATGTGACACAAGGTCAATTTTTAAGCGAAGTTTAACAGGTTTAAATTCAGAGTTTTCCTTCTCCTAGACTAGTTGCCTCACCAAAGCTGAATAAATCAGTCTGCCCTACTATTTACCCATAGCTGGAGGGAGAATAATTGGATTTATACCTTTCCCAAGGGTATTAGTGCTATGTGAAATGCAATTAGTCTCGTCCAGGATTTGAACTTATGTCACCATGTCCATTTCCTAGGACGGTAACCATTACACCACGGGCAAGGTAAGGTATTGCAGGCTGGAAGTCTCATTCTGAGAAGAAAAGAATTCCTGAATTTTTTGGTGAGATTGAGGCCATGTTTGACAACAATCACAGCAAGTCCATCAGGTTCATAGCTTGTGAGTTTCTAATCAAGCAGGTAGTGCATAAAGACAAATGGTATTTCTCATACAAGATGAGAAAGAACCAATTTTTATTACAAGCTATGAAAAAAGAGTAAAGACTATACTTCAAAGCTTTTGAACAGACTCAAACATCCCCTCCAACCAAACATGCTTTGGTTTTTCTCAGATGAGAAAAATTCTACCAGAATCAGATAGTGAACACACAGAACAACCATGCACGTGGTGTAATGGTTATCATCGTAGGAAATGGACATGGCGATACAAGTTTAAATCCTGGACGAGACTGATCACATTTCACATAGCATTAATACCCTTGGGAAAGGTATGAATCCAAATATTCTCCTGCTAGCTATGGGTAAATAGTAGGGCAGACTAGGTTCTTCTGCTTTGGTGAGGCAACTAGTCTAGGAGAAGGAAAAACTCTGAATTCAAACCTGTTAAAGCCCGCTTAAAAAATGACCTTGTGTCATATCCTGCCCGAGCGGAGGGGTTGGTAAATATGAACCATGGGGTAATTCTGTCCTTACAAGATATACTAATATTGATGAAAACCAAACATCTAGTTTGCATCATGGTGTTTGGAGTGGTTACTAGTAATGGTGACATTATGCCTCCATTCATCTTCCTACATGGCTTCAAACTCAACATGGAGATTTACATCAAGTTCCTGGAGGAAGTAGTGCTGCTCTGGATTAAATGGGTGGTTGCTGCAAGACCCATCATCTGGCAACAGGACTACACCATGCCACACAAACAGGTGGATCCAGTCTTGATTGTCAAAAACTTTCTGTGACCACATCACTCCTAACACCTGGCCACCTAACTTCCCAGATTGCAATCCTCTTCTTATTAAGTGTGTGGTGCAGTTGAACAAGAAACCAACAAAACTGTGTGTAACACCAAAGATGAATTGACGGCAAGGATAATAGCAGCATTTACCAATTTAAACAAGGAGACAGTCAGAAAGGCTTTCAGGAAATTCCAAAGTCATCTCGAGGCTGTAGTTGAAACCAATGGTGATTTCTTAGAATGAATTTAATTCATAATATTTCAAGATATCTTTATCTAGTTTTGGTAAATATATGTAATAAAGTTAGGTGTCAGTGTTATTTTTATTTTTGTGTAATTTAGATAATTTACCCGAGGGAGATGCAAACCTGTTCCTGCCTAGTAAATTTTAAGTTCATTATATCTGAATGGAATTTTATTCTGTTTCCAAATAAAATGTGACATTACTTCCTAGAGAACAGAAGACATTTTATGAAAAATCTCAAGACGTTATATATATATATATATATATATATAACACAAATCAAAACCATATATTGCAACTAATAGTTTCATACTTTTGTTACCGTGAAGCAACGCATTCTAAAGAATTACAAGTATGAAGAGAGTGTTGTGTATAAAGATCAAAACATAGTAATGATGTGATGTTAGTATTTCTGCCAGTAATCAAATGGTATTGAAATATTTACAATCCTACTTTGTCTATGTTAATTAACATTTTAATTTCATTCATTCATTCAATCCTGTTAACTCCCTGAAAAACAGAATGCATCTGCAGTTTTAGCAACAAGGTTAATTTTAGAGGGATAAAATTGCTAGTATAATCCCAGTCCCTCCCATTTTATCTAGGCATGGAATTCTTGCTTTTTTGTTTATTTGTCTTGTAGATGGGGGTTTAGTCAGATTAATCGCCATTGAGGTGGATTGCCCTTACATGGCTAAAAGGTTCCAACTATTTACTCATAGATGAGAGGGTAGAATAGAAAAGTAATATCCATTTACTTTGACTTCTAGACTTCAAATCACACTGATTTTCTTTTTCCATTTGGTTGACAGTTTATCTAAAATAGATCATATTCAAAATGTCTCGTGTAACATCAGTTCAAAGTGGTCCTCAGGCAGATATTACTTTTGTTAATATGATTCAATCTCAGTAATGTCAGCCATCTTAGTCAGCCATATTATCTGTTTTCTTTTTTTGTTTTTTTATTACTTTTGATTGTTTTCTGTGAAACGATACTGAAATAAGGTTTAAATACAGTATAAAAATTGCATGCTCCATACACAGACACACATAATACATCATGAATGATGAAAATAATTAAGTTAATGTATGCATTGATGAAACTATTGGTTGGATCTTGTATAAAACTCAAAGATCATTGGATTTCTTGTCACTTGGCTGTAGGCCAAATGCAGGCAAAAGTGTATTTATTGCAAGCAGAAAAATTCAATAGGTTGTCTGCTTCTGTGGCAATAAATAAATATCTTTATCTTTTGGGTGATGTAACTCTTGGAAATACATAATTTTAATGCATGTGAAAATTGAGCATGAAAATGATTTTCTGGTGCACTGACATCTCTATGCCAACCATTACATCAAATTTTAAAGATAAGAATATTAAGCTGTTGATAGATACATTACTGTACCCTCTTTATTATTATTATTATTATTATTATTATTATTATAATAAGCAGCAATTCTTGTTATGCATAGCTTCTATTGCAAATAGCATTGTAAACATCAATCTCGTGCCTGAGTTTCAGTGGCACAGTGAAGTAGCCTGGGTCACATTTAGTTTACCTATATGAAAGGCCAATTCCAGGATGACATTCATTTAAACACTTTGCTTTAGTCAGTATAGATTTCTGGTGTTGAAGAACATGACAGCAGATGGACTTGGTGTTATTTCATTTTATGTATACACTAGCTGCACCTATTCCACAGAATACATAAATAAGTAAGTAAAGTTGGTGACCATAGTCAAGGGTGACCTGAAGGCTCCCTTTTCAATAGCTACTGCACCCAGGTGTAGGAGAAGGGTGCTACTCCATTCCCTGGATTGCTTCACTTTACCCTTGATCCATATCTTATAATGCGGCACCATTTTTTGAGTCTTTGGTATGACTCGATCAAGGATTGAACCCTGGTCTCCTGGGCCATTGGCAAACACTCTAACCACTAGGCCAATGAAACCGGTTAAATTACACAAATTTAAAATATAAATAAAATTCCTAAATAAATTGTTAGTGATTTCTGTTTTAAAATGTAGGGAATTCATAATGACCAAGAAAAGAAATAATCAAAAGCATTAAAAAAGTTCTGAGCAAATCCAAATGAAAATCTTGAAAATTTTTTATTCTTATTAAACCAAAAGAATAAAAAAAATAACCAGGATTCTTTAATAGATCTTCATTTTAAGCAAAATTAATATTAAGACAAAATAGAACATTTGTAACTAAATCAAAATATAATACATACAAAAATTTTCTTCTTTGTTAATGAATCACAAACAGTATTTTCCAATATTTACTTTGTCCTCAAGTAATAATAGTCATCATAAAACAGATTTTCAAATTTAAAAGTACCCAACCAACGATTATTCAGTATTTGTTTCCATGACATTTCCATCAATTCTGTTATCATTTTAAAAACAATTTCATAGCATCTGATGAAGCCTTATAGATGAAATAAGTCATATGAATAAATTGTTAATTTTAACAACTTGGGTTTTCATTTTACAATCATATTTTGTAATCCTATTGCCAGAGATGATCATCCCAATTATCTATTATACTGTGTGCATATATATATATATATATATATATATATATATATATATATATATATATATATATATATATATATATATACACACACACACACTAACTATGTCTACGGAATTTCCACAAAATACATGTTAAATAATTGTACAAATTTAAACTATTAATAATATTCTGAGATAAATCCTCAGCAATTTTTGTTTTAGAATTATGAAAACGAATAACATACACCTAACAAAAATGAATGAAAGATAACATTACAATAAGTTTTAAAAAATCTTAAATGAAAAAAATTGAAGATTTGATTTCATGAGATAAGTAATTCTTTTATAGCTAAATATATTTCTTGTTTTTGAGAAAAAAGATTTAAACTCTTAAAATACAGCAACTCAGTATGAAGTGTTTATATGTTTAAAATGCAAGTGAATTATGATTATATAGGGAAACTTCAAGCCATATGATTGTATAAATTTATTTGTATTTGACAGAAATAATCACCCAAATCCATATGAAGGATTGCAAATTATTAGTATTAGATAGAAATACTTTAAACCAAAAAACTGTGCAAATTATTTGTATTAAGAGTTATTACTTGTAGCTAGAATTGTTTCCAAATAATTATCAGATGTGAATATTTATCTGAAAACCATATAACTGCTTGCAAAAAAGACTGGCATTAAATAACCCAATAAGGGTTGACATACCACTGAACCAACCATCCAAACTTATTTTTCTGATTTTCAATACACAACATGTTGTATATTGACCTACGACCTGGCTAGGCTGTCAAAATAGGAAATGAACCTATGTAAATAACAGGTGCATCTGGTTGAGGAATATCAGAATTATAACTTGACTGTGGATGGGTTGAACGAGTGCAATTGTGACACCCACAAGAAGAAGGGGGCGTTGAACTATTATATAACTCGGTGAAGACAGGAAGTCAGTTAGTTTGGAGACCAGTTAGTTGGAGATCAGATGAGTTAGAGACAAAATGTGGTAGAGAGAACAGCACCTAGTGGAGAGGGCCCCTAGGCCTCCGGTTGAGCAGTTCAGGAGAACAAGAATGACACACGGCCATGTCCGGAGGGGCTGGGGAGGTCAATATGTTGCAGTCTTTGTTCAGTCTCCAACTCCCTCTCACACACAACCCTTTCAATAAAGTGAGAGGTATATTTTTTTAAAGAAGTCTTCACTCGTCTTTATTATTGCGTCAATATGTATTCTGCATGTATATGTGTATATATGCATATTTATTATGTGGCTATACAACAAACAGAGTTTTGAAAGTTACTCAAAAATATTTTTAAATCGCAAAATTTAGTCATTAAAAATCATCAAATTCTACTTTCAAGTGATAGTATTACTGTTCTGATTTTCATTCATTCATAACCCTGTGAATGAACTTTACTTTTTTGCATAAAGATCAATATTCACCAAAAGTTGGCCATTACAAATTCTTTATGTGGGGGTGGAATCTCCCCTTTCGACCTTCTAGGCATGCCTCTGAAGTTAATATCTTGCAGAATTTTCCTAGCAGATAATCAATAAGTATTAAATTATCAACCTCTTTTTTTTATTTATATTCTATTCGCTATATTGGTTCATCAGTTAAAAGTGCTCTATAAGCTTTTAGTATTTGCTCTGTTGTCGTACAGTATTTACTATATATACGATTATGAAGCTGAATGAAAGTTTTAATACATTTACTTAATCTTACCATGATATAAACTATTACAGCTGTAACCCACTATAACTAAAAAGACAGGAACAGCAGTTAAATTCTGCTTGACTTTTTACAGATCAGAGCTTAAGTGCTGTTCCTATACTGTAACAGTTTCAGAATGGTTCATCACATTAAAAAAAAAAATTGCCCTTTCCTAGTAAAGGATTCAAGTGTGTCATCATTTCCTAGAATAACTTATTTTTTTTGCCACCAAAATCTAGTGGGTCTAAGACCAGCTATCTATTGCCTGGACAGTAGAAGTCCAACATTCAAAGAAAACAGACTTAATATATTTTAATACTACTCTGTTAAATGAAAATATCAGTTCTAAATTTCACAAATGATAATGTTTAATTCTCAAAAGAATTCAGGACTAACACACAAGTAAACAATAAAAAAGTATAATTTAAAACATTTATGTACACATACAAAATTAATATACACAAGCAGACATATTTATGAATTACTAATTAGTACCAAAAATATATAAAACGATAGGATCTATTCAACTCAACCTCCTGTTGTTTGTTTTGTTTGCATGTTTTATTCCTAATTCATTTCAAAATTAAACTTTTATCATAATAACCTGGAAGACTTCTCTGCTATAAAATCAAGCAACATTTTCTAACTCATTATGCTAATTTACTACATATAATACCTTTGTAACAACATTTTATCATTATCACCAGCCATGACAGAAGTATAGCATAACTTGATAGTGCAAAGAAAAATATTATCTTGCAAATTTCATATTATTGGCTCAAATCTAACAAAAGGCCAGTGTTCTTCTATCTAGTTAGGAGTATGCATTTACCCAACAGCTCCACATGAACAGGATGTGACAGAAGGTCAAAATTCAAGCAGAGTTTAGCAGGTTTGAATTCTGAGTTTTCCTTCTTCTAAACTGGTTGCCATACCAAGGTTAACAAATCCAGTCTTGGAGGTGCCCGTGGTGTAATGGTTATCGTTGTAGGAAATGGACATGGCGACACCAGTTCAAATCCTGGACGAGACTGATTCCATTTCACATAGCACTAATACCCTTGGGAAAGGTATGAATCCAATTATTCTCCCTCCAGCTATGGGTAAATAGTAGGGCAGACTAGGTTCTTCAGCCTTGGGGAAGCAACTAGTCTAGAAGGAAAACTCTGAATTCAAACCTGTTAAACTCTGCTTAAAAATTAACCTTGTGTCACATCCTGCCCAAGCAAAGGGGTTGGTAAATATGGTTAACAAATCTAGTCTGCCCAACCATTTATCCATAGCTGAAGGGAGAATAATTGGATTCATATCTTTCTGAATGATATCAGTGCTATTTGAAATGCAAACAGCCTCATCCAGGATTTAAATTCAGGTTGCTTTGTCCATTTCCTATGAAGATAACCATTACACCGTGAGCACCTCTCTAGATAAGAGTGTAAGAGAAAATAAAACATAACTTTTGTACTTGTCGTTGATAACTTCCAACTTTGTCCAGGTTTAAAGCATGGGCAATGCTAGGAATAACTTACAGATAAAAAGAGATCAACAGGTATCAGCAGTTTGGTTTGATTTCTTTGTTTTAATGACATATTAACCTTTGTAGGTTATTTAATGCCAAAGCCATCCTTTGGGAAGAACAGATGTGCTACTATTTGACCCATAGCTGGGAGGATAAGGGAGTTCATACCTTTCCCAAGGGTATTTGTCTGAAAGTGAACATAATAGCATGACTGGAGTTTGAACTCGCTTACAACAATTCTGCAGTCCATCACTTTAACCATTACACCACAAGAACACCCCTTCCGTATTAGAAAGTAGACTAAGATAAGAAACTCAACTAAAAATAGGAATATGTAGACTTCCAGAAATTAGTACACCTCTGATATATATTCATGTAAATATATTTTTGGTTACTGTAGTATTGCAATTTTAGTTTTGGTTACAGATTTTCAATGTAGTAAAGTTTGGTTATAACTGATTCCCAATAATATCCATTTTGCTTGTTTAAGGTTTCACTAGACATATTTTTCTATCTTCAGTTTAAGAGAAAATTAACTTTTTATAAAATTATTGTTAGGTGTACTTAATTAGGTGTATTACAAGAATATACGCAGTGCATTCAATAAGTTTCCACACTTTTTTTGTACAGCCATTTAAAATTGTCATAGACTCTTGAAAGTTAAGTATCTTATTGCTATACATCTTATGAGATGACTGACCAAGTTTTATGATTTCAGGTTTAAATGAACAGCTATAGCAGGAATTGGAATGCACTCTACCAAAGCCTGATTGTCACAGCTGGTGAATTTTAAAAATGCAATCTGGATGTGAGGACACTTTAGAAGAATGATATGCAATAAAATTGTGTTTTAAACTTGGAAAAAATGCCACAGAAATGTATGGAATGCTTCAGACTGCTTTTAGAGCATCTTGCATGAAACGAGTGGTATAAGAGATTCAAGGAAGCTAGGGGGTCTGTTAGGGATGATGAGAGGTGTGGGAGGAGTAAGGAAGTCAATACACCAGAGTTGATTGGTCAAAGGGTTAGGCTTAGGGTTAGAGTTACTATGTTGAGGTTTTAAGGGAGTTTAGGAAGAGATTCCGTCGGAAGAGGCCAGCACTCTTCAAATCTGGTCAGTGGCATTTCCACCAGGACAATGCACCAGTCCACAACTCCATCCTTGTCACAGACTATTTGACCAAGATGGGCATCATGACAGTTCCCCACCCTCCCTATAGTCAAGACCTTGCTCCCTGTGACTTTTGGTTATTACCTAAGCTCAGAGGCTGTCGTTATGAGACAATTGAGGAGATAAAAGAGGCTGTGATGAAAGTCATTAACACGCTCACACAAGAGGACTTCCATGGGGCCTTCCAGAAGTTGTTGGAATGGCACAACAAGTGTATTGCAGCCGGAGGAGATTACTTCGAAGGAGACTAGAGTTTCATGTGTATACTATCAATAAAAGTGCCCATACGAAAAACGTCTGGAAACTTATTTAATGATCCTTGTATCTGAATTTTTCTACATGATTTTGAAAAAAATTATATATTGTAAGATTTAATCAGCTTTTAGTAATTCTGCATTCCTATTTCTCTTAAAATGTAAAACTTGATTAGAAATAACTAAACTCCTTTATTTACCCATTATGATAACTATATTCATCTGTTTAGGGTGATATAAAAAGTACATTTAATTTGAACATAGTTTTCCCAGCATTTCTTGTTTTTTATTTATCTTCCAAAATCACTTATCAGTAAAAAAAAAGGACCTAATTTTCACCTTGAGGAATCCATTTCTGAACTTACAATCCTTAAAATTTTTGATAGCACCTTTGTTTTTAAACAGAAGCATCAATATCATCATGGACCTCTGCTACAGTGGGAACCAATTGGGTTCATGGATTATCCAGTTCTATTTTTAGAAATTATCCAAGGAAATGAATACCAAATAAAGATAATTACAAAGTTGCATAATCATTGAAACAACAAAAGATGGGATTTGTCTGACATCTCACTGTGGTGGGGGCCATGTCCGAATTGAGACTCATGCGCAGCCGGTAAAAAAATTATTGACCTCGTCGGCATTCTCTTGATAGTGTGCTTCAGACACAAAGTAATAAACTTAGTCCTGCGGAAGCAGACAAAGACATGGTGGGACAACCCCCTGAGGTCAAGGTGTTGTACCAAGCACACAACTGCTAGGTAAAAATACAAGGCAGAAGCCCAGAAGGGCATGTGAGCAAGACAACAAAAGTGATGAACAAGTTAAAAAAAAAAGAAAAAAAAAAAGAACCTGACATGATAGGATGAATTATCAAAGTCTGCCACACATTGAAATTAATCAAGATCAAATGAAGGGATTTAAAAATGCTAATAATGAGGAAATAATACAACATCTGCTGAGGATTGTGAACAAAGCAAAAAAAAAAAAAGAAAAAAAAAAAAGAAAAAATGAAATGAAAAAAATTAACAAAAATGTAACCAATATATTCAGCAATAGAAATCAACAGACAGATGATGTATTAGCTTTATAAAAATTCAGACAATTCAGAGAGAAAAAAAAAATGTAGAAAGATTAGATTGATGGTAAAATAGCAAATGCAGGATTTTCATAAAACCTTAGACAAACCTTTCAGGAATTCTATCTTTTTAATGCTAGGAATATAATACCTAGATGTTTCAGCATAATCTATTAGGTCACTGGAGGGGGTGCCATGCTGAGTATTTCTCTTTATTGTCTCACTAAGAGGTAAAAAAAAGGAAGTTACTTGGAAGTTTCCATCTCCTCACCAAATAATATGTGACAGGTGTTGTACCAGGTTTCATGGTACCAACAACCAGGAATGATCTATGACATGACCTGACCTGACCTGGGCAGAGGATAATAAGTACTAAATTCAAACACTGTCATTATAATAAAACATCTATATACAAAGTATGAAATTATATGAAAACCAATAATTGTTAAAGCAAAAAAAATTTGTTTCAAGAAAAATTGTTCTGTCTTTTTAATTCAGCACACTAACAAATAAAAATCACCCCAAAAGAAAGTTTCCATTTATCCTTGCAAAATTGCGTGAAAAATAATAATTTAAAACTTAAAACATATTTCTTAAAATTCAGCTATCAAGAATACATAAAATTTCATCTGAAATAATCAACATAGATATACATTTGAAAAAAGCTATGTTATTTATACAGTTCATATAAAATACATCTGTTATGACACATTTTAAATAACAAAGGATAGCATAACTAAAATATATGTGGGTTATTCAATAAATATTGGGAAGTTTTTTTTAAAGCAAAATATTTTTTTTTCAAAATTTCTTTCCATAATTATAAACTCTGCATTGTTTAGAATTAGTTTATTGAAAAAATTATCTTAATCTAGCAGAAATATTTGTTTGGAAGCTATTGAAAATGGTAGAAATTCAAACAGAGTGCTCCAACAGAGGTCTGTCATTAAATTTTTGGTGGTTGAGAAGTGCAAACCATGTGAAATTTACAGAAGAATGTGTGATATGTGTAGACTAGCATGTTTTAGTCAAAATGTTTACAAACAGGCTAAATATAGGTTTGCCACTATGAGTCTGAGTTAAAAAGACAGGCTATGGAGTGGAAACACACTCTCTGATAAAGAAAAGTTTCAGGCATAGTGGTCAGTAAAGAAAGGTCATGCAGACAATCTTCTGGGATATGAAGGGATCAATTACTATTGATTTCTTTGAAAAAGGTGCAATGGTAAACAGCACTTCCAATTGCCAACTCATTAAGAAAAAATCACAGAATTTATTAATTTAACCTGGTATTTTCAGCCTTAACCTGACCTTGGCATAATGGTTAGAGTGTTTGCCAATAGCCTTGGAGACCTGGGTTCAATCCCAGGTCGAGTCATACCAAAGACTCAAAAAATGGTACTTGATGCTACCTTGCTTAACTCTCAGTATTATAAGGAATGGATCAAGGATAAAGTGGAGTAATCCAGGGAAAGGAGTAGTGCCCTCCTCTACAACTCGATGTTGTAGCTATCGAAAAGGGAACCTTCGGGTCACCCTTAATTACGGTCACCAACTTTACTTATTATCTTGTAACTTTGTATTTGAAAAATATTATTTTTTTCTCTTTTTAATAATATTAGCTGATAAAGCTATTTAGTGAGTATTCCTGTTCACCTTAAAAATGTATATAGCCTTCACACATGGATTTGATGAAAGCCATCAGCAAATCCTCATTGTACCTAATTAAGATCTGACACTGCTAGACAGCCTTTTAAAATTCTAAATCTAAAAATTTCATTATTTTACTAGTTTTTACCTGACAGATAATCTAGTATGGGGTGGCAACCGGAGAGAGTCTTATTTCTCTACAGGGAATGTGGTTGGTGTCTAAGCCTTGCTGACAGATAATTTAGCTTGAGATGGCAATTCTGTTTTATATGTTATGAGTGACTGAAAGAGCTATCAGCATTGTTGGATGGTAATTAGGTCTACCCTGAATACAGAGTTGTTGACACAGACAATGTGTTATGGCTGGACAATCCTGAGGAAAGCAGCTCAAAGTTTTGTTTTTCTACTTGGCCAAAATAAGAAGAGTGAACATTTGTTCTATATTTGGGCAAGCGTGTTAAGCAAAGAGAAGTCAGGCAGGCCAATCTATGGTGATTTGTTGGCAAGAGAGAACTGCTAATCTTATTTGCGCTGTGAGATTTATGGCATTGAGAAGTCATAGATATTCAAGACATAAGAGAAAACATTGTTATTTGTAGGATGAAGGTGGTTGCTGTGGAAACAAGGTGAATTCCAAAATGGTTGAATTCATGAAAATGAAGGAGTGAGAAAATGAGAAGGAAAAAAGGACAAGATTGTATGTCAAAATGGAGCAAGAGTGAAAGAAAGCAAAGGAATGAAATATAAGAGTGTGAGAGAAGATGAAAAAAAAAAGGAAAAAAAAAAAAGAAAGAGATAGAAAAAGAAATACATAAAGAAGTGGAAAGAAACGGAATTTCAGAGAAAAGAGAGGCGGAGAAATATAGCAAGAAATAAAAATGGTTTTAAATCGACAAGATACGAGAAAAGACTATTATGATGAAAGAAAATGGTAAAAGGTGCAAAGTGGGATAGACAGCGCTTAAAGGGAAAAGAGAGAAAAGTGTAAAAAGAAGAGAGAGAGAGAGAGAGAGAGGAGAAGTGTAAAAAGGGTAGAGAGAGAGAGAAGAAAGAAAAAAAAGAAGTATAAAAAAGAAAAAAGTTAGTATAGAAAGAATGAAAATAAATAGAGAGAAAAAGAAGAGAAGAATAGAAAGGAAGAAGAGAAATTAGGTTGGTTAGGTTTTATGGCATATCAACAGTTGTAGGTTACTTAATACCAAATCCTATATAAGTTAAATAGTTTCAAGTAATGCTATATAAGAGTAATAATCTTATTTGCACAGAGTTAAATGGCTTCAAGTATTGCATATAACACTGACAATTCAATTTCTGATCAGTCATTTGTTTGCACAGTTAAATGATTAAACATGGTCAAAGTAGATCTGGGTGTAACAGCAATGAAGGGGTACTCCACATTCCCCAAAGCTCCAGATGTCTCATTATCAGAAGTAGTTTAGTGTCATATCCAGGACACTTGTTGGTTGGGGGTTTTGCTCCTCAGCAGAGATGCAGTCAGTGTATTCTACAGCCTCAGCCAACTGGGCTGGAAAAATAAGGGAAGTGGAAAAAGAAAAAGAAGGCAAGTGCAGAAAAAGAAGGAAGTAGAGGTACAGAAAAAAATGAGACTATGAGTAATGCACAGAGATATAAAAGCAAAAATAAATAAAAACCTGTAATAGAAAGAAATAGTTGAGGTGAAATGTGTTTGTGAATTATAAAAAATGTATGTAAAATATTTATACACTAAAAAAGTAAAGTTGGCAACCATAGTCGAGGGCAACCCAAAGGCTCCCCTTTCAATAGCTACTAAAACGAGGTGTAATGGAGGGTGCTACTCCATTCCCTGGATTGCTCCACTTTACCCTTGACCCTAATCTTACAATGCTGAGTGCTAAGCAAGGCGGCATCAAGTACCATTTTTTGAGTCTTTGGTATGAATCAACCTGGGATTGAACCCAGGTCTCCCAGACCATTGGCGAACACTCTAACCATTATACAAGTGCGAGAGAGAGAGAGAGAGAGAGAGATAGAGAGAGGGATGAGACAAAAAGTGAATAGAAAAAACTAAACATTTGTTAGAGGGGGTGAATAAAATATGTGATTGGTTGAATAGTGCTACTACTATTCAAGTGTGGCTTTGGCATTAAATAGCCAATGAAGATTGATATGCCATTAAAACCAAGAAGCCAAACAATTTTTTTCCTTCTTTACTATTGACACAAAGATTTTGATGATCAATTAACTTGTATACAAGTTGGTTTGTTTTTACCCTCATGTTGATTTTTCCACTAAATACTTTTTGTTTATCCCTATAATTTACCATCAGGTTCAAATCATCATCCTAAACAATTAAAGCTGTCAGATTAATGAAATTTAATATGTATTCAGTTTCAGTATTTTCGTTTAATGTCATATCAAACTTTGTGGATTATTTAATGCCAAAGCTATCCTCGTAGAAGATCAGTTGTAAGTTGTAAAGTAAAATTGGCAACCTTAGTCAAGGGTGACCCGAAAGCTCCCTTTTGAATAGCTACCACAACAAGGTGTAGGGGAGGGTGGTACTCCATTACCTGAATTGCTCCACTTTACCCTTGATCCTTACCTTATAATGCCGAGTGTTAAGCAGGGAGGCATCAAGTACCATTTTTTGAGTCTTTGGTATGATTTGACCTGGGATTGAACCCTGGTCTCCCGGACCATTGGTGAACACTCTACTCATTAGGTCAATGGACCGGGAGCAAGAAAACCAGTAGTAGTACTATTTAACCCATACCTGGTGGGATAAGGAGGTTCATATCTTTCCCAAGGTTATTAGTCTGAAAGTGAATATAATAGTGCGACTTGAGTTTGAACTCACTATGATATTGCAGGAATCACTTTAGCTATTACATCACATGATCTCTCCCTGGAGAAAACTGTGATATAAAAATTATTCATTACAAAATCATAAATACTTTTGAAAAATGATAGGGTAAAAAGTTCTTTCACAATTTACAATTACATTTTTTAAATAATTTTGAAAAATCTACCAAAAATATTGTAGAGATTTTCAGTACTTATCTAATAAATGACAAACATTATTTAAAATAAGTTTCAGAGAAACATTTAAAATGTAATTACTCTCCCTTTAATTAAATGTAGGTTTATATGAATATATAAGCAAGTTGTATGATAAGCAGTAATACAATGCAATAAAAACAATGTTAGTTTTTATGCTGTCACTTATTCAGAAATACTCTAGAATGTATCTGACCCCCCCCAAAAAAAAAGTTAATAAAGTTTAACCTGTATACAATAATTTCTTGCCACAATTCAATAATCTATATTAAACTAGTCATTTCCTAAAATGATCAAAGAAACAAAATAACTTTAAAATGATAGTATGAAAAAACAGGCTCAATCTGGATTAAGATTGGTTACTCAATGACTGGTTTAAGTGTTCTCAATCTAAACTGAGACTCTACTTAAAAAAACGAATGCTTAAAACAGAGTTTGTTTTTGATGAAGTCTCTTTCTGTTGATTAGAATCAAATCAGCATCTTATGCTAAAAGAAGCTTAACCCTTGTAGAAAGATCAAATAAAGATAAGTGGGGAAATATTACATGTTAGTCTAAATAATTCTTAAAATGATTTAAAGATGCATACTGTACATGTCTATAATATTCATGATTTGTGAAGGTGTTACAGCACTTGGCCATTTTAAAAGATGATCTTCTAAATGTTTTTTTCATGATATATTTATGGCAACTTAATCCAATAGCAATTTTGGTAAATGTTCCATTTGTAGGATGGCCTAATGAGTAAAGTGTTTGCCGAATGGTCCAGGAGACCAGGGTTCACTCTCTGGGTGAATCATGCCAAAGACTCAAAAAATGGTACTTGATTCCGCCTTGTTTAACATTCAGCATTATAAGGTAAGGATCAAGGGTAAAGTAGAGCAATCTAAGGAATGGAGTAGCGCCCTCTCCTACACCTTGTGTGTAGTAGTTATTAAAAAGGGAGCCTTCAGGTTACCCTTGACAAAGGTCACCAATTTTACATTTTTTTACTTACAAACATTGTTACATTTTAGATCCATGAATGGGATAGAACTTTTTATTTTTGGTAAATTTAAGAATGCACATGCATTATTTCTTGGGAGGCTTCTCTACTAATTATCAAAGAAAGGTTCAAAATTTTCCCTTTAAATAAATCTGGATGGAACTGAGTTAAACTATTAAAGTTTTTGTATTTGTAAACATTGCTCTAACAAGATGATTCAAAAGATTTAATAAAAAAAGATATGTGCTAAAAGCATATACACATGAATGGAAATGGTTTTATGATTTATGTAGCATAATACTCTTAAAAAATAATGGGGTTATTTATGAATCAGAAGCATCTGATTTATGTGCTCTCATTGAAACAAAGGAAAAAGCTGAATTGTAAAATTTGAAGTAGTCTGAAATATTTGTAATTTGGATTCATTGAATCACTCATTCAATCATAAAGATATGCCAGGGTGTGTTTTTTTTTGTGGCTGAGGCTGCTTTGAGACAGAAGTTATTGAATTTACTATCAGATGGATTCACTGATGAAAAACTTAAAAAAAAAAAAATATTATTTTGAACAATTATTTTGCATTCCTACATTTCTTTTATTTTGAATAATTGATATGTTTCTTTCTATTCTCTTGATATGATTTTCCTCACTTTCAGTATTTAAAAGAACCTAATATTGATCTCTTGCAGCAAACAAACTTCTTTTGGCTTCCTCAACACCTTCATTTTACATTCTTTAAATAATCATTTTTCTTCTTGGAGCCTGACTTCAGTTTCTTCTTGAAATACATTGTTACCTTTGAGTAATTTTTAACAACTGTTTCAAGCCTTGATGTAGTTTCTTCTTGTTATCTTCCAGTTCTTCTGCCCAAATAATATTGGTACTGACTTTTTCTTAGATTAATTGTCCTTTTCCGCCTCCAGTTCGAAAACAGGCAATGTCTCTGCATCTGTTTTATTTGTATTTCTCTGTTGTCTATTCAGAAAATCTACTTTATATCTTAAGGTTTTTCATTATTATCCATCTTGGACTCTTTACTTGGCCTCCTTTTTTCTTCATAATTCAATATCTTTTTACATTCAAATCTTCCATACTTAGTAATTTGAAATGTGATACATTAACATTGCCCTTAAATAAAAACTAAAACAATGAATCTGTTTTCTTGTTTAAATAAGACTAAAAAAAAAATGAATAAATGAATAAGAAAAAAAAACATGCTTCCATTAAAACAACAAAAAAATGTCAACCTTGAAACTTTCAGTCACCAAAAATAGAAAAAAAATCTGCAAGATAGATAACAAAAACGAATAACCAAAATTAGGAATCATTTAATAAATGCAAAAAAAAAAAAAAAAAAAAAAAAATGAAAATTTTGATATAAAGAGAAAAGAATGTTGTGTTTATATGAGGGTCAACTGAAAAATTTATTGGCTGACCAAGATATTTTTATGGAATGCGATAAGGGTTTATTATTTAACATAGTCCCCCCTTGCAGTCCATGCACTTCTTCCATCAGTGTTGCAGTACATCATCAGTACTCTCACCCTATTTTTCTTTTTGCATCTAAGTGATACTTTTAGATAAACACATTATAATTTAGTGATGATTTTATATAGACAAAACATAGGAGAATATTGATATATCTGATTGGAGAAAAGTGTTAAAATATTATGTGGATGAGGAAAAAAATTTAAAAGAATGTACACCAAATATTTTTTGCAAAATTTCAATAATCTACATTACACTAATCATTTCATAAGAAAAAACCCTCAACTCTTTTTAACATTACAGTATACAAAAATAGGTTCAATCCTGATTAAGACGAGCCAATATATTAATGGTTTTTAGTATTCTCAGTCTAAACCGAGACTCTACTGAAAAAGAACAAGAAATGCTAAAAGGAGTTTGTTTTCGATGAAGTCTATTTCTGTTGATTAGAGTTGAGGTAGCTGATCATGTTAAAACAAGCTTGATCCTTGTAGAAAGAAAATCCCTTTGACTGCTATTTTTATTAAACATACAACAAACAACCAATTGTATTAAGGCTGAGTTGAACTAAATTTTAAAAAAAGATTTTGAATCAAAAAGAATTGAAAAATTGGACCCAATGTATATGAAAAACATTTATCTATCAAATGTGCTATGAAAGTGAAAGTATAATCATGTTTAAAAAAACGTCTTTAATCCGAACACATCTTTTGCCTCCTTCCATGTAAATGATAGCAGCAACATTAACACAGAAAATAAAATGATTGCCTATGGAGTAGAAGATAGCAACTGCTAGCATGATGCAAGTCAATAATTAGCTATTAACACTTGAATTGAAAAAAAAAAAAAATAGTAAAAAAATTTTTTCCCAATTATAAATCAGATTCTCCAGGCAGTTTGAGATTCTGACAATCCCTTTGGAAGAGGTGAAGAAAAAAATAGGAGCAATTGAAAAAGTCTTTTACAAATAGAGTCTTAAGCAAGATACTGAATACAGATTTAAATTTTTTTTTTTTTCTTAACCTATACTCTTGCATCAAGCTGTGCTGAAAACACAGAGTTCCTTGACTCTCTTACTATCCATCGCTATTGTCCTTTGCTCCAGGCAGGTCCTCAGGCCTGTATCCAGTGTCCACACTGAAATTAGTAGACCAGTTCACATACCTTGGCAACAGTATCTCATCTATTGAAAGCAATGTCAACATACACATAGCAAAGGTGTGGGCAGCTATCAACAGGTTTAGTTATAAGTTCCTTTTTTTAATGGCATATCAACCGTTGTGGAATGTTTCATGCCAAAGCCACCCTCGCAGAAGGATTAAACAAAGAAACCAAACCATTAATTTACATTTAAATTATAAAATCTATTGCATTCACATTGTAGCAGTGATCCATAATGATATTGATGCTTCTATTTAAGGAGTGAAAGTTATAGCAATCTTCATTTTATTGAGAATATTGATGGTTAAAAAATAATATTCAGTGCAAGTGCAAAAAATACAAAATTATCATTCAATTGTAAAATGTACTGGAAATTGTTTTATTCTTTAAGAGCATTTTAAAAGTATTGTTCTAATAAAATCTTATGATGTACCACTTTTGATGGATTATAGTTATAGACACCTAAGCACACATTGCACCTGAGAATTTTAGTAATATACAGATAAAATCATTTAACTCTTTGAGGACCTGAGTCTAAATTTACCCTCTACCATGTTATAGTGTTAAGGAAAATAAATTACCACTAGTATCCCTGTGTAACAGGCTCAAAGGGTTAAACTTAGTGTTTATTATCTTTTTTTGATAATATAATCTAATAAAAAAATACCACTAAAATAATTTGTTGAACATAATGAAATTGAACAACATTTCATATCAATAAATTTCCAGCCTAATAATTACAAAAAAAAGCATTTATTTTACAACATAATCTATACTTATCAATGCACTTAATCAAAGGATGAATTATTAATCATATAAATCAATCATTATACAGAAAAAATTTCAAATCAAAATTCAGTTAATGCTATGGATTTATTGATCCGCTCTTGTAGATAAATCTGTTTCTCTAAATTCTTTTAAAGAAAATATTCATATTTGTATATGAATTGAAGGTAGTGTATCTATTATCAACATAGAAATTGAAGTTTGAATTTGGTCTGAGGCTACTCCTGTTTACATTAAACTAATATACTTGGGAAAAGCATGAATCCATTTCTCCCGGCACTCATCTCTTTGTCAGTTAGCATGGCCAAATAATGAAGAAGAGAACAGTTGGATAAACACCTGGAAAAAAAATCACTCACTCACAACTAACTTAGTTGTCCAGAAAGTAGCAATAGCAATTCAGTTACAAGATCTGTTAAACTTTGGCAGAGGCTAATAAGAAATATGTATATACTTTATATTTTTAAATAAATTTTTTTCTTAAATTCAGATAAAAGTACTGAATTATCCTATACAAGATTTTAATAACCTCAACAAAAATATTAAAACAGTTATGGAAATATACTAGGGTGTATTCCCCACCCCAATTTTTTTTTAGTTTGCTTTTTTTATTTTTTTTTTGGTCATACAGACACTTACTCTGAAGTTTATTCTATGATCTCATCTAAAGACTGACTCCACTATATATCATAAGACTTTGGTAAGATTTGAACTCATATCTCTTTCCCAAAGAAACCTGATTGGTTGATTTTATGGTATGTCATCCTTTATTGGGTTATTTAAGGCTGAAGTCAGTCTTTTTTTTTCCAAATAATTTGATTTCAAGTAACTTATGATAATAATTTTTAAACAATTATAACTTCAATTAACTATTCTTAATAGAAATAATTTACACACAGCTATATAGTTTCAAGTATTCCTATTCAATACTAATAATTTTGAAACACCTATTTGACCCATAGATGGAATCCTAACACCTCAAGTCATTGTGGACCAGGGAGTAATAGCAATAAAAGGATAACACCATTCTCAAGAGTTCCAAAATTGGAATCTCATTCCTAAATGTAGTTTGGAGACATACCCAGAACATCAAAATGTTAGGGAACTCTCCATCCCATATATAGTTTGGAATTACCTGGCTACAGTAGTGGTGATATGGTTCTGCTTGTGTTCCAAGCACTACCAAAAAACTAATCTTGATTGTATATTAAAAAAACTTTTTTCTTTTGAAATTTTCTGAAGAAAAATTTTTTTATTGGTTATACTCTTGAAAAAGGCTGAAGAATGAATTGGCTGAAGCCTTATGCTAATACAAACAACATAAAGGAGTTCAGTTATCATTAAAACAAAATTCAGAAAGATGAAAATACTAATCCAAAATTATCACTAAATGTAAGGCGTGTTAAAAAATATTCAGATTGAAGCTGTATTTACCAAGACAGAAGTAAACAATGAATGAAACATTAATCCTGACTACAGGAATATTTAACACTTGTACCCGGTTATGGCTAATAGAATCAGAACAGGCAACACTTGTGGATTCAATAAAGAATGTAGTTCGAAGTTTTGTGTAGGTTCCTGAGTTTGACAAACACCTGAAGAAGGCTGGAGGGAATATCATCCGAAACATTGTGGAAATAACAATAAAGATGAAGACAATAGTCCGAAAACCCTTAATGATAAAAATCATCAGGTAGCTTTCCATGAATTGAAATCAAACTTGTGTCACTGTAAACATAAATATTTTCATACGCATTAAAAAGTTTCAGGTAAATCCTGCTCTCATCTCATCATAGGAATTAAATGTGTTAACAAGTGCAACAGACATCTGTATGATATCAATAAATAGGTCACTGGTGTTTATATTTGGAAAATGTACATGCTGTGTTCATTGGATAAGCTAGATCTTAGGCAAATGAAATAAAGTGCAGGCCTGTCATATTTGGAACCTAATTGTCTAGAAATGTCTCTTCTGATTATGGATTTCATGTTCTATTAAAATCTATAATACAGAGTAATGCTTCATCCTGCAAGTAATGATCTTCAGAGATTTTATCAAAAGAGATACAAATACACATTTTTGTGAAAACACACACACACACACACACACACACACACACACACACACACACGCACATACATACACACACCTCATGTACCAAGTATTTTCAAACTGGTTGAATTTCACATCTGAATCTTTTAAAAGAACCAAATAAGCTGTGGCTTAAATTTTAGTTTGTACATACAATTTTTTCATGAAAAGTAAATTTTCTACTAAATGAAAGACACTGGATTTTAGTATTTCTATGAGGACAAAATACAATCCAAATGGAGGCATTATTTATTATCTGTAGCACTGAAACTGAAACCAAAAATAAAATAGCAACACCTCTTTA
The DNA here is from genome assembly GCA_963585895.1 of Sepioteuthis lessoniana. Classification (NCBI taxonomy): domain Eukaryota; kingdom Metazoa; phylum Mollusca; class Cephalopoda; order Myopsida; family Loliginidae; genus Sepioteuthis; species Sepioteuthis lessoniana. Next base: position 94,580,049 of record OY757915.1, on the reverse strand, counting down.
ACTAAAAATAGAACTATATATATAAGTCCTGGCGGCAACACCTCACAAGGCACCAGCTGTACGGCCGCCTGCCTTCCATCATGAAAACTATACAAATTAGATGAACCAGACACACAGGACACTGCTGGAGAAGCAAGCACAAACTCATCAGTGATGTACTCCTATGGACCCCCACATATGGCCAAGCAAAAGCAGGATGACCAGCTCGAACATACATACAGCAGCTATGTGAGGATATGGAATGTAGCCCTGAAAACCTGCCAGAAGCGATGGATGATATAATATAAAAAGAGTGTAATCATTTGTAGATCATTACATATTCAAATTTTTAGTGATGGTTTCAATAGGTTTAGCACTGAATAATATCTAATAATATCCATTTTGGTTGTATAATCTTTAAATATTAAAATGATAAATACTAAATAATATTCATTTTGATCACATAATATTCCACTAGAAATGATAAAATCCTGGTATTTTTGGTTTAAAAGAAAAACTTTTATGAAAAATAATTGTTAGAGAAGTGGGTGGGAAATCCCTGTGGGGTAATGGGTAATGTGCTGGACTATGATATCATACATAAGCAAGTGAACTTTAATTTTGTTATTAGATTCACTTTTGGATCAATATCTTTGAGAAAGGTATGAACCTTCCTAACCCCACCTCACCCCAACTATGGGTTAGTACCACTACTCTTCTTTTACAAGGATGGCTTTGAGATTAAATGACTCACAAAGGTTGATATGCTATTAAAGAAATCAAACCAATTGTTAGAGGGGTATTTTTATTATTAGGTAATACTGTATTATACAATTTCAACATGGATTGTATAATGTACAATTTGCATGTGGGGACTAAATATTGACAAAACAATATTAATTTCATATGATAGCAAAATATAATAGGAAAATATCCTTTTTGCTACTAGGATTCATCTTTTATAGAAACAATTACGATTTGTAACTATTTGATGTAAATTTTAAATTGAAAAAGATAGTAAAATTAACATTGTTTAGAAAAATGAAAAATTAGAATTTTTCTTAATATTTGTTAGTCTTGCAGTGTCTGTGATTCAAGTCTTGAACTTTTACCCTGCAAAGATGGGTAGATCAGCAAGTAACATATTGCTTTTATCACATTAAAAAAAATGTTATTTTTCAAAAATTCTCAGAAAACATTTCTTCCAAGGTTATGACAATCACTAATTATATAGACATACATAATATGAACCTATATAATATTCAAACAGAAGCACTTTTTTTTTCATATAATAATGGCTTTGGGCAAATTTTGTCTATTGATCGAGACTATATAGGCTAAGTTGATATCATAATTAGAACCATAGATATGAAATAATCAATTGTGCATGAGAGGGTTCATGCCACAATTTGATTGGATGTTTTACTGGACATTGTTTTAAATGTACATGTGTTGTGTCAATTTTGAGAGCAAAATTAAGAGTACAAAGAAGCATAAGGTGGTGAGTACCAATGAGTATTCAACTTACTATTCTGGTCAAAGTAATATTCAAAAATTTCTCTAGGGACTATCTTTAGAGAAAAGTAAATATTTCTAGTAGTCAAATGATTGCTGATTTTCTTTAAAAAATATCATTTTCATTCAACAACTTTTTCTTATAAAATATCATTTCTGTAAATAAATGTATTCATTCAACATACAATTATAAATTAAACATTGGACTAAGGCTCTGGGTATGATGATAAACTGCATATAATGGTGAGGCTCCAGTTCTGGAATGTGTGGAGTACCTCTTCACTGCTATTACTCCGAGGTCCACTCTGACTTGGAGTGGGAGTTTTGTTTGGTTTAATGGCATATAAACCATTGTAGGCCATTTAATGTCTACTCCTTTTTCTACATATATATTAAATATATGATTTCTAAACACATTTTGTAGATAACATTTTTAAACAAGCCTGAGCTTCTTTTTTTCATACAATTGAACGGTTTTACTTATTTCTATCAAATATGAATAATTCTATTTACTGTTAATCATTTGTTTGCACACAGTTAAATGTTTTCAAGTATTACTATGTATCACTAACAATTCAATTAAACATCAATCATTTGCTTACACGCAGTTAAGTGATCAAACAGTTCTATTTCTAACAATTCAGTTTAGCATAAGTACACAGTTTAAATGTCAAACAATTCTATTTGACGCATACATAGGACCCAATCAAGTGCTACCACTCCAGACCAGAGTGAACCTGGGAGCAATGGCACTGAAGGGGTACTCTGCAATCCCCAAAGCACCAGCATTACTGGAGCCTCACCATCAGATTGTTTAGTGTCATATCTAGGACACTCATTGAGGGAATCTTACCCATCTGCAGAGATTCTGTTGGTGTATTCTGCAGCCCCAGCTGACTGGGTCACACAGTGGTTGTGTATGTTAGAATACCATCTATGAATCAAATAGATCTGTTAAATAGGAATACTTGATATCACATAGACGTATGCAAAAACAAAAACAAAAAAACTTTCAAGAAACAAAACAAAAAAATGCAAATATGAATTTACAATGAATGCAATTGTTGTATACAGAGAAGAACAAAAACACTGATGTATAAAAGTATAATCTGCTTCTGTTCTTGTTTTTCTTTATTACCCAAAATGTATACATGAATAGAGTAAGAGCAAGTCAGAGATGCTTGAAATGCACACAGATAGGGATGGCGGTGTAGTTTTTCTGTGAAACCTCTCTGCCTTTTTGCTTTATTCTGCCTAGGTTGAAATTCTTACCTGATTTATATAATTTTCTAGACACCTGCACAATCCTTGTTGTCCCACCTCCTACCTACTAGCTATGCATGGACATGCCTCCTGTCTAGCATGTTACCCACACAAAACACATGACACTTCAGCTGAAGAACACCTGCATTCTGTTTACCTTAGGAAATAAGTGAACATCCTATCAAGCCACCCACACAACCTACACAGCATTTCCGCTGGTTACCCAAGGAAACAGGTGCACATCCTGTTATGCCATCTATGCAACTTATGTGGCATGTCAAAGGAATCTTCCAATTGGTATCCAACACAATTCACTAATATCAAGGCATTAAATAATCCTGTGCATACTTGACATGCTATTAGAATCAATTAACTATGAACATAGGATTTATGCTGGTGGAGTGTTACTCGCTCTTAAGGAATTATTTTTGCCATTTTGCAGTCTAATTATGAACAAAGTATTTATTTTACACAATAAATTGAATAAAAGTTTCAATTGCAAAATAATTATGCTTCAATATAATTGCTAAAATAAATTCCTATAACCTAGCATGCATCCATTAATCACAGATAACATTGTACATTAAAAACTGTAGCTCTAAATTCAGCTAATAACTGTATCAGGCTGCTGACTTATTGATCCACACACAGATATACTGTAATTTTTGAAAAATATACTTGGGATTACAAACTTGTGATCCACAGATGTACAGGTGTGATCAGAATGTCAGTTTGACTATATGAAGAAAGAGTGGGAGGATAAGATAGGAAACGTTGCTGAAGACAATGTGGAACTGTACATGAAGAGGCTTAAGATCTTTTGGAGAGACAGTTGCCAGAAAGATAACAAAGATGCAACCTTGTATTCTGCACCCATCCAAAAGTTAGAACTAAGATCCCATTCCAAGACATCCTATCTAGAACTGAGTCTTGAAGGAGCAGATATTTCTTTGTTCGGGTTTTATGGGATATCAATCTTTGTAGGTTATTTAATGCCAGTACATTTTTATACAAATAAACAGTTCTATTTCAAATAATTCAGTTTAGCATAAGTACACAGTTTAGTTATTAAAAATATTTCTATTTCATGCTATTCAGTTTAGTCATACAGCTGTAATTAAACAATTCAGTTTAGTATAAGTATAGATTTTTGCACACATTTAAATGTCAAAACACTTCAATTTCAAACAATTCAGTTTAGCATAAGGACAGTCTCAATATCAAAAACAGTTTTATTTCAAACAATTGTTTAGCAAATGAAAACAGTTCTATTTCAAACAATTCAGTTTAGCATAAGTATGCAATTCAAGTGTCAAAACAGTTCTATTTCAAGCAATTCAGTACACACTTAGTTCTATTCGACCAATCTGGGCCAGAGTGAACCTGGGAGCGATGACAATGAAAGGGTACTCCACATTCTCCAAAGCTTCAGCATTACTGGAACTTCAACATCAGATTGTTAAGTGTCATATCCACAACATTTGTTGGGGGAGTCTTACCCCTCTGTAGAGAAGCAGTCGGTGTATTCTATAGCCACAGGCGACTGGGCAGACTCAGTAAATATAACTATTTTATGATAAGCATGCTGCTGGACTTTGTAAGAGAAATAAAATTCAGATAAACTCTTAAGAGGGTTTCTAGATCTTTTGTTCCCTACTCCCTAATTAGACAATCACTATCAGTGTTTACTTCCCTAGTGTAAGCATCACAACAACATACATGTGTTTATTGGTTGTTTAATGGCATATCAATTTTCATGGGTTATTTAATGCCAAAGCCATCCTTGTAGAAAGACAGTAGGGATACTATTTAATCTATTGCTGTGGTGGGGATAAGGGGTTCAAAACTTTCTCAAGGATATTTGTCCAAAAATGAACATAATATGACTGAAGTTTTAACTCACTTGCTACAATGTTGCAGTCCAGCACATTAGCCACCACAACATAGGAACTCCCCAAAATATGGACATGTTTTGAATTTTAAAAGTTGGTGCCAGTCTTTCCTAACCTTTCTCATAATATAACAGCTAGTGAATTAAGATCACAGATTATTGATTAGAGTCTGATTCTCATTAAATGTCATACTTCTAGTTTTCTAGGAGGCGTAGTTAGCATAATGGTTATCATTATAGAAAATGGAATCAGCAATCAGAGTTCAAATCCTAGATGGGGCTGTTTGCATTTCACTTTTCACTAAAGTCATTGTGTCACATCTTGCCTGTGATGGAGGAGTTAGGTAAATACATAAATACAAATTATGTTAAGCTTGGTAAATGAACATCCAAAGAACCAGGATCCCCAGATGGCGCTAAAATTAATGTTAGAAAGTGCTAGGAAGGGTCTCAGGAAAATCATTTCTTACAATTTCCACTATAATAAATAAAGAGTGAGTCAGTGTGTGCGTGTGTGTGCATGCTCGTAGTGTAAGGGTTATTGTCACAAGAAATGTATATTGTGACTGAGATCAAATACTGAATGAAGCTGTTTGTATTTCACATAGCTCAAATATTCTTGGGAAAGGTATGAATCCAGCTATTCTCTCTCCACCTAGAGGTAATTTGTAGGCAGACATCTTTTTAACCTTAGTATGGCAACCAGACTAAGAAAAGAAAAACTGAATTCACACCAATCAAACCCAACTTAAAACTTGACCTTATGTCACATCCTGCTCATGTGTGCTGACTGATTCTACTTGGCATGAAAGGTATACTAGACTAACAAAAGGTTGGGAAACACTGCTTCATACTATTTTAAAATGTTCTGATGAAATTATATCACCTAAAACTCCTTAATTTCACAAAGTTTTGTCAAATCATCAGGTACATATGTTCCTCTTGTACAAAAGAGTAAATTTCAATTATCCGAATCAAAATCTTTCAAAGGAGAATACTACTGTGATTAATTTTGTGTGAGTAATACAGAATACCTCAGGAATAAATAAATATACAAGAAAAAAAATACTTCTACGCCAAAAGATACCAGGCTGCTTATTGGGTATTTATTTATAGGCAACATTATATATTCAACATAAACCAATGATAAATAGACCAATGAGAGATTAGAGGCAGTCAGTTTTGTGCTATTATCTTAGTTCAATTGTAAAGCAATTCTATTTATGAATTCTATAAGCATTGTCTTGTGATGATACCATGTCTGCTAACTATTTCTCTCCATCTCTTCTTTCTGTTAATTATATAGGGATTGGCTCTTTGGACTGTTATCCTTCATATTTTGTTTAAGAGCAAATGCTGTTAGCACAGGTGCCCACATTACACTTAGGAGACTTGTCATTATTCATCAAATTTCTAATCAAATGTGAACAAGCATCTCTATGCAATATTATCTCCCACCCAACTTACCAACCAAGTTCAATCTCCTTTCACCAAACTAGTCACCCCAAAAATCTGTTCAAATATTCAAAGGAAGATTTTACATAAAAATAATGTAGACCTAAAGAGATTGCGATGAGATCCAATGATAAGGGTCAAATACAAGATCAGTAATGAAAAGTCTATTCAAAGATTAAGGGATGAATATAATAGGCCATAAACCTTCATACAGGAGACCGTTTTCACATGACTACAGAGAAATCATGTATCATATTAAAATGACAATATTCACATGTTCAGCAAAAGAGATAATTATGGAGAGAAAAAATAGAAAGGATTACTACATCAACTAAAAGTGCCAGAATATCTGTCTCAAAGATCAACTTCGAAAATGGTGGATTGAACTTTGACAAAAACTACTGATGACATCCTGGAGAACTTAGATTTGCCACCATTTTGAATAGACTCAAATATATCATGTCAGATTAAAAAAATGTTGATAAAAATCAATTCCAAACAATGCAAACTTTACAAATATAGAAAAGAATCTGAAAAAGAATAAAATAAAATAAAAATTTTCTATATTTTTAAAAAATCCCTGCATCATTCAACATAATATAAATATATATATATATATATATATATTTTTTCTTTAAGAAAAAACAACAAAACCAATCACAAAGGATTATAAATTTATTTCCATTGTATTACGCATATTTGAAATTTCCAAAAACACAAAAAAAATTAACAGGACTTCTTCAGATCTTTTCGATAAATAAACTAGAATAAACACATAAGAGTGGGAGGGGATAGAAGAGTGGGAGGGGATAGAAGAGGGGTGAAAAGTTACCTCTTCATCAAGCCCACTTCCGTTTTAAATTTAAATTTCGGTTAGCAATGTAAAAAATTTATTATTTTTAAATTATTTAAAATAAATATTTAAAAAAAAAATTCCATTTGGACTTACATTACAGATATTTTTAATTAGATTTAAATTTAAAATAATAATCTCAAGTAAAGATGCAGTAATAGACATATTAAAACAAAAACAAATATTTAATTTACTTAAATATTTTAAAATTTTGAAAAGATTTAGAAGGCATTAATCAGTTACACTCTTTATGCGTAGTACATATGTATTATATGCTTTTTCACAATTTTCTATCTAACAATTTATTTTATTTATTCTCAAAATTAACTCTAATTCTCAAAATAACTTTATGCTTTCTTTGAAAGAATTTAATCGTTTAATTATTTATAGTTTAAATTTGACCCGATGTCTACACCTACTTATTAGTTAATTTCTCTTATTTAATAATTTTTTTGGCTCAGGAAAAAGCAAACTGTGGATTTTGTCTTCAAAATCCACATTTATAC
>OY757915.1:94450132-94572387 GCA_963585895.1 Sepioteuthis lessoniana | reverse complement strand
TGAATATAAATATTTTGTTTCCGTTTGTTTTCGTCACCTAATGGCAATTCAACCTTTATGGATCAAGCTATTCTGGTAGACCAACATAGAGGTAATCTAATATTTGATATGCATACCTTTGCCCATGTTATTATCACTTTGTTAAATCCAATGTCTTGGTCAGGATTTGAACTAGAGTTGCTGTATCCATTTCCACCAATTATAACATTAGAAGTATGTTAAAATAACAATGTTTGTTATTTGAGAGAAATCCTACATATAGCTTGTTTTTTTTACTTGGTATGGCTTAAGTTTAACTCACGGCCACAAATAGTATTCCCAGTAAAAATCATAACTCTAATTTATCTTTGAGACTAGCTTGCTAAATATTGAACCATAATGACATGATTTGACTCCTATGGATAAATGCAATTTTACATTTTCTCAAGTTCTCATTTTCAGAAATCTCAACTGGGTAAATCCTAGAATTGAATATGAATGTATATTGATAGGTCTGTAGTAAAATTTTGATCTGAAATTGTCACTGTACAATGTTTGAGCTATGTGATTATTATTTACTACTAGATTAAGTTCATTGACAAGGAAGGTGATATTTTTATGAAAAATTTATATAAAATGATTCTTTTTCATAATTAGGCTACAGACTTATTGATATGGTTGCATAAACTGAAATTTTTGAGCTTGTTTTATATCCAGGTGACTCATCAAGTTCATGTTGATATATAGTAAAGAAGGTGCCTGTAGTGTAAACCTGTTAAACTCTGCTTAAGAAATGACCTTGTGTCATATCCTGCCCGAGCGGAGGGGTTGGACAAGAGTGGAGGTGCCCATGGTGTAATGCTTATTGTCATAGGAAATGGACACAGCCACGCGAGTTCAAATCCTAGACGAGACTGGATTGCATTTCACATAGCACTAATACCCTTGGGAAAGGTATGAATCCAATTATTCTCCCTCCAGCTATGGGGAAATAGTAGGACAGACTGGGTTCTTCAGCCTTGGTGAGGCAACGAGTCTAGGAGAAGGAAATCTCTGAATTCAAACCTGTTAAACTCCACTTAAAAATTGACCTTGTGTCATATCCTGCCTGAGCGGAGGGGTTGGTAAATATGGATATATAGTAAAGAACGATACACCACCGCGGATATCCTTGACCCTCTCTCGCCATTTCTCCCTCTCATTCATCGCCTCCGGCAGGTCTTCAGGGTTACATCCTGTGTCCTCACATAGTTGCTGTATGTATGTTCGTGCTGGTCGTCCCACTCTTGCACATCCATATGTGGGGGTCCACAGGAGTACATCGCTTATGAGCTCGTCCTTGCATCTCCAGCAGTGACCTGCGTGTCTGGTTCGTCGAACTTGTATAGTTTTCGTGATGGGGGGCAAGTGTCCGTATAGTTGGAGTCTCGTGGGGTGTTGTCGCCAGGACTTGTTTAATACTGCTCTCAACATTCTTGTGTAATTTCCGTCCAGCCTCCTCTCCAGCCACTTCGTAAGCGTCCATGTGGTGCATCCATATAGCAGTATCGACACAACCGCTGCCTGGAAGAAACTGCGTTTCATTTTATCTGTTAGGTCCGACTTCCATATGATCGAGAGCCTATCGATAGCTGTCCATGCCTTCGTCAGTCGTGTGTCGATGTCTTTTTCGGTTGATGAGACGCTACTTCCTAGGTAGGTGAATTTGTCGACTAGTTTCAGAGAGGCTCCGTCTAGTGTGGCAATGTTGCCCGTTTGGTTGTAACACATATATTCAGTTTTGTTTGCATTGACATGGAGGCCAATGCCAGCTGCGGCTCGTTCCAGACTATGCAGTAGTGTCTCTGCTTGATTAGGCGTATTCGCTAGTATCGCCAAGTCATCAGCGTAGTCGGCGTCCGTGATTGTTTTGCGGGGTACCTTTTGCTTCTTCTCTTAGTCAGCTCGAAGCCATTTTCTCTGATTTTGTCGATCGAAGTCCTAAGCACATAGTTTAGACAGATGATAAAGAGGTACGGGGCTAGTGTGTCTCCTTGTAGTACTCCTGCAACAATGTCGAAGTATTCCGTGTGTCAATCCTAGACGAGACTGATTGCATTTCACATAGCACTAATACCCTTGGGAAAGGTATGAATCCAATTATTCTCCCTCCAGCTATGGGGAAATAGTAGGACAGACTGGGTTCTTCAGCCTTGGTGAGGCAACGAGTCTAGGAAAAGGAAAACTCTGAATTCAAACCTGTTAAACTCCGCTTAAAAATTGACCTTGTGTCATATCCTGCCTGTGCGGAGGGGTTGGTAAATATGGATATATAGTAAAGAACGATACACCACAATTATATATATGTTAGTATCTGTTTACATTTTATTGGCATATGCATTTAATAATTGGAAGGTATATACTTACTCTTTTTCTAAATCTATCATAATATAATATACACACATATACCATGGGATGGGGTTACACAGGGTCAGTTTCTAAGTAGAGTACAGCAGAATTTCCCTCTTTTAGACCAGTTGCTGAACCAAGGCTAAGGAGCCAAGTTTGCCTGATGAGAATCAATTTATGCCTGTTCCATTGATATTATTTTGAAGTGAAATACATTGTTTAATTCAGTTTACTAAGTCCATTTCCTACAATGATAACCGTGTGTATGTATGAGGGTGATGTATACGTGGGTGGATCAATAAATCTGTAGCACGCCCCACAGTTATTAGCTGTCGTTTTGATAATAATAATAATAATAATTTAGTATATGTGATGGTTGATTTATATAGTTAATAATACTAACCCTGAATTAAGAGCACTGACAAAGAAGGAGATCATGTTGAAAAAAAATGTATTTTTATTAATAAATAAACTATGGACTTATTGATTCATGAACATATTTTTTGCACAGTTTTACCCAGTTATCATTAGTGCAAGTGATTAAGTTGTCTATGTTAATTAGTTACACATAAAACACAAAAAGAAGAAGCATTTTTTTTTAACATGCATAATTATCTTATTTATTTGCATCAGAGAAAATGTACTGACAACCTTGATTTGATTTGTTCGGAAATTTTTTTCTTTTCTGCTGGAATAAAATTAGGTCAGAGGAAATGAAATTTTCTAGCTATAATTTAACATTTTAAAATATACATAAAAAAAAGAAAGAAAAGAAAAAAAAGAAAACATATCCACAGAATTTTTTTCCTTCTTTCCAAATCTATGATGTTATTTGTTCTCTAATTGTTCAGAATATCCCACAGAAAATGTCTGCAGTAAAGTACAAAAAAATTACAGAGAAATGTTATACTCGGGTGAGTCAACGTTTGGTTTGGTTGGTTGGGTTTTATAGCATATCAACCTTTGTAGGTTATTTAACAGCATATCCATTTTTATACAAAAAGTCAGTTCTATTTCAAACAATTCAGTTTAGCATGAGTACACAGTTTAATTGTCAAAAACATTTCTATTTCAAGCTATTCAGTTCATTCAAACCATTCTCATTCAGCTAATTCAGTTTAGTATAAGTATAGATTTTGTTTACACACAATTAAATGTCAAAACCAGTTCTATATTAAACAATTCAGTTTAGCATAAGTACAGTTTCAATGTCAAAAACAGTTCCATTTCAAACAATTAAGTTTAGCAGAAGTATGCATTTTAAATGTAAGTACTCAGTTTAATTATCAAAAACATTTCTATTTCAAGCTATTCAGTTCTTATTCAAACAATTCAGTTTAGCATAAGTATACAGTTTAGTTCTATTTAACCCATAGATAGGGCCCTATCAGGTGCTATCACTCCAGGCCAGAGTGGACCTGGGAGCAATGGCAATGAAGGGGCACTCCACATTCCCCAAAGCTCCAGCATCACTGGAACCTCACCATCAGATTGTTTAGTGTCATATCCAGGACACTCATTGGGGGCTTACTCCTCTGCAAAGGTGCAGTCGGTGTATTCTACAGTTCCAGCCGACTGGGCAGTACACCGAGTTAATGTCAAAACAGTTTTATTTCAGATAACTCAGTTTAGCATAAGTACTCAGTTTAAATGTCAAAATAGTTTTATTTTAAACAGTTCAGTTTAGCATAAATGTGCAGTTTAAATGAAAAAAAACTGTAAACGCAAGAAACCACAGTTTAGTTCTATTTGACTCATAGAAAGGACCCTTATCAGGTGCTAACACTCCTGGCCAGACTGGACCTGGGAGTGATGGCAGTGAAGGAGTACTTTGCATTCCCCAAACATCACCATCAGATTGTTTAGTGTCATATGCAGGACATTCGTTGGGAGCGGGGTCTTACCCCTCTGCAGAGAAGCAGTTGGTGTATTCTACAGCTCTAGCTAACTGGACAAGAAAGTTTTGCAATATTTTGTTACATGTTAGTTTGTAGCACATATATCACGTAAATAAAGCAGTTCGAGCTGTGGTAGGTACCCATTGTTGTAGGTAGTATCATGATAGTTGGTGTGCTGACATGTGATGCATTGTTTCATCCCATGTGTGGTTTGAAAGCTGCACATGTAATGTAGTCTAATTCAGGAACTTATGCTTTATGAGTTGGAACTAGGCCAAAAATATTTGTTATAGAAAAGGTGAAGGCGCAGTTGATCACACAGCTGTGACCAGATGGTTAATGATTGCAAGAATCTTGATGGTCAAGTAAGTTCAGTTAGACCTAAAACTGGATTCCAAGGCTGTGATCCAAGTTATAGAGGCAAATCTGGTAAGTAACAGTCTCAGAGCTTAAGGTGAGTCAGGCATCTCTCAGTCCTATGTGGTTAGTCACCTTCACAACCTTTCCAAAAGCATCCTGAGCTACTGAATTGTGCTTCACATTACCAAAATATTGCAAAACTTTTGACTCACCCTAATACATTCCCCATCCAGATAAGATTAAGTTACCATCATTATCTTCATTTATTTATTTTTTTTTTTTTTTACAGAATACTTAAATTCAAAACCCACATCTTCAACTCGATTCAGTTCACTCAACAGATGTGTTTCTTGAATTTTTCCCTTATCCTAACCGCTAACATGGTAACTTATTGCCATTATGTAATTTTGGGGATTAAAAATGATATTATTCAATAAAAAAGAATGAAAGAAATTATTGAAACTTACTCTTATTTCAGTGGTGAATGTAAGTATTACATTTCTATATAATTCTTTTAATCTATCAACAAATTAATTTCCTCAGCAGGATATTCAAGACAAGTATTTACAATGTTTGTTTATTAACCTCTTGTAACACACACACACACACACACACACACACACACACACACACACACACACACACACACACACACACAAAAAGGTGCCAATGAGATAAGTTAGAGAAACATCCAAATATTTATGATCTAAACAATTATTATCACTATCATCATCATTAACAATCTACTTAAGTTGTGATTTACAAAGATTAGTTTACCATAAACACAGAAGTACAGGGCACCCAGTGAAAATCAAACTCACTACTCAGTAGTAAATCATCTTTGAAACTAGCATGTTAATCACTATACCATACCAAGCTGCCAAAAAAAGATGGCTGGGGTAGTTGTTATTTATCAATATTTGCTATAAAAATCTATCTAAAAGATTCAGGAAATCTAATGCATGAAATTGTTTACTTATCCATAGAAAATGAAATTTGCTATTTCTTGGTGGAGTGATTTCAGAGAGACATGGGAAACACTGAGTAAAGTGATATGAACTGAATCATCAACCTATTCAATTTTCCTTAAAATCTGGATAACACCTTGTTCAAAAGATTAAATGTGTATTATTAGTGTTCACCAATGGTCCGGGAGACCTGGGTTCAATCCCAGGTCGCGTATTACCAAAGACTTTAAAAATGGTACTTGATACCTCCTTGTTTAACACTCAGCAATATAAGGTGCATATTGAGGGTAAAGTGGAGCAATTCAGGGGAAGGAGTAGAGCCCTCCCCTACACCTCGGTGTAGTAGCTATTGAAAAGGGAGCCTTCTGGTCACCCTCGACTATAGTCACCAACTATTACTGGCCTATTAGCATAATGGTTAAAGTGTTCACCAATGGCCTGGGAGACTAGGGTTCAATCCCAGGTCAAGTCATTCCAAAGACTCAAAAAAAAAAAAAAAAAACGGTACTTGATCCCTCCTTGCTTAACACTCAGCATTATGAGGTATGGATCAAGGGTAAAGTAGAGCAATCTAGAGGAAGGAGTAGTGCCCTCCCCAATACCTCGATGTAGTAGCTGTTGAAAAGGGAGCCTTCAGGTCATCCTCAACTACGGTCGCCAACTTTACTTACTTTTAATAATTATTTTTAAATAATTCTGCCTATAAATCCACATACTAATGGTTAAAAAAGAAAAATTTCAAAACATTTAGTTTTTATAACTTCATTCCTTGTCAATGAACTTAATTCAAAACTAATCCACAAATCACATAAATTGAATGAAATTGTGAAAATTTCAGAGGGGAGTCTCTGTGGTGTAATTGCCTTAAGTGGTGGACCGCGGCCTTGAAGTAAGCAAGTTTGAACTTCATTTGTGCTATTACATTCACTTTTCAACTAATATCCTTGAAAAAGGTATGAACCCCCTTACCCCTCTAGCTATGGGTTAAAAAAATATCACTGCTATTCTTCTACAAGGATGGCTTTGGCATGAAGGTAGATATGTCATTAAACAAAGAAACTGAAAATTTCAGGTAAAAATTCAGTTAACCTTCAGACCCTTAGACCCCTGACATCAGCAGGCTTCTTCATCCTGGCCTCCTAACTAAAAAATGTAAAATGTTGTAATTTGTTAATTATAGTCAATAGTAATGTAGAATAATATTTTTAATCAAACAACAATAATGTTAATTATAGGCAAAACTGACACAGAAATAGGGATTCCTCACCCAGAATTCTAGCCATCAAAGTAAATGTATTAAATAGAGACACAAATACTGTTGGCTTGGATTCTAAGAGTAAATAATAATCTAACAAGATATAGACTTATTGATCTACATTTATTAGATTGCAACTGATAAGAACAGACCCAGACAGATAGATATAAACTGAGATACAAAGTAATTCAATAAGTTTGTAACCTCTGATGAAAAGAAAAACATTTATTTTCTACAATAAATATTCATATTTTTTGTAACATAAGTTCCTATTGTCAAGGAAAGAGATTATCTCAGTGCTTTTCCATTAATCATATAGATCAAATATTTATATAGAGAAACTTTCAAAATCAAAATTCAACTCAAAGCTGTATTAGGTTATGAACTTTTTGATCCACCCTTTGTTTAATGCTTATCAATCATTATATGAAAAGAAAGGATGGGAATAGCAAAGCTTTTTATTATTAGCATCAGATGTGGTAATTTACAAAGCTTTTTGCCTAGACGTGGCACAAGGCCATATGAAAGGGGGCACTCAATGACATAAACTCATATAGGTTTGATAGTTGAGCTTGTGAACCATTACACCACCAGAAGCACCCAGATGTAGTATCAGATGTGACCTTTCAGAAATATTGGGCTTAATGGTGTATGGTAAATGGATGCTCAGCCCAAAATAACTGGCTTATGGTTCATAGTAAAAGAGAAAATTTGAACTTATGATTTAAAGGGTTAAGTTGTTTGAAATTTCCTGATGAAGTATGAATTTTGTTTAATTTTCTTCATATTTTTATTGTTTAAGACTATTGAATTAAAATACTTAAACAAAAAAGTAGATATACAAATAAGGATATATAAAAATATATTAACCCCCCCCCAAAAAAACTAAAGTGATAGTTGTTAAAGAAACATTGGTAAGTATTCTTGGTTTACAATTCATTAATTACTAATTTGATAATGTCATTTTAGGTGCTACTTTTTAATAGCACCTAAAAGGACATATTTTTAGCAAAAGTCAAAGTAAATCCAAGTCACTAAAATCCACAGATTAAGCAGTAAATCTTAATGCAGGTGTTCGTCATACAGTACCAACTTCGACTTACATTTCTAGTTGGTTGGGTTTTATAGCATATCAACCTTTGTAGGTTATTTAAAGGCAAATCCATTTTTATACAAATAATAAGTTCTATTTCAAACAATTCAGTTTAGCATGAGTACATAGTTTAAATGTCAAAAACATTTCTATTTTAAGCTATTCAGTTTAGTCAAACCGTTCTATTTCAAACAATTCAGTTTAGTACAAGTACAGTTTTTAGCCACACACAGTTAAATGTCAAAACAGTTGTAGTTCAAGCAATCCAGTTTAGCATAAGTAAGCAGTTTAGTTCTATTTGACAGGACCCCTATCAAGTGCTACCACACTGAGCCAAAGTGGACCTGGGAGGGATGACAATGAAAGGGTACTCCACATTCCCCAAAGCTCCAGCATTACTGGAATATCACCATCAGATTTTAGTGTCATATCCAGGACACTTGTTGGGGTGGGGGTTCTTACTCCTCTGCAGGGATGCAGTTGGTGTATTCTACAGCCCCAGCAGACTGGGCAATTACATTTCTAGACAACGCCCTGAAAATCTCAATTCTTTAAGCGCACATTAAATTTAAAGCTGTACTCAAATGATAACTTTCACAGCCATTAGGTCCAATACCAAGTCATATCCTATCCATAAAATTTACATAATTATCAATTCCAAATAATAACTCTATAATTAGCATTGAATAGTTATCTTGAACTGGGCCATTGGTCTAGTGGGTAGAGTGTTTGTCAATGGCCGAGGAGACCAGGGTTCAATCACAGGTCGGTCATACCAAAGACTCAAAAAATGGTACTAGACACTGCCTTGCTTAACACCCAGCATTATAAGGTATGTATCAAAGTTAAAGTAGAGCAAACCAGAGAAAGGAGTAACTAACTCTCCTCAGTGTAGTAGCTATTGAAAAGGGAGCCTTTGGATTGCCTTTAGATATAGTTGCCAACTTTAATTTTACTTATCATGAGTAATCATAATAGGGTAAATGTGAATACAGACTTCACACTTGTTAAAGATAAATGAGAAATTGTATTAGAAATTGTTTATTCACAGAGAGCATTTTAATATAACTGTGCTTGCAAAAATACCAGTAAAATGTGTAATTTTTTGTGCTATGGTCCCATACAAGTATATTAAAATGGAGGCATTCTTAGTGTTACAGTTATTGTAACAGAAAATGGAATTGTGACCCGAGTTCAAATTCATTTCGCCCTTGAGAAAGGCATGAATCGATCTGTTCTTCCCTTCAGTGATGGGTAAATAGTAGGGCAGCTGGGTTCTTTAGTTTTGGTAAGGCAACCAGTCTAGGAGAAGGAAAACTGAATTCAAACCAGCTATATTCCACTTAAAAATTGTTTGTGTCACATCCTGATCATGATGGATGGGTTAGGTAAATTCATACAAGGATATAAAAGTGATCTAATAAAAAGCAAGGTATGCACCCATCTGTCATTAGAAATAGAAAGAAAGGAAGCTGGATATTTAAGACACACGGGCATAAATTTCTGAGGCCTACTAAGGCTGTGTTCACTGTTGTTTATCACCAGAGGAACAGGATATCATAGTGGTTACTTTTGTTAGAAGTGGGGTGGAGGTGGGTTTGACAAAAACAGAAAATAATAAAAAGAGAGTTAGAAGAGAGAATACAGAGTGAGTGATAAAAAAAAAAAAAAGAGTAAGACTGACAAAGAGGGAACAGAAAGAGAATAATGTGACAAAAAGGAACATATGAAACAAAAAGAAATGAATTTTTTGTACATAATTATGTAAATGGTAAGTTTTGTATAATTGATTTCTTCTCAAATTGTTCTAAAACAATAGATCAATTTTCATTATCTTAAGTATTAATATAAATAAAATATGTAAATTAAAATCTTTGATCATAATTACATTTTATCTTTGAAAAAAACAAAAAAACAAAGCAAATACACCCCCCCCCAAAAAAACACACACTGCTTATAATAAAAGTGAAAACAGTCTACAATTCTCAATGATTTTTTTATTATTTGTCAGTAAAGCAATGAATCATGGACTAACATAGATACATTGTAACTTATTTTCAGTATTATTATATGCATGTCTTTGAATATTATATTCAACATGATTTTCATATGAAACTTATAGGTTTATATAAATATTTTTTATGCAACTTAAAAATTATATATATATATTATATTGCCTTGTCCTTGTTTTAAGTGTACTTTAACATAAGCATGAAAGGACATAAGTTTTCCTTTTTGTTCACCAAATAACAAATTAATATCCCCTTTTTGAATTTACACTGTGTCATCATTTTGTCTTCCACACACTGTTGAGAATAATGTCGGATTTTCTGCAAGGCAATTTAATCTCTGAGTAATCCAGATTTTTGTTGTTTTCTGTTGCTTTTAGTCTCTGCATTTCAATGAAACAAGAAAATAAATAAATGAATAAATAAATAAATAAAAATGTTGCTGTTGAAACATTTAACATAATGTTTCAAATTGTATATTTTTAAATTAAGTTCTTATTTCTTACACTAACGGTTTGTTTGAATTATATTTTCTATTTCATTGCTTATGGTTTATTTAATGGAATAAGGGAGTTCATGCCTTTCCTGAGGGTATTAGTCCAAAAGAGAACATAATAGTGCAACTAAAGTTCAAACTCATTTACTAAGATATTACAGACAGGCATGTTAGCCACTGTGCCATATTATATTTTCATATATCAATTGTAATTCAGCTACTATTTGTTATTCTAGAATACATATGAATAATATGAGAGTGTATATGAACTGAAAAGTAATTGGTTCAGCAAAGAAGGGAATAACTTTTTTTATTCTTTTAAATTTTTTTTAGAAGAAGAAGAAGAAGAAATAATACTAAACTTCAGGATGACCTATTGAATAGCATGTTTGATTTTTAGCAGTAAGACATTCCCTTCTTGGTTGACTTGGGAACTTTTCAGCATCCCCTTTAAAAAGCATTGTTCCATAATGGATTTGCAGTTTTAGAATTTTAGCAATTTGATCCTCATCTCTGGAAATTACTTTTTTGGTTTAGTTTGGTTAGGTTTCTTTGTTTAATAGCATATTAACCACTGGGATATTTCCTGTCAAAGCCATTCTTGTTGGGGAACAGTAATGGTAGTATTTAACTGATAACTAGCATAGCTAGGGGGATAAGTGGGCCCGTACTTTTCCTAACATTACACTTTTGAAAGTGAACTTAATAGTACAACAGGAGTTTAAACTCACTTATGATGTCACTGTCCAATACGTTAGCCACTACAACACAAGAACTCCCTCTACATTTTTTGTAAAATTTAATAATATATTCTTTGATATTATTAATAGATTTTTATCATAGAACTTAGTATTTTGTTTTTTACTTAAAAGTTTTTCTTGAAGCAGTTGAAATATTCATTAATTTTCAAGGTAATTTTTCTCAAACACATTATATTAGTTTATTGCTATCTTTATGAAAATTATATGGCAATTTTTTTCAGTTTTTATTAGCAAATAAACTTCCAGTTTGTAAAACTTTATTACCAGGTTTATCAGTCAATAGTTCAAACATCTACTCCATACCAAAAAAATAAAAAGAATATTACATTGCATCCAATGCACTGGTATTATGGTAAAAGAGAGAAAGCAATAGATGCTTAAAGCAAACAGCTCAGTTTGAGGCCGAGTTGTAGCTATAACAACAATAAACCTTTGTAAAACATCCATTTTGGAGGCCAGCAAATACCATCATTTAATGTAAATGCTGTCAAAAAATCCCATTAATTCTCTTTGGAAGAAATAAATATTTTATAATAACTGATTGACAGAAAGATTTGGGAGGAGCTTATAATTTAATAACACAAATTGTAGTTTCTTTACCAAGATATCTTTTTTTTTTTACTAGATTACATAAGATTATTCTGATTCTGGTTTAAGCCATGCTTTATTAAAAATGATCAACTACCTATTATTAAAAAATAAAAAGGGAATGTTATAGTGTGTGTGTGTGTATATATATATATATATATATATATATATATGATGAACAAAAGTGATAAAACAAATAGGAATATTGCTTTGATGTAGTTTATTTTTTAGTGCTTCTCAAGTAGTTTCAACCTTAGGTCATAGTCAGAAGAAAAAGGTTTTGTGGGGAGGAGTTTTTTTTTCACAAAGTTTTCAAAAGATTTAGGAAAAAAAAATTAATTTTTTAAACGGATTTAATATGCTATTTGAAAAGCAATGTAAAATGTACTTTTGATGTAGCATATTCATCAGTCTAATGAAGAATGTTTTCTGATCTGTCAGACAATTCTTCAAACTAATGGATATACTATGTCAAAATGTATCTCTATCTCTCTCTCTCTATATATATATATATATATATATATATATATCATCATCAAGTTGTGCTTCAAGCACAGATTTTTTTCTCTCTTTCTCTCTCAATCATCCAGCACTCCTGGCAGAATTTCCAAACTACATCCTGTGTCTGGACAGAGCTGTTGTAGATAAGCTCTTGCTGGTCAGCCAACACTGGAACGTTCATGTGAAGGGGCCAATAGAAGAACATTACCTATGAATTCATCCTTGCTTCGCCAGATTATATATAATTATTAAAATTCTTATGCCTGAATATCTATATAACTATAACCCAGCAAAAATAGCACATTATGGCAAAACTTATTAGAACAATGCACTTCAAATTTAATTTCACTCATTCATTAGCCCTGTACATGGGGCTTAGTATATACCAACTGTATCTCCTGAAGAAAAGGAAGACCCTTCACAAAAGCCATGTACTGGGTATGACTTTGAACTGCATCTCATAGTGGGGCTTCAGTTCAGGAGCTCTTGGTAATGTGGCATGTATCATTGTTGCCATTACTCCTAGGTCCACTGACTGACTGGTTGTACCTGTTAGGGTTCCATCTATGTATCAAATAAATCTGTGAGAAATATTTATATTAGATAGGAATACTTGATACCATATAACTGTACAAACAAATGATTATTTATGAAGGGGAACAGTTAACTGAAATTATATAAAAGTTGGTGACGGTAGTCAAGGGTGACCTGAAGGCTCCCTTTTCAATAGCTACTACACCAAAATGTAGGGGAGAGCGCTACTCCTTTCTCTGGATTGCTCCACTTTAACCTTGATCCTTACCTTATAATGCTGAGTGTTAAGCAAGGTAGCATCAAGTAATATTTTTTTGAGTCTTTGGTATGACTCAACCTGAGATTGAACCCAGGTCTCCCAGGCCATTGGCAAACACTCTAACCATTCAAATTATTAGAACTAGTTGAAACCATATAACTCTATATAAATTAGTTATATTCAATTTCAGCATCAAATAACCCAACAAAGGTTGATATGCCATTAAACAAATAAACTTAGACAACATTCATCATATTTACCCAACCCCTCCGCTCGGGCAGGTCAATTTTTTAAGCGGAGTTTAACAGGTTTGAATTCAGAGTTTTCCTTCTCCTAGACTAGTTGCCTCACCAAGGCTGAAGAACCTAGTCTGCCCTACTATTTACCCATAGCTGGAGGGAGAATAATGGGATTCATACCTTTCCCAAGGGTATTAGTGCTATGTGAAATGCAATCAGTCCAGGATTTGAACTCGTGTTGTCGTGTCCAATTCCTGCGACGATAACCATTACACCACGGGCACTTAGACAACATCTCATGTTATTGTTCATAATGTTAAAATACTTTCATATTCTCTGCATGAGAGGAGAAGTCTTCATGGCATAATGACTTAAGTGCTAGACTATGGGCTTGAAGTAAGTGAGTTCAATCTCCAGTTGTAGTATTGTGTCCACTTTCAGACTAATACCTTACAGAAAGGTATAGAATCCCTTTATTCCTCAGCTATGGGTTAAATAGTATCATTGCTGTTTTTCTACAAGGATGAGTCTGGATTTAAACAATCCATGAAGGTTGATATGCCAGGAAGTAAAACCAATCTACAACAGTTTGTAACTGAATGACAATTTTGCACCTTTTGTGTTAAATGTCACTTTTTTATTTTAATATATATATATATATAAGTAAAGTTGGCGACCATAGTCGAGGGCGACCAGAAGGCTCCCTTTTCAATAACTAGTACACTGAGGTATAGGGGAGGAGACAACTCCTTTCCCTTGATTGCACCACTTTACCCTCGATACGTACCTTATATTGCTGAGTGTTAAGCAAGGAGATATCAAGTACCATTTTTAAAGTCTGGGATTGAACCCAGGTCTCCTGGACCATTGACGAACACTCTACACACAAGACCAATGAACCAGTTATATAACAGGATTTAGCATTAGATAAACAACAAGGTTTGATATGCCATAAGACCCAACTAACCTATTAGGAACAGGGATTTTACCATTATTATAACCAGCTGCAAACTGTCTTTATTGCTTATCCAGTGTAGACAAGTACATCAGCAGTAGTGTGTGTATATATATCACACTCTCTCACTCACTCACACACACACACACAAGACAACTCATGAACCTCTTGGTTTTCCATTGTAAAAGTGATCAATGAGGATACTAATATTTTTGCTTAGGAAGGAGTGTTGAATTCTGATTAGCACTTAATAGTTATGTTATATTGAGAATTTGGATGATATAAACAAAAACAAATCACACACACACACACACACATATATATATATATATATAAATTTGTAAATGAATAGTTTTCAGGTAACATTTTAAACAAGTCCAAACTCTTTTGTTTGCACACAGTTAAATCATCTTACATATTGCTATTGAACACTAACAATTCAACATTTGTTTACTCACAGTTAAATGATCTAACAGCTCTGTTTGACTCACAGATGGGACCCTCATAGATGCTACCACTCTGGGTCAAAGTGGACCTGGGGTAATGGCAATGAAGGTGTAGTCTATATTCCCCAATGCTCCAGGACTTAAGCCTCACCATCAAATGCACTTTAATGTCATATCTAGAACACTAGTTCTATTTGACACTTAGAGGGAATTCTTGCAAGCACTATCACTCTGGGTCAGAGTGGACCTGAGAGTAATGGCAATGAAGGGGAATTGCACATAATCTAAATCCAAGACTGAAGCCTCACCATCAAATGGTTCTGTGTCATATCCAGGATACTTGCTTAGGGAGGCAGTCCTTATCTCTCTACAGAGATGGAGGCAGCATATTCTACAGTGCCAGCTGACTGGGCTAAGTTCTAATAGGGTACTGGTAAGTGTCCTTTGCATTGAAGTCCTGAAATGGTTTGGTTTTGTTATTTAATGGCATATCAAGCCTTATGGTTTATTTAATGCCAAAGTCAGCCTCCTAGAAGGACAGTAGTGGTACTATTTAACCCATAGTGAGGAGGACAGGTCATGGGGGTTCATACCTTTTCCAGGGGTATAAGTTCAAAAGTGAAAGCAATAGTCTGAGTGGAGATTGACATAGTAATGAGGAAGTTCAAAGTTCAGCATGTTAGCCACTACACAATGGGGATTCCTTCTCTCCTGAAAAGGATGACATATGTTTGTTTATACATGTAGTAGTTTTATCTTTAAATGATAAAGATAAAATAAAATTTTATATCTATATAAAGAATTAAAAAGAAAAAATAAGTAGTTGTAGATAATCAGTACTTGACTAGCCAACTAGAATTCTTCTCTATATTGTTTTAAAATAAAATGAATATAAAATGCTAAAAAAATTGAATCAGTCCTTATTAACTAACTATATGCTATCAACAAGTGCATGATCATATCATGTGAAAAGTACCAGTTTCTGCCAGATCTAAGTTAAGCGACACTCAGCTGACTTAGTACTTAGATAGGTAACCACTCAGTAACAGTAGGTACACAAGGTCTACATGTCAAAGTTTGAAATAACAACTGCAAGTATATCTAAGAGCACTTGATGTGGTATAATAGTTTGTTAGTGAGTTTGATTCTCACTGGGTGCCTCTACTTTTAGCCTTGTACCAAACTAAGCTAAACTTAGTAAATGACAATGATAAGCACATCTTAGGGTCAGTGCCATTCTTTGTTTCAAAACATTATCCACTTACTAAGACTTGTGTTTTCGTCTTGGCTGTTATAGTCACAATGCTTTGACCATTGTATCCTCTTGCTTTCTTCAGATAACCCTCAAAAATTTAAAAAAGAACCCTTTATTCAGTTCATAGGAATATATTGTTCATGCTTGAGGATATCTCATAAATTAATTCTTACTTGCCTGGTTCTCCTAACCCAGAGTAGATTAGATTTATGCAATACCTGAGCTAGGAATTGAACTCCTGACCACCAAGTAACTAAAAGCTGTTACCCACTTAGTCAATCCAGTGGTAGAAATATAAAAGTAAATCTTATGCTGCTTGTCTAGCTTCTACTTCTGAAAGAGAAGGAGGACACTACCAACTAAATCTTTGTCTATTAAAAAAATCTTCATCTCTAAAATTCAGATTAAAATTACTTTTAACATTTTCTAATTGACAGCATATACTTAGATATATAAATTCTACTTTTAAAAAAATTCTGTTAAAACCCAGTCAACTGGGGGTGTAGAATACATTGAGTGCATCTCTCCCAACAAGTGTCTTGGATATGACATTAAGCAATCCAACAGTGAGGCTCCAGCCCTAGAGCTTTAGAGAATATGGGGTACCCTTTCATTGTTATTGTTTCCAGCTCCACTTTAACCCAGAGAGGTAGCACCTGATAGGGTCCTATCGATGGGACAAATAGAACTGTTTGACATTTAAACAGTGTGTAAACAAATGACTTACATTAAATTGAATTATTAGAAATAGAACTGTTTGACCATTTAACTGTGTATAAACAAATGACTAATATTTAATTAAATTGTTAGTGGTATATAGCAATACTTGGAACCATTTAACTATGTGCAAATGAATGAGAAATGTTGAATGAAATTATTAATGTTGATAAGCAATACTTAAAACTCTTTAACTGTGGACCTAAATTGAATTGTTAGTGTAATATAGCGATGAAACCATTCAACTGTCAATAAAACTATTTATAATAGACTGCTATATTTAAAACTATTTGAGCGCTAACAAATGATTAATACTAAATAAAACTATTAATGTTAGAATATTTGAAATTATCTGTGTGCCTACAACAGTAATACTTGTATGCAAACAAATTAGCTCTGATTCATTCAAAAAAGGATCACCGATAAACTATTGACTTACAAATTATATGTATAACCATTTGACTTCAAGCAAACAAATAAGTTCTGATTCATTTAAGAAATTTGGCTGAAACATAGTGAAAGAAGAAACAACACAAAATACTACCAAGATGAGGACAAAAAGTCTGCAATAAATAAATTTAAAAAAAAATTTTTTTTTTAAATTAATTCTCCGATTAAGAAGCCTCATCTCAAAATGATTCCAATTAAAGACAATCACAAAAAATTCGGTACAGACCTGACTATGGAAGACCAGATAAGGATTTATAAGACCAAAAAATCCATCCTTGATCGCCCTTTTGGCGCAGTGGATAGAGGCGTTGAGTCTCTACGGTTCCAGGTGAGCATTGTCAGAAGATAGCGGTTTCAAATCCTACCCAAGCTGGCCAGAGGTTTACTTGGTCAAAAACATGGTGTGATAGACAACAACTATGGAAGGCAGTAATTACTGGGGATACGGTTACAAGACTCATCATTCCTATCCGAGGTCGCAGTAAAATCACCTGAAGAAGGCTAGAGGTGAAATTTGGCCGAAACGTAGTGAAAGAAAAAACAACATAAAATACTACCAAGATGAGGACAAAAAGTCCGTAATAAAAAAAAAAATTAATTCTCATTTAAGGATGTTATCAACAAACTATGTGTTCACAAATCATGTATAATATGTATAAAAATGATTTGGCATTAAATAACCCATAATGATTAATATGCCATAAAATCAAACCAAACCTAATTCTATTAATTTAAAAACAAAAACAGCAATGCCAACAGTAGCAAATAAAATAGGGCTTAATACAAAAATATAGCAAGATTGTTGATGAGAAAAAAATCCCTCTACTCACAATCTTAAGTATTATAATTCTTTGTTCTGAGTTGAGTGATTATATTCATTTTTCTTTTTCATAATATATTTGCACATCTAATATTCTTGCTTGGGAAAATCAGAGGAATGCATTTGGACCATGAAAGTCATGACCTGTATGTTTTGTTTAGGTTTTGGTTTCAGTTTCTTTGTTTAATGGCATATCAACCTTTGTGAGTTATTTAATGCCTAAGCCATCCTTGTAGAAGAAAAGTTGTGGAACTATTTATCCTGGGAATAAGTCAGCCTCCTAGAAGGACAATAGTGGTACTATTTAACCCATAGTGAGGAGGACAGGTTATGGGGGTTCATACCTTTTCCAGGGGTATAAGTTCAAAAGTGAAAGTAATAGTCTGAGTGGAGATTGACATTGTAATGAGGAAGTTCAAAGTTCAACATGTTAGCCACTACGCCATGGGAATTCCTTCCCTTCTCAAGGGTATTAATCTGAAAGTGAATGTAATAACACAACTGGGGTTTGAACTCACTTACTACAATGTTGTAGTTCAGCATGTTAACCACGATGCCATGTTTTTAGTACTAAGATGGTTAAAGTGGAAAAAGTTTGTGTTTTGACCAAGAAGCTAGAAGTCTATATATTTAGAGAATTAATTCAGTCATTAGTGGAGGTGCCCGTGGTGTTTGTGGAGGTGCCTGTGGTGTAATGGTTATCATTGTAGGAAAAGGACACGATAACACGAGTTCAAATCCTGGATGAGACTGATTGCATTTAACATGGTACTAATACTCTTGGGAAAGGTATGAATCCAATTATTCTCCCTCCAGCAATGGGTAAATAGTAGGGCAGACTGGGTTCTTCAGCCTTGGTAGGGCAACTAGTCTAGGAGAAGTAAAAACTCTGAATTCAAACCTGTTAAACTCCGCTTAAAAATTGACCTTGTGTCATATCCTGCCCGAGTGGAGGGGTTGGTAAATATGGTTAACCACTATGCCACAGGGACTCTTCCATGACCTATATGTCTACTTATATATGACTAACAGTAAACTTCACCATATGTTACAAATATATAAATATAATCAACAGGGAGATAAACATCTGTATTGGATAAAAGTATAATATCTGAACACAGTCTAGGCTCAAAGTGTCACACTCTGGCGTCATAGTAGAAATCTAAATGTATTCTGAGACTAAATAAACAAACAATAAATAAAAAGAAATTTAAAATAAGTAAATAAATAAAGGAAATTAATCATCTATGTATTTATGTTTGCTTTTTGATATTCATTTTTGAAACAATGTTAAAATTGCACTATTTGAAAAAAAACTTCATTTGTATAATTGTATTTTTGTTTTATATAAGAGTTTTTAAAATAACTATGGGATTTCCATGGGAACACATATACTGATTCTAGAAGTACCTGTTAAGTTTTAATTCATCCTTGCCTGTTTCTTCTGCTGAACCATGGTATATGACATTTATACAATACCTAAGTCAGGGATTTAGCTCATGACCAACAAATAACTAAATATACTTAACCAATACTGTCATCCACATCATCTAGTAGACATTATCAAGATATTTTTCATACTTAATATGATTAGAAAACTTGTTAAGAATATGACACTATAAATTCTTCTGCCATGAGATGAACATATTTAAGAGCAATAATACATATACATGTAGATGCGAGTACATCTGCATGAATAGGTACGAGGTGCATATGATAAGTTTCCAGATTTTTTTTGTATGGGCACTTTTATTGATAGTACACATATGAAACTCTAGTTCCCTTCGAAGTAATCTCCTCCGGCTGCAATGCATTTGTTGTACTGTTCCAACAACTTCTTGAAGGCCCCATGGAAGTCCTCTTGTGTGAGCGTGTCAATGACCTTCGTCCCAGCCTCTTTCATCTCCTCAAGTGTCTTATAACGACAGCCTCTGAGCTTAGGGAATAGCCAAAAGTCACAGAGAGCAAGGTCTGGACTATAGGAAGGGTGAAAAACTGTCTTGATGCCATTCTTGGTTAAATAGTCTGTGACAAGGATGGAGTTGTAGACTGGTGTATTGTCCTGGAGGAAATGCCACTGACCCGATTTGAAGAGTGCTGATCTCTTCTGATGGAATCTCTTCCTGAACTCCATTAAAACCTCAACATAGTAACCCTAACCCTTTGGCCAATCAACTCTGGTGTATTGACTTCCTTACTCCTCCCACACCCCTCATCATCCCTCACAGACTCCCTGGCTTCTTTGAATCTCTTATGCAACTCAAAACTGATGCTTGATTCATGCAAGATGCTCCAAAAGCAGTCTGAAGCATTCCATACATTTCTGTGGCATTTTTTCCAAGTTTAAAACAGAATTTTATTGCATATCATTCTTCTAAAGTGTCAGATTGCATTTTTGAAATTCACCAGCTGTGACAATCAGGCTTTAGTAGGGTGTATTCCAATTCCTGCTGTAGCTGTTCATTAGAACCTGAAATCCTAAAAATTGGTCAGTCATCTCATAAGATGTTAAGCAATACCATACTGCATTTTCAAGAGTCTACAACAATTTTAAATGCCCATATGAAAAAAGGCTGGAAACGGTACAACAAGTGCATTGCAGCTAGAGGAGATTACTTCGAAGGGGACTAGAGTTTCATGTGTGTACAATCAATAAAAGTGCCCATACAAAAAAAGTCTGGAAACTTATCATATGCACCTCGTAGATACTTTATCATATTAGTTACTCTACTGTACCCACATATTCATTCAAATTTTAAAATTAGAATAATCTAAAGCTTTAGACTCAATTGGCTTTGTGCTAGAATAAATTATGCTGGAAAAAGAGATATAAAATATTCCATAATAGTCCCATAATAGTTATTACATTTAGTGTAGGAAATTTACATTCAAGTGGAAGCACTATTATAAGACAGAGGTAGTATTTTATATAATTAGAGGACCAGAGGTATCATCAGTTACTCTGGGTCTTATTGCTGTCAGGGGAATACAAGAAGTTTTTTTTTTTGTGATTTATGTTACATAGTATGTCTATGCTGTTAAAAATGATAGCATATACAATAAAAGCTTACATTTTTTTCCACAGTATGTATGCGAACAATAAAGCATTGACAAAAAGTCAATGTTGTTTGTGGCCATGGAAGGTGTCCCAAATCAAATTCTGTTTAGGGCCTCATAAAGGCTTGGGCTGACCCTATATATAGTAATAAATAAAAGAAAACAGTTTTTACTTGCTTTTAACACTTTGGTCCAGCCATTACATTCTTTGGTCTTTGGCCTCTTTTCTCTTGACTGGATACAACATAGATAAAGAATATTTTGTGAAAGGAAAAAAAGATGAAGATAATAGTCTGTGGTATATGTCATTTTATTTCTTTTGTTTTTTTAACCATGTGCCTTAATGGCGTCAGAGGATTCAAACATGTACAAACACACTTGATTTTTGCATATCAATATATATAAAAACACGCATACACACACACAAAAATATATATGAATACATACATATACAGAAATACATATAAGAAGAAAATTATTAAGACAAACAAGAATATTTCATGGTAATTAATATGTTTGCCAATTGTTTGGGAGACCGAGGTTCAATCCCAGGTCGAGTCATACCAAAGACTCCAAAAAATGGTACTTGATGCCTCCTTACTTAACACTCAGCATTATGAGGTATGGATCAAGGATAACTGGAGCAATCCAGGGAAAAAAGTAGTGCCCTCCTCTACAAATCGGTGCAGTAGTTATTAAAGAGGGAGCCTTTGGGTTGCCCTTGACTACAGAAAGTCAACTTACTTACTAATAATAAAGAAATATAGATAAGGAAAATCTTGCATAAAAAAATTGATCAAAGCTATTATGACAGAGTAGGTATAAAATTTAAAACATTACAATTGTAAACACTAGAAGTTTACTACTTGAAGTTTCATGTGGTTCATATGATCATCAAATAGAATAGTGTGAAAAGTGGCTAGTTAAACGTATGCATGTGTTTTTTTATTCTTTCTGTATAAGGAGAATGAAATACAAAGTCAATTTTTAAGTGGAGTTGAACAGGTTTGAATTCAGAGTTTTCCTTCTTCTAGACCAGTTGTCATACCAAGGTCAAAAAGTCAAGTCAGCCCTTCCATTATCCATAGCTGGAGGGTAAATAGATTCATCAAAAGAAAATTTCAAAAGATCAAATTTGCAATATAAAGGAATTTTGAGAGAATAAAATTTGATATGAAGTGAGTGACACTAAAGCCAAGTTTAGTATTTAACTTGGTAATGTTTTTAGAGGGCTTTAGTGTGCCATATTAAACGGTAAGTTTAAACAGTAAGTTCCACAGCTTAGTTCAGATACTGATTTGAAAAGATAACACAGACAATAAAGTTTTAAAAAAGGAATTTTATACAAAAGAAACAAGAAAGAAGGGGATAGAAAGGATAAAGAATTGCAAATTTTTGTGCAATTTGCTGGAACTTATTTGAGAGAGTGTTCAGGAAACAAAGTTCTTTGAATTTGAGTATTTTTCACTTCTTTTTTTTTTGGTCTTGTTGATATGTTTCAGAGTTCATTAAATTGCAAGTCTTCTTTAAAGTTCTCTTCAGCAGAATTCTCGATTGAATTTTCTTTCAGTTGTTTAACTTGGTATAATTTCAGTAGTTGACTTTTGTTTAATTTTACTTTTATTTCTTGGAAAGCTTCTGGTTGTTTAGAATATGTACCGGCTATTCAAGAAGCGAATAACGAAACCCATCTGCCTCCAGTTCGATCCCCGAATTCGTACTTTCATTTAATTTTGGTTTTATTTCTTGGGAAGCTCCATTCAAGAAGCAAGTGATGAAACCAATCTGCTGGCTATTTTTTCCTGCCTTCAGTTTGGTCTCCAAATTCGTACTGAGGGTTCAATAGTAGGTCTCAACAAAAAGTGGAGGTAGCTTTTGGTACCATATTGTCAGGGATTCCTTCTCCCTTTTCCACTCTGGCCAAATCAAGTGCCACACATATTTGACTTGATTTTTTTCTTAGAAATTAATTTTTATATCATATCTTTAGTAATGGTATTAGCACTATGTGAAATGTACACATCCTTATCCAGGATTTGAACTTGGATTGTATGACCATTTCCAACAATAGGAACAATTACACCTCAAATGTGTGTGTGTGTGTGTGTGTGTGTGTGTATATATATATATATATATATATATTACACACACACACACACACATGGTTGATTAGGTACTTTTCTCACATTCTTATATGTATTCCTCCATAGGTTGGTCTAAAAGAAATAATTTGAAAAATTAACAAGTGAAATATCTACCTTAAAAAGACTTCTTACTTTTAAAATAAAAACTAGGATATTTCCTTGAACCCATTTTATGTCATTAAACTGAATAACCAAACAATATACATATCAACCATTGAAGCTTTAATGGCAATTCCTGTTTATACATATTACATGATTTTTAAGTGAATTGTTTGTAGGTAATATTATTTTTAAATGAGCCAGAATTCATGTGTTTGCATAAAGTTAAATGGTTTCATGTATTGCAATCTAATATTAATATTTCAATTTAATATCAATCATTTGTTTGCACACAGTAAAATAGTTAAACAGTTATATTTGACTCACAAATCAAACCCAAACAGGTACTACCACAGTGTAATGGCAATGAATGCACAGTCCACATTCCTGAAAGCTTCAGGACTGAAGCCTTACCATCAGATGCAGTTTAGTGTCACATCCAGGACACTCATTGATAAAAGGTCTCACCCCTCTCAAGAGATGCAGTTCACATATTCTACAGCCCCAGCTTACTGGGCTGATATGGATATATATATATATATATATATATATATTGGGTGCAACAGCTTTTGAAGAATACGCCTTTAGTAGGCCATATATTGAAGATGACCAAGTGTAATGTTATTTGGCATATACCAAATTTTAACTTATTTTTCTTTCAGAGTATTAATATAGCAGCTTCAAATCTGATACAGGAAATGAAAATCTACACTGTGCCCATGGCACTAGCTGCCAGCCACATCTGCTTGGTAATGACCAATTTCAAGATGCTGGCTAGGACCTTTGTGTTTAAGTCAGAGAACAAGCTGGTAGCCTCTGACAGGTGTGTCATTGATGGCTAAGAGAAAGATACACTCCAAGTAGTTAAACATTGTAAGGGTAGCCAAGTTTGTTCAACAGGTCAAGGATATGATCAACCTGAAACTCCACTAAATCATGAAGGCCATTGCTGAATAACTCAAAGTGGAGAAGTCCATTATCAAATGTATGGAGAACTTTGCTCCTCCTAATGTAGTCCATGTGAACCAGGAGTGATTAGCTGAAAATTTTCCCAATTATGTCATTCACACATTGCCTTTTACTTTTCTGCTTTGAATCATCTAGAATACTATGCCTGTAGAATCATCAAAACCAACCGTGACCACACAATACCAAGAACTTGTTGAAGGCTCTCAATATGGATGTGATGGTAAACATGTATGTGAACCCATTGATCTGGACATACAGTTACTTCTGAAGCTGCAGTGAAACCATTCTCAGGGCTGAAGATGGTTTTATTGAATAACTTATTTTCCTTAGTTGAATATGAGTACAAATACTTTTGAAAATATACTCATTTTTTTCTGTTGAATAACTTCTTGTTTATATAATAATTTGTTGTCAGTTTTTCTAGTGCATCCTGTATGTATGTATATTTGACATTTGAATAGAAGAATTATATATTATGCTAATTGAATTACCATGATTAGAAAATCCGGCAACCACTTCCATGCGACATACAGAAAACTGGACTTAGGAAGACGTGGCCCTGGGGGTGGCCGTGTCCACTGTAGGGTTAAAACATACCTTCAAGACACATCAGGTTAAGTGGTCACACATTTACCATGACTAGTTAATTTGGCATCACTTCTGTGCGATATGGACCGGTGGCCCAGCTATAAAGTTTCCGCTCTGCAGTCTGAGTTTGTTGGTTCAACCTCCAGTGATGGAGATCATGGTATGCACTGCTGATGAGACCTAATAAGGTCGAAACAGCTGTCCACTGTTCCGTGTGTCACATGGAAGGGCTTGCTGGATTTTCTAGACATGGTAATTCAATTAACATAGTGTGTGTGTATATATATATATATATATATATATATATATATATAGTGTGTAGTTTGCTACATTTAT
Source organism: Sepioteuthis lessoniana (assembly GCA_963585895.1). NCBI lineage: Eukaryota > Metazoa > Mollusca > Cephalopoda > Myopsida > Loliginidae > Sepioteuthis > Sepioteuthis lessoniana. Next base: position 94,547,223 of record OY757915.1, on the reverse strand, counting down.
AAATAAAGAATGCTCCACAGTAGAGATATGGATAGACTTAATCTGATGATCGCATAACCAAGAAACTGACAGTCATCAAACACCATTGGCTGTGTATACTATCCTAACTTGCATACATGTAATAAAAAAAAAAATTAAAAAAAGTATATATATATATTATATATATATATATATATAATATATATATATTATATATATATATATATATAATATATATATATGTATGTATTATTATATCATATTATATTATATTATATTATATATATGGAGAATTTTTATTTTTATCTATTTCGTCCTATGCTGAACTTTAGAAAAAAAAAAACCTGTCATTCTAATGAAGTCTTTCTAAAATAAAAACAAACTGTGTAAACTTCCATGGCATATTTCTAAAGGAGGTGCTCATGCCATAGTAGTTATTATCATAGCATGGTGTCTAGACTTCAAATCCTGGCAGAAGCTGTTTCCATTTCACATAGTATTAATATCCTTTGGGAAGATATGAATCCACCTCTTCACATCCCAGCTATGAGTGAATAGTAAGGTAGATGAAAGAGAATTCTGAATTCAAACTTGTACTCCACTTAAAAATTGACCTTGTGTTACTTCCTATTTAAGGTGGAGAGGTTGACAGCATATAAAGGTCCTTTTTTTTTCCTATTAAGAATATCTTTTAAAATTCCCTTGCATCTTATATGTCATATGTAGGTTTTTTTTAATTCTTATTTTGTTTACTTACCGTTGAATATAATAAAGTTTTTATTGGCTTGTATTTTTTTATTTCAATTGTTTTGTGTTTAATTGTAATCATGGCTTGTTTAACCAAAATCACACCTCATAAATAAAGCTTAGGATGTACCATTTACTAATAATTTTACTAATTACTAATTTTTTCTTGATTTGCCTTGTTGAAATCGGGGTGTTTCTTATATGCCGTCAAATACAGTACATTTATTTTTTAAATTAATATATCCAGTCTCAGACAGCTATCCTTTCAGAAAGTACCTAACTTATCTAAAAATGATGGGATCAGATTTTGTGCCTGATTCCTGAAGTGCATTCTAAATAGAGAATACTGATAGAGCTGGATGATTTTTATCTATCCACCTGGTTGGGGCTTTGCGTTAAAGCAATATTGTGTCATATCTTGCCATTGTCTGGTTGTGGCAAATCCTTATGCATAAATACTCATATGTCTTAAAAATTCCATAAAAACAAACACACAAACAAACAAACAAAAAATACTTTATTTCCCTCTCCCTCCAATGATTTTATCATTTATACTATGTAGAACATACCATTACAAGGAATTGTTAAACTAATCTGTCCATTTTTTCAAGGTTAATGTATATTTTTGCTCTTTGTTCAGCTGATTATTTGCTGGATAAAGTCAACTTTGACATCTCCAGATTCACAAAATACCCAATGGGGATAAGATTTTGTGAATATCTACTTGCAAGATTATTCATGTCAAAGTTCATTCTGCAAAACCATTGTTGATAAATTTGATCATGAGTGCACCATAATGGTGACTTTGAACCAGGCTTGGAAAAGTCTTGTATCATTCCTCATCCCTTTCTAACTTTTATTCAATTTTATTTGAAGATGTAAACTTTATTTCAACAAAAAGCATTAGTAGATATATTATTGCTTAATCTTAATCTTAGCTCAGCTAAGAATATATCCACACTCATATATAATTGACATGAGGCTGAAGTTAAATTGAGCCCTTATCATAATCAAATTTAAAGTATTTAAGAGATCTTTTTTGAAATTAATAAATAATACTGCTTTGTCCTATATAATGCTTAGACTAGTAGACTATTGATAGTGAGTTAGATTCTCACTGGGTGCTTTATACTTCTGACTTTGTGTTAAACTAAGCTATGCTTAGTAAATGACTAGCTGTCTCTGTCCTATTAAAACTGTTACATTAAATAAGAAATGTATATGTAAATATAATTACAGGACAAAAGTCATAGTAGCAACCATCATAATCACCTCAGTAGTTTTTTCAAAAAGTAAGTTCTATTTATAGATTTGATTATGAATTAGAGCCAGTTCTTGACTTGGACCTTTTCAAGTTAAAAACTGAAACCTGACAAATTTTAAAAAATATACATAAAAGAAAAAAAGTTATCATATAAAATTAAAAGATGAAAGAAAATAGTTGTAAAAAATGGATAATACTAATTCCATTAAAAATTTTAAAAAATAAAAATATTTTTGTTTGTGTTTCAGAGATGAAAAAGAATCATTATTATACACTAATGTAGTCAGACTATTGTCCTCATCTTAGTTATTATAATCATAATGTTTCAGTTCTTGTACCCTCTAACTGTCTTCAGGTGTTTATAATAGTTGATAGACATCTGAAGAAAGTCTGGAGAGTGCAACAACTGATTTGTACTTAATATAATAACAACCAAGATAACAATAGTCTGTGTATATCAGTATTTAATAAAATATAATAGTTTATAAATAAAAGAAACATTTACACCTCCATCAAATTTAATTATTAAAAATTTTATGAAGAATAATTTCTGCACAAAACATTTTCATGCTTTTTAATTCATTTGGGTTGCAAAATAAATTATTAAAGAGTCTTGTATAAAAGGATTAAAAAACAATGTATTAACATTTTTGACTTACAAATGTCCTTCTCAAACCAATTATGTCAGGATGTGAGAATTTAAGTGTGTGTGAGTGAGAGAGAAAGAGAGCTTTCACCTGTGAAGTATTTGCACCTCTAAATGATAATATTCAATAGGTCCCCCTCTAATCATATATATATATATATATATAAAATGATAGGTATATCAATCTATCTACATATGAGATAATTGTCCATAATAAGGACCAATATACTTATTATGAGTTTGGTATAGCTCGTGTGATTAATTGTGGATAGACACACTCTAAACATGTATAGTCACAAATTCAGTGCACCAAACTAAGTCTTTGTTTTTGTTTTTTTTTTAAATGGAAAAAAAAAGAATCTTCAAGTAAATTATTAAAATTACAAAGAATTGTTATTTTTGTCCTTTTCTGCAGTCATCTATTTATGAAGATGCATCTAGAAACACTTGATTATAAATACCAATTTTAAATCAGTCTTTCAGTGGAAATAATAATCATCTATCTATAGATTCTATAGAAAAGAAAAGATATATGTATACATCTATGGGTGAAGAATTAGCATTGCAGCAGACAAGCATTTCACATAGAGGCACTCACTGATCATATGATGTATATAGGTAGGCAGGCAGGCATGTGCTTGTGCGTGTGGGTGTTGTTAGATGTACGTGGGTGTATTTGAAAGAATAGTATATATATATATATATATATATATATATAAAGCAATGTAGTAAACGCTCAAGTTCCGTTTTGGTATTTATTCTTATTGTAATGTTTTTTATCTTTCATTCAGCTCGTCGGCAGCTTTTCATAGGAGGTGAGTAGTGAATGAAAAAATATGCGAATGAGAGGGGGAAAAAAAAAGGAAGAGGTAGATAAAGCAAAGGAAGGCAAAAGTAGTAAGGTAAGAAAGACTAGGGGAAAAAAGAGTATGGAAAAGAGGAAAGGAAGGAGTGGTGTATGTATGAAAAAGAAAAAAGAAAGAGAAAAGAGAGTGGGGGGTAATAGAAAAAGGCAAAAGTTATGAGGAGTGAAAGAGGGGGATAAGAAGTGGGGTGATAGAAAGAGAAAAAGATGGAAATTGAGGAGAAAAAGTGTTAGTGAGAGAAGATAAGAATGCATGAAGAAATAGTGTGTGTGTGTGTGTGTGTGTGTGTGTGTGTGCAGAGGTGGGTGGAAGATACAACTGAAAGTGAAAGAGTAGGGAAAAAAAGGATTGAAATTTGAGGTGGAAATTAAGAAAGTGAAAAAAAAAAAAACGATAGAAAGGTTTGTGAAATCTATGATCTTTGCAAGGAGCAAGTATCATAGTAGGACTACTGGCAGCAATAGTAGTGATGATCGTGGCTATAGTAGTTGTTTCTTGTGGTGGAATAATAATAATAATAATAAATAATGATAATAATAATAATAATAATAATAATAATAATAATAACAACAACAACAACAACAACCTCCAATGCTGCTGATGATCCTTGGTACGGTATGCAAATGAATGGGCGATGTCTCGTGCTTCCTTCGATTCTGACATTGAACCGAACGGGGAGGATCAAAATGGGGTACCGCGTAAAACAAAAATAGTAGAATAGAATAATGGGAAATAAGGTTTACAAGTGTTGATATGAGACGGAGGGTAGATTTAATGATTGACTATGTAGGTATGAACTAGAGAAGTAAGAGAAAAGAAAAAGGTGATGGTGTTAGTGAAGGAAGTCGGTTGAGGTAGGCAAGTTGAATGGAAAGTGTGTATTTTTCTTCTTTTTTTCGGGGTTGGTGAGGGAGAAAATGGGTGATGAAATAATGATAGAAGCAAAGAAAGAGAAATATATGATTTGAGGAAGAGTCAGAAAGAAAGAAAGAAAAAGAAACAAAAAACGAGAAAGGTGGTAAGGGGGTCCGGATTAACAAGAATGAGCAGAGCGAGGGAGAGCGTAAATGAAGGGACAGAGAGAAGGAGAGGAAGGGTAGCAGTGTAGAAATCAATTTATGGTTTGACCTAGAACAGGCACAGAGTACAGAGAGAGAGAGAGAGAGAGAGAGAGAGAGAGAGAGAGAGAGAGAGAGAGAGAGAGAGAGAGAGAGATTTTCACATGAATACACACACATTCATACCAGTGGATCTTGTTTTAAACTACATTTACCAGATTAAGCAATTACAACTATTTTTAGATATGTTTTATAAAACTGAAAGAAAACAATTTGATTATATATATGTAGTGAATACATGCATAAAAAAAACAAAAAACTATATAGTAAGTTTAATAATTTAAACATCTACCTTAAATTCCACAACTTGCCTTAAAATATGTCAGGGTGGGGTGGCTAAAATAAATAAATCCAAATTCAATTTTTAAAAAATTACACTGAAATAATTCCAGCCATAACTTGTTCTATATTCATAATTTAAGATGTGCAACACTTGTGATAAGAACAAGAATAAATGAAATTATGAAGGGACTTGCTGTCACCTGACCCTTTTCAGTAGTTATAAGAGCATAATAGCAAGGAATAATTTTAATAAAATACTTATTGTATTTACTCACTAAAAATGAACATGTCAGTAAAATAATAAAATATTCACATGAACTACATTCCTATCTTCCCCATAGCAATCCTCATTATAATAGTAAAAACAAAATAGTAGTTTCCATTGCAAAAATAATGAGTTACAACATTAAAACAGACTAATGAGAATGAAGTATAATAGTGTATTCTTGTTAATAATAATAATAATAATAAATTATAACAGCAACTATAGTTATAAGATTATACAAAATACACATATAATAACAAAAATCAGTGTTCTCAATATTATCTTAGGTATTCTTTTCTGGTTTTAATTAACAAAATAGAATTGGCAAAGACCTAATTTTTACTGCTAAATGCCCCTCTTGCACCAAATTCATAAGAACAGAAAATCATACCTTGTTAAGAATAATTAGTGCTAAGTTTAAAACTCCAAACCTTAAGATCTGTAATCTAATGCCATAACAACTAAGCTACCACCTGGCCCTACTGCTACTACTCCAACAATAATAATAATAGTTGCAAGTATTATACATGCGTCCCATGCTTCAGTTGTGTAAGAAGTCATTCTTGATTTGAAAGTGAAACACAAACTAAAAGTAAAGTAATAGACAGAGTGAAAGTGAAAGTAATAGACAAAAGTGAAAGTAGTAGAGGAAACAACAGTAGAAAAAGGTTAAATGTTACAGTTGATCTTGTCTTGGCTCTGGGCTGACACCCAGGGTCTATATTAATGCTTTTATTTGCAAATGTTAAAGTGTGCATACACTTAAGCAGATTCAATGATACGCATCATCTGTTTTAATCGTTATCTACCTCTGACCACTCCTATCTACCCCTCTCTTCCATTCTGTCTACCTCACTGAAATCACGCACTTGTATTTGACCTGGCATCAAATGACTGAGGAACTGCCTGCTAGATTTCCTCTTTTTGGAGATATTAAAAATAAAATAGATAAAAATTGAAGACATAGCTTATGTTACAGGTTAATATTTAAAGAAATATTTCAAAGGATTAATTGAATCACAAAATATTTAGACAGATTCAAGAGAAAAATATTTTTTTTAAAGGTTGCACTTATACTAATAAGCATACACCCACACGTATATACATACATATATAAAAATATCATTATTTCTTTGTACAAGTAAATTTTTAATCAGTGTAAACAACTGTGAATAAACAAGTGTCTACTTTTAATATGTATAAGAGATTAATTAAAAAAAAAAAAAAAAAAAAGAAAAATGTATTATATTCCCATGTATAAAGCTAAAACCTAATTAAATTTAATATCATTGTTTTGAAAATGTTATATGTAGATTTGCTAAAAAAGTTACTTTCAGTATTATACCTTCAAGATACATATGTATATAAAAATGTTAGGCAGGGTAACAACTCATGATTCCTTTGTGAGTTATTACCCAGCCTTACATTTCTTATAATTGATAATATATGGTGATTTATATATATATATATATATATATATATATATATATATATATATAAGAGAGAGAATGTGTGTGCTTCAGAGATAAACTATTGACAATATTAAATAACATCCTTTGTGTTATTATTCAACATTTCAAGATCCATTATTGAATCTCAACTTCAAATCTTGACAAAGGATTTTGATTTATTATCAGATGTGAAATGCTGAGACAATTCTTTAATACATTGATTCATTCCTATCTTAGATTTTCCCCTTTCAAAGGAGAGAGAGAGAGAGAGAGAGAGAGAGAGAGAGAGAGAGAGAGAGAGAGAGAGAATCAGAAAACCCAAACTTTCACTCAGGTTATAAATCAAGTATAATCTTATATGGAAGCATTACCCAAAGATCAGTAAATTTGAATGAATTGATCATCCTGTTCAACTGCCAAGTTACCTTGTGTTACTTTATGTCTCACAGGACACTTGACATATTTCTCTAAATCATGCCGAGATAAAGAATCTCATTTTTTCTTTCTTTAAAAGGAATTCATTTTGTGCCTTAATATATAACAAAATATAAGTGATGAAAAACAAAATGTAACCTTATCATCATCTCACCATCTTTAACTGTATCAATACATTTAGTCATGGAAATTTGGTGTATGGATTTTTGCTTTTTATGTATAAGTTAAATCTTAAAGTATTTACCCACAACCAAAAAAGAAACTGTTTGTTACAATTCTAATAGTACTGTAGTATTTCAGCAAAAGGGAGAGAGAGCATGAGGAAAGGAATTAATTGGTACAAAGGACAGGTGCTGTACTCAAGTCATTATGGGGAGAGCTGGTGTGCTAAGAATGAGTTTTATAACCAAGTTTGTCAACTGAACTTTATAGCAAAAGCATAAATGCATATTTATAGGGTGGTTAGATTTCACTTAGCTTAATCTATCCATCTCAATGTAAAATCCAAAGAACAAATGTAAGTAGATAGTTACAAAGATATTGCTATGTAGATACTAGCTTTTAAGAACATATTTAAAAAAAAAAAAAAAGAATCACTCTAGTTGTTCTCTAATTAAATATAGACTATAAAGTATTGTAATATTAAACTTATAGACACTATCTTTTTTTTAAATCGAAAAATAACATCTTCAGTATCAGGAATTATTATATATTTTGCCACTAGAAGAGTAACTTTGTTCCCTATGGATTTTACTTATAATAGCCCAAGATCAATGCAGTGGAGAAAGAAGATTTATTTAGAGGTGATTCATTAAAGTTATAAATGAGAAAAGCTAACTGTTCAATTTTAAATTCAAGAATGTAAAATAGAAGTTTTAACTATTTCCCTTAGTGTCCTAATAATAATTTCTAATATAAAAAGCCCATTAAAAGATGAATAAACATTCTACAAGTTTGCTATTTCATGTCTCTTTCTCTCTATCTCACCCACACACACATGCATGTGAACATGCTTTTTTTAAATAAAAAGTTAACTTTCTTCAAAACCAAACAGTAATAAGAATTTATTATTTCTAATGAAACATTATATAGTCCTCAAGAGACTCAATATGCTTATCCCAGCAACTTTTCCATTAGTAGAAGCACCTCTGAGTGTGAAGCAGAATTGTTGTATTTCTTTATATGTCATCAACTCTTATCACTTAGATAAATTTCTAGTTTAAGAAAAAAACAAAATAAAATTGGTTGCACAGTTAGGTTTAGCAAGTCTAAAGGGAGCAACATATGAACAATCCTATGTTTTACCAAAAACATTTAATTAAAAAATATTGAGACTAGCTTCATGATATCTTTTTAAATTAGCACTGTCTTAACAAGAATGCTGTCTGAACATCATCACTATTATATAAATTGCTTAACTATATATATCTTAATTAAAATTTTAAAATAAAAATTTCTTAAATTAGTTTCTAGAGTTTTGATCACATCTCATCAATCAATCAGTCGTGATTATTCAAATACTGATTAATTATATGATATACATCTAATGTTATACATAATATACATCTAATTCATATGATACACCTAATGTTATACACATAATATAAATCTGATTTATATGATATATGTCTAATGTTATACATAATATACATCTGATTTATATGATATACATCTAATGTTATACATAATATACATCTGATTTATATGATATACACCTAATGTTATACATATAATATGCATCTAATTTATATAATATACATCAAATGTTACATAATAGATTGGTGAGATCTATTTTTGAGAAGTAGTGTAGCATTCAACTTGTGTCTTTAGTGGAAAGATACAGTAAGTTCAACCAGTATGATGGAAACCCATTGAGCTTGAGGGCAATCTCATTGGATGGTTTCAGTCAGGTGACCAAAATGGCTCTAGAGTTATAAATAAGTCAGTCAGTGAGAAACCCTCAATATGAGCAGTCAAATGCTCCATCTTGTTTTCACCAATTTCTTGTTTAGAGTGAGTGGTTAATGATCAAAAGTAAAATGGAAACATGAAGTTGTGTTCATGTTGTCATCCCTCATCAACGAATAAGAACAAAGATGGTAACATGAAAGATACATTAGAATGAACGATGCGACAAGATGATCAATTGGAGAAGAGACAAAGTGGAAAGAAAGTGAAATGAAGAATGAATTGAAGTAAGGTGAGGAGATGGGAGCTGACCAATCAGAGAGAAAGGCCTATATAATGTAAAGTGAGAGCTATGCAACACTAATTTCAATATTCAAATACTTGTCTTGAGTGAATGCAATAAATAAAACCAGGAGAAAAAATGCAGATATTATAAATGCTTAAAGACCACCTTCAGTAGCCATGAAGTTCAAAGTCAAGTCATATCCTATTCAGAGAATGTATATTATATGAAATACAAATAAATATATAAGGGAAAGTACTATAACTAGCAGTTAATAGTTATCTCCCAAATGAAATTCTAGTAATCTGAGGAGTATAACAGCAACCTCACACTAGTATTATTTTGTTGCAAATTGTATTGAAAATTGCTTTATTGTTTAAGTTATATTTAATGTTATTTTGTCATTTTTGCTATGTCACACACAATTTTAAAAACTTTAGAGCTATTCATATTATAAAAATAAAAGATGCCATAATGTCTTGAGTATAATACTTAAATCTCTCCATAAAATATGAAGATATATGAACATTATGCACAATGTGACAGAGATAATTAGGATTCTAGCTATGATGGGACATTTTTTTTTATGGTAACATATATATACAAAAATCAGATCACCATAAAAGAGATTGAAACTTATTCATAATAAAGTTGTAATTAACAATTCTCTTTGTAGATATATTGTAGCAAGAGTACTGGGCAAAAAGAAGTTGATCAATAACAATCCCATTAGTCAAGTGTCACTAAACTGCATCTGGTAATAAGGCTTGACTTCTTGAGATTTAGGAAGTGTAAAATACCCCTTCATTGCCATAATATTCAGGTCTACTTTGACTCAGAGTGGTAGTACCTGTTAGGATCCCAGCCATGGGTCAAATAAATCTGTGTGTAAATTATTTGTATTAGATAGGAATACTTAATACTATATAAATCTGTGCAAACAAATGATTAAATAGGAATAGTTACTTGAAATTGTAAATTGTGTGTAAATTATCGGTATAAGGATTACTTGAAACTATAACCATGTGCAAATTATTTGCGTCAAATTTTAACACTAAATAACCCATAAGGGGTTTATATGCCATTAAACAAATAAACCAAACTATTAATGAACACCAGAAAAAGGAAACAAAACTTGTATTTATTTTTGTTCTTTCACTTAGTGATTTTTTAATTAAGAGAACAAACCTAAAACAATACCCCCTACTCAAATTAGTTTTCTCCTATATATTCAGTGTGTATCTAGTTACTCAACCCGGCTGCCATGAGGAAGACGTAATACAATGTCAATTTGTTAAGGAGAGTACAGTTGGTTTGAATTTAGAGTCTTTTCTTCTAATCTGGTTGCCTTACCAAGGCTAAAGAACCCAGTCTGTCCTACCTTTTACTCATAGCTGAGAGAAGAGATGGATCAGTGCCTTTCCCAAGGGCATTAGCATAAAGTGAAATGCAAACAGCCTCAACCAGGATTTGAACATGGGTCGCCAATTCTATTTCCTATAATGATAACTAAGCATGCCTCCTGTACATATTCAGTGAAGAGTTAAAAAAAAAGTCAAGAAAATAAAAGTGGTGGGGGTTACTGAGAACTTTTGCTTGCATCTAATATCTTTGTTCTCTAAATGAAGAATTCAAATTAGATAAAAAATAAGTAATTAAAAAAAAAAATTCCAGCCTCTCATTAATAGTTACATGCATGTAATTATAAATATATACTATGTAAATATATCATATACAGACACACGTGTGTGTGAGTATGTACCTATAAATATATATGAGCTTAAAATAGGTCCAGTGGACAGGATTTTGAGCTAGAGGAATATGAAAATATGAAAATAATTTTTAAAAATTTAAATAGATAATCGTTAGGACTTCTTATCAAGTGTTGATATTTATAGACTGTTACAATATTTCTTACAGCATCAATATGATATCTTGTCATGGAAATTTGTTGTTTGTAAGCTGACCTTTTAAGTATAATCAAATAAGGAATCAACAAAAAGTGAAGCAATTGTTGGTTACGATTCAAATTTTCCTGTTGTATTTCAGTGAAAGCAAGAGAGCATAAGAGAAAGCAATTGGCTGGAACAGGTGTCAAAACAAAGTCATCACAAAGAGAGCTGGTGTGATAAGTATCAAGTTTGTAGCCAGTTTACCTGAGTAATAAAAGTGTATGTACATGTCTATGGGGAGTAGGCTTTACTTAGCTTAGTCTATCAATCCCACCACTCTTAGCATGACATACACCAATTCTTGTGGATGAAGGTTGGTAGATAGTTGTGACAGTGTGTTTGTGTGTTTATAAGTCTATTATAATGTATTTTTTCTAAACTTGCTAGGGTTCAGTGTTCAAGCTCAAGTAACAAGTTAGGATTTCTAATGCTAATTTTCTAAACAAACAGACTTTTCTCCGTTCCCATTTTACATCTGGGCTTGTATGATACAGAGCTAAGCTGAATATATATTTACTCTGAGTGACAGGCAGGATGGGACACAATGTCAATTTTGAAGGAGATTATAACTGGTTTAAATTCAATTTTCCTTCTCTTAGGCTGGTTGCTGTAACAAAGCTAAAAAGCCCAGTCAGTCTACCTATTTACTGATAGATGGTAGGGAAGAAAGGAAAAGAATTCATACCTTTCAAGAGCATTAGTGAGTTGTAAATCACAAATAGCCACATCTAGGATTTGAACCCTGCTCATCAAGTTCATTTCCTAGAATAATAACTGTTACACCTATTTGCATTATGCATTATGTTGATCCATATTAAAATTTTTTGGCTGGACTCTGGTAATTCTCTCTCTCTCTCTCTCTCTCTCTCTATATATATATATATATATATATATATATATATATAAAATTGGAGATGGTGATTGTGGTGTAATGGTTATCATCATAGGAAATGGACAGGGTGATCAGAGTTTAAAACCTGGATGAGGCTGTATGCATTTCACATACGACTAATATGCTTGGGAAAGGCATGAATCAAATTATCTTCCTATAGCTATGGGTAAATAGTAGGGCAGACTGGGCTCTTTAACCTTGGTATAGTAACCAATCTCGGAATGGGAAAACTCTGAATTCAGACCTGTTAAACTCTGCTAAAAAGTGACCTTTAGTCACATTCAAGTCATATATATATATATATATATTTTAATTGTTCATTTCAATTTCTAAGTAGAGTGCATTTGGTTTGAATTCAGAGTTTTCCTTCTCCTAGACTGATTGCCTACAAACTCTCTCTCTCTCTATATATATATATATATATATATATATATATCACTCATGTTAACTGGGCACTTTATGTTCATATTTGTTAAGATAAGTACAACAAAAGATAAATAATGATTCAGGTTTGGCACTGGTACTTGAATCTATAGCAGCACTTGGAAGCTGATTGTTTGTTATAAAGAATGAATAAATAATTCATTAGCAAAATTAAATACATGCCAAGAACTTTTATTAAATGTATACAAATCCATACATTCTTGCAATCTATAACACAAAAGGTTTGTAAAAGTTCACATAGACGCTTGTAATATCTTACAATATCTATTTAGATCTTTGCCTTTTAAAAACTTTTTAAAGAATTTATGTATAAAAAAAAAATCACAAGAAACAAATGATATCTTAAGTTTGCATGTTGAGTGTGTCTGTGTGATCAATATCAAGAGATTAGAATATAGGATCACTTTTCATTTTGCAAGAAATTATATCATCCATCAGTATATTACTTAAATTCTCATGTTAATATATGGCTTTGTATGTAAGTAACTATAACCCAGCAAAAACAGCACTTTTTAGAAAGATTTTTATCAGAGCAATACGCTAAAAATACTCTAACTTAGAAAATAAAGCAATTTCCAGCACAATTTGTTAATGAATGATAATCTTGTAGGCTCTACATTCATACTGAATTTTTTAAACATAGGAATTTTTGAGATAACTTACATAACAATGAAATGCTAATTAGAATCCTTCACTCTTTCCTAAATAGAAGCATCAATATCATCATGAACTGCTATTGTAATAAGAAGTCAATAGATTCACAGGTCATCAAGTATATAACATTTATAGATGACATTCTCTGTTGTGCGTGTCTCTGTGCTTAATTGTCAACACTCAGAAAATATAAAGTCATTTTTTTTCTTTTTGTATTAAAAGTGTATATTTGTGCTGTTGCAACCCTGCCCTCACATAAAAAAAAAGAAAACTGTTGTGTCATCAACAAGCCATCATCAGATGATGAGTGAGGTTAGGTATGTTTTCAGAACTAAAATGATCCAATTTTTGTAAATGTTACCTTGACACAGCAAAAATGACACATTGAAGCAGGATTTTTGTTATCAGAAAAGAGTTAAAATGCTCTAACTTAGAATAAAAAGTAATTTCAAATCTAATTTGTAACCAAATAATTTTAGGAGGTGCCTGTGGTGTAATGGTTATCGTCATAGGAAATGGACACGGCGACACGAGTTCAAATCCTGGACGAGACTGATTACATTTCACATAGCACTAATACCCTTGGGAAAGGTATGAATCCAGTTATTCTCCCTCCAGCTATGGGTAAATAGTAGGGTAGACAAGGTTCTTCAGCCTTGGTGAGGCAACTAGTCTAGGAGAAGGAAAACTCTGAATTCAAACCTGTTAAACTTTGCTTAAAAATTGACTGTGTCATATCCTGCTCAAGTGGAGAGGTTGGTAAATAGGTATGGTTTTGTTTGGTTTATTGGGTTTTATGGCATATCAACCTTTGTAGGTTATTTAATGCCAAATCCATTTTTATGTAAATAATCTGTTCTATTTAAAATAATTCAGTTTATCATAAGTACAGTTTAATTGTCAAAACATTTCTATTTCAAACTATTCAAGCAGTTATATGTAACAATTCAGTTAAGTGTAAATACAGTTTTAATGTCGAAAAACAGTTCTATTTGAAATAATTCAGTTAAGCATAAGCATGCAGTTTAAATGTAAGTATGGTTTAATTGTCAAAAACATTTCTATTTCAAGCTATTCAGTTTACTCAAACAATTCAGTTTAGCATAAGTATGCTGTTAGTTCTATTTAACCCAAAGGTTAGGGCCCTATCAGGTGCTACCAATCTGGGCCACAGTGGACCTGGGAGCAATGGCAATGAAGAGGTGCTCTGCATTCCCCAAATCTCCAGCACTGCTGGAACCTCACCATCAGATTGTTTAGTGTCATATCCAGGACACTCGTTTGGGGGGGTCTTACCCCTCTGCAGATGTGCAGTCGGTGTGCTCTACAGCCCCAGCCGACTGGGCAAAGTGGTAAATAGGGTAACCTAATAATTTTGTGGCAGTTGTAGTTGTGCTCCTGTGGATAATGGAGATAACTATTAAATAGATTACTTTCCCATATTTATTAATTTCCAATTAATCATAATAAAATTCAACGAAAAAGATGCAACTTAATATTGAGCTTTATATCTTTCAAAAGTTGCTTCTAAGTGTGTGTATAAATATATATGAGCTACTTTGCCATTAGTTGCAAATTTTAAGATTATTCTGTATTGAAGCAAATAGAATTCTAGAGATTTAAATAATCAAAATTTCCTTGTTTCAATACTGGTCTAGAAAGGTAAAAAAAAAAATTTCAATCTTTGGTTTGGTTTAGTTCGGTTTCTTTGTTTAATGGCATATCAACCCTTGTGGGTTATTTAATGCCAAAACCATCCTCATAAAAGAACAGTTGTGATACAATTTAACCCATAGCTGGAGGAGATAAAGGCGTTCATACCTTTCTCAAGAGTGTTAGTCCGAAAACGAATATGACTGGAGTTTGAACTTGCTTACTATGTTGTTGCAGTCCATCATGTTAGCTGCTACACCATAGGAACTTACCTTTCTAATCTTTGGTAGTCCTGATTTATTGCACTTAAAAAATCTGAACTGAAGGGTTTTATGTAGCACAATTAAACATAATTTAACAAAAAGAATAAGTTTTTTTCTTTATATTACCTATTGATATAATTGGTTGGTTGGGTTTTACAACATATTAACCATTATAGGTTATTTAATGCCAAATCCTGTTTATACATATATATTAAATATATACGTGCATGATTTGTTAACGAGTAGTTTGTAAGTAAAATTTTAAGCAGAGCTCATTTGTTTGCAGACAGTTAAATGGTTTCCAGTATTGCTATATAACACTAACAATTCAATTTAACATCAGTCATTTGCTTGCACACTGTTAAATAGTTACACACACACACACACACACACACACACACACAATTTGTAAGTCAATAGTTTGTAGGTAATTTTATTCCTAAATGAGTTAGAATGAATTTGTTTACCCACAATTAAGTATTGCTATTATTGGCATGATGGTTAGAGTGTTCGCCAATGGCCCGGGAGACTGTAGTTCAATCCCAGGTCGAGTCATACCAAAGACTCAAAAAATGGTACTTGATGCCTCCTTGCTTAACACTCAGCATTATAAGGTACATATCAAGGGTAAAGTAGAGCAATCCAGGGAAAGGAGTAGCACCCTCTCCCACAACCCAGTGTAGTAGCTATCGAAAAGGGAGCCTTCGGGTTACCCTCGACTAAGGTCGCCAACTTTACTTTTTACTTATTTTACTTATTTGAACACAGTTAAAAGATTACACATACTGCTTGCTATCCAGTACTAATAATTGAATTTAACATTAATCATTTGTTTGCGCGCAGTGAAGTGGTTTCAAGTATTGCTCGTACTAGTAGTTTTATTTGCACACAGTTAAATGGTTTGAAGTATTGCTCTGTAATACCATTAATTCAATTTTTGCATACAGTTAGAGAGTTTCAAGTATTGCAATTTAACACTTATAATTCAATTCAATATAACTCATTCATTTTCAGACAGTTAAAAGGTTCTGAGTATTGTAATCTAACACAAACAATTCAATTTAACAACAGTCATTTGTTTGCACACAGTTAAATGGTCAAAGAGTTCTATTTGACCCATAGATGGGACCCTAACAGGTACTACCACTTTGGATCAAACAATTCCCAAGAGCTCCAGAAGTGGAGCCTTACTATCAGATAGTTTAGTGCAATATTTAGAATAATCATTGGGAGGGTCTTATCCTTCTGCAGAGATGGAGTCTGTGTATTTTACAGCCCCAGGTGACTAGACTTATTAATATAGTTGAGACAGTTTTTTGATATGTACATAAAGATTTGGAGAGAAGGTTTGTAAAATAAGAAATATTTTTGATATGTCCTAATAAAATGGTATTCTTCCTTGCATCTCTATGCAAATGTTAATAGTTTGTTTCATAAATATGAAAAAATGTCCATTAGGTTTGGTTTGTTTTTATGGCATATCGACTATTGTAGGTTATTTAATGCCAAATCTGGAAAATATTAAAAGAGATTTTTTTGACCAATGGAAAACTTGTGACACTAAGTGTTTTGAATGCTAAGGGGAACAGTTCTATTTCAAGCAATTCAGTTTAGCATAAGTCATTTGTTTGCACTCAGTTTAAGTGTCAAACGGTTCTATTTGACCTATCGATAGGACCCTCTCAGGTGCTATCACTTTAGGCTAAAGTAAACTTGGGAGTGATGGCAATGAAGGGGTTAGTAGGTTGTTTGGGTTTTATGGCATATCAACCTTTGTAGGTTATTTAACGCCAAATCCACTTTAATGCTAATAGTTCTATTCCAAACAATTCAGTTTAGCATGAGTACACAGTTTAATTGTCCAAAACATTTCTATTTCAAGCAATTCAGTTTATTCAGACAATTCTAATTCAGTTTAGTATAAGTACAAATTTTGTTTACACACAGTTAAATGTCAAAACAATTCTATATTAAACAATTCAGTTTAGTGTAAGTACAGTTTCAATACCAAAAACAATTCCATTTCAAACAATTCAATTTAGCATAAGTATGCTGTTTAGATGTAAGTACAGTATAGTTGTTAAAAACATTTCTATTTCAAGCTATTCAGTTTAGTCAAACAGTTCTTATTTAAACAATTCAGTTTAACATAAGTATGCAGTTTAGTTCTATTTAACCCATAGATAGGGCCCTATCAGGTGCTACCACTCCAGGCCAGAGTGGACCTGGGAGCGATGGCAATGAAGGGGTACTCTTCATTCCCCAAAGCTCAGCATTACAAGAGCCTCACCATCATATAGTTTAGTGTCATATTTAGGACACTCATTGAAGGAATCTTATCTGTCTTCAGAATACACTGACTGCAGAAATGCAGTCAGTGTATTCTGAAATCCCAGTCAACTGGGCAAGTCAATTAGGAAGAATATCAAAAAATGACAGCATAAATAAATGTATTCATCAATTAGAGGAGATAAACAAAAATATTAGATTAAAAAACATTAAACAAAAATAAATAAGTATGAATAAATACACATTAGACAAATAAATTAATTTTTCAACAAGCAATAAATTACAAATTATTAATAATTATATATAATTACAAATATAATGTTGATTAAATAATAATGTATTTATTAAATAAAAAATTAAAAACACACTGATAAAAGCATATTGATTCTCAGCTAGGTTTTATGGTATTTCTTATGGCAATGGGGTTACCTATGGATGAGTAAGATATGATAATGAAATGGAATAATATACAACCTCTGTCCCTTAAACATTATTACACTTGAAGATAAATTATATATGCTCAGTGTATCAAATGTTATGAAATAGTGGTAGTATTAAAGTCAGGTTAGGCATCATCAAGAAAAGTGAAATAATTGATATTTGACTTTTCAGCTCATCTTTCTCAGGTTGAGGGTTCAATCCCTAGGTTGGGTAGTGTAGGGTATATGCTGATATTATGAAAGAACTATTTAGCACTATTAAGTAGAAAGATTTATACAAGGTGAAATTAGAAAGTATTTAGACTGAATCTTTCAAGCTTTTTAATTTCAAAATTTAACATTTAAATGAATACATAGTAGATTAAATTATATAATAAAGTGATAATGCAAGATATCTAATTTGAAGTAAGTCTCTATATTTTAAATGAAATATTTTTAGTAAAAAATAGGATTATACAAGTGCAGCATCCTTCATAGTTATCAGATGTAACTCTGCAACTTTTTAAAAATTTACAATTGAAATAAATTTTGAACAACAGAGAAACTTATATAATAAAGTCTCAGTATTATTAGAGTGTTCGCTAATGGTCCAGGAGATCGGGGTTCAATCCCAGGTCAAGTCATACCAAAGACTCAAAAAATGGTATTTGATTCCTCTTTATTTAACACTCAGCATTATAAGGTAAGGATCAAGGGTAAAGTGGAGCAATCCAGGGAATGGAGTAGCACCCTTCCCTACATCTTGGTGTGGTAGCTATTGAAAAGAGAGCCTTTGGGTCTCCCTCGACAAAGGTCGACAACTTTACTTTTTTACTTATTATTTGATCAGTAGTTTTTGGAAAAATGAGTCTTGTGTTTATATTTACCCAACCACTCTGCTATGAGCTGGAAGCGACACATGGTCAATTTTTAAGTGGAATACAATTGGTTTGAATTCTGAGTTTTCCTTCCCTTAGACCAGTCGTTACAAAAGGGTTTTTCTAAATGCAGCACTTTCCATACTCAGACTTTTTCTGTTTTCTAAACTGAAAAATTCATCTTCAAAAAATAAGAAATTTGAGGATGTGGAGGACATTGAAAGAAATATAATAGCACTGCTTCGTAAAATATCAAACGGTTTTTTTGACCAATGAAAATATTAAAAGAGATTTTTTTGACCAATGGAAAACTTGTGACACTAAGTGTTTTGAATGCTAAGGGGAATATTTGAAGAAAATTAATGTTTCCTTCATTGTTCATTTCTGTCTTGGTAAATATAGTTTTAGTTTTGATATTATTTTTATCACAACTTGTATATCGATATAAGTTCTTTTGTCTTTTGTATAAAAATTCTGGCAATTTTGGTTTGGTTTGGTTACTTTGCTTAATGGCATACCAACCTTTGTGGATTATTTAATACCAAAACAATCCTTGTACAAGAACAGTAGTGGTACAATTTAACTCAGAGTAGGGGGTGGATAAGATTGTTTATACCTTTCCCAAGGATACTAGTTTGTGAGTGAACTCAATAGTCCAACGAGAGTTTGAACTCACTGTGATGTTGCAGTCCTGCATATTAACCATGAGGACTCTCTCTGGCCATTTTGAAGCCTTATTTTAAAATTGACCTCAAACATGTTAATGCTGCTGGTAAAATTTGTGAAGTGGAAGGAAGTGAAACCATCTGACTGAACTAGGCAAAAGTGATTTAGGTGTTTAAAAAGGTGTGATTCCTTAAAATAAAGCCCAGAAGATTAGAAGTAGATGTTATGATTCTTAACAAAAAAAAAAAAGAAAAAAAAAGAAAAAAAAAAGACAAGTACCAAAATTAAAAAAACTTTTAAAAGAGAAAGGAATATCAAATGGTACATGAGGATCTTTGATATTTTTTAACACCTGAAAAGAAGTGGTTGTTAATGGTTTCCTGTTCAAATAAATATATTAGAGTCATTTAAATCTTGCACAAAATCCCAGATATTTGATTATTTAAGAAACAATTTTTGCTATTATTGAAGTCCATACAAACTGCTGGATGATGTTTGTGAAGGAAATGAGTACAACCAAATAACAACCAGTATTCCTTAAGAAATGTCATAAGTACCTATCATAGCAACCTTAAAATCTACTAAGTTATAGAATAATTTGATAATGTATCTAGCATTCCAATAACCCAGTCATTATAGAAAAAATAATTTTCTCAAAGTTAAAAATAAACAAATAAAAATAGAATATAATTTTTATTTAGTTATTTTATTTGACTGTAAGAAGAAGAAAAACTAAATTCAGACCCTTTATACATAGGCCAGCATGACTAGAGCCCTGGAATAAAAAAAAATCTGATAGATATATATATATAAGCATGTTTGATTAAATAATAAAGACACATTTTGTCTATCTAATTCAATTAAGATCCTTTCAAGTTTCCTGATAAGTGTCTTGGTTTCAAGTTGAAATTGGTGGATGAATTTACCAAAATTGTCCCAAGCACTTTTGGACCTTTTATAGGCCATCATCAGGGGTTGCTTGCATGTATAAAGAGTGTTGAGAAAGTTTTTTTTTTTTTTTTGTTTTTATAACATAACAAAACTATGCAAATGCAGAGTTGGATAAAACTGAGTAGCTGATGAATTAAAAAAAAACAGTATGCTATCAACAGAAAATTATCAAGAAATATGGAATATAAAAAAAAAGAATAGAATTAAATTTGAAAATGGCGACAATGTTTTGAAATGCCTTTAGATTTTTTTTTATATTCCATATTTCTGGATAACATTCTATTTCTGTTGATAATGTTCTTTTTTTTAAATTCATTGGCAACTCAGTTTTATCCAACTTTACATTTGCATAGTTTTGTTATGTTATAAAAACCAAAAAAACTTTCTAAACACTCTTTATACATGCAAGCAACCCCTGATGATGGCCTATGAAAGGTCTGAAAGCACTTGGGACAATTTTGGTAAATTCATCCCTCAATTCCAACCTGAAACCAAGACACTTATCATGAAACTTGAAAGGATCTTAATTAAGTTATATAGACAAAATGTGTCTTTATTATTTAATCAAACATGCTTAAATGAAAGACTGCTGCCTAACTACACACACACACACACATATAAAATGCACAATCTCATGCATACACATGCCTAATTATTTTTATCAAACAGACAAATCTCAGCTGACAGACTATTTTACAATTTATTTTGTTGGACGCAGATTCATGTACTGCTGATATTTATCGTTACATTTGTAGGTATCATTTACAGATAAAAATCAGGGAGGATGCATAAGAAAGATATTTGATGAAATATCCCAGAAAAAAATTACTTAAAAAGTTGCCTTTAGCAACTATTAAGTTTGATATCAATCCACATCATATTCATTGAATTTATCATATTTACATTATAATTGCAAATGAATAAATAATGGGAATTATTTTATAATTAGCATTCAATAGTTATCCACCTTCAGATATAAGGATAAAAAATAAAAGCAAAAATAACCAAATACAAACATACACACTTTGAATTTTGTTTTAAAGTATCTTTATATGCTCATGTGATCTGTTTTGAACTCTTTGTGCATCCATAGTATAATTTTCAAACTTTAAAAATAATAAAGAAATAAAAATATAAGATTAAATAAAATATAGTGAGATCTCAAACAGTAAATCCTGTATAGTCCAGATTAAAAGTACAGCAAGTGTAACCTGAAGCAGAACGTTTTTAGAACTAACTTTTTCTGTGAAACTATCATTAGGGAACAAAAAACTTTTTGGTAAACAGGCCAACAGCTTGTAAACTTTGTACTTGAAAAAAAAACAAATAAATACAAGTTCGCCAGTGGTCTGGGAGACTGGGGTTCAATCCCAGGTTGTGTCATACCAAAGACTTTAAAAATGGTACTTGATACCTCCTTGCTTAACACTCAGCAATATAAGGTACGTATCAAGGGTAAAGTGGGACAATCCTGGGAAAGGAGTAGTGCCTCCCTCTACACTTTGGTGTAGTAGCTTTTGAAAAGCGAGCCTTCTGGTTGCCCTCGACTACAGTTGCCAACTTACTATATATATATATATATATATATTATATATATTTTAAACTTTACTCCCAAATAATCAGGCTTCAATATATTTTCAATTGGATTCCAAATCAGTCAAGTAATCAGATCTTTTGCAGCTTTGCCTAAATAAGAAATACTAAAGTTGTAAAAAGTTTGAAGAAAACAAAAAGAAAAAAAAAAGCAATATCAGGCACAGCATTTTGGAGCTTTTTCATTCATCCTCACTTGACAAAAGTTTTTGTAACCAATTTTTATTAGACAGGGAGTCACAATGGCATTGTAGCTAATGTGTTGGGCTGCAACATCATAAAGTGAGTTCAGACTCCAGTCATTTTGAACTAATACCCTTAGAAAAGGTATGAACCTCTATGCAGCTATGGGTTAAATAGTATCATTAACTTTCTTCTATATAGATGGCTTTGGCATTAAATAACCCATGAAGGTTGATAAACCATTAACAAAGAAACTAACCAGTTTGAATGGATATATAAAATTGATTTTGTTAGTCCCTACCAGTGCTATAGTCAAGATTTTCATTTTCATGTTGGAGATAAAAATTGAATGCAAATTTTTTTTTAGACTCCCAAACTTTAGCTTTAATGGAGACTAATGAAAAAAAATGCCCAAGTCTCTTAAAACTACAGTTTCAAATTAATATACTAAATTAATACAGGATTTAGATTTTGGTACTTTAAGATGAAGCCTTCAAAAAAAAAAAAATAAATAAATAAATAAATAAAAATAAATAAATAAAAGTACTAGCAACTCCTTAATATCTACCTGTATAACACACCAAAGACCTGAGGAAGGCTGTAAAATATCTAATTAGAAACAAAGATTATATATAAATATATATATTATACATACATATATATGTATAAATAAATTTTTTATTGCTTTATTTTTTTCTTCAAAAATAAAAAAGGATAAATATACTTGTTGTAGATATGTAAATTTTTAAAACCTTATATAAGTATTAATAAACTATCTCAAATTAAAAAAAATTATATCTTGTGTGTAGTTTAGAAAAAAAAAATTTTTTCTAAGAAATATTTTAATTTTATATCAAATAACATTACACATTTGTTGTTTGCTACAAAAAATTCAATTTTAAAAATCCTATAGAAACTATTAGAATTAAGTGTGATCTATTAATAGGAATAATCTAAGCTTCACAAACATTATTTAAAAAAAAAAATTTAATTCACATCAAATAAATTAACCATTAGTCTTTCTTCTTTCAAAGTTTCAAAAATAAAATACTTACATGTGTGTGTGTATGTGTATCTGATAAAAATTCTATATAAATGCTAATAAAAAGTCAAGGATTTTCACAAGCAAATTTTAACCTGTTTAAATGGTTTTAAAGAAAATATTGATTATCAATCACAAAATTAGTTTTCCTTTTTCTGATATAAAAAACACATTTTAACTCTACTAAAAGAAAATGAGTTGGTGTCAGAGCAAAGGGAAAAGAATTAATGCAAAAAGGGTTGAGTTTTGGATCATGATCCCCAACTCATCTAAAATTTTTGTTGTTATGAACTTTTTTAAGCTATTAGGTTGGGTTTGGTTTCTTTCTTAATGGCATATCAACCATTGCAGATTATTTAATGCTAAAGCTATTTTTGTTGAAAAACAGTAGTGATAATATTTTATCTATAGCTGGGGGTATAAGGGGGTTCATACCTTTCCCAAGGGTATCAATCCGAAAGTAAATGTAATTGTGTGATTGGAGTTTGAATTCCCTTACTTCAAGGTTGCAGTCCAGCTCCTTAACCATAGAGGCTTTCTCTCAAACTATCATTTCTGAAGTTGCAAAGATTCAGATTAAAAATAAAATCTGAAAAGTTATTTTAATAAGTTTTATAAGGTGGGAGTTCAATTTCTGAGTGTGAACATGTTAAAAAGGTCCCTGATTTTGATTTCTGTGTCAGATTTTAGCATTCCCTTTGAAAAATATGCCCACCCATGAGACTAAGCAGGCATGAAATATAAATGTTTATGCGCATTTGAGGGACTAACGCTGGACATAAAGTCAGGGATCAGTTTCCTAAAAATTTACAAAGCAAACTGAATGCCCTTGTAAAATTCAAACAAAGAAAAAAAAGAAAAGAAAAAAATGGAAGTAAGGAGTAATTATAATCCCTGGTGCTTAATCTTATTCTGTCACCTTAAAGAATATTTCATTTGAGAAAATGCAGAAAGAAAAAAAAAAAAGAAAGTGAAAAGTTTCTTTTTGTATGTTTATTTCTTTTTATCAATTTTTTTTTAAAGAACAGAATGCATTTTTTTTTTTTGCATGTTGGTCCTTTCTAATCAAGAATGGAGTATAGTATCAGCTCTTTTCCCAAGAAAGTAAAGATTGGGTATAAACATTTTAATATCAATTCATTTTAATAAAAGAGCCCAACATACAAAACCTGGATCTAAAAAAAAAAAAAAAAAAAAAAAAACTTCAAATTATTTTAGACTAATTTTTAAAAAGTAAACCACCATTTTTTTAATTTAGACAATTACATACAAAACACTCAAAATAAATGCTTCTTTTATTTTTTTTAAAAATTCATTCAAAACAAACATAATTGTACAAATCATTTCAAAAAAGTCTTTTTTTAAATATTAATGTCATCAGTATAGATGTTTTCCACAAACTATTGTAGTTCTATCGAATAATTAACTCAAATTTAGTCTTTCAGTTGTAACTTAGAAAAAAAAGTTTTATTTTCTTGCTATTTCAGTACAAAATCAAATAAATGTTGGGAAATTATCTTTCACCAATCCTGCAAGAGGCTTGCTTGCCTCAAAAATCTGAATACGAGCTAAAAGGTTCAAAAGATTGACCATCTAGTACCAGTAGGGAAATTCAAAATTATCACCTACGAGACAGGCTATCATCTCATTTGACTTCATAATATATTTTCCTCCCACCTAACTTTCTTAATTATGTGAGAGGCAATATTTACAACTGATATTAGGTACTCTTACTTTTCAATGGTTTAGGGTACTTGTGTTGTTATATCTAGGGATTTTACTTGTACACAAGTGTATTAAGTAGTGTTTACCTTTTTTGTGACAGAGGTAACATCCATAAATTATTCCATTTCATGGATTTATCAGATGTGTTACCTACTGCACAGAGGTAATATATCTTTGGTGCTAAAAGAAACAAAAATATCACTCCAACAAAAAAAAAAAAAAAGAAGAAAAGTTAAATACCACAGTTCTTATTTTTCAAGATTCTTATATTTGTGCCAACGACAAATAATTTTTCACTGTTGTAGTAGTAGTAGTAGTAGTAGTAGTAATGATGATAATTATGATTATGTGTATATAAATTATATATAGTCACACAAACATTTACATGGTGGCATAGACACACATACAAGTTTACATTTTTAGTTATTTGATAGTAGAAAAGTACATGAGAAAATATGAAAAAAATGTTAATATCTTGAATTTTTAAACAAGTTAAAGTAATTATGTTGTTACACTTTATTTATTTTAATATTGTTCTTTTGTACACATTTCACAAAGCATTTTTTTAAATCAGTAAAAGTGGACTCTTCTGTTGACATAGAAATCTAGAAACAACATTGGATAGTGCTTATATATATCATTTTATATAAAATTAAAAATTTAGACTTTAGTTGGGTTTTATTTAAAAACACTTTTCAATAGTCAATAATTTTTCTTTATTTGAATTATATGTAGTAATTTATTATAGTATAATGCTTTTATTATTATTATTATTCATAATAATAATTTTGCAATTTCAAAAAGAAAAAAAAGAAAAGAGATATGAGAAAATATAAGAAAAGGGTTCAAAGAAAGATTACAAACATTGAGAAAATAATAGCTTATATTATAATGATCATGAGATTGAGTTTGATGATTAAATTGGAGAAGACAGAATCAAAAAGCCTGAAAGAAAAATGGTAAAGGAAATATTAAGATGAAGAATTATATAAGAGTTGAGTGGTAGAGACAAGAGAAAGATGAATGTGAGGAAGTAAAGTTGTAAATGATGAGCAAACGGAACAGAGATAAAGAGTGGGTGTATAGTGGGCAGGAGTTGAAGAATAAGGTAAAGAAAAGAAAAAAGAAAAAAAGAGGGACAGAAATGGACACTCCAAGAGTGAAACAGTTCTAGAGAAGTAGACATTCAATTAAACACACCTGATAGACAAATAAGAAATAGGTAGAGGAATAAGAAAATAGATAGATACATAGAGGAATAAGAAAGTAGAAAGATGAATAAGAAGGTAGATAGAGAAGGAGATTGGAGAAGGTTATA
The DNA here is from genome assembly GCA_963585895.1 of Sepioteuthis lessoniana. Lineage (NCBI taxonomy): Eukaryota > Metazoa > Mollusca > Cephalopoda > Myopsida > Loliginidae > Sepioteuthis > Sepioteuthis lessoniana. The sequence goes on along the minus strand of OY757915.1, from coordinate 94,521,057 downwards.
TACATGATTTTAAATGAAATGTTTAGGAAAGAAGGTGTTTTATAAAAAAGTAGTGTTTATATAAAGAAATGTATAATACTTATAATTTTAAACTGTTCGAAATAAAAAAAAAAATCAGAAGTCATGTTTATTTTATTACTCATACATCATGAATATAAGTATTAGTGAAGCTTAGATAAGTCTGACACAAGGCCATACATGTAAAGCAGCCAGTGAAGACTGAACTCAGTGCAGTAAGAATTTTGTACAAGATAAGTTACTGCAGAGTGAGGCACTATATGTACATGTTAAAAAAAATAAATTTTTAAAGGATCTCTATAAAAGAATTATGTGTGTGCAAAAGTTTCCAACACTTATTTAACAACAGAAAGAAAACAGTTCTTCACAGTGTATTTAATGAGGGTGCTAGGAACTTTCATATACACCTAATATTTAAGGGACAAAGAATAATTAGAGTTAAAAAAAAAAAAAAAAGCAAAAAAAAAAAAAAGCAATTTAATCTTGCTAATCACACTAAGATTCAAATGTCTCCTGAAAGATACTTCTATTTTGGCTAATATTTTAAGCACACAAAAGAATAAATAGATAAGATATTGAAAAATGAAAGAAGTTAGGTATCTCTGTCAGTTACTCTCCTTTTACAGAGCAAAAAAACAATTATCAAAAAAAAAGATATTATTCATATCTCACTGAGACAAAGATTATTTCTAATACCAATTCTCAGACCTTCAAATGTTACATTAGTAAAAAGAGTTGCTTACATAAAAGCACATATCATACTTATGGATATTAAAAGTAAGATATAGATATTAAAAGTAAGATATCTCAGTTGAGAAGGAATAGCAGAGATGGATCAAATTATAGATAAGTAAAATATTGATGACTGAATAGCTATGAAATAAAAAATAAATTTAAAAAAAAAGTAAATTGTGACAGTTTGAAATTCTAATTTTGAGGGTTAAAAGTTTGTGAAAAATTTATGATTAAAATTAAAATATTTATTGGCTCGAAATACAACTGTTTTATTGTGAAAGTGAAAGTGAAACTGTAACTGTATCAAAACAGAATGCTTAAGAAGTGATTGTTAACTTGCACCCTCCATTCAGTTAAAACTGGATGGTGGGTGTTTCAAGCAAAAGCCACACATACATTAATAATGCATGTGATTTATCTGACACATTACTTTTACTCGTCGGTTTCAAGCAACTAAAAATTAATTGCTCATAAACGGAATTGAGAACATATGTATCAAAAGAAAGTTTCAAATTAATCAACCTTTTTCTTATTATAAATAAAATGAAAAAAAAAAAAAAAAAAAAAAGAAAAAAGAGGTCAGTTATTTAAAAAGTAAAATTAAAGAAAAATAATTTATTCAAAAGGGATCTGTATCAACACCTCATATTTACTATTTGGTTTTTTGCTTTAAAATACTGCAGTTAAAGTAAAATAAAGATTAGACAATTAAAAGAACACACCAAAGGAATATATAATAAATATATATTTACCGTATATCTTAACAAGTAGATGTGTGTGTGCGTGTAATACATACACACACAAAGTTTAGATGAAAGTATATATATATATATATATATATATATATATATATATATATATATATATATATATATATATATATATATATATATGCAATTGATAATATTAATAATAAATTGTGTATAAAAACAACTAAAAAGCACTCAATGATTTTATAGTTGAATATGTTCAAAAATGTAGAATATTAAATTATGATCCCCATGTTACTCCCTTTGTTACCCAGAGTTTCATGTGTCATCACAATCATCAGATGGAAAAATATGTGTGCGTGTGTATGTCTCTGTGAGCATGTACATATTCATAAACCAACTTAGCTGTTTTATTATATAAGATGTGTGTGATCTTAAATGACTGAATTAGTATAAAATTTAGGATTGGTAATTACATTGATATAATAGGATCAAACTGAATATCCCCTTTGCTTGTCTTTTTCAATCAGACAAGATTAATAATATAATTTATACATAAACATAGACAAAATTATTTTTCCCTAAAAATAAAAATAATCTATGGTAAGAATGAGGGCATCTACCATAGAACAATATTGTGTAAGCTAAATATTGTCTGAGATTTTAGATGAGTCAAGTCACTGTAAGAATTAGTCAAACTAATATTCTCATGTGTCTGTCCTTGTACCAGGCAAAACTAAGTAACTATTCTAAATACAAATATATACAAAATGGAAATATTTAGATTTGATAAATGGAGCTTCTTATACTCTTTCTATTATATAAATATACTCATTTTATAATATTTACTTATCAGAAGACTTGAAATCAAAATGCATTTGTTTTTTTACATCTTTAACCTCTAACCCTTCATCTTAAAAACTTAGGAGACAATAAAAATGGCAATTATCTAAAGTTACCAGAATTATTTCTCTATAGCCCTCCACAAAAAAATAAATAAATAAATAAATAAATAAATAAAACAAAAGAAAGAAAAAATAAAACTTGTCCCACCCACTGTCTTCCCCATTTAATTTTTGAAAAGAAGAAAAAATAGCATAGAAATGAGGGTAAATGAATCTGATTAGATGGGTTTATGAATGAGGTGGAGGATATAAAGTTTAAGTTCTAATAAAGAAAAAAAAGAAAAAGGAGGAAAGAATAAAAAAAATATTAGATGGCTATAATGAGAGGTAGATATAAAAAGAGACAAAAAAAACAATAAATAAAATACAAAATATCTAGCCTTTTTTTTAGTATGAGCCTGTTAATTTATTTGTTATTTCTGCCTCAAGCAAGCTATGTTTGAATATCAAAATTAGATGTAATAATATTTGAATAAATAATCAGAATGAATAATTTGACATAAATCTTTCTGTATCAATTCAATACACACTTGACATTGCTAGTGCTATTTCAGTATCATCACTTAAATTTACATGATAATTTTAATTTATTCCATTCTCTTTTAACGTAAGAAGCAAAAAGAATATACCATTTCATTATTATATGTAATTACAATACCAATTATAAAAAACTTTCTCTTTCATTTTATATATATATATATATATATATATATATATATATATATATGATCTCTTTAAAGGTTTAACAGAGAAGTACAAAAATTTCATTTCCAGACTCGTCTGTTGATTTAAGATCAAAGTAAATTATCTGTTTCTTCACAGAAAATATATGTATTTAATTTCAGGGCATAAAATTTTCATAATTTAAAATATCTGAAGTATTCATATGAGAAGTATACATTTATATCAAAATGCTTGAACTGTTCTATAAGCAAAGAAAAAGAAAGTTGATACTTTATAATATTTCAACAAGACTAATCATAAACAAGTAAAACAGAAAATGAATTTGACTTATCAGATATTCAACTATTGGAGTATATTCATTTGTATATATTTAATATCAAGGATATGTTGTTTTTTTTAAATTTTAAAAAGAAGAAGAAAAAAAAGGCCATTGGAAGGTAGTATTAAGAGCAAGTACAGAAGAAAACTAAATGGAATGGAAGGATTCATCTCATTTATTTTATCAAAATTGGAAAAAAAAGACAACAAAAAACCATTATATCTTAATTTGAAGGAATCATGTATAATATATGTAAATGTATAGAACTTCATATTCATCAATCTTTCGAGACAATAGACTAGATATGAACAGAGGTATAACCTGAATAATTATATATATATATATATATATATATATATATATATATATATATATATATATATATAATGTGTGTGTGTGTGAGAGAGAGAGAGAGAACAAAATTAGGTAACCCCCAAGTAAAATTTCCAAAGACTGAATAGTTTTGAGAGAAAAGTATAGCTATTTCTTTAGCTGTTTCTAATTTCTAACACAAGGTTACAAACTTGGAGTACCCAATGAGGACTGAACTCTAATGGATTGTGAGGTTAGCTTGCTGACCATTGCACCATAGTAGATTAAATTGTGATGGAGATGGATTTATAGAGGAGAAAAGTGCAAGAGATGAAGAAATGCGAATAGGGATAGATAAACAGATAGCCTCATCTGGTATGAGATCATGGTAGCAGAACTCCAAGTGAGGATGAACTCCACTATACTAGTGAATTGGTCGTGTGAAATAAGCTGTCACACTACAGTAGTACACCCAAATACATAAAAGTGAATGTAATGAAAAAGATTTGATAATTAGAAGTTGAAAGGGAAGGAAAAGTAGCCAGTCAAAGAGAAAGACAAAAAAGGGGTGAAAGTATTTCAAAATGGATAAATAATGTGAATAGTTTGAAGGTCGATATGAACATTAAAAAAAAAGAAAAAGAAAAAAAAGGAAGGGAGATAGAATGATTAATTAGAGAGATATTTGAACCAAGTACAACATAGTTATGGATATGGCCCAAGTAAGACAAATACACCAATGGAACTATATAGCTTGGCTGAGTTTTAAGCAAATAAATCGTTTCTAAACAAGAGAAATATAGATAAAAGCTCTAAAATCATAAATGAGATTATAGTTATTAAATAAAGACGCGCTCAATGCTAAACTGAAAGTGAAAGTACGCCAGTCCAGGTAAATACAAAAACGAGTGGGTGCAGGGGACAATAAATAAATAAATAAAATAAAATAAAGAAAGCATCATATGAAAGAAGGTTGCAGACGACAAAACTATATACATGCCTTCGAATTACTCTCATTACAAAGAGGTCGCAGGTACGTCCAAAAGCAATAAACATTCTAAGAGCATTCACAATCATTGTCATCCAGTTATTTTATTGTAAAATCATTAATAATTTCGGTTGTTTAATTCATACGGACGTGCACTGGCGCGTTGCATGCAACAAGCAGTAGTAGTAGTTGTAGTAGTAATGACTTATTCAGGATATTTACAGTAAAATGTATAAGTGTTTAATAAAATGAATGTTTTTTCTCTCCTCCTCAGGTGTCCCTCTATCGATTCAAGTGAATAGATATAATTGGTAGATGTGCATAGATATGTGTATTTGAATTTCCGAACTAAACGACCGAAGACAAGATAAGGAAAAATAGGTTACTGAATTGAATGAATGAATGAATGAAATGATTTTTTTTAAACGAGATAGATTTAATTGCATCTTTCTTACCTTTAGCACTCAAAACTTGTCTTTTTGCTGTTGCAACGGTTTAATCTCTCTCTCCCCCTACGATTATTCAATTACTGCTGTATTTAATTCAATAGGTGGTATATTTTTTTTAAAAGAAAGGTCTTCCACTCTAAAATTGCCGTGGTGTGCTCGGTGGAGCTCTGTCACTGAGGTAAGCCTGGACACAGCCGGTCCATGTGCGAATTTCGGAAACGGCGGGGGTGACAGCTTATTTGCCATCTATTTTAGACACCTCCCACCCGAAATTCAGCTCTCAGTTGTTGAATTTTTTGTCTATCTTATATTACAACTTTAAAAATGTATCGATAATTGTTTTATAAGAAATAATTTCCAAAGAAAATCGTTTGTCATTTCTTTAAAGATAAAATAGAACGAAAAAGAATCTAAAATACAAAAGCGGAGAAAGAGAGAAAAAGTAAGCTTTTTTCCTATAAATGGAAACGCATAATTTAACTTCTTTTTTCGTTTGAAATAATAAATGAATGAATGAATGAATGAAAAATAAAGAAAAGAAGAAATAAACTTGAAGAAATCTTTCCCAATTCTTTTCTTGTTTTAAATTTACCTTTTTTTGCTAAGGATTGTACGTGCCAACACTTCAGTCACCAGGAAGAGCGAAGCCCAGGGAATGAGCGATCGAATGAATGAATGAAACTACAATGGGAATATAATAAATTTATCCTTCGTGGGATATTGGATATCTGAATAGGTTAAACAAGAAATGGGGGTGGCGGGAAGAATAACTCATGAAATGAAGTAAATAACGAATAAACCTTTATTTTCTTAGGAAACTTTTTTTTAGATATTTATTAAACTCTTAAACGACAATTAAAAAAAATTAAAGCATTCGTATTGAACACTAAAATTCAAAGAAATGTTTTTACTCTTTATTTTTAAAAAAATCATCTTTTATAGTTTTTGCAAAAAATAAAACAATTAAATGATAAAAAAAATAACAATTATGTCGTTAGGTAAGACGCGCTCTGGTCTATCAACCTGCTCACCCCTGCGCTTTTCCACCAATCTTCCAATTTTCACACAATGAATTTGTATTACAATTGATAATCTCATGAAAGAATGGACTCGTCCAACGAGAGCTCACGAGACTTGAAAATGGCGAGGGGAGTGATAAGCAGACGCGCAGAACTTGTGATCACCGTTGCGTGGTTGCTGGCCTCCTCAAAGCAAAGTCGGGATCCTAACAAAAGATGAAGAACGAATTACAATTAGGAAAAAAACTTAATGATCAAATTAAATGATTTAGTAACAAAAGCAGGATAATTTGTTAAGTTTTTCTTTCTTTAATTCGAGGGACTTTTTTCTATGCGTGTCTTGTTATAATGGTGTGTTTGCCGTGATAAGGCTTTTTTTTTTCGAATTTGAATCTGACGCAAATGGGGAGGAGAGTTAAAACAACTGATAGACAGAGGGGCAAAAGGAACAGAATAGGCTTACACACAGAGAAACAAAAAAAATATTAGATATGTAGGGAGAGATCAAAAGAGAAAGTGGCCTTGTCATATTTACCTTCACTTGCGACCCACAACGATACGAAACATTTTTATTTCTCACTTCCTAAAAAAAACAAAACTTGTTTGACTGGTGCTTTACGTGTTGATTTTACTACTGGATTTTGGTGAGTGCCGTGTTGTTATCAGTGTTTATGTTATTGTTGGATTGGAGACCTGGATGTATTAAAAATATGTAATATTTGCTTAAAGTGATGGATACCCCTCAAAGTGACAAGGGTTATTTTACAGTGAAAAAACAAAATTAAGATACCCCCATTTTATTTCTCTGATATTATTTGTAACAGCAAAACAAAGATCCAAATAACACAATTTTAAATTTAGCCGCTTAATTTAATTCAAACGATTAAACATAAATCCGTAAAAAAATTGTACCAAAAAATGTCACCCCAAAATATGAAGACAATCATAAAAGATGAGCGTCCGTTGCAGGTGGCAAACGAGGCATTTGCTCCTCCCTGGATCAAGCCTTCTTAGTGTGTTGGAAAGTTGAAACCTATTGAGACTGGAAATCAATAAGTCAATTTGAACCGTGACAGCTTAGGACGAGTCACAACTTAAGCACTTAGATATGATTGAAATCTTTTATTTAAAAGATAGCTATTAATCTTGCATGTCATTAATACTGAGTTCTAAACCCGATCCTCAGAGGGTGCCCTTTATAAAAATAAACAATGAATTTGACCATGATCCACGATTCACACTCGCAAGGATGTGGATAAATATCACCTTCACTAAAAGAATGTCTACAGAATTGCCAATATTCCGAATTTTACCCCCTCTTTAAAAAGTGGCAAGGAACGCTTAGGAGCCCATGAAGTGCACATACAAACGATAAAAATTGTATCTTTCTTCACTGATAAATACAAATAAAATCAAGTCGGGAAAAAGGAGGCTTGCTAATTAATGTGAATGAAAGCAATAAGTTTACATTCAAAACTATTCCCGTGTTCTCATTTAAAAATTCGAGTTCCAGTTACCTCATGACCAGTTAAATCGTCTTGTTGACATGTTGAGTAATTCCCTTCATGTCATATCTCAGAACAATAAGAATCAGCTGTGCCCCACCAAATGTTGTGCCGGATAACATGGTTCAAGAAGTAATCTCTGATCTTACCTTTTTGGTAGAAGTGGAACCAATGTTTATTTTCAAGATTCCACCTCTAGTTTGTAATGAGAATTGTCCATCTCTGAGAGTGTTTGTCAACTAAAGTTAAAAAGCTCAGTGTACCTAACTATTTTCCCCATACCTGGAGGCTAGAAGCTTTGTCATCCTTGTTATTTACTCATGACTGGAGAATACAGTGAATTTATGGATTTCCCAAAGTCATCAGTATAGAGTGAATACCAACTGTCTTTGGTAGAATCTAAACTTGGTTTACTGAAACCTTTTTCCGTGCTATAACACAATAAAAGAACTTGTAAATAACTAATAATAATTAGTTATGAGGGTTGGCTGAAAAGTTCATAGGCTGATCAAGATACTCTCATAGAATAGGATCAATTGAGCCTTACATTCATCATAGACCCCCTTCCACAGTTTAATTAGTTTGGGTTGGTTTCTTTTGTTTAATGGCATATGAACCTTTTTGGTTTATTTCATGCTAAAGCCATTCCTGCAGAAAAACAGCAGTGATGCTCTTGAACCTACAGTTGGTGGGATAAGGTGGTTCATACCTTTCACAAGAGCATAAGTCCAAAAGTGAATGTAATAACATGACTAGAGTTTGAACTTGCTTAATTTGAGGATGGAATCCAACATTTTAGACATTATGCTATGGGGACACTCCCACAATTTAATTAATACATCAAAATAATATTCTGCATTATATATATATATATATATATATATTGATGATGAAGTTTTTACTTTGAAATTAATTGAACCTGAAATATTATTTTGTATTGCAATAGCCCTCTAAATAAATACAATACAACGAAATAAAATAATTTGTGCAATGCTTCAAGCAAATTATAAAATACTTATATATATAATAAACCAGTGTGAATAAACAATCAGTTAAAAAATGTTCGATAAAAAGTGCTCAAATGCTAACCAACAGAGCAGTATAATAATTAGTTTGGTTTGGTTTTATGGCATATCAATCATTGTAGGTTATTTAATGCCAAATCCTGTTAAATATAAATTAAATATGATTTGTGAATGCATTTTGCAGATACACAGTTAAATGGTCAAACAGTTCTATTTCTAACAATTCAATTTAGCATAAGTCAACAAAGTTAAATAGTTCCAAGTATTGTTATGTATAACTGATAATTCAATTAAACATCAGTCATTTGTTTACACAGTTAAATGATCAAACAGTTCTATTTCAAACAATCTAATTTAGCATAAGTCATTTGTTTGCTCTCAGTTTAAGTGTCAAATAGTTCTATTTGATGCATAGGTAGGACCCTATCAGGTGCTATCACTCTGGACCAGAGAGCACTTAAGAGTGATTGCAATGAAGGGGTACTCTGTATTCCCCAAAGTTCCTGCATTACTGGAGCCTCACCATCAGATTGTTTAGTGTCATATCCAGAACCCTCTTGAGGTGGGGTCTTACCCCTCTGCAGAGTACAGTTGGTGTATCCGACAGCCCCAGCCAACTGAGCTGATAAAAATTAACATGTTAAAATTTCACCTTCTCACTATTATTTCATTGTAAGTTTCATGTATCATCTATCAAATTGAAGCAATTAGCAGATTTTAATTACTTTTAGTTTATATATATATATATATATATATAACAAAATAATCTTAGTGAGTTAAGTGAGAAACTAAAACTACTGGAAATTTTTTATTCATTTAAAACTTCATGATATTATTTTTGATAAGCATAATTCCTCTTTTAGAACTCTGAATATCTTCTATGTTAGACTAGACAAATTTAATTTTAACATTAAAAATATATGAAAAAATAATTTTTTATTCATTTAAATAACAAAAAATCTTAAGGACTTGTTAATAAGTATTCATATTTATAGACAGTCACTGTAATTCATCACCTCTTAGTGCATTTGGTTGTGGCTTTGCTTAAGTGCTGGACTGTGACATTGAACTCTAGTTGTGTTATTACATTCACTTTTGGACTAATACCCTTGGGAAAGGTATAGAATCCCCTTATTTCCCAGCTATGTGTTAAATTGTACACTTACTGTTTTTCTAGAAGGATTGCTTTAGTATTAAAAATCCCATGAAGGATATTAAACAAAAGGAACCAAACCAATATCAGAGACATAAAGGATAAGGAAATATGATTTTGATTCTCACCAAGTGCTTAAACTTTATTATTATTTTTAATATGAGCTGTTATAGAAATAATGAATCAAGTTCCAATCAAAAGCAACTAAAACTAAAAAGATGATAAAAATTACCAGTCAAAATTAATAGGAATCATAACTGAATCATTATTCAGTAATTTACGATATATAAACATTGTTTGCTTATGATTTTTTTTTAGCCTAGACACTCATTGTTGAGTGTAATAGTGTTTTACATAGATAAAGAGCTTTAAAGAAATGAAAGTAATTTTAAAAAAATTATAGATTTAGATTTTTTTTTGGTGAAAATGTTATATATATCAAATATATATTTTTTCTTTGACACTTGTTCATATGAACAACTTTCATTAAAAAAAAATGTAATATATATATATAGCTTTACTGTTGAGAAATGCAAGAAAGAATCAATAATTTTATAGTTTTGTTGAATTTTGTTCTGAAATTTTCACTAAATAATATCAATCTAGAGAAACATTGGGTTAAGTGTATTGATAAAAAGGGTTGCAAAACAAATGTTTGGGGAGCAAGATAAATGATTTATTTTCATGAATAATTGATTGATTTTAACAGCATGTCAACTCAGCTGGAGTTATTTTATGCTAAGAGGTTAGGGAATTGTGTATGTTTATATTTATATTTTTTGTGTAGTTTCTGAAGAGTTTTTCTGCACATGGTTATATGATATTAGTATTCCTATCTAATTCAAAAAATTTGCAAACAGATCTATTTGACCTATAGATGGGATACTATCAGGTCAGAGTTCACCTGGATATAATAAAGGGATACTACATGCTCTACGGATCTCCTGAACTAGAGCCTCACCATTGGATGCAGTTTAATGTCATACTTGGGACATTCCTTTGTGGATGTATGTGTGGAGGGGTCTTACACCTCTGCTGAGGATACAATCATCTTATTCTAAGCCCTGCCAATGGAGTAGTATTTTTCATTATTAAGCTCCAGATATATATATATATATATATATATATACATATATATATATATATATATATATATATACATATATATATATATATATATATATATATATATATATACATATATATATATATATATATATATATATATATATATATATATATATATGTGTGTGTGTGTGTGTGTGTGTGTGTGTAGTTAGGCAGCAGTCATCCATTTAAGCATGTTTCATTAAATAAGACAAATTTTGTCTGCATAATTTAATTAAGATCCTTTCAAGTTTTCTGATAAGTATCTTAGTTTCAGGTTTTTTTCCTGTATTCCTATAGTGTTCCCTTTTAAATAGCATTCCCTTTTTAAATACATCAGTTACCTTGTTTTATCCAACTCTGTGTTCCAATATTTTCGTTATGGTATAAACTTTCAAAACCTTTGAAAACTCTTTTTTATTTAAAAAATACAAACACACCTTACACTAGTAAGCAACCCCGGATGATGGCCTATGAAGGGTCCGAAAGTGCTCAGGACAATTTTGGGAAATTCATCTACCAATTCCAACTTAAAACTAAGATACTTATCAGGAAACTTGAAAGGATCTTAGATAAATTATACAGAAAAAATTTGTCTTTATTATTTAACACACACATATATATATATATATATATATATATATATATATATATATATATATATATATATAAATAAATATAAAATTAACTTAGATCGCGAGTCGAAAATCTTCTAATGATCCGATAAGGTGAAACTTTAGTAGAAGATTTTCGACTTGCGATTTAAGTTAATTTTATAATTGGCTCCACTTGTGTTGAGCACTTTAGTAATTGTAGCATTGCAGGATTCACGGAAGGTTTTTAGTTTTCTTTTGACCACTGACTGCGTATCCCTTGATTTTTTTCAAGGGGTCGGACGAAGTTGGCCTTTTCTTTCTTTTTGACCTATAATTTTTTTCTTTTTCCCTGGGCGGTGATTCGAGATACTTTTATCTCTTGTTCCTGGCAGGGTTTTTTTTGTTTTTCTCTGGTACCGTGAATGCTGGTAGATATTAGATTAGTAAATATATATATATATATATATATATATACCTATGCAATTTTATGCACGTGCATTCACACACCAAAAAAAAAAAAATCAAAAGTTTTGTCCTTTCCACAAAGCCTTTAGTCTTTATCAGATGATAATTCTGGGGCCAAAGCATCATTATCACTAATTCAGAAAACCCCAGCTATATCTTATAATGTCAACAGGTTTTGTTGGTTTTCTATCACCTTGTGATGAAAAAACAGCCTTTTCATGTATTTTTTTGTTGTATTCATAACATTTTGGTCAATGCATGTGAGCTGTGAGCTCCTTCTACCTGGAGTTGTAGAATTTGTTAATGGGTCCTATAAACTCTTTATATTGTATACAACTGCTTTTAAAAATTTTTATGGGGTATATAGAAGGGTGTTTATTGTGGTTGTGTATATTGTTCTTGGGAGATTCTGAGGTTTGTAGACTGACTCCTTTTCTTCTTATCCCATTCACTTATTATCTGTTGAAGCTGTCAGGGAATTAAGGATGGAAGGAAAAAGGCAGGGATACCTTTAGACTCAAATTTTATTTTTTGGGTTCATGGTTATTCTGTGGTGTCAAATGTTTTCCTGAACCAGTAGAAATAGTAGGGCTCCCCAGATAAGGCATTGGAAGAACATAAGGAAATTATTTTTTGTAAATTGTAAGTGGAGGGTCCGTCCTATGCCTCAATGTTACAAGCAGGAGACACTGTTTTGCTAAGCTCCAGGTCTTAGCCAGCATGTGCGCTCTCTATTTGCAGCCAAGAGAAAAAGGTCCATCCAGTCAAGGTGATAAAAGCTTCTGAGAGAGTTTCTCTTTAGTGCCAGGAAAGCCCTCCTTTTAGGCATATGTCGATTTTGCTTCCTATCAGAGGCCTCCTGAAGAAACTGTTACTTTTGCATTTATTTATTTTATTTTTTATGTTATTGTCTTTTTAATCTTTCTTTTTAATCCTTACATGTTCACTGTTTTGAAATGTAGTTGTAATGAGCATTGATTAACTTTTGTAAAGATAACAAAAAACAAAACAAATCAATAACAACAAAAAAAATCTTCAAGTTTCACCTCCTGTAGTTGGTTGTTGTTGAGATATTGATAACTTAGTGCTGGTTTTCTTAAAGGAGATATTGTACCAAAGGAGCAAAGGTTGAGTTGAAGAGGGAGTAGTAGATTGTAACATACTAATTAATATTTTTTTTAAATTGGTAATCTTTGTTTTTATGTTAGTAAAGAAAAGAAATAAGTAAAAGCCATTCCCTCTTGGCCAATTACAAAATATGTATCTTTAAAAAAGGGTTTTAATTCATTAATTTCTCTTTCCATTATTTAACCTCTAATCATTTATGTAAATAACCTCTTATCTTATAAATAAGATTAAAATATATGTTTGGTGTTAGCAAAGATGGACATGACCATGGTAATAAAAACAAGTATGTTTAATATCTCGGAATATGGTTGACCAAAGGTGGTCATGATTGTGTTCATGAAAAGAGACACGTTTAACATCCAGAAACATGGTTGACTATAGAAGGTCATGACTGTAATGATTAAAAGAGACATGTTTAATATCCAAGAACATGGTTGACTAAAGAGGGTCATAACTGATGATGAAAAGAGACAGGTTTAATATAGAGAAACATGGTTGCCCAAAAGATAAGATGTCTGTCATGATAAAATGAGACATGTTTAATAATCAAGAACATGGTTGTGATTGTGATGATGAAAAGGGACATGTTTAAGATCCAGGAACATGATTGACTAAAGAGAGTCATGACTGTGATGATGAAAAGAGATGTTTAATATACAGGAACATGATTGACCAAAAAAGGTTGTGACTTGTCATAATAATAAAAAAAAAACATGCTTGATATTCAGAAATATGGTTGATCAGAAAGAGTCACAGTGAAAAGAAACATGCCTAATATTCCTGCAGTATTGTTTGACCAAAGAGGTTCATTACTGTCATGATGAAAAAAGACATTCCAATATTCTGTATCATAGCTCGACCAAAGAGGTTCACAACTGTTATGATCAAAAGAAATGTCTTTAAATGTGATATGATTATATGAAGATATGACATTTGGCATCATGTGACTTAGTAATTTTCTTAGGTGTGACAGAATTTATCAAAAAATGAATATATTGATATGTCCAGTAAAACATTTGTATATCATTCGCAAAAAGCATCTATTTGCAAGGTGTATTTACTCAGGTTTTTGAGTTTGCAGTGTTAGGTGCTGTAACTCATATTAATAGAAATTGTCAGAAAATCTTATACCTTGTCTGAACTAGCAATGGAATACTTTTAAAATCAGTAATGATATAAATAGAGAACACATTTTTATAGTGCTTTAAAAATTCCTCTGAAAGATAGTCACTCATTTTGTTTTCTTGTCTGAATGACCTTTTGTTGAAAGAATAGCAACAATAGAAGAATCTGAATTGAAAGAATTTGGTTTCTTCTCTGATTTTCTTTTTTAAATAGCAAAACTGACTAAAGCTCTTTGTTTGCAAAGATACCAGAATTTACTGAACAATTTTTTAAAAATATCTTAATTATAAGAATCTTGGATTGTAAGATTGTTCAGGGAAGACAAGTTTCAGTTAGCACAAAACAAAAAATATTTATGATCTGGGATTATAATATTGTTCAGAAGAAACAATTTCTAATCAGGTTTATGAAAGAGGATTTTCTCCACTGTATGCTAATCTTAATCTTAATCTAATCACAATTATTTCAAGGTGTACTGGTGTTAAGTTCATGACTGGAAAATAAGTTGCAAGGTACGCTATGTTAGGCGACAAAAATTTAAAAAGTCATTCAAAAAGAAAAAAAAAAAAGAAATCGCATAACTTTGACTTCTTGTTTATGAAAAATGTATGAGAAGAAAAGCATTTTAATTTATAGTATTAAAATAAAAATTAAGTAATATTTTAATAAAATGAAGGTTGATAAAAGTGTTTTAATAAAATGATTTAGTAGTAGTAGTAATATCTTTATCGTCAACAAAATTTACTTATTACATTTTTTATTAAATGACTTGATTGTTATAAATTAAAATGCTCCTACCTTTTTTTTTTTACAAGAAAGTATTTATTTTTTTATAACTTTTGAATTATTTACTAAGCTTTGCTTAGTTGAGACACGAGGCTTCTGTATGGGGCACCCAATGAGGAACCTACCAATAATGGTTAGCTAACCGTTACATCACATTATGACCTTTTTTCCGTGTCCCCTCACAATCATTAAGTTACTACTCAATTTATAAATATCTTTTCGCTTTCACCTTCCTTTTTGTTAGTTAAATTTAGAAGTTACTAAACTTCAAGCGTTTAAAAAAAAGTTTTAAGAAATGAATAAAATACAATTTATAAGACATTTGTTATCTGGAGCAATGTAGTAATTTGATACTAAGCCTAGTTTGGCACAAGGACCAAAAGGATGAAACACCTATAGAGAAATGAAGTCTAAGTCATTAGCAACTAGTAAGATTAGTTCGATAACCATTATCCCAACACGCGAGTTTGGTTAATGTAATATTGAAAAAAAAAGTTTTCTTTTCTCCTCTGCAAAATACTTTTTATCATTCGAACTGGAAAAAACTTGTATATTTTAAAAAATCACTCATCAAAATGTATGCTTAAAATAAACGATAGGCTTTTACGCCTAAGCATATCAAATTTTTAAAAAATCCCTCAGAGACTGTAAAAAGAGTACCTGCAAAAATAAACAAACAAAAAACACTGTAAAGTTTACAATATAAACTTAAAAGTTATTTTATCGGGGAGGAAAATATTTTTGAAACGTTTTTATTTTTATGATTTCTAATATATATAATTATCTGTACAAAAGTTTATTTTTTATGGATAATAAAAAGAAGAAAAAAAATGCACTTTAGTCGTATTAGTGACCGCAAACCGAATTTGCCGGTAAGGAAGTAGCTGCGGCTGTTAAAGGGAAGTGTCACTGGCTATTAAATTGAACGTACTCACCTGGTCTACATCCTTATAACCTTTTTGTGTACTTTCGTACACATAGCGCTCAACTGCTGCTTTTGCAACGTTTTCATCTGAATTTAATGATTATTGCGCAATATTCCATCTTATAAGAGCTGACAGGTTACCTGCAGAAAAGCTCGAAGGTCCAGATTTTGCCGATTTTAAAAAATACATCGCGTGAGTGCGTACTACTACTAATGCTTTCGATTTTTCGTGTTACTTCGTTAAAAGGCATCTTGTGCTTTACGTTTATTGCTACTTGTTTAAAAGTTTCCATGACTAACCATTTCGACGCTGTGAAAAAGAAAAAAGTAATAAAATGACTTTGATTAATTTAAATTAACACAAAAAACAAGGGTAAAAACTACTTAATCAAAGTAAAAAAAAACAAAACAACTTAAAAAACAACACGTTAACGAGTCACGATGCTGGCCATAAGTAAAACTGAAAAAGCTACCGAGTCTGAACATGTGATCGTTATTGTAATATGATTTAAATAGCAAACGGTATTATTAGGTGAAAAAATCATTCTTTTTGTTAATTCTAAAGAATTTTCTTTATAAAAATTCGTCAATGTGTTTTTATTTTCATTTTTTTAAATATATTTTATTTGGGCTGTACAGTCCACATGTTTTGCGGTTCCGTAAGAAACGACTTTACACTATCAACATTTTATTTGAAAATAAAACAATAAAAACATTTTCTTCTGAATGATAAAATCAAATTAAAATTACAAATAATTAACTTATCATAAACTTTTATGATCGAGCTTTTCTTAAATTATTTATTTTCATTAAACCTTTTCTTTTTCGCGTTGTTGACCACCACTTTAGAGAAGACATTTATTATTTTTTTTACTTGAGAGAGTAATATTTAAAAATATAGTTTATTCTTTTAATTTTTAGTTGTTGCGAAAACAAAGTTTTATTTGTTTTGTTTTGTTTTTTCACGTTAATATTTTTAACTTAATTTTGAGAGATTTAAAAAAAAAAAAGTATTACAATATTTATTTTTTCGTATTGCTTAGTCCGAATGGTTACAGTCTTGTTCAATATTGTAACCAGCATTGAACGCGTGGACCTTCAGCAACTGCTACACTAATTTTTGTTGTGGTCAACTCAGGAACAAATTTAATAACTTGGAAGGAAAAAAAAAAGAAAAGTTTTCTTTTACTCAAGTGAAAGTTACCAATGCTGGTTATAATTCATGATATGGTCATAATCTCTTTTTTTACCGAGTCGCCAACTTAGTAGTGACCTAAAAAAGTCGGTCTAATAAAATTTTGGCCTTAAAATCGATGCAGTGTTTTTCTCTTTTGAACAAAATATTGATTTGAACTTTATATTTGAAGTTGTCATGTATTTAGAATTTATACATTTTTCATATCATTTATTAATTAAACTATTTTGAAATATTTTAAAGTGTTTGATCCCTCTACAAAACTGAAGTGTTTTAAATTTTGTAGGTAGCATTTTACTATAGCGTTTGAATTCAGTGGTTGCATATTTTATCTGATAGATGTATCTTAGGTGGGTCTCTCATTTGGCCAAGTTTATTGTCATTTATTTTTATAAGAGTTCAAGTTATGGGGGGGTAAAGTTTTATTGATTGCAGTATTCTGACAAAGTAGTTTCATCGAACCCAGGAAAATGAAAAAAAGATTTCATCAAACCTATCTTTTTGTCGAACTTGGATTAAAATTTGAGGTTCTTTTAACTGTCTAATTTTTATTAACTATTAAGAATTTATATCAAAGATAATTTATACTTAAAAATACGGAGTTTCCGTCCATGGATTGGTACATTTTTAAAACAAAAGGTTTTTAATGGTGGACTAAGCACCACATATGAATTCTGCCGTTAAAGTCCTGAACTTTGACCTATGACCTCTTGATTTTTTGATTACTTGAAATCAATGATTTAGAATCAGAGAAGGTGGATGAAATTGAGCTGGCAAACAGGAGTTCTCTATCTAGAGTGTTCATATGGGGGTGGAGAATCTATTTTCCAAAATCACCTACTTGTTTTTGCTATCATAATGTGATGTTTAGCTAGAACATTTTCTTATCAGCCTATTCCATCTGTAAACTAGTTAGGCTAGCATACCATTGTTAGAGAATTTGATTCTTAATTGGTTTCTCATATCTCAGGCCTTGTGCCAAACTAAGCTAAGTAAATGTCAACTTTAATGTGTGACCTTATCAATCTGGTTTTGATTTCACTATCAGTTATTTGTGTTAACAGCTGGTGAATCATATAAATAGTCCGACAAATTTTGCAAAATGGTGATGCAAATATAAAATAGGTGTATCTATTGTATATAAAGTTGGTTGTGTGCATTTATTTAATAAAATAGCGTTGTCAAAATAACTGTTGTTAACATTAGTGATTTGTTTACATTATTATCACTTAGGGTTAGTAACATGTCTTTTATATCTTGGCCAATTTAACAGTTCTTACTTAAATGGAGATAATTCATATATTCAGTGTAAAAAATGAAATCGTGACAATAATCATTTCCAATGGTCTTTTGTGGTCTTAATAAATAAGAGATTGTTTTGTTGATAGCTTCTTTGAGTAGCTTAGATATTCAGATAAAGCCACTCTCTGTTCTGAAATTGGTAACAACCTTGGCTTTAAATCACAGTTTTGACTAATAAAGAGGAATAAGCAACTATTGAGAATTTTTTGAAAATTTAACAAATCTAAAATTTAATTTCAGCAGTGATTATCTTGTAAAGCATTGTTCATAAAGTTATTCAATTTTTCTGTTTAATAATGGATTTATTTATCCTTAAGGATTTTATTTTTTTGTCCTAGAAGGTAATGTGGGGACTTGTAAAATTATTACTTTTGGTCATAGGAATATGTGTAGTAAAAAGAATCTAACTTTGCCTTAATGCTTATTTGTTCTTTATCATTTTCCTAAATTTTCTCACACCTAGATTTCTCTGGGAAAACTTTAATACAATTGTATTATGTCTGTGGGAAATATGTCTCTTTAAATTTGATATACTCTAAGAGAAAAAACTTTTTGTTTCTTGTTGAACTAAAATAAATCTAATCATCGATTAGATTTTATATAAAAGAGATCCTCTTTTTTATCATGGGAAGAGAAAAATGTTCCTTTTTAAAATATGGAATATAGTTCTAATGAAGATTTAAAAAAAAACTTTTATCTATATAATTGCAAATTTGTTAAGTTAATTGATATTTAGTAATTACAGTTGAGTTAATTTTATTTTATTTATTTTTTTAGTTTTATTGTTTTTATAAAATATATATCCACAATGTATATTATGTCTTGTTTTGTCTTCAAGTTTTATATAAGTGTTATTGGCAAAGTATGAAAATTAAGTATTTTGTAGAATTCCTTATATTTTTTGGCAAATAATGAAATATGCTTATTTCATCTTGACCAAGGCTATCCAAGTAAAGGCCTGGCAATCATGCACCTTGAGTCTGACCAAGCCAATTAAGTGGCAACCTAAATTACTATTAACCTACAAATATTAAAAAATCTAGGGAGGAAATTAGCTAATTAGCATCTAATAACTATCACTAAGAATCAATTGTTATTTCTTATTGATCAGTTGGCAGGGAAAATGTACCTATATAAATCAATTAGAAAAGGATTTCAACTTTAATTACTCATTAATAAAAGGCATCAAAATAATGAGGCTTGGAAAAATAATAATTCTGTTGAATGAAGAGCCATGCCAAACATTTTATTAGTAATTTAGGTCAACACATGTCAAAGACTCAAGCTGCATGTGTACCAGGCCTTTGCTTGGGATAGCCTTGATTCTGATCTTTATGCACTTCACCAAAGGATTTTAATGGTATACATTGGTATTCCCTAGAATGTCTAGCCTTTTTTGTTTAATGTTGTCTCATATAATAGACACCAGAGATTGGATATTTTATTATCTAATAGAAATGTATGAAACAAACTAAATAAATATTCTGATGAAAATTATCTTATTTTACTCTCTTATTTATTTTGCTGTCAGGTTCAGTTCAGCTTAAAAACATGCTTTAACTACATATAGTTTTATTTAATATCTATCTTGAAAGCTGAACAAGTTTCAAAGTGTAAAGGTCTGTGTTTTGAGGTATCCTTCCAATGATACTGAATCAAAATATCAAAAGGATTGGGATTCACTGACAATGTGCATCCACAAAGGAAATAAAGCTTTGATAACAAACAGATAATAGTTGATCAATAGTGGTAAAAGTAGCTTTGTTGTAGTTTGATCATTTAATCTAAAGAATAACTTAAAAATGTTTTCAGATTATTTTATACTTTGTCTTGTCATTTTAGGCTCTCTATAGAATGTCCAGCTTTCACATTTTGCTTGTAACATTAGCATTTGTGAGATTAGATGTGATTTATACAAAGGATTTTTTAAAGCTAAATATTCACAGCTGTTACTTAGATTTTACTGGTATAAGATGGACATTCATAGTCATTGTGGCTGTGATGACTACTAGTTGGTTCAAACTTATCACAGTTACTCAAACTAGTTGAACTGAGATATATTGCTTGATATTCTCAGAATATAAGAATATTTTTCATAATGACTAAAATAATTTGATATTTCATCTTATAACAACAAAATGAGTTGTCTGTCAGTTAGGTCACTTTGGTTATAAAACTTTAAACTCTGGTAACAAAAAATGCAAGACCAACTTTTTTTCTTAATAAAAGTGTCAATTAAATTTCATTCATTTTACTTTTTTTCCATTGGAGCTTTAGTGTTATTTCCACTCATATTAATCTCTATTAATAATTTCAAAAAGTTTGTCCATCTGTCTCGTATGCATATTAAACAGTTTGCTACCAATTTTGGAAAAAGTTTTAACTTAAAAACTATTCTTCATCATGAGGAAAGAGAGTCTCTAGCAATAAGCAATCAATATGAAGCCTTGTTGCTGAAAGCCATAACTAATCAGAGAATTTGAATGTCTAAACTTCAATAAGGAAAACAAATTTTCTTATTAAAATAGTTATTCACATTTGATGAGACATTATTAATTTGGTTTATAAGTAGTTCTTCAGGTTGCAGATGTGAAATAAATATATAGCTTTTAGAACTAACAATCTGAAAAATCCCCCAAATGTTTAAGTTAATAAAGGTATCACTGACTTAAAAATATTTCTCTACCAGATTTCATTATATTTTTCACAAAACTATATGAGTTTTGTAAGATAATATAAAAATATAATTGGTAAATCTCACATGTTATCATGATTGTTCTTTTATGGTAATATATATCATAATTGTTCAATTTTTAATTGACAGCAAAGATTGACAATAAAGCTATGATTTAAATTTTAAACTCTTACCCAATGTAAATGGATACTTTAGCTAGTAAAACTATAAATAAGATGGATTTTTTCCCCCTTTTTTAAATTTTAGATTGCCAGGTTGCAGCATGCATCCAGACTATCAATTTGACTGCTAGCCTATGAGAAGATGGGGCCTGGCTCTTTTGATTCAACCTTTCACACTTTGGAGCCACTTAATAATGGCAATAACACAGATGTGGTCACCGAGACTCACCAGAATGTTGGTGCTGCTCTTCATGCTTGTCTTTTACTGCGAGTTCCTGCACTACTATTTTGTCCTCATCCTCTGCACGTGGCCAGCACTCAGTTCCCAAAACGAGGATATCACCATAGCCAGAAGCTCTCAGAAGCCACTGAAAGCAATGGTTATAGCTGATACACATCTTCTTGGTAGCAGAGAAGGACATTGGTTTGATAAGATCAGGAGGTAAGTATTTGATTTATTTATGTTTTCTTCATTTAAAAAAATTTTTGTTCATTGATTAGGTATTTTTCAACCTATACTAAAAACATTTTAAATGCAATATAAAATACAAACCATTTTTAAATAGATCTGTTTAAAAATGGTTTGTATTTGATAGGATCATGTACAAAAGAAAATCCTATTAAGAAATGATTGAATAAAAATGTAAATATGATAATACAATGAACACAATTCCTTAACCTGTAGGCATAAAATAACCTTACACAAGTTGACATACCATTAGAATCCATCATTTAAAGATATTTTTAAAAAGTATAAGATCTAAAATAAAAATTGAATTATAATTATTTCAATATATTTATAGGGTTTCAAATTGACAAAATTTGGACTAAAGATGTGGTAACACTAGAAACATAAAAACGATGTTATCATATCAGTAGAATGTCTCATGATTCCTTATTGAAACCTGGTTGCTAAAACAATGTTAAAAGCTTTGTGTGTGTGTATATATATATATATATATATATATATATATATGTGTGTGTGTGTGGTTTGAGAAAATGGCATGCACTTATCTTATAATGCTTTGTGTTTCCATAATAACAGAATTTCTCATTAATCTGTACTGAAATTGGCATAATTTGTAGCCAAGCTAAACTCATCACCAAGGTATGCTGATAAACACAGATTCGATTGAATCTCTCTTGCCATTGATCCCTTGGTAAGTTCTGTAGATGGCATCCTATGTCCTAACATATCTGATGAATGTAAGTTTTTACTGGTGTGTCCATGCGTAGAAGTTCATAGGAGAATGTCACTTATGAGTTTGTCCTTACTTCCCAACAGTGCCCAGCATGTCTTTCTCATCTTGACTGGTTTGCACAATGGGAAGTAAGTGGCCATACAGCTGCTGTCTTATGGGGTGCTACTTTAAGGATTTGTTCAAAACAGCACACAGCATCCTTGTGTAGTTCCCATTTAGCTTTTTTTCCAGGAGTTTCATTAAAGTTCAAGTGGTGCAACTATACAATGGTACTGGCATAGCTACAGCTTGAAAGAATACCTGTTTTATTTTATAAGAAAGATCAAATTTTCATATAGTCATTAAACTGTTGATTGTTGTCCATGTTTTACCTGTGTGAATGTTGATATCGTTTTCAGTAAATGTAATATTGTTACTGACATATGTGAAAAGACTTTGATGTCATTACTTGTGAGTTTAATTCTCATATGACTGCCCTGTATTTCTGGGTTTTAAACTAAGCCAAACATTGTAAATGAATACTCTGTACTAACAAGGACTGAAAATTGAGTTGATGAAACTTTGATCTCACTTTCGAGAATATGAAGCAGTTAAATTTTCCAAACAATTTCTGGTAAATTAATATAGGTTTACAAATCTATGTTAGCACTGAATATATCAAGTATGTCTATAGCATGAGCTATTAAATGATAGAATTGTCTTTTAATGGAATTGAAATTTAATTGAAAATCAAATAAATCTGTTAGTTAAGCAGATATCTTAATTGTATATGTCAAATTTCCAAATTGAAACCTACATCTCTTGGTTTGTGAAACTACTGATTCAAACTTGAATTACAAAAGCTTGTAAAAAGTGATACTAAAAATGCATATAACTCTACTATTGATTTACTAGGAATGTGTCACAAGATGATGAGTCAGCAATCTGCTGATTTCCTCTTCATTTTGTTTTCTGTGATCAAGTCTAACCTGGTGGGTTTTGTGTGATCAGGTCTAACCCAGCAGGTTTTGTGTGGTCAAGTCTAACCCGGCGGGTTTTGTGTGGTCAAGTCTAACCCGGCGGGTTTTGTGTGGTCAAGTCTAACCCGGTGGGTTTTGTGTGGTCAAGTCTAACCCGGTGGGTTTTGTGTGGTCAAGTCTAACCTGGCGGGTTTTGTGTGGTCAAGTCTAACTCGGCGGGTTTTGTCTGCTGTGTTTCCTTAACTGATCTCTCTCTCATTAGACAACCTTATCAATTGAAGCTCCCTTCATTCATCCAACCACACTGATGTAAAGCTTAGTGTAGATGCTAATTGCCATAATGCAATATACCACAGGACTTCTAGTATCTACTGCTGGTCTGCTGAACTTATTATGCTTGGTTTGAATTCACTTTTCCTTCTCATAGAATGGTTGCTTGACCAAAGCGAGAGAACCCAGTTTGCTCTATTATTGATTACTAATAGAAAAAAAAATGCTCTTTGGTATTTCTTCTGTTAGTTTTTGTAAAACAAAAAATTCAAAAAAGATCTTTTAACTTTTGTGATATTTAAAACATTTAGATGTTGATGCTAGAATTAGGAGCAAAATGTCAAAACTTATTAGGGCAATTTTTTGCTGATTACCGGGTATTGGCATGATGGTTAGAGTTTTTGCTAATGGCCTGGTAGACCTAGGTTCATACCAAAGACTCAAAAAATGGTACTTGATGCCTCCTTGCTTAACACTCAGCATTATAAGGTAAGGATCAAGGGTAAAGTGGAACAATCCAGGGAATGGAGTAGCACCCTCCTGTACACCTTGGTGTAGTAGCTATCGAAAAGGGAACCTTTGGGTCACCCTCGACTACGGTCACCAACTTTACTTGCTTACATTATTTTGCCTTTTGCAGTACATAGTCACACATGTAGGCTGCTATATACTGTTTATAAATTGTAAAGCTTTGGTGACTATTGTTTAGTTTATGTAGAAATCTTGACAAAAAAAATCACTTTTAACCCCAACTCATGATTGAAGACAGCAGGTTTATTATATGAATTAAAATATAATATAATAAATTTATTACAAAAATAGTGAAAAATAAGCAATGCATGTTGTGTCTCATTTATTCATTTCTACTGAGTCACTTCTAACTACTCACAATTTCTATAATAACTATTTTAAGACAGAATTGAATTGTTAGTGAGAGAGAGAATAGAATTTGTAGCTCTTTGCAGACTTGCTGGTATATGTTGACAAAGGAGGCTAGTATATTCCTTATTGACCACTGTTGTTAATATCTAATATACTTATTGGGAAACTGCAAAGATGATGATAAATCATTTGTAGCAAATATTTTTATGTAAATCTCTACAAAAGAATCACAAGAAAATGATTTTTTGTAGCATTCTTACTGTTCGAGATTCATATTTATATATTTTCTCCTCAAACTCTGTTATAAATTTGATTGTTTATTTGTTACTAAATACTAAAAAAAAAACATTACAAAGTGTGTGACCTATTTCACATGAACCATTTTAAGCAGGTCAAAGAATGTACCAAATGACTCTGAGTATTTCTTGTTAAATGTGTTTGGAAAAAATGTTTATTGTCTCATAACTTGACACGTGATTGGTCTTCTACAGAAATTTGGGTAACCTTAATATAGTGTATATATTCTACTGTAAATATTTACTCCGGTTCACATCTAATATTTTTTTTTAAAAAGAGCAAAATGTGATCTTTCTCTTTGGCAGTTATTATAAATTTTGTTTGATACCCTTAAGTATTTGCTGTGATTATTATGTTGTTATTCTTGTCAGCACTTGTTGGATAATATTTCATTGAATGTTTTTGTATTGTAACATTGTTAGCAACAGTGGAAAAATCATTTTAAAGACTTCCAAGATCTTTCTGCAATAATAATTTTTAATGTTAAAATATGAAGATAATTTTCAAAAAATTGTTGGCTGAATTTATGTGATGAATTTTTCATATGAATAAATTTGTCATTTTGATCTGTTTCAATCTATGTATAGTCCAACCTTCTTCAGGTGTTTATCTTCTTAGTCATGTAAGTGTATTACTCTCTTTCTCTCTCTCTCTCTCTATTTATATATATATATATATAGTTATGAATAACTAACCCTATTCAGGGTAACAGACTACTGATAAGGGTCAATCAGTGGGTATGACTGATATCAGCAGGAAAGTAGAACATTAAATGACTGGGTGCCATCCATGTAACCCTCCATCTCCATTCACCACATACCAAAATCAGCAGGTACCACAGTTTGTAAAAGAGGAGTTGCTGATTGGCTGAAGGAAGGCATGTGACAAGGACTACTTTTTGTGTGCCAAAAATATGAGTTTGCCTGAAGGACATTTGGGGAAATCTTTGGAGAGGGATGCACACAACGACCAGCCAATTCAAGAATACAAAGTGGTTACACAGCATGAGAAGATGTCATGAGAAAAAAAAAAAAAAAAAGAAAAAGAACTACAAGGACAGATTGTGAAGGCCACCCATTATGATGATGATGATGAAGAAAAGTAGCAAAAGACTATATGAGAAGGTTGAGGGTGAAGAAATTACTGCCCGGCCTGTCTGTTAAATAACAGTAAGAGAAAAAGAAAGGACAGACTTTTGGTCATGAACACTCTTGACTCATTGCAAACAGCATGAATGAGATAAGTAAAGACTGTTATACCTCATTCCTTTCCACTCCTCTTCTCTGTTCCATTATATACATCTAAGCAGTGAAATATACATAATTGCAAGCATCATTTCACTATCAAACTAATAAGTAAATTGTTTTCATTTTAAATTGTCCACTTGTAAATTTCATGTTCATTTCACAGTGAATAATTTTTGTTTTATCATTCCTTTGGATCATTTTCAATTTTTTTTACTTCAAGAATTTCAGTCCCATTGATTTATTTTCTGTGTTTGAGCAGATCTCTTGGGAGATGAAGGAACTTATTTTATGTGAAATATATATATTTACATGTTCTGATATCCTCCCGACTTGTAACTATAGTATATATATATGATTAGAGTTTGAAGCTAAAAGTGTTTTTTATCTATAAAATTTTTACAGTGTCCTACATGAAAATGCAGAGCAATCAGTGATATATTTTATGTATAAAATATGATAATAATAAAACAGGATAAAAACTCTTAACTCAGAGTTGCATATTATTGATCCTCAAGTGAGCTAGAATTCAACATGTCAAGACATATTGAACAGTAGCTCCTCAGATGATTGACATGAAACTCTTAAGTCATGAGTTTTTATCTTGCTTTACTGTTATCTTATACTTGAAATATATATAAGCATAATTTTAGTTATATATAAATTTGGCTGTTGGAGTATTTAAAATTTCCTAAGCTTTATGAATAATATATATATATATATATATATATATATATATATATATATATATATATATAATGATTAAAGTTGAATTGATGATTATGGTTATTTAATTATCTTGTCTCCTCTTTTAGCCTTTTTACAATTAATTTAATTACTAAGATAAAATTTACAAGCTATGAGATTATAGTCTTCAAAATTTATCATGAAATTACTCATTGTTTTTTAAAGATTAATCTTTTTTTAAATCCTATTTCTTATTGTAAGCAGACCATTAACATTCTTGGCATGAGGAAAGAACTTAAAAGTTTTGTATAGTTAAGTAAAGAAACAGACTTGATATAGGTTTTTATTCATTGTAATTTTTCTGAGTATAGATTTTTGTCAGACTGTGCCATATTCATGGAGGACAAATAAACAAATTTATTGTCAGTGGCTTGTAATTTGTCAATACCAAGGCTTATATGATGGAACAGAAAAAAAATAAAAAAATCTTTCACTTGATTGGTTCTATGGATAAGATGTTTGTTGGATTATGTTAACTTTGGCATAAGGCCATATTTTAAGAGCGACTAAATTGAGGAGGAAGTGGAGGAGACTGCAATGCTAACTATTGTACCATGAGTACCCAATTTTTCCTCAATAGATATTTTAACTAATCGTAAGTACAATCAGATTTAGAGTATAGAGGGTTGAGGATAAAGGAAGTGAAAATGATTTTAGGATCCAGGAAAGTGTGGGGAAATCTTTTTGTCATTATTCCTTTGGGCATATGTGACCAAGACCTGAAATGTACTGATTAATGACTTGTGATTAGGATATTTCCTGTCATAAATTGGTAGGATTATTTATATTTTGTCTATGGTTCAAGATGGTAACATCAGTCAAGTGGAGAATGTAGGAGTATTGGGTGACTGAAATCCTTTTAAATAACTAGAGTAAACAGAAGATATGTAGAAACCAAAAGCATGAGAGAAATTGAAAATAAGAAAAAAAAGATTGAAGTATAGAAAGATATATTGGAAAGAAGATAATGAAAATACGTGTGTATGAGAGAGAGAGAGAGAGAGAGAGAGGTTAAATAGTGTAGTCTACATGGTTATTACCTGCAGAAAAAAAATCATTGATATGTTTGAATTTCTAAAATGTCTTGTGTTCTCATAAGAATGGAATTTCTCATTATCCTGTAATGAGACCAGGATGCATGATTGTTTTTTTTTCATATATATATATATATATATATAAATTTCATATTAGAATTGTGTAGACACAAGGTTAACTGTGGGTCACCATGGGCCATTGACTCTGTATTCATACTATCCTGACTTAGATATATATGCTCTCTCACCAATATTTAACACTCTTTATTTATAAATATAGCAAACTATATATACTGATGGCTATGGTTTAAGTTTCATTGTTTTTTGGTTTATAATACTAGTAAGTTTGTGATCTATCTAGACACCTTGAAAATAAAATAAATAGATAAAATCGACAATGTCCTTACCCTTCTTTTATCATATAAATTAATTCAGGAAATGCCTTCACTTGCGTTTATGCAATTAAGACCTGAAGTGTTCTAATTAAAAACTTGTGATATTTGAATGTCATATATTTTGCTATCCAAATCATAGTGTATATTTGCATTGTGCAATAAGAGAAAAAAAAGAAAACAGATTCTTTAAAGAAAAAAAAATCAATTTTCACTCTTAAAAATTGTTTTGTATTATAATTAAGAAACTCTCCATTAGCAAGAAGTATTTTTGGTCTTGCATCATTCTTTTAAACTATTCTAAAATATACAGAAATATAACTTTTTTTCTTTTTATATATTCTTTGTTTTTGGTGTTTGATTTTTTACTATCCCTGGATATTCTTCTTTTTTTTCAAATAAGATTTATTTTTATTTACCATCAAAAACTTGGTAAAGGTGTTTCTTTTGCAAGTGAACTCTACAAATATATTTTTTTAGTCCTGCTGAAATTAGAAAGGTTAAGATTTAATTGTCCATAAAGCTTTAGATGTTCTCCTCTTTGATTTTTCTTTTTATCTTTTGACTGACATTTTCATTCATGCTTCTTAAACCATTTCATCTAGCTCATATCAGAATTCTACACTGACATTCAAGTTTCCAATTTGCACTTGTTAGCTTCTTAGTGCCTCTATTCTCTCAATCTGCAGCCTTCTAAATTTCAATGGCCATGAAAAAATAAAGGGAAAATATATTTTTCAATCTGATTTGTTAATCTGTAGAAAGTAACAAGAGGTTAGTCTTTTAATTTTTACATCTACTTTATTCTGTCTTTTATTTTAACACAGCAAGAAATAGTCTTAGATTGAGAACTTAGTCTTGTTAACAGGATTTGGAATATTCTGACTGTATCTTCTGCAGAGTGGTATCGCTTCCCCCCAAAAAAAGAAAGCACTTAGGTTGACATGCAGTTAAAATCAATCAACTGTAGATTAATAACTTTGTATCCATTATTTTTGTTTGAATTCTTTCGATGAAAAATGATTTTATTCTAACTAATGTCTTTATGTTGGTTGTTATAGTTACAGCATTTTGGTTGTTGTACCTCCTCCTGGCTATCTTAGAGCATCTGTCATATTTAGTAACATTTGAACCCTGAATTTTATCAGATTGTTATCTAAAGAAAGTTGGAGGATACAACAGCTGAAATGAGAGGACAATATAACCAAGATAAAGACATCAGTTCATATAAATCCCTTATTACTATTATTACAATTATGATAAAACCATTATTGACAATTTCAATTTTAGTGTATTTCTTATTGTTCAAGAAAGGTATGCAAACAAAACAGTTTTGTAATATTGGCAACAAAAGTAAAGTAAAGTTAGTGACTGTAGTCGAGGGTGACCCCGAAGGCTCCCTTTTCAATAGCTACTACACCAAGGTGTACAGGAGGGTGCTACTCCATTCCCTGGATTGTTCCACTTTACCCTTGATCCTTACCTTATAATGCTGAGTGTTAAGCAAGGTAGCATCTTGTACCATTTTTTTGAGTCTTTGGTATGACTCAACCTGGGATTGAACCCAGGTCTCCCGGGCCTTTGCATACACTCTAACCATTATGCCAATGTCTAGTTACAAAAGGATGGTCTTATTTTAAACTCATTTTTGCATGCTTTTGAGACATCACCTTAAGAGATGTGTACAAGAATACATTTTTTGTTCTTGCAATTTTTTAGAAAATTTTACAGTATAAGAAACAAATGTTTTATACTGTATAATCTTTTGAAATATCCTCCCACCTTAAACAAATGGTTCAATTATGTCATTGTAACAGCCACATGGGAAAATGAATAATTTCAAATTCTAGTTCCTGACTGTTAGTGTCATTTCTTTAAAAGCACCTCCTCCTTTGCCTGCATTCTGGCCTTTTTTTTTTTTTTTAAAACCCTTGTCATCTTTACATGGTGGAGTAGAAGAAGAGAAATCAAGGTCAATCATGTATTATTCTTTATGCAGACATCAATTTTCCTGTCCTGAAAATCAAATTCATAACCAGAAATTTGTGAGAAAGAAAGAATGAAATAATGAACATCATATTATGTTGTTTTGAAAATAAGTCAATTTTATCATTAAATGTTTAATAAAATCTGCCATTATTTTCCAAACAACTCATTATAATACATATCTCATTTTATAAAGAGATCTTTATTTTATTTCCAGGGTTCAACAATACTTAGTACATTTGGAATCTTGATTTTTCAGAATAAATCCATTTTACACTTTTTATTAATGAATCTGAAAGCTACAATGTGGTCAGCAAGTTTATTAGCAGGTAACTCTAAAACAAAGGTAGAGCATAAAAAAACAATGAAATAAATGTACCACAGAAAGGGAAAACAAATTAAAAATTCAGTTATTAAATGTAGAATGGGTTTTAACTGAAATATCTCCTCAAAACATACATTATATTGATGATTGTTGATATTCATGTCAATAGGGCTTCAAATACACTGGCTGTATCCTCTGCAGAGGGGTAAGACCTCTCCTAAAAAGATGTTTCCTCGATATGATATTAAATTGGATTTGTTAGTAAGGCTCCCTTTCTGAAGTTCTGGGAAGTGTGAAGTACCCCTTTATTACCAGACCTACTCTGACCTGAAGTGGTAGTCCCTATTACGTTCCCATTTATGGGTCAATTAGATCTGTTCAAAAGCATTTGTATTTGATAGGTCCATTTGTAATGCTCCTCCCCTCCAAAAAATGCTCTTAAGAAACAGCTGCACAAAAAATGTAAATATGAACATACAATGAATGCAATTTCCTAACCTCAAGTATCAAGTAACTGTAGGTCCTTTGATATTCTCTTAAAATCAATAAATCAATCAGAAAAAGCAAAAGAAATAAATAGAAATCAATTATCCAGCCTGTACTACCTATGAAAGGTGGAGTTTAAGGTAAATGAAAAATAAGCTTATTGATGAATAAAAGAACATGTAAAAAGAATAAAGAGCTTGGTACCTAAAAAGGGATATGATGACATTCTTAAAAGAACTAGTAGATGGGTTTTTAACAAAAAGTAGATGTCTCATAGCTGAGTCACTTCTGAATAGTCTCAATAATAAGTTGACTTTCTTTCTCTACCCTTAGGAAGATGCAAGATTAGTGATATGAGATAATAGATAATATTGACAATGATTACTAGCTTGGTGATACAATAGATGAAGAGAAAAGTGCAATGTGCTTGTTACAGAACAATGGTCATCTCATGTAATTGACTAACCATAAAAGTGTTTCCTTTTGTTAAGAAATATCAAGTCTGTTGGCGATATACCGCTGAGATATTCTTTTCATTTGACCTTCATATTCATTGCTTTATTTTGTCTTATCTGAAATTGACATCTCCATCACACTTTTATTATATATGCATATATAAAAATGTAGATATTCATGCCATTTGTTTCTCATAGATTTTCTAAATAGCTAGTTGGATTGATCCCAGTGGATATGATATGAGAAACTTAATCAAAGCTTAGTTGACTATTCAGCAGTTCTAATTTAAACTACCCATGTTCTTATCAGTGTACTGTTAAATAACCATCTGCTTTATTAAATGATTGATTGTACAAAATTGTTCTGTAAATAATTAAAGTATAAATTACTAGCTTCACATATAATCTGTTTATTACTAAAGTAATATCTTATATGTGTGTGCATGTATGATTGCATGCATATATATATATATATATATATATATACCATCTCAGACAAGATGTGACATAAGGTCAATTTTAAAGTGAAGTAAAGCTGGTTTGAATTCAGAGTTTTGCTTCTAGAATGGTTGTTTAAACAAGGCTAAAGGACTTGGTATACCCTACTATTTACTCTTGATTGGAGGGAGACTAGATGGATTGATGCCTTTCTCAAGAGCATTCCTGTTAAGTGAAATACAAACAACCTCATTCAAGATTTTAACTCAGTATAAAATACAGCATGATAAGCATGAACAAAAAACATTTTATTGTGAATAAATATTCTAATACGTCTACTTCTATTTATTCTTCTTCATAATCTTATTTTTCTTCAGTTTTGGTTCACCCTGTTAGCAGGGTAGAGAATATGTTGACTGTATCCCCTCCATAAGGATATGACACTAAACTGCATCTTGTTGTGAGACTCCAGTTCTGGAGTTCTAGGGAGTGTGGAGTACCCTTTGATTGTCATTAATCTTAAGTCCATTCTGAACTAGAGTGGCTGTACCTATTAGTGTCTCATTTGTGGGCCAAACAGATTTATTTAAAAATGAATTGTACTAAGACTATATTAAAACAAAAACCTTTTAAGAAACAGCTGTCCAAAAAATGTAAATATGAACATACAATGAATGCAATTACTTAACTTCTTGATATAAAATAACCTTAGATGAGTTTGATATGCTGTTAAAATCAATCAGTTCTGGTTATATTCAGTTCACTAGATTTGCATTTATATTTTACTCGCAATTGTTTATATTGATTCTGATGAATATATCTAAGTATGGAACAAGGTTCGATTAAAAGACTTGAAATACAGGCTGGTCTTTGAGTATCTTTATTTCTAACATGTTCCTTTTATAACATTATTTACTTCACTGAAAGAACTCTTTATGATTTATATTCAAATAGATTAATAATTAATTTTTGTTTAATTCCATATGGACATTCACCTGTCAATAGCGGTTCATGTTTTATGTATGTGTTTGTTGATATCATTTTCAGTAGATGTGATATTGCTGCTTCAGTATATGAATGGTTCTATTAATTTCAGTGGCTTGCCATATAATGGCACCCTTTTGTTTAAACACATTAACTCTGTTTTATCTGAGTTTACAAGGAGACCAATGCCTCTTACTGCCTGCTCCATGCTATGCAGCTGAGATTCAGCTTGAGCAGGTGTATTTGCAAGAAGCTCTTGATCATCTCCGTAGGCTGCATGAGTAATAGTTTCTGCTGGATATTGTCTGCTTCTTGCTTTTTTTTTAGTGTGAAATCATTTTCTTTCATTAGATTTATTGATGTTCATAGTACGCAGTCTAGGCATATGAATAGAAATGGTGTCAATGTATCTTCTTGCAAGACTCCAGCAATGATGTCAAAGAAATCAATATTACCAATTGGTGAGCAAACCATTGCTTTTGTGTTTTTGTAAGGCATTATTATAGCAGTAACCGTTTCTTTGGGGGACCATATGTTAGTAATATTTGCACCATCTTTCGTCTGTATATGGAATAAAATGCCTTGGAGAAATCTATGAACAATAGTGTTGCCTCAAGATTTTTTTTGCATATACTCCTTTGATGTTTCAATGGATAGTCAGAATCTGTGAAGTTGTGGATCGATTTCTACAAAAGCCATTCTAATTTTCCCTGAGAATTTTCTCGACTTCAAGTTGGATACTATTGAGAAGCAAGGCATTATAAACCTTACCAGCTATAGCAGTAAGAGTTTTGCTTCTGTAATTCCTAGTGATTCTGAGGTCGCCTTTCTTTGGGAAGGGAAGGATGCATCCTTTCATCCATTTCTCTATTGTGTTTTTGATTATACACAGTGTTGCATAATCAAAGAAATATAGCATCAATTTTCCCTGTCTTCTGTATTTCAGGAGGTATTTCCTTGAGACCTGCAGTTTTTCTACTTTTAATTGTTTTCAGAACTGTGTCAAGTTCATCCTCTGTGAAGTGTCCAGTATTCATTGCCAACTAGGTATCAAATTTGAATATTATTAGATAAAACTTATGAATTGTTTATTTCTGGGGTTGACTGTGAGTAACTGGAACTACAGGACAGCAAACCTGTTGATAAGGGAAACAATTGTACTGATGTATAAAAAAAAAAAAAAAGTGATAAGCTACTGTGACTAAAATATTTAGATATTTCTCTAAAAATTCTGGACACACAGATTCTGTTTTTAGGGAAATTGGTGTAAATATTATATTAGTTGAAATTTCTCTAATTTGGGTTATTTGAAATTATAAAATTATCTTAGAAGCTAAAATTTGTACTTGTTACATGGTAAAGTGTCATCTGATAATTCTGGAGACTGACTTTTCATTATAGCCTCTGATCAATGGGAGGTCAAATTAGGACTGACCAGAGGAAGAGAAGGGAACCCTATTTATTGGGCATACCAGCTCAGTTAGCTAGAGAGAAAGAGAGATGGATAAATCCACCAGGAATCAAGTTTGTAATCCTTGTATTTTCTTACCTTTCATTCTAGTATTTTAAAAATAAGGAATCTCTTTCAGTCAATACATAGGATGAATTATATCTCATATACATCATTTGTCTTGTTATTTTGAGGGGAAATATAAGATAGGTTACATTCATGATTTCACAATTTATTTTTTCTTGCTTATACGTGTACTCTTAGACCAGAAGCTGGCCATATGAGACATAACTCATCATCAGGCAGACCACACTACTAAAAATTTTAAGGTAATTTTTGGTTGAAAGTATCTCAACCATTTTCACTACAAAAGACAAGTATCTGCCTTAGAAATAGGTAAAAGTTGATTATTTTTTTCCCCTTTTTGGTGGTAGAAAGATATTTTTGGTAAAATATTGAGGTCTTGGTATAATATTATCACTGATATCAATGTGATTACCACATGTTGTTACAATGTTACATTTATGGAATAATTAAAAGGAAAAATATCTTAAAAATTGATGTATTCATAAGAATATGATTCATATATTGAAGAAAAAATTGAATATTTTCATAATCTGTGAATCAAAATTTTATTAAAACAATTTTCTTTAAAGTATAGTCGCATATTTCAATAAATATCATTACCCTCTTGAAATTAGGTGAACTATTCAGAAAGCACCACAGGCTGCATGTGGCCTGCAGGTGAAAGTTTGCCTATGACTTCATAAGAGAAATTTAGTATTTACAACTATAAATTATTTTCTTCTGTATTCTGGCTATGAGACTAAACTTTATCTGGAGGTCTGTGGAATGTGGAATCACCTATTTATTGCCATTACTCCCAGGTCCACTCTGAGCCCAAGTGGTAGTACTTGTTTGGGTCCCATGTATGTGTCAAATAAATCTGCTTGATCATTTTTAAAATGATTTTGAACTACATTAGTACATCAGTTGTTAAAACTAAGTATGTAGTGTTTATCTATTTAAAATGATTGTAAAGATATATTTTGGTGCCATATATAATTTACATGTTGTAAAACCAACCAACTAACCAATATTTGTTTCATATAAAGTGCTGAGACTGTTTAAGTCAGAAGATATTTTTGGTTTACTTGTTAAATCAGTCAACTGATCTAATTTTTTTTTTTTTAAATTCCTTTTTTGTATAAGATTATTACTGAATGACCATACTACCTAAATGTCATAAGACAGACTTTTCTAAGATGAAAATGTGGGTGAAGGAACTAATATTGTCTTCATGAATAACAAAAAGAATGTATTGTAAAAATTAAAATTCATAATCTAAATAAAGACATCTCAGAATAAGTTGATATTGATTGATATTTTGCATTAACTTTTTCCTTGTTTAATCAAAATTTAATTTCCTCATTATTATCATTTTTACAGTCGGTAAATAGTTTTTTAAAACTCAATCATTCCACTTAGATTTGTTTAAAAAGAAGAAAAAAATATGCCTTTATTGTTCATTCTAATTTGTGTAGTTATGTCTTTCCGTCTAAGGAATTATAATTATTTATGTTGCAAAAATGCAAGTTTACTTGTAAAGTTATAAGGTAACTTATTTTTGGCAGACAGGTTTGTTCTTGCACTGGTCATCTCCAAATTTCTCGCATTATCAGGCTGCACACCTCCACTGTAAACAT
Source organism: Sepioteuthis lessoniana (assembly GCA_963585895.1). Classification (NCBI taxonomy): domain Eukaryota; kingdom Metazoa; phylum Mollusca; class Cephalopoda; order Myopsida; family Loliginidae; genus Sepioteuthis; species Sepioteuthis lessoniana. The sequence continues at coordinate 94,484,893 of OY757915.1, read as the reverse complement.
TGGTAAAAAGGCTTCTTTGCCTGAAGAATGAATCCTACTAAGTGAAGTGAATGATGTAATCTATCTTGCTGACCATTGTTCATAGCAACACTGTTGCTGTCCTATTAGAGGGACAAGTAATGGCTGAAAAATGATTGTTTATCTTTAATAAATATTTGTTTGATTAAGTTTAAAAAAAAAGAAAGAGAATTATAAGAAAAATGATAGATATTGCTCTTTTGTAATTGAATAGAATGAGTTTTGTAGAACTTGATGTTTCTGGTTGAGACTGTTCTGGGAAATTAATTTATACAGAATTTTTCATGTTTAATGATTCATTATAATCTGGGAATCTGCTTGTGTGGTTGGTCTTAGACTAAATGTTGATGACTTTGTATTAACCCAACACCTCTGCCACAAGCAGAATGTAATACAAGGTTAATTTTTTAAGTGGAGTACAGCTGGTTTGAACTCAGTTTTTGTCTCCTCAACTGGTTGCTATTCCAAGTTTAAAGAGCCCAGTCTGCTCTACAATTTACCTATAGTTGGATTCACACCTTTTCCAAAAGGCATGAGCATGATATAAAATGCAAACAGCCTTGTCCAGGATTTTGATTTTGGGATGACAATTCCATTTTCTACAACAATAGTATTTGACATAAGTGCTTCCAAGTTTAAGAAAATTACTTTTACTTGATGTTTGAACTTTGAGTTACTCATTTGAGGAAGCCTGTGTTTATGAACATCATTAGCCTAACAATTGTGATAGAAAATTGATTCTTTATTGTTTTTTATTTTTACGCCAAACCATTAAATAAAAAGTGGAAATAAACAGATGTGAATATTGGGAATTTTCTGTTTTGCAAATTATTGCATTGATTAGAAAGCAAACATTGTCTCCTCTTGTGTTAATATTAGAATCATAATTAGCATAGTTCCTGTTCTGACTGGATTATTTACATATGAATAAGGAATTCTGCTTGTCTATGGATTCAAGATGGTGGCATTAGTCTTGTTGGTGAGTTGAGAATACAGAAGCTTTGATTGACTGAAATCTTTTTAAATCACTTGAGTAAACCTAAAAAAAAAGCATGAGAAGGAAATAAAAAGAGAATGAATTGGAAGGAAAGAGAAATTAAAAAAGAAAGAATGAATATGTAGTAATGCAAAAAAAAAAGTATAAAATGTTATTGTGAGAGAGAAAAAAAAAAGAAAACAAAATAGTTTAACTAGTGTAGTTTACCTTTTTATGACTTGTGGAAAAAATCATGCATATATTTAAATTTCAATGAGATTTTATTCTTGTAGATTACATATGCAAACTGCAAACATGAGTGAGTTCAAGTCTCATTAAGCACCCCATTAACAAAGCCTTGTGCCATATATGTTCTCTGATGAAAGCAACAAGCTGGAAACATACACATATATAAGAACAAAATAAATCCTAAAAAATGCAAATCTCTTTATGGACCTACTCATTTAAATAGATATATATTATGAAGATTATTTGTCTGTCTATTATCAAAACTATGTCACCATTGACATCACAATTCCCTTAGTTATTTACATTATATAAATATATATATTCTCTTACTTACATTATATGTTTATTAAGTAATCATTATCTAATCTTGATTAGCATCTTATCTATTAATGATATCTCTATTAAATTCTGAGTTTGATTTGCTTCAAAATAGCCTATTTTATTAATGCATTTAAAATCCTACAATGTGCATTATATATTACTAAGAAATAAATATTTACTTAGTGTATGGTGTACATAATTTACATAGTGGTTTTAACAAATAATTACTTGATGTTATTGATTTCTGATATCATTCTTTTATTCTCAAACATATTAAAAGCAATTCTATTTATAATTCTATATAGAAATCAATTAAAATAAGTGTAATCTTTTTGTGTTTTTAGTCTTTCTAATTTGATATATTCTATTGTATTAAAACTTAAATATTGGTGCCCTTAGGACACATAGTTTTGCTAGTATATATAATGTAATAGTGTTTTTATATATATATATATATTTTTTCATCATACAACGTGTGAAAGCATGTGTGATACCCTAGCCTCATCAGCCACCAACCAGGGTGATAACACAGTTTCGGTAGCTCAAGGCGGTACTGCCACTCTTGGCGCTACCAAGCAGCTTTTGCCACTGGATAGGGTATTTAAAAGAAATATATATAAATACCTTATCCAGTGGCAAAAGCTGCTTGGTAGCGCCAGGAGTGGCAGTACCACCTTGAGCTATCAAAACTGTGTTATCACCCTGGTTGGCGGCTGATGAGGCTAGGGTATCGCACGTGCTTTCACATGTATGATAAAAATATATATATATATATATATATATATATATATATATATATATATATATATATATATATATATATAGTATTATTTGGTCCAGTTAAACCAGAGTTGGGAGTAATTCCTTCAGGACAAGAAAATCATTCAAGAGCTGAACATTTAAATTTTCCTGGTAGAGAGCTCATATATATATATATATATATATATATATATATATATATATAGTTGTATAATGTTTTGTGGTTACTATAACAATACTCAATACTTTGAAGTGAAACCAAGGTACATAACATATATCTTTACATATATGTGTTGTGTCGGGAAATAATTAAGGTCAACATACATGTAAAATAAGTGATAGTTTATTCCGGGGAGAATATGATACAAAGTTTGGTACACTGACCAGTGTAAATGACCTTAGTTGTATTTTTTTACATACAGTCTAGAGCAAGCATTGCTCTAAATAATCCTCAGACCAGTCCATCCTGTTAGTGGTTCCAGCTACTTTACCACAATATATAAGCAGATGATATTAGTAAGGGTTTTAACTCTAGGCCAACTAGTTCAGGAGAACATGCTGGGTTATACTCATTATAAAGTTTCCTTTCTGTTAACATCTAGAAATAATTGTAGAGTATCAAAGAATCTTATTGGTTAGTAAGCTAGTTGCATATCTACCTCTCATGCTAATAGTTACTGATACCTGCACTCGGATAAAAACCAGGATTTTAAAGGAGTGTAAGCAAGCCTTACTCTTATGAAATGTTGCTTCAGCCTAATCTTTCTACCTTTCTTGCAATTGGTATGTTTGCTGTACTTGTGAAATTTAGGGTGTATTATATACTTGTTTATAATAAAGATTTGTATGTGCTTATATGCATATGTATATACATTTGTATGTGCTTATATGCATATGTATATACATTTGTGTGTGCATATATGCATGTGTATACTCATTTGTGTGTGCACATATATATCTGTTTGAAAAATACTTTTTTTTACATTATTCATTTTCTACTGTAATTTTGAAGTTTTTTCTTCCTTCTTGTAGCAATATCAATAAAACATTTTTGTATGTTAATCTAACACAGCAAAAATGGCACATCATTCTAAAATTTTTGTTTACTCAGTAGCATTGCAATCTTTAACTTATAGAATAAAGTTGTTGAATATTGGTTAGCTCAAGTAGAGTGGTGTCCAAAACTTCTCTGAGTAATTTGGTTGAGAAATAAGTACATGAATGGACACCACTCATGCAAATGTGTTGGGTAGGTCCATTCTTGTAAAGTGAACCAATCCACATGCTGCTCATGCACTCTTCAATAAAAGAGGTGAGCTTTAGCTGGCTAGCTTTTCCAAGGCGGCAGCTATTGTTTTTCTATAAAAGTAATTTCCAATCCAATTTTCAACTTAATAATTGTGTGGGATCAGCATTTGTGCTTATCCCAGTCATGATAATTTCTCAAAGAAGATAATTATTTAATGTTTATTATGTGGTACTTCTTATTTTATTTATTAACGATTATAATATCATCACTATCATCTGTCCTTATTGGCCATCACACTTGGTAAGTCCTCTTGATGGCACCCAGTGTTCACGCGACAAGCTGATGAATGTAAGTTTTTGCTGATCAGTTGACACTGATATATCTATGTGTAGAAGTCCATCATTACAATCAAACATGCAGCCTCCATAATCATTCTATTATCTTGCCCCAACTTGTCACTAGATATCAGATTCTCAGGAAGGAGAAGGTATTATAGATTGTTCAAGTGTATAGCATTGGAAACCATTGGATGCAGCATGGTGGATGTTAGGTTAGGCTAATGAATCCAAAATTATAACATAAATTCTATTAATAGGATATGACTTGATATTAAACTTAACCATCACCAAAGGTAGCCTTTAAATATAATCAGAATACACTTTTTATCTTCTCTCCTCGTCAGAAAATTTTAATTTTTACTCTATAAACTCATGTCAATGATGCCCATGTTTTCTAGTGTTATGTATTCATTTGAGATTTTGTGTTTTTAGTTTTAGTCCCACCAAGTTTTTTAAAATGTATTTTTAAATATCTAATTTATTGTATTAATATTTTTATTTCATGTGGTAATAATAGAAATAAGTAGATGCACAACCAACAAGTTAACTCTGCAATTCCTCTTGGCAATATAGAGAAAATGCATTTGATGATAGTAGGACTACAGGCCAATCTGATTGTATTGATAATTTGGCAATAACCTCTGACAGAATGTAATGCATACAATGCTGCTATAAGGAGTGTAACCAAAATGAATCTTCCTCTCAGTGACTTCATTGATTAGTATATAATTTGCTAAAATGCAAGCTTCTCACTTAGCTTTCTTATATCTTATTTTTTTATTTTGTTTAAGAAAAGAACTCATTTTAAAATAAATTGCAGGTTTTTTTTGTCTGTTTTAGGAATCTTCTGTTGCTTTTTTTATTTCTATTTCATTTATTTATATTAGGGGAATGTTTTTTATACATATAAGTCGGAAATTGTCTTTTGGTGCTGCTCAATTCATTTCTTATGCTTGTAAGTTTTATGTGCATTAAATAAATGTTTCTATATTAGTATTTTAAAGCTTAGTCTGGCACAAGGCTACAATAGGGAGTCATCTATGTGTGCATTCATATCTGCAGGTTATAAATATCAGGTGTGATCAAAAAGTATCATGGTTTAAGCTTTAATTTTTCAATTTAAATGAAAATATTTACTCAGGTGAACAATTTATATAATAAAATAATGATAGCTCAACTGCTGTGTAGATGTCTAGAGGAGTGATTAAGCCTCGAAAAAAATTTGAAGTCTGTCTCGTTATTTTTTGATCTGTAGTTTATGGTAAAATACAAGATAGTGCAAGTTTAGTACCCTCCTAGTTTTGTGTAACTTTGTCATATTTCATAAAGTAATATGATGTCACAGATTCACGCCATATCAAAGGAGGAGTCTCAACCAATGAAAAACGCTCTGGAATAAGTGTCAAAGGAACTAGTTTGAAGAAAACTAATGTTTTATTCATTGTTTATTTTTGTCTTGGTAAATATTTCAGTTTAAACATAACTCATATAAATAATAAAGCCTGGTGCATAATTATTAGCTGAATTTTGATCTGAAATTATTGCTATTGATTTGTGTGTGATTAATATTTACCATCAAATTAAGTACAATGACAAAGGTTATGTTGAAAAATATATTTATGTGAAACAAATGCCTTTTTTTTTATCATTAGGCTGTAGACTCATATATTATCCACCCTGAGCTGATGTATGTAAGTCTTTGCTGGTCGGCTAACACTTGCACAACCATGTGTGGGAGTCCATAAGAGTCACTTATGAGTTTGTCTTTACTTTTTCAGCAGTGCCCAGTATGTGTTCTTCATCTTACTTTTATGGTTTATGAGATGAGAAGTAAATGGCCTTACAGCTGCAGTTTTGTGGGGTGTTGCTTCCAGGATTTATTCAAAACAGCATGTAGCATTCTTGTGTAGTTAGCATTTAACTTTTTCTCCATGTATCATTTGTGTCCAGGTGGTGCATCCATACAGTTGTAGTGACATGGCCACAACTTGGAAGAAATACCATTTTATTTTATCAGAGAGATAGATTTCCATGTGATCAATAACTTGCCAATAGCAGTCCATGCCTTTTCTATGTGTATAGTGATATTGTTTTCAGTAGATGAGATATTGCTGCTGAGGTATGTGAACTGGTCTATTGATTTCAGACACTGGATGCTGCTTGGTGTACCTGCCAGGAGTGATGGACAATAAGATTGAATGGTGAGAAAGAGTCAAGGAACTCTTTGCTATCAGCATGACATGATGATGATGATGATATATATATTATTGTTATTATCTGCATAATCCTACAAGGGTTTCTCCCACATATTTGTTTATACAAGACCTCTATTTTGTCCTGTCTTTTGAGTTTTACCAGTTAGCAGAGGTAGTTTTGTGTCTTCTTATTAAGTCACTGCATTGCTTTGATGGTCATCCACTGAATTTTCTGTTGGTAAAGTTGTTTTTGTATGAATTGTTGACATTGCTAGCATTGTCTTTGCATATCATGTGAACAAACCATCTTAATCTTCTCGATTATTTTATTGATTTTATTTGGTATTCCAACACCACTTATATCATCTATTTTAACATGATTTATGCAAGAAACTCCCACTATAGTCCTGAGGCAATCATTTTCAAATACACTTAATTTTCTGTTTTCTTTTTACTTTAACAACATATATGGCTATTGGGACTATTAATATAGATGAAACTTGATTGACTTTGAAAGATCACTTTGTTTTCATATTTTCTCCTTAAATTTACTGTAAGCTGAAGAACCTCTAGCTTTCTTTCTTTTATATATCTGATGAGCTTCCAGGTACCACTGATCCTAAAAATGTGAATTTGTTGGCCTTTTCCACAGTTACTGTTATCACTAGAGATTATCTTGAGCATTTGAGCGTGACTTTTCCAGTTTCTCTGTGGACAGTTTTATATATATATATATATATATATATATATATATATATATATATATGTGTGTGTGTGTATATGCGTGTCATAGGATTAGAATCAAACATGATTTATTAAAGTTCCAGAAAATTGAAAAAAGAAAAAGAAAATTTTTATGGATGAAATCAAAAATAACCATCTTGTTTTATTCATTTTAATTAATTTTTTTTATACATATTAATTGTATAAACATATTTTTTCAAATATATATATCTACATTTTCGTTTACATAACCTATTTGCTTTATATTTGTATATAATATTTTATAGTTTACTTTTCTACTTTGTCAGTGTTTATTGAAAGAATACTTGCTCTTCCAAGAGTCCTTGAAATCCCTCCACTTCAAATGTATTTTACTTAAAACTTTTGAATTATGTTAAATCTGAGTGAACCTCTTCAATATCTGAAGCATTCATCCACAAACCTATCTGTTGTAGTTCAATGTGGTCTCATTTGATATATCTTCTCAAATGAGATAGTGTCAAAGAAAACATGCAGTTAAACTGTATCTGTGATAAGGACACTCCAAATAAGGTTTCTGTTAGGTTGTATGCAATGAGATCACTTATTCTAAATATCATGTACTCACAAAAACTTACATAGATCTAGAGGAATCTCCATGGTATAATTTGCAAAGTGTTGAACTGCAACCTTGAAGTAAATGAGTTCAAACTTCAGTCATGCTATTATGTTCATTTTCAGATTAATATCCTTTGGAAATTTATGAACCCTAAAACCTACAGGCGACATTACTATTTGTCGACTTTACCAAGGCCTTCGATTCCATTCACAGAGGGAAGATGACACAAATCCTACTAGCATACGGCCTACCAAAAGGAACCGTAGCAGCAATAACGATTCTCTATAGAAACACCAAAGTGAAAGTAAGTTCACCAGATGGAGACGCAGAATACTTTGACATTGTAGCAGGAGTACTACAAGGGGACACGCTAGGCCCATACCTCTTTATCATCTGTCTGGACTACATGCTTAGAACATTGATTGATAAAATCAGAGAAACAGCTTCGAGCTGACAAAGAAAAGAAGCAGAAGGTACCCCGCAAAAACAATTACCAACGCCGACTATGCCGATGACATAGCGATACTGGCAAATACACCGAATACGAAGCCGAAACACTACTGCATAGTTTAGAACGAGCCACCGCAGGCATTGGCCTCCATGTCAATGCACACAAAACTGAATATAATAATCAAACAGGTGACATTTCCACACTAGAGGGAACCTCTCTGAAACTGGTTGACAAATTCACCTACCTTGGAAGTAGTGTCTCATCAACCGAAAAAGACATCGACCCGCGGCTAACAAAAGCATGGACAGCTATCGATAAGCTATCGATCATATGGAAGTCGGACCTGACCGATAAAATGAAATGAGTTTCTTCCAGGCAGTGGTCGTGTTGATGCTGCTGTATGGATGCACTACTTGGACACTAACTAAACGGCTGGAGAAGAAACTAGATGGCAATTACACAAGAATGCTGTGAGCAATATTGAACAAGTCCTGGCGGCAATACCCCACAAAGCACCAACTATACAGCCATCTGCCTCCCATCATGAAAACTATCCTAGTTAGTCGAACCAGACATGCAGGACACTACTGGAGAAGCTGGGATGAGCTCATAAGTGATGTACTCCTATGGACCCCCCACATATGGCTGAGCAAAAGCAGGACGACCAGCACGAACATACATACAGCAGCTATGTGAGGTTACGGGATGTAGCCCTGAAGACCTGCCGGAGGCGATGAACGATAGGGAGAAGTGGCGAGAGAGGGTCAGGGATATCCGTGCTAGTGGCACAACATGATGATGATTATCCCAGCCCTGGGTTAAATAGTATCACTGCTGTTCTTCAACAACAATATCTTTGACATTAAATAACCCATGAAGGTTGATATACCATCAAAAAAGACTTGCATAGATATTTTATCTCAGCTAAAAAGGAGTCCTTCATAAATTCGCTTGAAAGTTGCAAGATAACAGAAATTACTACAAAGAATGTCCATATTCTTTGGGATGTCTTCTGATTTGAGAACTTGCTCATAGAGATACTAAAGTTAAGAATATATATACTGGGTATTGCAGGAATTCATTGGAGAAAAATCGTTCTAATGATATTGTTTAACTGGTAAAATCTTTATTGTACCTTTTGAAATTATAACATTTTTTTCCACCACTTATTGTCATAGGAAATGGACTTGATGAACTAAGTTCAAATCCTGGATGAGGCTATTTATGTTTCACATTGTGCTAATGCACTTAGGAAAGGCATGTATCCTTTTCACTCTTTCCAGCTATGGGTAAATAGTAGGGCAGACTGCACTCTAACTTTGGTAAGGCAACTGGTTTAGGAAAAGGAAAATCTCTGAATTCATAACCAGGAGGCAACGCCACCCTATAAAAACCTACTTGCTTCTGAAACTGCAGCACTATCAACAATGTGACATGGCTGTGGCCCTATACTTCTCAAAGAAGTCTGCACAATGCCAGTTTTTTAATTCATTCACTATCATTTTCAGCATGATTTCCCATTCATGTGGTATCTTGTGGAGAATGAACTCCTAACCACATGGCTTCCTTTTTATTATGCTAACCACTGAACCACAGAAGGGCTTTTTGATGCATTAAAAAGTTTCTTGTATTACTGAAAAAACTGATTGTTAGAATAAATTGTTTTCTTTCTTTTATATATCATTTATATCTTTATAACAGAAATAATGAATCTATATAATAATGGTCTAATGTTTGTATATTATATGCAACAAAAATGGCACATTGTCTTGCAGTTTTTTATTAGCTTGACATTTATATGTTAAAATGTTCTAACTTGGAGAATAAAGCACTTTCCAATCTACTTTGCCAATTGATAATAAAGAAGTGAGGTGTATGCTTATGCTTACCTCAATCATTATAATTTCTGAAGGGAGATAATTCAAGTATTAAATGCATTGGCCTAATGTGTTGAGTGTTCGCCAATGGTTTGGGAGACTGGGGTTCAATCTCAGGTCGAGTCATACCAAAGACTCAAAAAATGGTACTTGATGCCACCTTGCTTAACACTCAGCATTATAAGGTAAGCATCAAGGGTGAAGCAGAGCAATCCAGGGAATGGAGTAGTACCCTCCCCTACACTTTGGTGTGGTAGCCATTGAAAAGGGAGCCTTCGGGTTACCCTTGACTAAGGTTTCCAACTTTACTTTTTACTTTCATAGATTACTTCCCCTTAATTACAATTATCAGATTGATTCTTGAACAAAATTTGATTTGACATCAAGCTTAATGGCTACCTGAGGCATCTTTTAAGTATATTAAAATTAGAATGAAAATATTTAGTATGAGCATCATGATTTAAATAGTAGATAATATTTGGTTTAAAAATATGAAGTCAAAGATAGGACGATTAGACTGGTTTCTTTTTATTATAGATGTGAGTTGTGACGATTAAAGAATAAATTTAGTATTATTATAAAAAAGGTTATCTTTAAGATTAATTTCTTCACTTTTCAGAAATCTTAAATGTAGTTTTCTTTAGGTGTTTAACATTATTGCATTATTTATGTGTGTTTAGTACATCAGAAGTTTGTTTTTGCTAGACTAGCATTCTTTTTTTACTAAAATGGCTCTGGTTGTGAAAATAACTTTTTTTCAGGGTTGAATTTCAGAATTGATTTGTACACATTTTGGTACTTAGTAAAATACTCCAATTGCTCAGCTATCATCTTGGCTTCTTAAAGAATGCCATTGATTTAAAAAAAATCTCAATGCACTGCTGATGCTAATTCTGTAGTGCCTGATATAAAGTGTGTGGGTGTTGAAAGGCTAGCAGCGGTTAGTGGTAAATTTTTCAAATGCATGCAAGTCATTAGCTTTAATGACAATGACTGAAAAAAACAAAACAAAAAACAAAACAAACATCCTCTTGCCACTAGAGTTCTCTTGGATAATTGGGATTATAAAACTGTGTAGCTTTTTTTTTTTTCTTATTTTTTCTTTTTTAAATATTGAAGAATTCAAGGAGAAGGATGTTGTTCTGGATTCAGATCTCAAAAATGTGTTAAGTCATTCATGATCACCATGATTTTCAATTCCTCTTATTTCTCTGATCATGCTATCAAACACTCATTTTTTTTTGGGGGGGGGGGGCGGCAGAGGTGAGAAATATACCATGATAGTTGACTCATGTTGAAAGCAGCCCAATATTATTTTTCAAACTATTATATACTATTTTTATCTCTCTATTTTGATGTAGCAAATAAACCATTAGTATTTTTTTTATTATTTCTTATGTTCACTCTCTTACTGATTGCCAAAGAAATGTATTACTTCTCAGTATTCATATCTTTTTCACAATGTTTTGCCATCTTCAGTTATATTGTGGCTTTTTCAGGAATTTTTTTAGAATTTTCCTTTCTTTCAATCATTGTGAAGAACTGTCAAAAGTAGATACCTCCAGTACCATTTGAAATTGTCTCTCCATCTTATCATTTCTTTGGCTTAATTCAGATTTATCCATGTACACCATGAATGGTCTTTTTATCCATGTACACCATAACTGATCTTTTCATCCATGTACACCATGGGTGATCTTTTTATTCATGTACACCATGGGTGAACTTTTTATTCATGTACACCATGAGTGATCTTTTCATCCATGTACACCATGGGTGATCTTTTCATCCATGTACACCATGAGTGATCTTTGAACCCTGAGCTCCCTACATTGAAAAACAGCTGAAAATGTAAAATGTTACAATGGTTATTTAAGAGACTGTAAGGTTTGTAAATAACAGATGACCATATTTTATCGACAAATAGAAATATACAAAAAAATAATCAAATTACATATGAAATATAAGGTTACAACATTTTATTGGTAATAATAATGTAGAAAAAGATATTCCTTGGCTGGAATTCAGGCTGCCTGGATGCACATACTTCTAGGTAACAGCATATATACTGGCCCTGAGGTTATAAGGCAATAGAAAAAAGTAGAAGTAATCAGGATTTAGAAATCTTCAGGTTGCTTTATATTATATTTTCATCTCTTTCAGTTTTAGTTTGTGTATGTATAGAATTATTTATTAATGATTCAAGGTCAGATTCTAGAGCTGCTTGTGGCCTAATGATTATTATTGTAGAAAATGGTGTCGGTGAGCCAAGTTCAAATTCTAGATTAGGCTATTTGCCTTTCACAATGGACTAACACCTTTGGGAATGGTACAAATCCAACTATTCTTTCTCCAGCTATGTATAGATAGTAGGGCAGACTGTGCTCTTTAACCTTGGTATGGTAACTTGTCAAAGAGAATAATTGACTTTGGTCACATCCTGCTTTTAGTAGAGGGGTTTGGTAAATACTCAGATTTTTTTAAGCACTTGGTGAGGAAAAAATTCTCAAGCAATAACTTGCAAGGCTAGCACACTAACCATTGTTTTACAAAAGTTACATAAATATATATACTGAGATTCTGTACATAGTGATACCAATCTTTTCACATTATAAAGGAGATTTCTTTTTTTTCCCCTACATATTTATGACATGGTTTCATTTATCAAACTACTGAGCAAAAAATATTCTATCACTTGTGGTTTCATAGCATTAAGAATCCTCATTTTCATTGAAGAACAAGTAATAAGTTATATATTGTTTCTTGGTTTTGGTGATGATATCCATTTTGTGAGGCCATGGATATTTTCTGAGATCTGGAGAAGGTTTTATAGAAGATTAGCTGTTAGACATATAGTGTCTTCCCTTTTTATATCCAAGGCAAGTGAAAGGAAAGAGCTGGTATAACGTGGTACCACTGTTGTCACAGAAGTTACCAGAACAAGGTTGAAGACAATGTTAAACTGACTGCCTTAGGGATTCTAGCTCCTAGTTTAGGATTCAGAGTAGTCCTGAGCTGGTTCTCTACGAAAGCTAATAGTCCAGTCTGCCCTGCTATTTTGTTCATATTCTCAAGGTCATTTATGCAAAGTGATTGCCAACAGTCTAAACTGGAATTTTTACCAATTCCATTTCCTCTACTAATAATCATTATATCACCTCCACCTTGATTTTAACCATGAAAGGAACAGGAAAATAATCACCTGTGTTTAATTTCTATACTAAAATTGAATGACCGAAAGTAAAAAGACTTTGTGAAACAGATTATATGTTCATTGTTTTACTGGCTACTTCTAAAGATTATTCTATAGAAAATATATGTTTGATTAAATAGGACAGACCTTTTTACCTATTTTATAGTTGACCTGTTCAAGTCTTCATATGAATCGTTTGATGGAATGTATTCAGAAAGACACCATATTTTTTCTTAAGTACTTTTGACCCCATCAGAAGACATCTTTGGAGGAATGAACAGGGTTGTGATTAACATAAAGTTGTATGCAGTTATATGAACAGTAGAAGGAAGAACAAGTGGGAGGGGAGTTTATGGTAGAAAATAACTTTAAAGGGTAGTGGAAGATTTTGAGGGAAAAGTGTGAGAGGAATTTCGGAATGTGGCTGCTGTTTTCAAAATTGTTCTTCTTTAAGAAAGCTTTGTTAATCTTTACATATAGAGCTTTAAAAATTTGGCTTTTTTTTTGTGTGTGCAACATGGAAGTGTTTTAAGTTAGAATTTTTCTGTATTTGGAAATGTGCTTTTTGATGTTGAGAAATGGAACTAGTGTCTGATAGGTGAATTGTTAAATATCTTGGTAGAATTGTTGTCATGCCCCAAAGATGGCTCCTACTGGGGCTGAAAGCACTTGGGTAAAAATAGGGCCCCTTCTTTAATTCCTTCCATCAAGATGTCAAATGACACATACAAAGATTTGAACAGATCATCTATAAAATAGGTAGAAGTGATGTGTCTGTCTGATTTTATGAAACATCTTTAAAAAAGAAAATGCTATATATATATATATAGTTTGATTAAATAATAGACACATTTTGTCTATATAATTTTATTAAGATCCTTTCAAGTTTTCTGATAAGTGTCTTGGTTTAACATTGGATTTGTTGAATGAATTCACCAAAATTGTCCTGAGTGCTTTCAGACCTTTCATAGGCCATCATCAGGGGTTGGATAAAACTGAGATGCTGATGAATTTAAAAACAGAATGCTATCAACGGAAATAGGATATTATTAGGAAATATGGAATATTAAAAAAACAAAAACTAAAGGCATTTCAAAACATTGTCACTATATTCAAAATTAATTCTATTGATTTTAGGTTTTTTGTTTTTATATGTAGGGCTTCTAGGATTTGTAGTTGAAAACACCACTATAATAGCACACAAAATAAATAAGCTACAACTACAAATCATAGAAGCCCTACATATAAAAACAAAAAAACTAAAATCAATAGAATTAATTTTGAAAATAGCGACAATGTTTTGAAATTCTTTTATTTTTTTATTTTTTAAAAAAAATATTCCATATTTCTTGATAATATTCTATTTCCGTTGATAGTGTTCTGTTTTTAAATTCATCAACATCTCAGTTTTATCCAACTCTGCATTTACATAATTTTGTTATGTTATAAAAAATCTAAAAACTTTCAAAGCTCTTTAAAAATACTCTTTATACATGCAAGCAACCCCTGATGATGGCTTATGAAAGGTCTGAAAGCACTGGGAACAATTCTAGTGAATTCATCCACCAATTCCAACCTGAAATCAAAACGCTTATCAGGAAACTTAAAAGGGTCTTAGTGAAATTATGTAGACAAAATGTGTCTTTATTATTTAATCAAACATGCTTTAATGAAAGACTGCTGCCAAACACCACACACACACACAAACACACATATCTATATCTATATCTATATATATATATATATATATAGCTTTTATTAAGCATCAAATAAAGATTAATCAAATAGAAATTAGATTACTACTTTTTCAAAGAGATTTATTTTGTTATACCCAAATTAAGAATATTAAAATTTCAGTTTTGGCAATTATGAACACTTTTTTTCTTATTGTTGTACCCAACCTCAATTTTTAATTATCTAAATTATCTTGAAATCAGTTCATGTGTTAGAAATGTCAGTTCACTATGTTAAAACAATGAGATTTATTATACTTTTTTTTAATTGAGTAGCTCAGTTCTAAAATTACTGTGTTCTGATTTTTATATGAAGAGCTTGTAAAACTGATTTTATTTTTAAATAAAAAAAATATTTTGTTGCTAAGAGTTCTTTTTACCATTATATTTGTTTTTTTATTCTGTGGTTCTTATATTTAATTTCTCAAACATTAATTTTAAAATTTGTTTAGTTTTTAAGCATTCATATTTCTTTGGTTGGATTATAATTTCTGAGGTAAAATAAATTAACCTAGATATTCATAATTTTATAAAATCAGTATTGACAACAATTGAATGCTTTTGTGCTGCCTGTTGTGAAGGACATATTTTTTTTTCTCATTCAACCTTCACATTTGTTTATTTGCTGAACTGGTTGTCTTTAAAAATAATTTCCAGCTTTTGACTTTATCTTTCCAAACCTAAAAGCCACTATGAACAATTCTTCTTTACTGATATAAAGATTGTGGATAGGATTCCTTCAGTCTTGAATTCACTTGACATTAAGCGTGTCAATGCATACTGACTTGGTTATGCATGAACTATCCACTTCAAGAAATGGTATGACTATTTTTATAAGAAAGGACAACCAGCTAAGTAGCAATATATGTCCACTGTCCATATTCTGACTCTTAATTTTTTGGCCTTGTACCATAATAAATATAAGTCTATATATTGAGTAAACGTGTTGGTAGAATCAGCATGAAGTATCCATGCACACTTATATTTGCATCTGTGCTTATCCTTAGATCAGTCATTTGTTTCCTACTGAGATAAACATCTCCTGCTTCATCTGCTAAAATTGATCCCTGAAGCGAATCTTTCCGATCCAACTGAAATTGTCTGGTCTGATGACCCACCGTTAACTGAATGTCATGCTACTGCAGAATAGTAGATTCTGCTTTCTGCATTATGGATCTATAATTTTTGCCAGCAGTAGACGCCAAAAATCTTCTGTAGCAATTCTTTGATGCTTTGCTGCAAATGTTGGAAAAGACTTATTTCTTTTAAGATCTCTGACTCTTTTTTTTTTTTTTTTTTTTTTTTTTGTTCAGAGTTCCTTGTCAGAAGTATCTTCCAAGATTACCTCTTCTATTGTTGGTTGATTTTATTACATCCGTTCATAATGTGCTTGTTAAATGAACATGGAACAAAAGAAAAAGGTAGATGCTTGTAATGAAAGAATTTAAGATGGTAACTTTATTATCTTAGCAATGCTGTGCAGTCTGTGTTTTTGTCTTTGACGAGGAAAAAAGATTCTACCTTTGTCCCAGAATAGTTGTTACATTTTATGCATGAAATATATATGCAAACATTGCAGTTATTATCAGAACAGAGTGTGTGATTCATAGAAACACAATTTTTTTTTTTTTTTTTTTTTTTTTAATGAATTTGATATTGAAAGTTCAAAATTTGTAGATGATGATGAATTCAGCCAAATGTACCCAGGGAAAGAAGATTGTTTGTTGTTAGAATTGATGGAGAAAAAATTCAGAAATAAAGACATTTCATCATCATCATCATGTGGTGCTGGTAGCACAGATATCCCTGACCCTCTCTCGCCACTTTTCCCTATCGTTCATCGCCTCAGGCAGGTCTTCTGGACAACATCCCGTATCCTCACATAGTTGCTGAATGTATGTTCGTGCTGGTCGTCCTGCTTTTGCACAGCCATGTGTGGGGGTCCATAACAATACATCACTTATGAGTTTGTCCCTGCTTCTCTAGCAGTGTCCTGCATGTCTGGTTCGTCTAACTTTAATAGTTTTCGTGATAGGAGGCAGGTGGCCGTACAGTTGGTGTCTTGTGGGGTGTTGCCGCCAGGACTTGTTCAAGATTGCTCACAGCAGGCTGGAGAAGAAGCTAGACGGCAATTACACAAGAAAAAAAAAAAAAAGACATTTACTGATGAACAAATTGAAAGAAATGTACAGAGCTTACAAACATTAAAATAGCCCTGAAATTGGCTTCTCTAAGTTTTTCTGAACTTGGACTTAAATGGTGTATAATAGTAAGTATAGCTGAAGCACACAGTATTTGTGTGTACATATAAATGTAAAATTAATGTTGTCAAGAGCAGTGGATTAGGAGATCATGTTGATCAAATGTATAAAATGAACCTGGTAAAGTTGTTGTCATGTCTCTAAATGACACAAAAAAAAAGACTGCGATATCTGACCAAAAACCTCCTTTCATATTCCACAACTATCCTCTCCTTCGTCTCCTTAAACTGATCGCCACTACTTCTCTAATCAATTTGTATCCAACGCAAACGCAAAAAAGGTCCTGAGTGATGACGTTCGTTGTTTTTTATGTTCTTTTCTGCCTGCCCTCATTTGTATGCACATCTTCACTCTCCGTGGCTTTATATGACTGCCAGTGTGAAAATACATGACTATTTGCAATATAGGCTCGCTCAGGGCAGCCATGTTCTTTCTGCTCAAAAAAATATATCTTGCACGCAGAGCATATGTGCTTGATGTTTGCACTGAGGTGAGTGGCAATTTTCACCCTAATTTTCACTACATGAAATTTGGAATCAAAAGACATTGTAGACTGTACTCTGGTGAAAGAGCAGTTGAAGATTATCTGTGATGATTACTGAAGCAGAAAGAGGTATTGGTTGGTTTCTTTGTTTAATAGCATATCAACTTTCAGGAGTTATTTAATACCAAAATCATGTTTGTAGAAGAATGCTATTTAACTCATAACTGAGGGGATAAGAGGGTTCATACCTTTCCCAAAGTTATTTGTCTGAAAATGAACATGATAGTATGACTAAAGTTTGAACTCACTTACTTTAAGGTCCTAGCCCAGCACTTTAGCCAATTTGCCATGGAGACTCACCCTTCAGAAATAAATAGTGAAGATTCTATTGGAGGAACTTCTTCTTATTGTAGGCCATAATCTTTTTCTATTTTAGTTTTATTGTTTAGGTTAGGTTAAAGCTGGCTTATGGTTAATTTAATGTAGTTTTTATCAATAAATATTTTGTGTGCATGAAAGCGAGTATAGCCCACAATAACAAACTTATTTATAAATACTAATTTAAACATTGGGTTCATATTAACAGAATCAGTTTGATTTCAAAGCAATTATCAGCAGAGAATTTTAACTGCAAAAATCTTCTTTCTTTGTGGTCATCACAAAGCATGGAAATTTTCACTTGAAGTCCCTAAAAAAAAAAAAGAAATCAAACCTGAAAGAATGGTAGTCTGAATGGACTTTGCAGAAAACTTAATTTGTAATACAAGATGCAGGTTAAGATTTCCATTGGGGAAAACAGCCAAGCAACCCTTCATCTATTTGTAATGTATCACAAAGATTCTCATGAAAAATGCAAGATGAAATTTGTATGAATTTTTGTCTCATCAGTGACTGAAACATGACACAGTTGTAGTCCATTAATTTCTAAAGAAATTGATTAGATTTAAAAAAAAAAATGAAAGAAACTTTAAGTGATCAAACATATTCAATTTTTTAACATGATGAACTGAGTCAATACAAAAAAAATATAAAAATCAAACTTGCAAAGACCAGTAATTGGTCAAAATCTGACAGCTGCAGACTCTGCATTCTTCCCAAACTTCCATTTTTTTTTGTTTTTTGTGTCATCAGAATAAATACAAGCTGGGAAGGAAACCCAGGAAATGAGATTTGAGCAAGGATATAGTATTGCTGGAACTTGAGAAAATAATCATTTTGTAAATGGAGAACTGATTTAAGTTAGTCAAATCTTGTGAGGCACAAATCCTTTTGTAGCATATTTTGGGATGTACATTGAGATTCAGGAGTGTAAAGGAGCTATGCTTAGTGTTATAGTTATTGTTATACAAAATGGAATTAGTAACTTTAGTTCAAATCCTGGATAAGGCTGTATGTGTTTCACTTTGCACTAATGCCCCTTGGAAAGGTATGACTTTATCTATTCTACTCCCAGCTATGAGTAAATTGTAGGGTAAACTGGGTTCTTTACTTTTGATGAGGCAACCAAACTAGGAGATGAAAAACTCTGAATTCAAACTCGCTTTACACCACTTAAAAATTGACCTTTTGCCACAGAAGGGTTGGGTAAATACATTCATTGACATTCATAGAAAAGAGTTGAAAGAAGAACCAACTCAATGTTACATGTGTTTTTCAGAATTTCTTGGTGATTTTGAAACATTTGTGAAGTTTGTGAAGAACCAAAAGATGCGTATATTGCATTGGTTTACCTACATAGGCCTAAGAAATAATTTTACCAGCCATTTACAACAAGGGTTCCTGGCCATTATATTTTGATGACTATTGTTGCATATGCAACCACTTTTACAATGTAGACAGTATCTATTACTGATACAAACTTTGTCAATTATAGAAAACCTTTTCCAAAAACTTGAATAGGAAATTAACAGTTCAAGATCTCATAGGAAACAGTAAGAGAAAATGAGTAGAGGGTGGATGGTATATTGTATTCAACCTGTACAACCAGGCATGGCTACCAGGAGATTGGATGTCAATTTCTTTGCAATCAAAAGTAAATAGTATTTTTGTTATTAATATCATCTATAATAGTTATGAATAAAAGAAATTGGCAATGGCTTGTAAGCCACCATGCTCTATGAAGGATTCCAAATTTGAAATATTAAAAAAAATTTCAGTGCTCTATTAGAAGATAAAAACAATCCAATCACCAAGTTAAACAGCAAGCCCCAAGTATTTTTTGAACATTTTCTTTACAATAGTTTTTGTTAAATGTTTTTTTTTTGCTTTGAAAAATGATACATTTCTGTTATTTTTGAATTTGAACTATTTTTGAGACCTTATATCTCAGGATGACAAAAAGCTAGAAATTTTGTTGTGATGCCTTGACACTACCTTTTTCTTTGCCAGAACTCACTAGGTTGACCAAATTCTTAGTTATAACTGCTTGAAAATGGTTTCCTGGAAAGACCAATGAAATTTGGAGCCAATTTTACTTTCTTCTTTTTTTTTTTTTCCTTTAAATTTTTTCCTTACGCTAGGTTGATGACAGTTTTAAAAGCTGCATAAAAAGTTGACCTTGAGAACAAAATCTTTGTTCAGTCAAATTTTCTGTTATGAAATGGGAATTAAAAACAAAAACATTCAACCATCATTGCCCAGAACAAACTAGTCTATGTTCTTAGATCCATTGTGAGAGATGGGGAGTCCCCATGGTGTAATGACCAAAGTGCTGAACTGTGGCCTCAAAGTAAGCGAGTTTGAGCTCCAGTTGCACTATTACATTCAATTTTGAAGTTATGAACCCTCTTATCCCCCCTGCTATGGGTTAAATAGTACTACTATGGCCTTAGGAGTAGAGTTTTTGCCAATGGTCCGGGAGACCAGGGTTCAATCCCAGGTCAAGTCTTACCAATGACTCAAAGAGTGGTACTTGGTGCCACCTTGCTTAACACTCAGCATTATAAGGTAAGCATCGAGGGTAAAGTGGAGCAGTCCAGGGATGGACTAGTGCCCTCCCTTAGCCTTGGTGTAGTAGCTATTGAAAAGGGAGCCTTCTGGTCACTCTCGACTAAGGTTGCCAACTTTACTTACTGTCCTTTTACAAGGATACCTTTGGCATTAAGTAACCTACAAAGGTTGATATGTCATTAAACAAAGAAACCAAATCAAGCCATCGTGACTAAATAAATAAAGATATTGAAAATTTTGTTGGACTTTATTTCAGATTCAATAGAACTTCTGAATAAAGTTGAAACAAAATCTTTGGTGGTTAAGTGGGGACTATTGATCTACTTGTTGTAGAATGACCTCTTTCTAATCTGCTCCGTTCCTCATTGTTGTTGGTGGACAGCATGAGTGATTTGTGATAAAAAAAGCAATAAGATAAAAGAAAATAATAATAAAAAATAGATATTTCTTTCATTCTTAATTTTACGAATAATCATGTAAATCCATAGAAAATGTGATTTGGAGCTGAAGTCTTATTTTGTGATAGGTGTTAAATGCAATGAATGTAATTTTACTTTATTAAAACAGGCTTTTAAATTTCTGTGACATTAAAAGATATAAAGGTTTTAGTGATTGGTTGGTTAGGCTTGCTACCTCAAATAACAAAAGTCAATTGATTTACTTATAGCTTTTCAGTTGATAAAATTTACATATATATAAGATTGAACTTATTATATTTTTTATGCATAAAATTCTGAACCTGCTGTGATAGAATGTTTCTAATGATTAGTTTCAACAAAACTGAATTTTTGGACTTCTTTGTTTGAGAAAAGCCATTTTGTTACTAATCAGTTGTAAACCTGTCTAAAATAATAAATTATATTGCGTTCACTTCACATAAATGCCCTGAGGAAATGTGGGAACCTATCTTTTCTCTCTTCAGTAAAATAGTAGGACATACTAGCGTTGGTTGGTCAGCCAATCTTGAGAAACAACTATAAATTCAAATCTTTTCAATGTATCATAAACTATCATGGCCCATTTCTTCTTTTGTCACACAGACCTTAGGCAAAGCATGTTCTGCAATAGACTGAGAAAAGGTTGATAGAATAAGTTATATAAAATTGAGGTTGGGTATAATATATATATATATCACAAACCATTCATTAATTTTTGAGAATATAGCAATTTCCAGTCCAATTTGCTATTGAATGATAATTTTGTTATTCATGCTGAATGTCATTTTTTTAATCATTCAGATTCTTGATATAATGAGGATAACTATGAAGTGCTAATTAAAATCTTTTGCTCTTTCCTCAATAGAAGTAACAGTATCATTGTGGACTGCTGTTATATATATATATATATATATATATATATATATATATATATATAAACTGTTTTCTTTTAAGATTTTTTTAGTTTACAAGTTTATGTTACTGTTTTATTTTTGCTACTGAAAGTCGAACTTTGGTAGAAGTTGGGTATTGCTTAGATCATAGATTCAAGTTGCTTTTGTTTTTCTAATTAGTTTTGGTGAAAGAAGACTGAATATTTACATAAGCGTGCATTGATTCTTACATAGTAGCTGTTTGTTTTATTGTGAATTTATGCTGTAAGTTTTTAATACATCAGCTTGCATGCCAAAATGCTTGGCAAATTTCATGTATGTTATTGATTCTTTGTATATCTATGGTTGGATGGGAAATGCTTGTTGATTGGCCACTCTTCATGTGAATTTGTATGTATGTATGTGTAAAAATAACATGAAACTCTATCTTTTCCCCCCTTTATATTGGTCAACATAAAAGGATTGTTGGCATTATGTTTCCTTAAAAAGAACCCATTATACACTGAATAATATTATCAATAATAGTAATACTAATTATAAGATTTTTGTAAATTAAATCTATTCTTATCAGCTATGAGAAAATCTTTTGTTAAAAAACAAAATCTTAAAATTGAATGTTTAAATAAAACAGCATTCTTAAATTGTTACTTGAATCATTTAAGATTGGTTATATTTTTAAAATATCTCATGTTATGCAAAATCCTCTGCCTTCATATTTAACAGTGTCAGACATCTTTTCAATGAAATTATATAGAATAATTTTAAAAGACCTAGGTTTTATAATACTTTTATATGAATAAATCTCTACCCTATTGATGAAAAAAAGCATTTATTTTATACATATTTTATGTCAATTTTTATTTTTCAACATAATCTCCTTCCTTATCTGTGGTGAATATTAATCACATAGATCAAGCATTATACAGTGAAACTTTCAGAACAAAGTTCAGCTAATAACTATATAATAGGGTACAGACATATTGGACTTTATAGCAGCACCTCCCCTTTGCACAAAAGGTTAGAGTTGTCTGATGCATTTCTAACACTGATTGCTGTGACTTGGCAAATTTTGTTTTTTGCTCATATGCATGTTAACCTGACCATATATCACATTCTATTTTCTGGAATTAGTTGTTAAATATTGGCCATGGACTTATTGGTCCATCCTTATACATATTTGGGGGATACTAAAAGATTTTAAAATTTGATTTCCAGTTTCAGCAGAAAGTGTTAATATCTTCAGAAACTAAATATATGTACAGACTAATGATTCTTCAATTCAAATGAAATTTCATGATTTAGTAAAAAAAAATTGTTTTTTTTCAATACTCAGTTAAAAAAACAAACTTTACTGCTTTATCTTACATTGATGCAAATAAACAGTACTAATTATGTTTAAACTATTTGTAAAAATGTGAATAATTACAAAGTACTTATTAAAATATATCATTAACAAAGTTATTTTTTCTTTATCATTTATCATATATTATCATTAATCCCTAGTATTTTGTGTGATGAGGGTGTTGTACATTTAAATTCTAATAGGGTGATAAAGTTATAGAAAGGTTAAAAGCCTCTGATATAACACTCAAACTCCCACTTTAAGTGAAAGATAGTCTTGTTTGTATTTTATTAATAATATTAAGAAAGAAGTACAAAATCGATTTTCAAAGCTTATTGCTCATTTCATGCCGATTGTATTATTTTAGTTATTATTTAGTTATAAAAATATAATTTCACATTTATTAGCTATTATAATATCTACATTAAATTGTTGGATAAAGCTGTAATGAAATAGTTCCTAAACTAATTTATCTAATTATATTTAACCAGGAAAATTAAGATTTTATGAACTTAGAAATCATTTAATAAATTGAAAATACGTGAATAATAGAGTTCTCATCTTTTTTATATAGTTTAAGACTTTTATCTGAATTTATTAGATGTGGTATAATTATTGTACTCAGATTTTTCCAGACTAACATTCTCATCTTGGTTATTATAGCCAACTTTTGTCTATTGTACTCTTTAGCCTTTTTCCAGGTATCTATCATAGTCTGCAACCTTCTGAGAGTTTTGAACTTTTTTTTTTTTTTTTGTCTGTGGGTACATATTGTTCTCATTCGGCTGGGGCTGTAGAATATACCAACTGCATCTCTGCAGAAGAGTACACCCTCCCCCAACAAGTGTCCTGGATATGACACTAAACAATCTGATGGTGAGGTTTCAGTATTGCTGGAGCTTTGGGGAATGCAGGGTACCCCTTCATTGCCATTGCTACCAGGTCCACTCTGGCCTGGAGCAGCAGCACCTGATAGGGCCCTATCTATGGGTCAAATAGAACTAAACTGTATATCTATGCTAAACTGAATTGCTCAAAATAGAACTGTTTTGATATTTAAACTGTGTATTTATGCAAAACTGAATTGTTTGAAGTAGAACTGTTTTTGACATAGAAACTGTACTTATGCTAAACTGAATTTTTTGAATTAGAATTGTTTGACTAAACTGAATAGCTTGAAATAGAAATTTTTTTGACAAACTGTGTACTCATGCTAAACTGAATTGTTTGAAATAGAACTGATTATTTGTACAAAAATGGAATTGGCATTAAATAACCTACAAAGGTTGATATGTCATAAAACCCAACCAACCAACCATTCTGTTGTCTATGTTTATAGGATATCTTTTATTGGTTGTTTCTTTTTAGTTAATTCATTATTGTAATATACAACTTTTTGCACTACAGGGATTGAATTCATGACTACTCTGTAAATAGACATTCTTGAATGCTTAATGGGGTACACAATGGCTGAAACATAGTGGTAGAACAACCAAGATAAGGATTCTAATTTAAGTAGATCAACTTATATAGTTAAAGGCTTATAAAATCATTAATTTTAAATGCAGATATAAAAACTTACTTGGCTGAAACGGAGAAATAAATCTGTTATTCAATATTAAGTCTTTTTTTTATTTTTTACTTTAAAGTTGTAATGCTGATTGGCAGACAAATATATTTTTTGTATAGATTTTAAAAACTTAATTCAGGTTTAATACTCTTCCATTTATCTGTCACACAATACTTATACTCTTCAAAGTTAATCTGTAATGATTTTACTTTCAGTTTGACTTGTTATTCATTTAGCTTCACATAAAAGCATTTTTAAAGGTTTTTTAATTTTTAACTTTTATTAAAAATGAATGTGATGGCCATTTGTTTTCAAATAATAAATCCAAATATTTGAATATTAAAGATTGAATTATAAATATTGATGACTATTAAATCATTACTTTTATTTATCTATTTTTACTTTTCGTTTTCAAAAATCTGTTTTCTCCATGTAAAGGAGGCAGGGTGGGATTGAATAAGTTGACCTTCGTGAAACTAAATGACCTTTTTTTTCTGTTAACGCAGACCCGCACGGATCAATCAAATGATCTATGCAGCCTGGGAGATAACTGACAGAGCTGAGATTTTAATTTCAAACAGTTATGCGATGATGTATCTTGTAGTATAAGATTTGGTCTTGGTCTGTGTATTTCTCTTTCAATATATGTATATTATGTATATATGTGTGTGTGTGTATGTGTTTACTTAAGGTTGTTTTTTTAATTTTTGTGTGACTGGACTATTTTGTAACAATCTAGATTTATAAGTGTGTATATGTGACTAGTTATTGTATAAGAGGTTACATATTTAGATATATTTGTGAGTATTTCAAATTAGGTTATTACATGAAAGTTATGTAGTAATTTATAAGTATACTATCAATGATCCTGTCAAAATGATTGGATTAATTATATATGCATAAGTACTTCTGTTTAGTTTCAGAGTGTTGTAGCTGTGTGCTCTGACTTGGATTAAAGTGTTGCTGTTTGGCATTTCTGCTAAGAATCAAAACATAACTTCCTTTCCTTTTGAATTAGAATCAGAGTGTAGTATCTGTACCTCTACCTTAGAAAATATATTATGTTTAAAGATGAAAAAGCACAAAGTCTTCAGAGGATGATTTTATTTGTAGAAATATTTGCCAACCTTAAATGTTGTAGTTGTTTATGTGTGTGTGTGTGTGTGTGTGTGTGTGTGTAATAAGTTATCTCACCTCCTCATGTTAACTTAATCCTAAAAATTTGAAAAAATACAATTTTTTTGAAGTGTATTTCATCTCATGATTGCACTTTTTCAAATACATGAAACTTTTAGTAATGAAGCCAACATATAGAAGTATGATAATTTATTTTAAGTTTTATCCTGCTCTACTGGCCAGTATTTGAGCACTTTCTTGATTTAAGAAAAACTTTTTCAACCAATCTGTTCATTCACACACACACATGTATGTGTGTTTTTGATTAAAGAGGACAGATACTTTGTGTCTGACCTATTCAAGTTCTCATATGAGTTGTTTGACTTTTGGATTGAATAAATTTAGGAAGGCATCATATTTTAACCACTTTCAGACCCAACTGGAGCCATCTTTAAGGAAGTGAATAATGAAATCATAAACACAATGGCAAATCATATACATGTATATAAAGAGAAGAGCAAGTGGGGGGAATTTAGGAAAGAAAATAATTTTACTTGCCCTAAAAGGAAGAATTGAGGATAAAAGTGCTATAGGCATTTTTGAAGTTGATCCTGTTTAAGGAAGGTTTGTTAATCATTCAAGAAATTAGAATTTTTGTTTGTTTTTTAATCAAACGTTTAAAAGAGAAACTGCTGCTTATATGTTAATGCAAAGCTTTTTGAATGAACTGAGCTCTTGGTAGCTGTTAAGTGTATATATGTAAACAAAATGAAAGTGATACATATGCGTTTAAATCCCTTTGCTTATGCTGAGTTTTCTTGTGGCTGGGCAGCAGAATCTCCAGTTGGTGTAAAAGTCAATCAGGTTTCAATCCCTGTTTCAAGAATCTTGTGTGTCTATCCACACTGAAGAGTTATGGTACAATAAAACAGTCTGTCTGTGGATGACATATATATATATATATATATATATATATATACACACACATCTCTCTCTATACATATTATAAAAGTTAAAAAATGATAAATTTATAAGATTACACTTATTTCAACATAAGTCTAGGATTTCAAAATGACAGAATTTGGACCATAGATTACTCATAAAAACAAAATGAAATAAATCTATATCTGTAATTTACACTGCTTGTTTGCTTGCTACCTTTTGGATTTCTACATTAATGGGCCAATCATGTTGAAACTTGGTGTGTGAACTCCTTTCAAATCAAGGAGTGTTTGTGGCTTTGGACATCTTAGCTCAGAACTGATTAGGAAGGTTTAATTTATCTAAAAGGCAAATAAAATTGCCATTTGAAGTAACCCTCCTCCAATTCTGTGTGTGTATGTGACTTAGACCTTTTGGAAGAACATGTCGATAACAAGAAGTAAAGACAAATCTTTGTTTAACAACCTGGGCAACACCAAGTTCTTCTGCTTCTATTGAAATAAGATTTTTCTAGTTTTTGTATTTATTGTATTAGATTAATATTAATCTTTCATCCAAATTTCATCTATTTTAAAGCTTTTTCCAGTGTATTAACATCCTGGTCTCACTAATAATGAGAAATTCTATGATGATAACAGGAAGTCTCTTTCTTATTACACTTTCTTTGGACCAGGTTGTGTTTGATAAATGTTTAAGTCACATTATGTTTTATATTTAAGAGATTATGTTTTTATATAATTTGTGTATCTAAAACAATATACACTCATAAAGATATTTGATATTACTGTTTTAAATAATTTTTAGTTTCTATATTATAGTTTGTGCTTGTCTGTTCATTTGCATGTTACCCTCATCTACATATCCTCCCAGCAGCTAAGTGGGATATTCTCCCAACCAAGTGAGATATTCTTGTACATTTTCCTCCACAGCCAGTGAGATATTTTTTCACCCTCCTCCTCAATCAATTGGGATATTCTTACAAAAATGTGCTGTTGGATACTAAAAAAGAAAGAGTTACAAAGATTCTTCAATCGTAGCAATACTATTGTTCACAAAATAGAATATGTAATTATATGTTGATCTTGTAGTTTCAGTAGAATTTAATACTAACAAATGATATAAGCATTAAGTATTATATAGATTGCTATGGTAAATTTTTGTATTCGTTATTGTGAAAGTAATAATAGAATTTGTCATAAAATTCCAAATCATTCTTCCTTGATTAAATAGCTCCTCTTGATTTTCTTTTTGTTCAGTGGAATTTCCATGGGTCCTGCTAGTCTTAATAAATTTGTCAAATTTAATTTTAACACATCACTCAATAAGTCCTAGGCCTGACATATAGATGGCACCACTAATAAAAAATCCATATGATTTTTATTAAGTATTAACCTTCAAATGGCACATGACAAAATTTGAGCCCAACTGGATTATTAGTTTACAAATTAGTTATTTAAGTGAAGCTACTATAGCAAATTTTCAAAACAATGGAAAAATCTGAATTTTGTGTGTTGATAAAGCATTGCATTCTGATGGGGAGAAAATACTTTTCAAGCAAAGCAATGTTTTGAGAAGTGTTATTTGGATTCTGCTCTGTTGGAAACAGCAGTTAAGAGGTGATATGCTGACTTTAAGCGTAGTTGTACAGACACAAATAATGCTGAATGCTCAAGTTGCTCAAATTTGGCAGTTGTCTTGGAAAATGCTAAAAACTCCACAAACTTGTTTTGGCCAATTATAAATTGAAGTTGCGTGAGATAGCAGAGGAGTTGAGGATATCAGAAGGCAGTGTATTGACTATTTTTGCATGAATATTTGTCAATGAGAAAGCTGTGTTCAAAGAAGGTGCTGAGTTTGCTCACAGTCAATCAAAAACAACAATGTGACAGTGGATGAAACATTGATCCACCACTTCACTCCAGAGTCAAATCGGCGGTCAGATGAGTGGACAGCAGCAAGTGAAAGCTGTCCAAAGTGACAAAAGATGCAAACATCTGCAGGCAAGGTTTTGGCCTCCATATTTGGGGATGCACAAGGTATTTTGTTCATTGATTACCTTGAGAAAGGAAGAACCATCAATAGCAAATATTATATAGCATCATTGGTGCGTTTGAAGGAAGAAATCGCCAAAAAACGGCCCCAAATGAAGGAAAAAGTGCTCTTTCACCAAGACAATGCACCGTATCAAGTCGATCGCAACAATTGCAAAACTACGTGAATTGCAGTTTGAATTTCCTTCGCATCCACCCTATTATCCAGATCTGGCTCCCAGTGACTACTGGCTGTTTGTAGACCTCAAAAGAATGTTTCAGGGAAAGAAATTTGACTCCACTGAAGAAATCATATTGGAAACTGAGGCATATTTTGAGGCCAAAGACATATCATTCTGCAAAAAAGGCATTGAATTGTTAGAGAAACATGGGAATCTGTGTATTACCCTAGAAGGAGACTATGTTGATGAATAAAGTTGAATTTTGTCTAAAAGTTGTTTTATTATTTAGGCCCAGTACTTATTGAGTGGTGTGTTAATGTAGACTGTCTAGCAGGATAAATGTGATATAGATTATAGGCCTCTTCATTTGAATGTGTTTATGTAAAAGTGAGATGCTAAATCTTTTTTTTTTCCTCACAATCTTTTAAGTATGGAGTGCATTGCTCAAATTGATGTAACAAAGCTTTCAACTTTAATTTCAAGACCATAAAGGATCTAAAGAAAGAAATTTTTCAGAATTTTTTACTTGATGTGGTTTTAATTTTGTAATTTTATGATAATACTTTTACTTTATATTGAAATATACTATGCATATGTGTTTGTGTGTGATATTAAGATTCAGTCTCTTGTAAGAAGGGTCCACCTGAAATTTTTGTGAGTTGCCATGGTGTAGTGGTTAATGTACTTGACTCATGAGATTATAGTGAGTTTGAACTCCAGTCATGCTATTGCATTCACTTTCAGACTAATACCCTTGCGAAAGGTATGAACCCCCTTATCCCTTTTGCTATTATTGTTCTTGTACAAAGATGGCTTTGGCATTAAATAACTTGCAAAGGTTAATATGCCATTAAAACAAAAGAAACCTAACAAAATCACTTGAAATTTTGCAAGCAAGCATTTGCTATGATTCTTCTGTGACAAAATGACTGAAATTGATGGAAAAGTTCTGAAAATGGTACAGAAAGACTCTGCCATATGTAACAACTCAAATCTAAGTAATATTTCATACATTTTTCATACAGTGTAAAATTATGAAACCTGTATAGTTTATAGATTTAATACAGCGCTATCAATTCACTAAGTTTCATTTAGATAAGTTATTAATGAAATAATAAAGAAATACAAAATTTGGAGCTATTGTCACAAATTTTAGCAGAATAAATCTTTTTTTACAATTATGTCTGAATGCTGATTATTCCAAAAAATAATTTTTGCTTATTTTTCCGTTATAAATATTCAGGGATTAAAAGTCTGTTTCAAGGTTGGTATCTTTTACATTATCGGTGTATCTGAGATGAATTAGTCTCACTAGATTTTCCTTACATGTCTTTGGTCTGTACTTATATTTTACCTACATTGTGTATTTTATTTATTTTTATATTTTTGTTTTCGCATAACACATTGTCAATCATTATTATTGATTTGACTTGCTTTTTTTTTTTTTTTTTATCATAACTTACTTGGATTACTGTATGGAACGGCACATATTGGAGACAATAATAAAGGATTAGTTCTTGGTGAGACTAACTCATGTATTCTTTTACTTTGTAGAAGTCTGGTTATCTGTACCAGCTGCTTTGCCACAAAGCTATAGGAGCCATTGGTATTGCAGAAGCCTAAATCCCACCTAAAACTTGAGCTTTCAAATCTGTCATTGTTTTTATACATTATTGTTTATAGTATTTTTTTTATCTTATTTTATCTTATTTTTTAAATGAAACATTGTCAACTTTGTTTAGTATTTTCTTTAATTTTTTAATATCTATTTACTCTCCATCATAACTCATTTGGGTTATCATTCCATGACTGAAAGGAATGGTATATATTGGAGATGATAAGGATAAGCTCTCCCTAGATGAAAGAAAGGTTGAGTCCAAATTTTGAATACATTGTATATAATGTAAATTACTATTCACCCTGTTGGTGGCGCTTAGAATACACTGATGGTATCCCCTGCAGGGTGTGCTGGGTATGAAACTAAACTGCCTCTGATAATGTGGTTTCAGTTCTGGAAGTCTGGGTAGTGTGAAGTACCTTTTCATTGCCATTATTCCTTGGTTCAATCTGACCAGAGTGGTAGTACTTTTTAGTGTCTCATCTATGGGTCAAATAACTCTGTTTAACAGTTATTCATATTCAATGATACTTGATGTCATATTTGTATTAAGAATTGTTATCTGAAGGTATGATTGTTTATTAAGGATTATTATTAGTTACTTTCAGCCATAAAAGTGTGTGTGAACAGATTACTGTTATTAAAAATAATTGCTTGAACCATATAATTATTAGCATTATATAGGAATACTTGAAACCATACAGCTTTGTATAAATTATTTGCATTAGATAGGAATATTTGATATAATATAACTGTGTACAAAAAGCTCTTGAAAAATAATTACACAAAAATATAAACATAAATGTAAAATAATCCTAGATGTGTTTTGCCCGGTTGGCTGGGGCTATAGAATATACCGACTGCTTCTCTGCAGAGGAGTAAGACCCCACTTCAACAAGTGTCCTGGACATGACACTAAACAATCTGATGGTGAGCTTCCAGTAATGCTGGATCTTTGGGGAATGCTGAGTAACCTTTCATTGCCATTGCTTCCAGGTTCACTCTGGCCCCAGAGTGGTAGCACCTGATGAGGGCCTATCTCTGGTTCAAATATAATTAAACTGCATACTTATGCTAAACTGAGTTGTTTGAAATAGAACTGTTTATATGTATAAAAATGGATTTTGTTTTTGATTTTGTTTTTGACGTCTAAACTGTGTACTTATGCTGAACTGAATTATCTGAAATAAAACTGTCTGACATTTAAATTTGTGTATTGCTCAGTCAGCTGGGGCTGTAGAATACACTGACTGCACCTCTGCAGAGGGGTAAGACCCCTCCAACGAGTGTCCTGCATATGACACTAAACAATCTGATGGTGAGGTTCCAGCAGTGCTGGAGCTTTGGGGAATACAGAGTACCCCTTCATTGCCATCGCTCTCTGGTGGTGTAATGGTTAGCAAGCTCGGCTAGCAAACCTACACAAGTGAGTTCGAGTCTTATTGGGTGCCCCTTTCATATGGCCTTGTGCCACATCTAAGCAAAAAGCTTAGTAAATTTCCATTGCCATCGCTCCCAGGTCTACTTTGGCCCAGAGTGGTAGCACCTGATAGGGCCCCATCTATGGGTTAAATAGAACTAACAGCATACTTATGCTAAAATGAATTGAGTAAACTGAATGGCTTGAAATAGAAACGTTTTTGACTATTAAACTGTACTTACACTTAAACTGTGTGTTTATGCTTAACTGAATTATTTCAAATAGAACTTTTTTTCGACATTAAAACTGTATTTACACTTAACTGAATTATTACATATAACTGCTTAAATAGTTTGAAATGGAAATGTTTTTGACAATTAAACTGTGTACTTATGCTAAACTGAACTGTTTTCAATAGAACAGATTATTTACATAAAAATGGATTTGGCGTTAGATAACCTACAAAGGTTGACATGCCATAAAATCAAACAAACCAAAAATGGATCTGGCATTAATAACCTACAAAGGTTGATATGCCATAAAACCAAACCAAACCAAACCAAACCAAACCTAGATGGGTTGAGATGCCATTAAATCATGTAAACTATTATACAAATTTTCTTTCAACATCTTCTCTATTTTTAATCATTAATTTTTTTATTTGCTCTCTCTGCTTGAACTGTACAATATACCCACTATATCTCTGCAGAGGAGTAAGACTCTCTCTTCCCAATCAGTGTTTTGGGTATGACACTAAATCATCTTATGGTGAGGCTCTAGCTCCATAGCTTTGCTGAATGTAGAGTACTCTTTCATTGTCATTACTCCCAGTTTCACTTTAACCCAGAGTGGTAGCTCCTGTTAGGTTCCCATTTATGGGTCTAATAGAACTGTTCTATCATTTAGTACACTTGAAACCATTTAACAAATGAAATTAAATAGAATTATTAGTGTTAAATGGAAATACTTGAAACCATTGTAAACAAATGAGCTCTAACTCATTTAAAAATAAAGTTACCGACAAACTATTTACTTATAAATCATATATATATATATATATATATATATATATATATAGCATTTGGCTTTAGATAGTCATCAGTAGTTGATATGCCATTAAACCAAATGACCTAAACTAATGTTTTTGTTATATGAAGGTATATTTTTTTTTCATTTGTTTCACTTTCGAAAACTTACTAGGAAACCCACCGAAAATAACACATGAACCAATCACCAGAATAATTAGCAAACAATTAGACATTAAACTAGGACCATTCACACAAGAAGAACTTGACTCGGTTCTCAGAAAAATTAAAAATAGGAAAGCTGCAGGGCTGGACGAAATTCCCCCGGAAGTATGGAAGACCAGACAATTCGATGACATACTGCTCCGACACTGCAACGCAGTATACAATCAAAATCCGATAGATAGATGGATGAAAGGATGCATACTCCCCTTCCCTAAAAAGGGGGACCTCGGATTAGCCAAAAACTACCGAGGCATAACACTTACATCAATAGCAGCCAAAATCTACAATGCCCTACTACGAAACCGCATAGAACCCGAAATCGACAACATACTTAGAAAAAACCAAAATGGCTTCCGAAGAAATAGATCCACGACCTCACAAATATTAACCATCCGTAGAATCCTTGAAGGTGTACGGGCAAAAAACCTACAAGCGACATTAATTTTTGTTGACTTTACCAAGGCTTTCGATTCCATTCACAGAGGAAAGATGGAACAAATCCTACTAGCGTACGGCATACCTAAAGGAACCGTAGCGGCAATAACGATTCTCTATAGAAACACTGAAGTAAAAGTACGATCGCCAGATGGAGACACCGAATACTTCAACATTGTAGCAGGAGTACTACAAGGGGACACGCTGGCTCCGTACCTCTTTATCATTTGTCTAGACTACGTACTTAGAACATCGATTGACAAAATCAAAGAGAATGGCTTCGAACTGACGAAGAAAAGAAGCAGAAGGTTCCCTGCAACAACAATTACCGACGCCGACTACGCCGATGACATAGCGATACTGGCAAATACACCTGACCAAGCCGAAATACTACTGCATAGTTTGGAACGAGCAGCAGCAAACATAGGCCTCTATGTTAATGCACACAAAATGGAATATATGTGCTATAACCAAACGGGGGACATCTCCACTCTAGAAGGAACCCCTCTTAAACTAGTAGACAAATTCACTTACCTAGGAAGCAGTGTCGAATCAACCGAAAAGGACATCGAAACGAGGTTAGCGAAAGCATGGACAGCTATCAATAGGTTATCGATTATTTGGAAATCAGACCTAACCGATAAAATGAAACGCAGTTTCTTCCAGGCAGCGGTTGCATCGATACTGCTATATGGCTGCACTACATGGATGCTAACAAAACGGCTGGAGAAGAAGCTAGACGGCAATTACACTAGAATGCTACGTGCAATCTTAAACAAGTCCTGGCGGCAACACCCCACAAGACACCAACTGTACGGCCACCTACCCCCTATCACGAAAACTATTCAAGTTAGACGAGCCAGACATGCAGGACACTGCTGGAGAAGCAGGGACGAACTCATAAGTGATGTACTCTTATGGACCCCCACACATGGCCGTGCAAAAGCAGGACGACCAGTACGAACATACATCCAGCAGCTATGTGAGGATACGGGATGTTGTCCTGAAGACCTACCTAGGGCGATGAACGATAGGAGGAGTGGTGAGAGAGGGTCAGGGATATCCGTGCTACCAGCGCGATATGATGATGATGATATAATAATTATAATACATCGTTCAATATAACTAGCTTGAAAATAAGACCAATATAAT
>OY757915.1:94337632-94447632 GCA_963585895.1 Sepioteuthis lessoniana | reverse complement strand
GGAGAATTCAGAAAGTGCAGCATTTGGCAAACTGAAGAAAAGGGTTTGGTCAGGCATAGGTATAACTGAACATACAAAGATTAATGTTTACCAAATGTGTCTTGACAACCTTATCATACTCCTTGAAAACATGGATGACATATTGGAGACATACTCAAGAGATTTCTTTGAGAAGAATCCTTAAGATTCAATGGCAGGATTTTGTACTTGATACTGAAATTTTGAAGGAACCTGGCTGTTTGATAATCAACAATCAAATGCATTGGGCAGGACACCTTGTTTGCTTGAACTGCCTAAATATGGTGAACTTGCTAATGGAAAATGTCCTCAGCTTAAACCCAGAAAAAGATATAAGCATTGTCTTTATGAAAACTTGAAGTATTTGGAAATAAGTGTTAATTGGGAAGTAAAACATTAAATAGAAATAATTGGTGCTGAATGATTAAGAGCAGTAGTACTAAGATTGAAAAGAGGAAGATACAATATGCAGAACTGAAGCATGCTTTTAATAAGAGTGGTTCATTTGTGGATCTACCTAGTGGTTCTGAGAATTAGGAATGTGAATTCTGCTATCATCATCTGTTACTAAAGGCTGGATATGTCAGGCCACTTAGGTTTTAAACCTAATTGGAGCATCAAGCATTTATTTGTATTTTATCTTTATATAAATGTGTCCAAATCTACTTACAGTTGGTATTCTTTGTTTTTTGCATGTTAGATTAATGTCTGATATTTGACAATAGTAGTGAGTTCCATTTAATAACTGTTATTTTGGAAGTTGTTTCATTGGTTGAAAAAAATAATTCGTTTTATGAAGATGTTGCCCTCCAATTTTTTTTTTTTGAAAATCCAAATTTGAGTTTTTGTTATGAATTTGATGTGTATCCTTAAACTCTGAGTGCTATCTTCATTTATTATATTTTTCTGAAAACATTTTATACAATATTTGACATAGAAATTTAAAGTAATTTTCTTATTGTAATTTTGATAACTTATCAGTCTGTGTACTGATTAGTGATTTTATTTTCTTCTTTTCTGTCAGTGAGATTGAATATATGCATTTTATATAGATATATATGACATATATAGTTTCTTCTGTTAATTATTTAAGTAGATTTTTAATCTTAATTTCTAGATGATATGTCTTTTATAAATTATTCTTATCTTTATAACCTATATAGTTGTTTGGTTTCTTTGTTCAATCAAATATCAACCTTTGTGGGTTATTTAATTCTAAAGCTATCCTTATGAAAAAACAGTAGGGGTACTATTCAACCCCTAGTTGTGGGATAAGGGGATTCATACCTTTTCCAAGGGTATTAGTCTGAAAGTGAATGCTATAACATGACTGGAATTCTGCATGTTAGCTACTTCATTATAGGATTCCCCTTCCCTAATAGATTATTGTTTTATATTTATGTAAGATATTTGATACCTGCTATGTCATCATTTATTTCTGAACTCTCTGAACCTGTAAGCCAGATAATCCAGGTTGAGCAATATTTATTATACACCATAGGGCCAATATTTGGGAGATCAAATTAGAGCTTAATATTGTGTGACTACACAGCATTTTTTTTAATGGAATGATAGGATAGTTTTAAACAAAGATGTCTGTACAAATAAGCAAAGTTTGAATATGTTTTGTGCTTAATTAATTTGTTTTTTTAAGTGCATGAATGGGGCATTTGAGGGCTAAGGGGTTCTTCAAAGGGTTAACATCTGCGCAAAGTTCTATTTGTATTGACTGATAGAAAAATTATATGTATTGATCATTATATAAAAAGTACTTTTTGGCATGAATTAATAAAATAACTCATTGATTTTTATTGTTATTTTAATTTAAATGTAAATATCCACCTGGTTATCTTTGAATTCAATAATACATTATTTAGATAAGATCTAATTGATGCAAATTATTTATTGTTTTTTATTATTTATTATTTTTTTAAAACCAATAGTTAGATGCAATAGGTTAGATATTACATTTGCTAATAATATGAAGTACTTCCAAAATACCATTTTGTGAATGTTAGGTGTTGTATGTAAAATCTTATGTTCATTCAGCTTTGATATATCATTGTATATATTTAATGATATGAATCATGCTCCTCTATGAATTATATTCATACTGCTACAAACATAGTGTAACCAGAGTGAATGAAGATAAAATAAATGTGTGACCATTTTAAGATTTAATCTTGTATGAATATGAATTTTGGAATATTGTCATTAACTGGTTGTCTCAGTTAATAATAATAAATTTTCATTTTGTGATTATTCAAATTATTTGCTCCGTGTAAGATGAAATTCACTGGATTTTGTTCAATGTTTTATGTTGATTGGTTTTATTTCATCTCAATCTTTGTTAAATTATTTTATACTGAAGTCAGTTTAACAATTTTGGTCTCCAGTTATAATTGGTGCAAAAATCTATCTTCATGATCATTTTAAACAGACAAGTACATTATGCTTAGTTGTGGTATCCCTGTTTTAAGAGCTAATGTAATAATGTTCAAAAACATTTAAAACATTATCTGAAAGAGATTTATTTGATCCATAGATAACAGGGTCATAGTTGATCTGGAAATAATGGCAATGAATGAGTGACTCCACACTCCT
Source organism: Sepioteuthis lessoniana (assembly GCA_963585895.1). Taxonomy (NCBI): domain Eukaryota; kingdom Metazoa; phylum Mollusca; class Cephalopoda; order Myopsida; family Loliginidae; genus Sepioteuthis; species Sepioteuthis lessoniana. The sequence continues at coordinate 94,445,010 of OY757915.1, read as the reverse complement.
TGGAGCTCAAAAACTGGAGCCTCACTATTGGATGCTGTTTAGCATCATTTCTGGGAGGCACCATTCTAGGTGTTGGTGGCACAGAGAATGGAGTTTTTAAATTTTGTTCAGATTTTGGCTAGAGCAATTTGTATTTATTTCATACTACTGTTTTTGGAAAAGGCATGAATTTACTATTCCTCTTAGCTTAAGGTAAATAGAAAAGGAGTTGCTTTGTAAAAAGCAATCCATCTTTGGTGCTCAGATGTAATCTAGTATATCCTGTTACTTGGAGAAGAGATGGCCATCACTAAGTTACTTCTATCACTCTAAGAGCTGCCATAAGAAGAATTACTTGGTATGGTACCCTAATGATCTAATAAATCAGAGTAACGTGTAAACTTTTTTATCAACAGGATAAGTGGGTATGAGGTTAAAGAAAACAATAACTAATCATAAGAGATATAGTCAAAAGCATTTACATTTTATTAAAAAAAAAAAGAGAAATGTTGCATCCTAATGATTTTGTAGAGAAGTTCACTTTTTTTTTATTGATTTTGATTTTGCCACATGAGGAAAGTTTAGTCAAGTGAATTTTTCGAACAGAGATAAAATTTTAGGGTCTGTATATTATGAGAAACTTAGATTTATTAGACTTTTCAAGATTGGACTTATAGATTAATGCATGCTGGATGGGTGCACTGGTGGTTGTTGATGTAGAATTGGACAGGATTGTTGGCTGTGGTGCCAGAGATTTGGGAGAGGGAGGAAAGTTGGTCTGTTGCCAAGAAGTCGGGAAAGAAGAAAAATGGACATTAAAACTAGAAAACGAGGATAAGAAATTTTAGAGGTATGGTTAAGAAATCAAAGATTGGATCTGTTGTTATTATTGCTATGAATATTATTCTATAGAAAGGATTTTAGAAGAATGTTGATCATAACTTGAAAAAGATCATTTTGTAAAATGCTATTATCACCTATATATTATTAAAATTCTCCTGTTTGTATGTAACAATAATCCAGGAAAAATGGCACATTATAATGAGATTTTTATTACAGCATTACATTGAAAATACTTTATCTTTGAGAATTATGCAATTTCCAGTTCAGTTTGCAATTGAATAATAATTTTGTTAAGGTTAGCTTTCATTGTTGAACTTCAGTTTTAATGACCAAAATTTTTGATGTAATGGAGATAATTATGAAATATTAATTAGAATCCTTCAATCCTTCTTAAATAGAAGCATCAATATCACTATGGACTTTAGTTTTAATGAGAACTGGTTGGGTTCAGGTGTTGTCTTGTATTTACTAAGTTAAGTACAGTCCAAGGCCAAATAGAAGGAATGGAGATAGTTTGTATACTACCAGTCTTTCAAATGAGCAAGGCTTATCTACCTTGAAAAGTAGTATTTAAAAATCTGACTTTTTACCTGTGTTCAGATATCAATCACTAGTACCAGTGGCAAATGTACAACTATCTAACCTACCAAGCAGTCTATAAAATGCTACAGTATCATTGTATACATCAATCATGAGCAAACAGTTTTCTGAATGGCCTGCCTAAGACTTCAATTTTTTTATAGAAAAGATCTTTTTACCATAGAAAAAAGATCAACTTTTCCCTATTCCTGATGCAGATACTTCTGTTTATGGTCTTCTGTTGTAGAAATATTTGAAGTATCTTCAATGTAAAAAATACCTTGAATTTTTTCAATAGTATGGCCTGCCAGATGATGAGCAATGCCACATGTGACCTGCTTCTCAAAAAAGGTTGCCCTTACCTTGTATATATGATAGCTATGAGTATTTTTCAACTGCTTGAAGGTCACTATTAATGTTGATGTGAGGTCACTTTCTATTTTTAGAATTTATATTAACAGACTTTAAAAGAAATGTTCAACCATTGAACTAAGAGAACAGGATTTAAAAAACTCCAACTCTTTAGAAGATTTTAGTTCCTTTCAGAATTTTATCATTCAATTTTGAAATTTATCTTGAAGGTAAGTCTATGATGACTGTTCATGGGTATATTTTGTGTTTTTACATTTGTCCTGTTTTTTAAGTTCAAAGCAAAAAGAAAAAAAATCAGGATAAAAAATAAAAAAAGAATTACACTTGTGAAATAATGATACTGTTGAAATAACAATATCATGATTTTATGAAGAAATTATTAATCTTTTCATGTATTTTCCTCTTTCAATATTGATTTGATTTTCTGTTTAGATTTTAATTTCATTACTTAGCATATTGTATTAGTTTAACAAATAAAAATAGACATTTTTTTTTTTTTTTTTGGAATAATTTGTTTTTATTTCTAGAATACATAGACTGAATTCAGAATTTTAGATAGAAAAAGAAATTTACTCCTGAAGTTACCTCCTTTGGTGAGACATTAAAACATAGAAATCATATCATTATCATGGACTGGAAACTGCTCTATTCTATAAGTAATATAATTTACAAGCATTGCACTAATAAAAAAATTGTTGTAATGTGACATTTTTCCAAAGTTATCGTCATATTAGGAAAATTGCATCGTTATAATATAGATTTATTTTTCTGCAACATTACAGTTCGTCTACTCTCTAGCTTTCTTGTAATATTTCTTTGAAACAGTCTTATTACTGAGTCCAGTTTTGTTTTTATGATACAAATCTGAAGCCTATTATTAGTTGTCTTATGTTTTTTTCTGATTTATTGAGATTAATTTCATTTCTTTGTCAATTCCACTTACTTTCATCTGAAGAAGGCCAGAGAATAAACCAGTCAAAACATGGTGAAAAAACAAGCACAAAATTGTATAGTATATAGTTTTAAACAAAGTTACTCTTAGACTCTTTGTTTATCTCTATCATTTGAGATTGGAATTTGGTTAAATCCTTTGCTCTTAATTTCATACATTGTCATTTGTTTGGATATATTTTTGAAGTATTTGAATTATTAAAAGTTTTGGTTTTATAATCCAAGTTCAGCTTTATCATGTAAACCAAAGTTTTTGGAGCATTAAAAAAAAAGAAAGCTTAAAGCATATACTTTGTGGAATCATACTTTTAGAAAGGAAAAACAATAGTAAAATGAGGAAGAAAGTGATTACTCTGTTCTTCATTTTAGTGTTACCAAAGTGAACATGTTTAGTCAAAGAAATTTAAATCTTTTCTACTGACTATATGCAGAAAAGACTCTGTACTGCTTCCAAGAAAATGGAAGATCAAAGGATTATAGTGGTATGTTAACTTGAAACTAGACATATTGACATTTGTTGATGTTTAAGATCAAGTGCTTCATAAGGCATCCACAGAACAGGTTCAGTTGAATATAGAGCTTTTTGAATTTTTGAAATATCAAAGTAGTATGCAAATCTATTTTAGCAGATAAAAATTGTTTCCTATGATCATTCAGAAGTTAGGATTTATAAGTTAAATATTACATTTATTGAATTCAAAATGCTGATTCATTTCTAATAAATATTTTAATATTGTAAATATGCTTAATATAAAAACAAGAAAGATAGTGATTTATCTTTGTGATTAACAAAGTATTTAATAATATAAATGGATTACATTATATTTGATGTATTTTAGTTTTGTCTGTTGAGAATTGTTTGACATGATGTTTTTATGTCCACAGTTTGGTGCTAATAGTGCTAACCCTAAACTTTAACCCAAACTTTGATATTTATAATTCTTGCTAAAGCTAAAAAATGATAGTTGTTATTTGAACTAGATTTTTTTTTAGAAATAAGGTTCTATCAGAATGCTGAGGTCTAGATCTACTTGGAAAAAAGAACACGTTGAAATTTTATGTTAGCATTTGCTATAAAAATTTGTGCATAAAAAATTCAATCATATTCTCATATTCATTGCCATTAGAAAATAATATAATTTAATTTATAATTTAATTTTTTTGAAATTATTTTAAATTCATTTTGACATTTTTTTGTTTTAAAATTAAATCAAAGTTAAAATAATTAGGTAACAAAAAACAAACAGTATTATATCAAAATAAATTATTACATTAAATTATATTAAAATTATTAGATTATTTTAAAATTTGTTTTGTATTTAGATTATTTTGTTTTGTAAAATTCAAGAAAAAAATTAAATAATGTATAATGTTAAAAAGGAGAGATTATCATTTGTAGATTTTTGAAAGAGTAAAAAATAATGGTAAATACAGGTCAGCCTATATGACTTACTGTTTAATGGGGTAACTGGGTATCTTATTTACTGTTCAGCTATTGTATAGTGTTTGTTGCTTAGCAGTAAAGAATATTTGAATAATTAAGTGTGTGGCCAGTTGAGTAAGGAACACTAACTGATCATGGCATAATCAAATGAAATCAGAAAGACTTAAAAGAAAAAAAAAACAGAACATGTTGTGGATATTTGCATTTTAATTGTTTACTTGTATATATTAACAGCAGATTTTTGGTTATTTTTAAAATAGGAAGAATAATTAGTATCAATGTACTAAATGAAGAAGACTTGCCTACAAGTCTTGAAAATCAGTATTCAAAATATTGGATTTTACTTGGATTTAAACATAGACAACTGATGCCAGAGACTAACTTGCAACTATTTCAGCCACTATATAAGCCATCTAATTATTTGTAATTTATTTAAAAATATAGACAGCTGGGATTTATGGAGATAAATACTACCTCAGTCCCATGATAGTTATTACGTTTTTAAATAAATTTCATAAACTAAATGTAATATAATTATAAGACAAAAGTAGCATATACTTATATTTATTAAGCCTAACTTAGTTTATAGCTGAACTGGGGTTGAAAGAGACTACCTTAAAAATCAAGTGTTCTAATTCCTGTCTGTATGTTTGAAAAATGGTTACAAATAGTGCCTGGAAAATTTGTTTGATTTCTGTACCTTTTACTATAAAATGGTTATAAACTTAAGCACACCATTGATATAACAGTTTTTAAGAAGTTCTTATTGGAATAAAAAAGTTTTGGGAATGTATCCAGCCAATTTGAATAGCTCAAGAATTAGTATTACAACCTTGATGTAACTTTGCCACCTGAGGGGACATTACCATAAATGCATGAACACACACACTCTTTGGGGGTTACTCAATCAGCAGTGAGTTACCATTTAATGAGCTTATGTACAGCGTGATCATCACATTGACTGACTGAGTAAAGTAGTAAAGTGTTATGCAGGACTTTTTGGTAAAACAACTAATCATCCAGGTTTGTAAGCTCCAACTACAATTCAAATTTGAAAGGGAGATTTCAAATAATGAACAAGATTGCGGAAAACAGGACAAGGTAGCTGAAGATGTTACACTTCATAAGAGGATTTTACAGACCGTTTTGAAATGTTGAAGGGGTGTTGGGATAAATGTTTCAGATCCCAAGGTGATTACTTTGAAAGATACTAAGGCACCATTGCCCTAGGTAGGCTACTATTTTATCATTAAATGGCTAGATCATTTCTAGACCGACATTGTATATTTGATTTTACTAAGTTCTAAAAACTTTAAATTTTTTTTTTTTTTTTTTTTTTTTTTTTTTGACTATAGGATTTACAGTGGGAAAGATGGGTTAAAAAATTCACCCCAAATTTTCCTTAAGTTTAATGGTTAATTGCCATCCTATATGCACAAACATTAGAGCTTTGATGAGTCAAATTTTGTTTATCAAATAATAAATGCCTAATTGATAGACATCTGCATGATTAAACCTCTTCTGTTAGTAGACTCACACAGTGTGGGTGTTGGCAGCCAACTAACAACAATTCCATAATGGAATTGGTATCTCTGATTATGGATTTTTGACTGATTCAACTGCTGCTTGTGACTACTTGAAAGCTTAGTCAGGAGTTCCAGGCCTTGTAATTATTTTTACACATATTGATTCCTCTCTTTAGTTCCTACCACAGATGCTAAAGAAGTTTTAATGCTGTTTAAATTTATTTATTTATTTTTTTTCAAATGGTGGTGTTCATAATTTCAATTAATACTACCACATATATACAAGTAACACATTCAGTTTACACTCCTACTTGACCATTGTTTTGTAGTCAGTATACTATAAGACCATTAGTTCAAGTGGTAAGGAGAACAGCTGATGGATTAGTAATTTTCTTCTCCTTATCAGTGATTCTCTTACTTTTAGGGGCTGTTGTCCTCTTGGATACTAGGCAACAGCCTTAACACACTCCCCTCCTTGCATATACAATGGGACACACCTCTTTCTTGGTAGTTCTGTTGGTGGGGCTTAGAATATATTGACTGTATTCCCTTGCATAGAGTTAGGGCTCACCCAAAAGAGTATTCTGGTTATAATACTAAATGTTATCTGATGGTGAGGTTCTAGTTCTGGAAATCTGGGATCATTGCTATTACTGACTTGGAATGGTAGTATTTGTTAGGCGCCTATCTATGGGTCAAATAGAGCTGTTTAAAAAATATTTCTATTCAGTAAGACTGTGCGAAAAACAAACCCTTAAGAAACGACTATTCAAAAACTGAAATTTGAAAATACAATGAACATGATTTATTAACCTCCAAACATAAAATAATGCCAGACATATTGACATGCTGTTAAAATGAAAAAAACTAAGTCAGTAATTGTATCTATCTTGATCTTTGGCCCTTATAGACATGAAAATACAATGATCCCCAGTCCCAATAGTATCTGCTGTCTGATCTGGCTGTCATCTGGTACATGTTCTCTCTATTCAGACCATATTACCATGATATAAACAAATATTTGGACTTTTAATTGTCTTAGAACCACAAACTAAGATAGTACCATGTTTTCATTAATTTTATTTTTTGTTAAGGTTGGTGTTACTAAAGTGTATCCGACTCGGATTTTGTAAATAAAAAAAAAATGCTCACTTAATTTTGATACCACACTACTATCCCTTTTTCTTCCTTAAGAGGTTAGTAATGCCTATTTTGTGAATGGTTGCGCTACATCATTTGTTGGTTGAAATGAACTACGAGAAAAAACACATTTTACTGTTTACCCAATTGTCAAAATATCTACTAGTTTGTTAGGTTTTTATTCTTTTAAAGCAATTACTTAAAAATAATCAATTATTATTATAATTTTTAACCCTGGAAAAAGTAGAAAGCATCTAACAATAAAAAAATTTCAAACTACTAATCCAGACAAAGATTAAAACCTGTTCAGCTTAAGCCAATTAACATTAATGCAATTCTATAGGATCAAGGGATGACACACTAAGTTGATTTTTAATTTCTAAGAAGCCAAGATCGAAGAACATTTCTCACTGTTACTATCCCTGATCAATGAAGAAGTTATAATTTTCATTGTTTATTGTTACTGGCATAAAGGGCACCTTCAGTGACCTTTACAATCGGTGCTGTGTCACATTCTATTGATAGAATTTATATTATAATTAATTATAAATAAGAGGAAGTATTCTTTAACTAGAATTTAATGGTTATTTCCCTTGAGATATAACCATGACTGAGGTGAGTGCAAACACAGATTGCGTACTATTATTATTAAGTTGCTAATTAGATTGGATATTGTTTTATTCTTTAAATTCAAGCATCTTAACAATTTTGTGCTAATAAAAATATTGCTATGATATGCCATTTTTTGTTGTGTTATAGTAATATACATAGAAAATCAAATCACTTAGAATATTCAGACTATTGTCTTCATCTTCATTGTTAGACTCACAACGTTTCTGCCAATATGTTCTTTGGTCTTGTTCAGGCATTTCATGTCAAACTCGAGAGTTTACACAGAACCTTGAACTGAACCCTTTGATTCATGGGGTAGATTGTTTTAATTTCGTTGCACTTTTCAACCTTTATCCACTGTGCCATGTGTTCTGGTTGACAATTCAGAATGAATTTTTGGGACTTATAAACCTAATGTCTCCATCAAGCTATAAGATACTACTTACTACTATCATGTATGATTTTTTACCTTAGCTCATGTTACAATTTTTTATAGAGCTTTTTTAATTAATGGTTCCCAAATAGTATCCATCTCTATACTTGGTCTGCTCAACAGGTCACTGTAGCCCTATATATGTGCTGCTTCTTTAAGACATCTTATTCTCCAATGTTTTTCTCTATCTATCATTTCAACTTCATCCCACAAAAGATAAAAAAAGAAAAATTGCAATATGAGCTAAGGTAAAAAATCATAAATGATACTAGTGAGTTGTACCTTATAGGTTAGTGGAGACATTAGGTTTATAAGTCTCAAAAATTCACCATGAATTGTCCAGCAGGACACATGACGGAGTGAATGAAGGCGTTTGGTTGAAAATCATCTGGAGATTGCAGGTTCAATCCCAACTTCAGGTAAATAACAAGGAATACTTACTATAAGTAAGCTTAACACTGGTACCTGGTCATGGTTGATGGAATTAGAACAATTTAGCCCTATGGATTAAATAAAAGGTTCAATTTGAGATTCTGTGTAAGCTCCTGAATTTGATATGAAACACCTGAAGAAAACCAAAGAACACATTAGCTGAAATGTGAGTATAATAATGAAGATGAAGAGAATAATTTGAATATTCTAAGTGATAAAAATGATCAAGCTTCATCTCAGAAATTTTGTCAAATCAAATAAAATCATAATATAGATTTGTATTATTGAGACAAAAGTAATCAGTACTTTAAAAAAATTCTCTTATGTGTCTCATATAGTTATTAATGTTTTATAATTTATTCTTATATTTTTTCTTTCATAATCACTTTTTTTTGTTGGTTTACTCATCTTCAATGTGATTTGTTTTGAACATAATATTGTATATAGGTATTTATTGGCTTCGTTGTATTTCTAGTGCATTTTTAAGAATTGTACTCAGTTTTAAAAACTGAGATTAGCACACCTAATGATCATAAGAATATACTTGATTTTTATGGTGTCTTAGTTAAAGTAGCCTATCAAAATGATAAAGGCTTAATGCAACTAATTTTCTTTATTCTCTTTGCTTAAATCTCACAGTCAAAGAATCTTAGACCTTCTCATTAGCCTGCAAATCTTTAAATTCTGTTAAGAAAATCACTTTCTAATAAGAACTAATTTTCTTGCTCTTTTAACTTCTCTTTCGGATTCTTTCTAGCTCTCTCTCTCTTTCACTCCCTCTGCCTTGCTCTCTCTTTCACTCCCTCTGCCTTGCTCTCTCTTTCACTCCCTCTGCCTTGCTCTCTATTTCACTCTAGCTGCCTCTCTTTTCTCTTTCTTTATTTCCCTTTTTGCTTTCATCTCCTTTTCTCTTTATTTTATCTTTCTCTTTTTTCTCTCTCTCTCTCTTTTGAAAATATTAATTTTCACTCATTACTTTTATTCTTAAAAACAGTTTAAAGTACGAATAATAGTTCTTTTAAAATATATGTAACAACAAATTTCAAGAGGCTTATTTCTTCTCTTGGCACAAGTCACAACTTTCTGACTGTTGACAAAATAGAACTTTGAAAGCAGAGCTTGTTTTTCATTTTTTCTCACTGACAAAGGCAGATAGAACTTGTTTTCTTTCTCACTCTGTCTTTCACAAAGGTCCACTATATATGCCCCAACAGTCATTCTGGTTCTGTTCCAACAGTCATTAATGAATTGCCTCCTCATCACTTTGGAGATGTCTTTTATGTATATGATAACTTATGCATATTCATAAATGATAGTAATATTAAGGACTCAAACCTGCGCATGCACATAAATGACATTACAAATGGCTGCTTATACAAAAGACATGCAAGGCAGCATGTCCTTTTTGCTTCCAATGAATGAAAGTCATTTTCCTCACAGTATATTATAACCAATTCTCCATTGATCTTTCCTATCAGATACTCGAATGGGATAAGGCTATAAGGATTAAAATTTAAAACTCTCATCCAATTGATATCAATACCCACCCCAAATTCATATTTGCTATTGTTGACGTATATTAGATTTTATAGATGTTAAGTAACTTTTGCTTAATTGGCATTTTACCAGATTCAAAATCAAGTTCTAACAAATCTTGTATTTCTTTGAAAGCTTTAAATTTTCTGTTTAAATTAAAAACACCGAAAGTAACTCACAGAATAAGACAACAATTATTTCTTGCAGCTGCTTGTGCAGCTCAGTGATGAAGTCAACATGGAAAATTGAAGTTTTTGACTTCTTCTTGCTCATTTCAAAAAATGGCCATAAAAAGAGCTTGAATGTCACTCCGTGTTTATTCTTTGCTGTACAAAAGAAAGATATTGGGTGTTATAAAGTTGGTATTCAGAAGAAACCCCAACTTTTTATATTCCCCCAAAAAGATTTCCTCTACCTGCACAATCATTTACACTTGTCATATTGAATATTTCTTTATTGATTTATTGATTTTTGATGACTGAAAACTAAAACTTTAAACAAAAGCAATAAAGCTCTTCTTTCAAGCAGTCAGTCTTGTATGTGCAAAACTTATAATACCTATGTATGATAAGTAACTTTTATTGATCTTGGCTTCTTTGTTTATTATTAAGACATTGGTGGCATATATGAAAGAACGCATCTTTCTGTCTGATTTATAGATTAGAGAAAGTGATAAACTAAGCATAATGGTGAATTGTGAAACAAAAAAATCGAGTAATCAGTATTTGATTGACAAAGAATATTTGTTGTTGATTTTGTTAATGATTCATCCATGGAACATAATGTTAATAAAGAAATGTTGATTTCTCACAATCCTGAATTTTGATGTTAACTTGAACTTTTATGTTTGTAAACTGTCTGATTGACAATGTTTTTGCTAATTCTATAATAATTTATTAACTGTAATGTTTTTATTAGTGTTGTTCCTGTCAGAAATGGTGGCATTATTCATGTATGGTTTGCTACTTCTGTGTAGTATCAGAGTGTAGTATCTGTAGCCATAGAAACTCAGTTATCTTAAGAACTGTAATATATAAAAGTAAAAAAAAATGAAATAAAGAATGTATTAATTATAAAATTAGCTTTTTTGTAAGGACTTAATTAATGTTGTTGAAAGATTAGCATTTATAGCTCTTTTGGTTTGGTTTCTTTGTTTTAATGGCATATCAACCTTTGTAGGTTATTTAATGCCAAAGCCATTCTCCTAGAAGAACAGTAGTGGTACTATTTAACCCATAGCTGGGAGGATAAGGGGGTTCATACCTTTCCCAAGGGTATTTGCCCGAAAGTGAACATAATAGCGCGACTGGAGTATGAACTCGTGTACTACGATTCCGCAGTCCATCGTTTTTTAACCATTACACCATGAGGACACCCCCTTATAGCTCTTTTGTAGCTACTGCTGATGGTACAAGTATAAACATTACATGATTGTTTTTTGTTTCTTTTTAAACCTTGCATTTTGTTGATTGGAAAAAGGTCATAACTTTGGCTTTCAGTTAGATATCTACTTTATATGATTCAACAAAAGATAAAGATGCAGTTTAGCTACCCTGATAGATAGAAAGTAACAGTTCAGTTTAGCATTATGCTTACATTGTAAATTAAACTCTTTGCTAAATATTCTAAAAGTTTTAGAAATTTCCAAAAATGAATTTGTTATAAACATAGTCTGGGATCACTTTAGTGATAGCATATAATCTGGTAGAGATAGCTCTTGTTGTTCTTGGGATATACAATGATAGACAGGTGATAATAAAAGACATTTGGTTAAATATAGTAAGATTATAATTATTTTAATATATTTATACATTTTCAAATTGACACAATTTAGATAAAAGATTAATAATTCTACAAATACTAAAATAGATCTCTAGAAACAAAAAAACAGTTTAGTGTAATAGTTTCTTATTACTCAGTAGAAAGAACTTCAAAGTGTATGTGTGTACTAAATGTATCTAAAAAAAAAAAAAAAAAAAATTGCATTGTATATCGAGGAAGATTTAAAAAAAAATGTGTGTTATATTCTACTATACTTTAGATATTGGTTTCATATATCTTTCAAACATTAAATATCAGTTCTTATACATTTTCTCTGAGTGGCAAACACAATCTTGTGAGACATTTTGTTATAGCTTGGGTTGCCTCAAGCAGTTTATCAATAGCAACACATAAAGTTGTAACCTGCTTTAAAACTTTCATCAAATCCAAAGATACAACATAAATGAAAGTTGTATATTTAATCATATTTTGAAGAAGGGAAGGAATCTTATTTCATATACTTATAATAGCATACTTCTTGTCATAAATGATGGGATTATTTACTTATGGATCAGCACTTTGACTTGTCTATGGGTTTGACTAAAGAAAGCAAGCAAGAGAATAAGTTGTCAGGAAAGAGAAAATGAAAGAGAAAGAGCACAAAGTGATTTAGAAAAGGGAGAAGATAGCAGAATGGAAAGTTATCATAATAGGGGAAAAAGATTAGAAAGTTGAGCTAGTGTAGTCTATCTAGTTATTACCTGTGAAAAAAAATCACTGATATATTTGAAACTCTAAAATGCCTCATGCTACCACAACATTGTAATTTCTTATTACTCAGGAAGGAGAACAGGTTGTTGGACTGATAAGTGTAATTACATGGTGTTTTATATATAAGTAGATTGAATTATTTATCTGGTGATAGATTAGTAAAATTTGATTTTTAATCATTATTAATATATGCTGGAAAATTTCATTTTGGCATAAAAAAAAAAAGATAAAAAAATAACTTGAGAATAAAACTTACAGCAAATTGTTATTTCATATATTAGATATAAATATTGTGTAGTATGAATGCAAAAAGTGTGTATGTAGCTAAGAGGAAATAAAGAAGAGAAATAAATGCATTTTCAGCATTAGAAAAGTAGCTTAGTTATTGAAAGCTCCAAGGAATTGCTGAGAGAAATTCATCCATCTGCTATAGCATATGATTAGAGTCAAATCATTTTGAATCTCTCATGTCTTGATCAAAAGGCAAATATGCTGGCACATCATGCTAGTTGCTAGCAAATGCTATTAATTTGCTTAGAGCAGTATTTAAAAATGATTATTAATTTCTAACTGTAGTTTATAATAAAATTAGTATGCCAGATCTTTGCTTCAATTACAAATATTTCATCTCTTATAAAAAAAAAACAACTTTAATGATGGCTTTGAAGTAAGTGTATACCTGGGCGTGCGCGCACACACACACACACACACACACACACACACACACACACACACACACACACACACACACACAATGTTTATCATAATAAGAAATGGACTTGCCAAACTGATTTCAAATCCTGGATTCAACTGCATTTATGTGAATACTCTTGGGAAAGTTATGAATTCAGCTATTCTCTCCCAGCTATGGGTAAAAAGTAAGACAGGCCAGGCTCTTTAATCTTGTTATGGTAACTGGTCTAGGAGAAGGAAAACTTAAAATTCACCTTGTGGTACATCCTGCTCATACCAAAGGAGTTGAGTAAATAAATATTAGTATGATTCATATCATTAATGACAGGATTATCTGCATATAGATTTGCAGTTCTGCTTGTCTATGGATTCTAGTAACAGTCATGCTGGAAGTACCGAATTCAGAAACATAAGTTGATTTAAATTCCTTTGAAATTACTTGAGTAAACAAAAGGAAGAAATGGTAAGAAGAAAGCCAAAGGAGAAGGAAGGAAAGAGAAATTGGAAAAAAATGGATTTGACACTGAAAACAGAAGACTAAACTATAGAAAGTTATGAAAGGAAAACAAAAGTAATAAGAGATTAAGTAATGTCGACTATCTAGTTATATTAAAAAAAAAACAAAGAAGATATATTTGAATTTCTATGAGATGATGTGTTTGAGAAAGGAAACTAAATAACACAATTACCTATATTTATCATAGGAGGAGTAACGCCTTGTGTTACTATAACAATGGAACTTCTGATTACTCTGCATTAAGTTTAGGTTACACAACCAGTTATGTAAGTTACATTGTCTTTTATATGTAAGTAGGTAGAAGGTGTACTTATATAAGAGGTCTGTCTGAAAACTAACCAATCATTTAACATTAATAAATTAAAAAAAAATAGCCTTCTCCAGACAATTTCATCTGAGTTTTTTCAGAGAACTCTACTTGGGATTTTACATACTTATCACTGCATCCCTTCCACTTTTTAAAAGAATCTGCATAGTCTTCTTTTAGGATCACATTGTTGCATTCTTTTTAATCTTCTTCATGTTTTTTTTCAATGGTGATCTTAGCTTTTGAAAATACCAGAAATTGTTAATAGCCAAATTTGGGAGTATGACAGCCATGGACGATGCAATGTTTTGCCCAAAAAACCTGCATGAGATATGAAGACTCTACTTGTTTTGTGATTGTGTAACACAAACTCACTGACTGGCATCAATCTGCTGACTAAGTAGTCCTTCAAGAAAATGTTCATACATATGCTGTAAGGTCCCTTCAGATTGGTTGCCAAGTTACATCTAGTCTGGTTCTTAAGACATTCAAAATTCTAGCGTATATTCTATACAGATCTTGTACAGTTTAGTTTAGTACCAGACTATATGGGGTGTGGAGAGAAGAATAGTGTTCTACCAATCTACATAGAAAGAAAAATTCTTTAGAAAATCATTTAAAATTTTGGCTCTTTATTCATGGTTGAACATTAACCTCTTATGCTTGAGGTAGATATACTGCTCCCTCAGTCACCAAGTAAGATCTTGTGTGTGTATGTGTGTGTGTGTATGTGTATATATATATATATATATATATATATATATATATATATATATATATATATATATATACTTACGTCTTGGACGATAGCCTCCATATTTGTTAGGTTCCTCTTTAATGTCTGGATGATAGGATTGATATTTTGGTATTCTTTGTCCCCAGACATATCGTCAACAAGTATGTAAAGGAATAAAAATTTATAATTCGTCCTATTTCCCAAGTTGAGGAATTACTGCACAAATCAGAATGACTAGCAAAATAAAATTAAACACAATGACAATTTTCAACAACCTATAAAATACATTTCTTACGTTAGCATTCAACTAAGAAAATAATAAAAACACATGCAGTACAGTTCAAGAGATATACAAATAGAACGTATCTAAGAAATGTTTAACGTGAATACTCGATATATAGACATGATAGAAAATTATGTTCTATTAGGCTTTTTCTTTGTTGCCTGTTTTTCTGTACATGATCATGCCTTTTCTTCCTGACTGCCAATGCTGCATCTCTCTTCAAGTGTTTGTGTCACATTTCTCTGTTTCCAACCCTTCACACCCTCCTGTCTCTGCCCAACTGTTCCATTTCAAACGACCCCACCTCCGCCTTCCTATTCTCACCAGTAGGCAAAAAGAGGTCTCATTCTTTTTACTCCAGGGGCTTCTGGTCAACTACCTCCGACTACTCCTCTCCCGCTGTATGCTGCCTGGTGCTATGTGATCGCCATTTTATATATATATATATATATATATATATATATATATATATATAACCATAAGTTGGCGACCATAGTCGAGGGTGACCTGAAGGCTCCCTTTTCAATAGCTACTCCACCAAGGTGTAGGGGAAAGCATGACTCCTTTCCCTGGATTGCTCCACTTTACTCTTGATCCATACCTTATAATATGGACGGTTAAGCAAGGCAGCATGAAGTATCATTTTTTGAGTCTTTGGTATGACTCGATCTGAGTTTGAACCCCAGTTTCCTGGCCCATTGGTGAACACTTGGACAATTGAGGAAAAATAGTGAGATTTAAAGCAATTTCTAGTCCAATTTACATCTAAATGATTATTTTTATAGAGGTTTTGCATTTGAGCTGTGCATCATTTTTAGATTATCCATATTCTTGATATAATGTAGATAACTATGAAATGTTAATTAATTCACTCCATCCTAAATTTAAGCATCAATATCATCAATAGGAATCTAATGCATTGTCTAATTCTAAGTATAAACCAGTTTTTTCACCAATGTTCTAAGGTTTTTATCAATTGTTCATAATGTATTAGATGTAAATCTGTGAAATAAACACAATTATAAAATCAATTTTCAAAGGGTTATCATAAAATGATACAGAATACTATTAAAATATTCTATCTATTGTAGTTGATAGATTTTCTATAGAATTTCTGTTGCAAGGAACTTGAACAGAAATTAGTTTCATTTTTCTCCAGAATTCAATTTGCTTGAAGTGTGAGTTGAATAATCACTGTATTTCCCTGTATCAAAGATGCTATTTTATTTCATGAAATAAATCTCTAAAATTTACCCTGTGTCCTACAGAACAAAGTTTAATTTTTATCTTACTTAATTTTATATCTATTTTCATTCAAATCAAAATTGGGGTATATCTTTGTGACTGGAATGTCTTTGATGCCAGGAAATGCAGTATATTAGGACATAAATTTTCTACATGTAAAATTCATTTTGGTTGTTTGTTTGTTGTATCCAGAATTCATGAAATCCTTTTTATGATCATTTTTATTCAAAAGAATAGACTGATGGATATATTTTTATTAAAAATTGACTTTTTTCTTATTATTGGACATTTTGATTTTATCAGTTTGGGTTAAATATTACCTCTCTCCTCAAGCTTTATAATTATATCAAATAAAGGAAAGAGCTTTTACTGCATTTTTAACTTCAGTTTTTATCAAACTTTGTTAGAATAGAATTCAATTTGAACATGAAAACTCTATTGGTAAAATATCTGTAGACAGGATGACTAGCTGACCAGTGAACATTGTGGTTTCCTCTTGTAACATTGGTCCATGATGATACTGATACTTTTATTTAGTAAGGAGTGAAGGATTCCTATTAGCATTTCATAGTTATCTCTATTATATTGAGAATTTGGATGATAATAAATTGCCATCAGTATGAACCCATTCAGTTGCAAATTGGACAGGAAACTGCATCATTCTTGAAGTTAGATCATTTGTGTGTATTGCTTTAATAAAAATCTTGTTATATATTATATAAGTTAGATTAGCATAGAAATAATTAAAGGTGTTTGGTAATAGTCACTTTCTCATCTATGCATTCATTGGATTAATGGTTTCTGAGAAACTGACAGTTAACAAGTGCTGTTTATGTTATCCTAACTTTGGTATATATGCTATAACCTATATTTATAAATATAGCAGACTATATATATATATATATATATATATATATATATATATATAATGAGAATTTAATGTAATGTAATGTATAGATATCATTACTGCTGGCTAATTAATTGAATATGTCCATTGTTTTTGCTACCACTGCAGAGCCCAATAGCAGTACTAAATTTATTGTTTTATCTGAATTGTCATAACCTGAGTATGAGTTAATCAAGATTGGAAGCATGTAATTATAATTAATGCTCACTTGATTCCTCATTGTTTTTGATAAAAGAGGGCTAAAAATAATAGCATTGGGATGATTAATGAATGACTTTTGGCTAAAAAAGTGCACATTTTTTCATCTATTGACTCAATACTAATATGTATGTGAAATTGATTCAGGTTTTTCCATGTGTTTGAAGCAGATGCAGATAGCCTAGTGGTTAAGAGCATGAGTTAGTGTTCTCTTTGCACTAATAACCTGAGGAAAGGCATGAATCCATCTCTTCTCCTCCAAGCTATGAGCTCTTTAGTCCTGATTGACAAGAATCTATGATAAAGATGGCACAACAGGTATGTATTTGCTCAACTCCTCTGCCACAAGACAGATGTGACAAAAGGTAAATTTTTTAGGTGGAGTCTAGCTGACTTGAATTCAGAATTTTCTCTCTCCTCGACTGGTTGCTATACCAAGTTTAAAGAACCTAGTTTGTCCTACTATTCACTCATTGTTGGAGAGAGAACAGATGTATGCATGCTTTTCCCTAGGGTATTCACGCAACATGAAACTTGTGATACTGACAAAAGAAAGACACAGGGAACACAAAAAGGGTTGATAGAAAAACATATATATTCAAGTAACATAAACAAGATACAAGTGAACCTGGTTAAACAGTAATTAGTTGATAGGAAGCTGAGAGTCCAGTGGGGTTGTGACTATCCATCCACTACACAAATGGTATCATGCATGATTGTGTCACGCTGACTGGTGACCACTTTCTGACGTTCTCATTGAAGTATATTTATGGAGGAGGGCAAGTCCATTCTGAAGGGAGTACAACAGAAATACAAGCAGCTTTATCTAGGATTTGAACTTGGGTCATTGATTCCATTTTCTATGGCAATACATGTTGCACTAAACATGTAGCCAGGTAAGGAGCTCCTTTAAATATCTTAG
Organism: Sepioteuthis lessoniana; assembly: GCA_963585895.1. Lineage (NCBI taxonomy): Eukaryota > Metazoa > Mollusca > Cephalopoda > Myopsida > Loliginidae > Sepioteuthis > Sepioteuthis lessoniana. Next base: position 94,426,823 of record OY757915.1, on the reverse strand, counting down.
GGAAAAGCATAAATATATTCCTCTCTCACTTATGTGTAATTAACCAAATAAGTTTGGTATCTGGTTTGCAACTCCGCCCTGTAAAACCTACTGGCTGCTGAAACAGTATTGGTGTGGTATGATTGCCACTCCATGCATCTACAGCACAGTGCATTTAGAGGAATAAACAAATTTGTTTCAGCAGTCTTTAATGTATGAGTGTCCTTTCAGTGATATGAACCCATTACTGATAGTTCACAAATTACTTATCTTGTTTATCTTCCTTTAGTATCTTATGTCTCTCTTTGTCTAATGTTGAAAGACTGGATTAGATATTTGGTTTGGTTTATTTGTTTTATGGCATCAACTCCTTATGGGTTAATTGATGCCAAAAATTGATTAATTTGGAAATGTTTAATTGTTACCATAAATATATTTTTAATGCTCCATTGCATTTTATTGTCTATAATCATTTGTTTGCACAGTTATATGATATTCCTAATATTAATAATTTGCAAGCAATTATATGGTTTCAAGTAACTAATGAAACATTAGTCTAGTGGGTAGAGTGTTCGCTAATGGTCTGGGAGACCTGGCCTCAATCCCAGGTTGCGTCATACCAAAGACTTTAAAAATGGTACTTGATACCTCTTTGCTTAACACTCAGCAGTATAAGGTATGTATTAAGGGTAAAGTGGAGCAATCCTGGGAAAGGAGTAGTGCCCTCTCATACACCTTGGTGTAGTAGCTATTGAAAAGGGAGCCTTCTGGTCACCCTCGACTACAGTCGCCAACTTACTTTAGTCATTCTAAATAGAAATAATTTGCATACAGTTATATTATCATGTATTCCTATCTGATATGAATAATTTTAAACAGATCTATTTGAAGGATAGATGGGACTCTAACAGATAATACCACTCTGAGTAAGAGTGGACCCAGGAGTAATGGCAATGAAGGAGTACTCTACACTTTTCAGATCTCTAGAACTAAGGTCTCAACATCAGATGCAGTTTAGTGTCATACCCAGGATATGGGATTAAATGAGACATGAGTTATCACTCTCCCAGAAGAAATATGCCCCTTTCATATCTAATGACAGTGGATTTTTGATTTTAATTAGTATGCTTATATCTAAATAAAAATACTTGCTGTTTCCTTGTCTTAGTTAACAATACAGTGTGCAGACAAATGAATTCTGGCTTGTTTAAAAATAATGTTATCCATAAGCTATTAGCTTACAAATTATATATAAAAACAAGATTTGGCATTAAGTAACCCACAAGGGTTGATATATCTCATATATCATAAAACACAAACAATCTTATCTTGTTCATAGAATCTAATGTTGCCAATCATTAGTCTATATTTTTACTCATTGACTTACTGCTGGTAAATAAACATTTATTCCATAAAATAAGAAACCAATGTGTATATATGCATGCATATTTTTAAGTTTTAATTTTTTGGTTCTGTCTTTTCTTTGAAGCTAGCTCATATAAAATGAATGAATAGATGCCAACTTAATTTTCTACCATTGGGATTTGAATATACCAGCTGGACCATGTCACCCAAAGACGCCTGTCTATAATATCTTAACAGTTTAGGGTTCAAATCCCAAAGGCACTTTATTGGCATTTCTTCATATATTTAATCTATGGTGATGACTCAAATAGTGTCTACATGCAAGAGCAGTATATTTATCCATGTATCTGTCAGTCCCTAAGCTTCTCTTAATTGCTTTCCATTATGATCAATGTTTTAACTGTTCTTTTCAGTTGAACCTCTGTTGGGAGATTTGAATCTGAATTTTGCAAACTTCAGTGAATAACATTAGGTAGGTAGGTTTATTGAGAGTGATCTTAAGTTAATGTGAGTGCAAATTCTTTGTACAAGATATGTTCAAAAAAGAACAACCTTTTTCCAGAACAAATGTATTGCTTTACCTATAACTTAATGTGACTTATTTCTTTCAAAATAGTTTCCGCTTTACATTGATTTTTTTGTGACCTAAAACTAATAATCAAAACTTTAATCTGTTGAAAATTCACAAATGTGCTGTGCACTAATGAGCCTACTAGCTGAACAACTTATCAGTTTTTGTTTATGGGATTTCAATTTTCAATAAAAACATGCCTATTGATTGATTAAGTACATGACAAAAATTGGTTATTTTTGTAATTAAAAGACCAAAAAAAAAAGAAGTTTTTTCTTTAAATTCTGAAACTCTTTCCCCATTTTATGTTATCCTTGTTGAATAATCAGTAAGCTACTGTATATTCAGTTATTGTTGATAAAACTATCAACATTATTTTATAAAGTGAACTGTTTAATCTCTATTTTTAGTTGCACATTTATTAGCCTTACATTAACTCTGTAGCTGTTTATATCTTGTTTAACCCTTTATCTATCAATCTGGAATATTCTCCCTTTCACTCATTGGAGAAAAATTTCTGCTAAAGAAGTTTACTGTATTTGTCTTCAATGAAACTATAATTTAATTATTCATAATTTGGTGTATCCTGTTTCTGATATTTTGACATGCAAAGGATGTAGGTTATGGTTTTCAGCCTGCATGTCCATTTGGAAGGAATCCATTTGACTCTCATGCATTCTGTTGATAAGGTAGTTAATGTTCAAAGTTGGAATAAATCATCATCATCAAACTTTCTAATGTTTGTTACATGTTTGTTTTCAAAGTGGTTATTTTGAAATGTCATTTTATCTGTGAGGATATTGCACTGAAGGAACATGATATTGAATACAGTTTATTGAGTGTTAAAGTTATTTTGTTCTTGTTAACCTATCAATTTCTTCTTGCTCTATTGTGCTTACTACACCTCTGCAAACTATCTATGGAGGGGGCCACCTGTTGACTGTGAGTGGCGAAGGTACTAAGTTGTCAAGTGATCAGCAACACTCCACTTTGGCTTTTTTACTTGGGCTAAATGGTCAGTCAGAGAGGCATGGTCAGATTAATCACTTGTCATGTAAATCCCTAGCACCTATATAATTAAGTCCCAGCCCTATTCTACAAATTACTTTTATAGCAAACAAATAGCCAACTCTTTTTATCTTCTAGATGCAAGAAAGCAGTGGCTGAGATTCAATTGTATCTCAAGAAACAGTTAAGGAAAGATATAAATTATTCTTACCAATTTATCAATAGGCTTGAAGTTAATGGAAATTATTCTTACCAATTTATCAATAGGCTTGAAGTTAATACAAATTATTCTTACCAATTTATTAATAGGCTTGAAGTTAATGCAAATTATTTCTAACAGTTTATTAATACACATGAAGTTAAGAATTTTTTGAATAATATATTAATTCTCATTAAAATCATATATACAAAGTGAAAACAAGATTTGGCTTTAAATAATCCACAAGGGTTGATATGCCATTAAACAAAATAACTGAACAACCAATTTCTCCTGTAGAAATTACTTTTTTATTAGCTCCACAAGGAATGTTAATTTTCTAATGTAATGTTAATCATGAGAATTCTTATAGCTGTAAAAGATGGTCAGGACCCAGACTTGTGGACTTTTGAAAAAGGTTAATCTATTAGTTACAGGGAGATTGATAAGAATGACCTAAAATTTGGGTCTATGATTTGTGAAAGAATGGATCTTTCCTTTATCGACTTGAAAATAACTTTCATGTTTTCCTGTTTTTGAGAGCAATCCAAAGGAACAATTGTAACATCAGCCATAAAGTGAGTGGGATTTTTCTGTGACCATGTATCTAAATTTTCCTTTCTTGATAAAACCTCATCTCGTCATCTTTTTGTCTCTCCCAAATTTCTTTGAGACATCTTCAATTAGAATCAATTTTAGAACAGGTTTACTTGCTGACCCTTGTAATAAAAGCATATATACATTTGTTAGGTTTCATTTAGCTTACTCTATCTATCCATCCATCCATCCCTTCTTTTCCTAAATGTGATACGTGCTAAATCATCTGGCCTTGTGCCACATCGAAGCAAAAAACTTTGTAAATTACTACTCTTACACACAAAATTGGAGCTTGTTTCCTCTCCATGCTCTTTAATTTTTTTTTGTTTTGTTTTTAAGGAGTTACTTCTTTTCTGGGTCTATTTTTTTTTTTGAAAGAACCATTTCTTTACTCCCTCCATCTTTACCTTATGTAGCTTGTTCTAAAATTAAACAAAATCCCTGTTGTATTTTCTGATGTCACTCACTTTAAACAATCATAAATTGCAGTCTTTCAACTGAATTAAAAAATATAATTCAATTTTTATTTCAAAAATTCTTATTTTATTAATGAAAAATTAATTAGCATATATATATATATATACGTTCACTTCCCATATTTAATTTAAAAAAATGATTGTCATTACTTATTAAATGCAGAATAGCTTTTAAACGTAAGTTCTCGAATTAAATCTAACTTCACTTCTACAGAAAGAAAACAGCTTTTAAAATTTCACATTGCATTAAAATAAAAGTAAAAACATTAATGAAAACAACCATTTAAACGTCATTTTTTGCAATAAGGCATTTTTAATTTGATAAAAATGAATTTCCAGTGCTTAAAAATAAAGAAATAAAAAAATTTTTTTGTACTTTGAGGATTTATCTAATAACAATGTAAAACTTAACATGTTTGAATCCCTGAAGAATTTAAAATGATTTTTAATTTTCATTACCATGTAATAATAATAATAATAATAATAATAATAATAATAATAATAATAATAATAATAAATAAGCAAAACTTTAGCACCAACTTAAGTGTTTAAAATTTTAATTATGTTTTTAAAATTGGGTATTATAAAGAGGAAAAAAAAAAAATCAGTTTTGATGAACAATTTTATAAGTTGAAAATAAATTTAAAAAATTTTCTGAACATTAATTTTATTGATGAGTTCTTTTATGGCTATTAGCAAGAAAGATGGGAGAAAATGCTGATATAAATTTCATTTGTGGAAATAAAAAACAAACTAGGAATATCTTTTGAATATTGTTTAAATTTCTGAGAATATTACATTTCATCTTAAAATTGGCCAATTTTCTTGTGTCAGTGTATCAGTTCCTGTTCTTAAGAAAAAGCTCTTTTTCATTTCTTCCAGATTAAATGTTATTGAATGCCTTTTATGATGGGTAAATCTGGCTTGTCTTAGATTACGCTTTGTTAAGTCTTAACCACCCCTGCTTCTTTTATATAAAAAAAAAAAAAAAGAAAGAAAAATTTATCTAGGGATTTTGACGAATTCAAAAAATAATCACAAAAATGTCAAAAAAAGTGGAAAATTCATGGGTCTGTGGAAACTTATCATCATTGAATAAATAATTGTTTTCAAGTCACTTTTTGTATGTACTTTTTTCATAAATAGAATTGTTAATGAAAAAACGTATAAAGTTTGTTAGGTCAACTTGGAAAAGCTTGTAATAAATTATTTGGAAGAAAAGGAAAATTGTACTTCATTTCAACTTACACCAGAATAACAGTTTGAATTAAAAACAAATTGTAGGTTGTAAATCAAATTCAAATAAAAGTGGCTATTTATGTAAGACGACCAATGGTAATAATCTTTAATTAGTCCTCCTAGTGGGTAGAGTGTTTGACAGTGGCCTGGTAAAATCATACCAAAGACTCAAAAAATGGTAATTGATGCTTCCTTGCTTAACACTCAGCATTATAAGATATGGATCAAGGTAAAGTGGAGCAATCTAGGGAAAGGAGTAGTGCCCTCCCCTTCACATCGGTGTAGTAGCTAATGAGAAGGGAGCCTTTGGGTCACTCACGTTACTTTACTTTACTTATTATTATTTTATAACTTTAAAGAATTTGAAAAATGGTAAATAGTTAAAAAAGTATTAAGTTTCATTATGTTTTTTTTTTTTTTTTTTTCAATAACGACAATTTTTTTATTTGAATTTTACGGATAAAAATTGAGCATTGAAATTGGAAAAAAATATGGGGGTGTTGTTAAATTGTTAATTTTTTCCTTTTTGAAATAATTTTACACCTTTAATCTCACTGCATTTTAAAATTTTTTTACTCCTCCCCACCAATATTTATTTTACATTTCATATGGGGGATTTGCTTTTCTATTATTTCAAGAACAAGTAGAATTCAACATGAATTTAAAAATAAAGCAATAATTTATTAGCCTTGTCAGCTGGGGGCTGTATAATACGCCACTGGTACCTCTGCAGAGAGGAAGACCCCTCCCCTCAATGAGTGTCTAAACTGCATCAGATGATGAGGGTCCAGTCCTGGAGATCTGGGGAATGTGGAATACCCCTTTCATTTCCATTACTCCCAGGTCGACTCTGATCTGTATTGGTAGTACCTGTTAGAGTCCCATCTATGGGTCAAATAGAACTGTTGAATCATTTACTAAGGATTATTATTAGTTATTTGTATCTATACAGCTGTCTGCAAATTATTTATATTAGGAATACTTTGATAAATAGAATTACTAATATCAAATAGTAATACCTGAAACCATTTAACTGTGTGCAAACAAATGTTTAATATTAAATAGAATTATTAGTATTAGATATGAATACTTGTAACCATTTAATTGTGTGCAAATAAATGAGCTTTAACAACTCATTTAAAAATAAAGTTACCTCCAAACTATTTGCTTATAGATCATGTGTATAAATAGGATTTGGTATTAAATAACCCACAAGGGTTGATAAGCCATAAAACAACCAGCCAACCAATTTATTCTAATTTGCAAATGATAATTTTGTTGTGTCAATTCTTTTTAATCGTCTAAATTCTTGATATAAAGCAGATAATAGTGCACCATTGAGATTTTTAATGGGGCAATAAACTTAAAATATTCTTAAATTCTTCTTAAAATCTAAATTTAAATACGAACAATAATTTATCATAATTTACAAATGATAATTTTGTGGCGTATACTTAAAAAAAAAATCATTTAAATTCTTGATATTAAGGAAATATGAAATAATGAATTTAATTGGAATCCTTCATTCCTTTCTAAATATAAGTACCAATATCATCAGGGGCTACTATTACAAGTATGATTATCACTGTAAGAAAATGGAATTATCAACCAGAGTTCAAATCTCCGAGAAGGCTGTTTGCATTCACTTTGCATTAATGCTCTTGGGAAAGGTATGAATTCATATCTTCTATGGGTAAATAGTAAGGCAGACTTGTTCTTTAACCTTGATTAGGTAACAGCAAATAATGTGAAAGTGAACACCCCTCTATAAAATGTTAGATTTTTTTTTTTTTTTTTTTTTTAAATAAACAAATTGGAGTGTGTTTGAAAGTATAAAATTAGTTTAAATTGGGAAAAGAAAAAAATTTAACAATTTTCTCTTTCTTTCAATTTCAGTGTTCAAATTTTATTGGTAAGATTTAAAGAATAAAAAAAAAAAATTGTCATTATTTAAAAAGCAAACTCTGAATGAAACTTTTAATTATTTTTTTCACTATTTTCCATTCTTCAAATTATTTAGAATTATAAAATAATCATAGGAAACGTAATTAAAGATTATTTCCCTTGATCATCTTACATAAAAAAAGTCATTGTTAATTGGGTTTGTTATTTGATGTAATCAATTTTTTATCATGTACATTTTTTATTTCATATCATTTAAAACTAAGCTATCCCAAATCACGAGCTCAAGCAAAAATAAGTTGTTTTGAAGTAAGTTTGAAGTACAACTTCCATTTTCTTCTAAATAACTTTATTCTAGCTTATTCAACTCTTCCAGTTAACTATTTTATAGCTGTAACAAGTTATGAGATGTTTTTTTATAATAATCTAATAATTGAAAGATGGCTGGAAAAAGAGCAAGGTGTTTGGAAAAATAATGAAAAATTAATAACCTGGGTAGGTATTAGTTGAGACTTGAGAATTTTATTTCAAATATAAGGATAACCAAAATTAAGTATTTCTTGTTCTTAGACAGGGTAAGACTTACCAACTTGTAGGTCCTTGGTTAAATTCATCAGTGGACCTCATAGCCTACCAGTTGAAGATTAGTATGGGCCTATACTTTTATTGAATTATTATATGGTTTTGGATATAATGAAATATCCAGTGTATACTTGAAACAAAGTTATTGTCTTGCAACAAATTAGTTTCAGTGGGCTTACCAAATACGTCTAGGCCCAAAGCCATTGGTAAATCTGGCTCTATCTCTTGCAAAAGAACTATCACAGCAAGCAGCAAATTTTTTTACCAAACATTTTTGCATCATAAACTTAACCAACAGGTGTTAAAGTGAAGTAATAGAGGGAATAGAGACTTATACAGTTTTCTGTTGACAGTCGCCATAATGACAAGTTGAAGATTGATTTTTATCTAAGCCATTCCATGTAGTGATACTAATAATTAAAATGTAATAATTGAATGGATATTTGAACAATCTTTTAATTTTGGAGCTGTAAAAGGAGTAGCTGTAAAAATGGAGCTGCTCCCTCTACTGAACCATTTGGTAAAAAAAGAAGATCTGTCCTCTTTGACTCTAGCAAAATAGAGTGTGCTCTCTTCAGCAGAGCTCTATAAACCCCTGTGTATGTATATATATATATATATATAATCAGTAACATCATGGGGAAAAATATTTAAGATAATTTCCAAACCTAGGTTCATTTGCTTGGATCTGTAGAAGATAAGATCTTTATCTAATGGTTAATATTGAAGTTAAAAATAGTTTGCTCATTAAAACTAAGATATATTTTTCTTGACCATGGAAAATACAGTTTGGATTGAACAGAAATTGTTTGGATAATTGATTCTCTTTATCAAAGAAATTGTCATCAGATGATATAGAAAGTTATCCAGATTTGAGGCGAAGGATTGTCTAAGTTTGAAATTCTGTTACCTTTCATGATATTGTCTGTAGCTCAAAACAGTCCTCCCCACAAAGGAAAAGTTAGAAAAGTTTCTGTGAAAGTTTTCCAATTTTTTTAATGAAAAGTTAATTTTCTTCTAAACCACCAAAGTTTGGATAATTGAACCTCTTTATATTATTACCATTTTAGCTAATCTATTCTTCAACCTTTGTCAGAAATGGATCAGCTGAAAAGTTTTAACAGCACCAAGAATACAACGATTGTTGGAACAATTTCTGGTATATTAAAGACTCTCATAGATAGTTATAGTTATAGATAGTGTATCTTGAATTATTTTGAATTCAACACAATCCTTCATTCCTTCATTAACCCTATAGGGTTAATTTTTTATTCTGTTAACCCATCTATAAAAACCATAAACTTAGGCAACTTTTTTTTTAAGTACCTGGCTCCATGGTATGTTACTTATAAATTAGGCTACACTATTAAGTTTTTTTTTTTTTTTTGCATTTCAGTTTTAAGCTCTGTAATATCTCAAACTTTTTGTTGGCAGATAATTTTTTTATCCTTGTAGAGTGGGTGAATTATTTTCAGGAAATTTGCAAACTGGAGAGTAGGTTCAAACAAGTCAGTTAATTATAAATAAAAAAACAAACGAAACATGATAATTTGATCAGCAATTGTATATCATTGTACAATAACATGAAAACAATAAAGCACTCACTTTTAATCTAATTATGGTATTTTGCTAAACAACCTTTACATAATCCTCCACCATAATAGCAATGTTTCTATACATTAACACTGAATTGGTCAATGAGCAGCCAGTTGGAAAATACCTTACATTGAGCTAATGTAAAAAGACAAAAATTTTGCTCTTCCTGTGTACCATTGGTAAAAAAAATGTCACTCTGCTAGTAAAATTCATCGTAACAAATGTTTAATGGTGTTATGATGCTGAACATTAAGTTCTTTAAATGTAAGAAGGAATTGGTCTGTTTTTCACTTCCACAACTCTTTGTCCATATATCTTGGATATTCTTCAAAAATCATTAAAAAAAAACCCATTTATTCAATAAAGATGAAGCCATGAGGTGGGTTTATTAAGAATTAGAATAATAAAATATGCAATATATTATGCACTTACATTTTGCAAAAAAAAAAAAATGATAAATTGCCCTCAATGCTGTGCATGCGCATGTGAATGCAGTTTCTGGCTTCTCAGGATTGTCACAAGTGGTTTATAATTTGTGGAAACAGAAATTAAACATTATCAAATCAAAATCATAAATTTTCATTGGTTGATAATTGGAGGAATTGCCCTGCAACCCCAAACCTTAATTGAGAGAAAGTGTAAATAAATGAGCAAAAATAGAACGAAAGAAATACATCTTTGATAAAACATTTTTATGCTGGTATAATCATAAAATTAGATATGCTATACAGAAAATCATAAAGGGTCAAAGGTTACTTATGCTTTATTCAAAAGAATGGCCTGAATGATTCCTTACATGTAATAACAACACAATACAGAACAATAAGTTGTTTTAGCTTTTCAAAATCTTAGTTCTGTCTGTGATATCCAATCAACATAGTAAAAGAATAGAAAGACTTACTGGAACAGAAAATTATGAACTACTACTGTCCCATAACAGTTGTTACTTTTGCATATAAATTTCATGTAATAAATGTAACAATTATTTTGGAACATAAATGGTATTTGTTTTGGTTGGTTGGTTGGTTTTTATGGCATATCAACCTTTGTAGGTTATTCAATGCCAAATCCATTTTTATGAAAATAGTTCTATTTCAAACAATTCAGTTTAGCATAAGTACGCAGTTTTAATGTAAGTACAATTTAATTGTGAAAAACATTTCTTATTTCAAGCTATTCAGGTTAGTCAAGCAGTTCCTATTCAACTAATTCAGTTTAGTATAAGTACAGATTTTCTTTACACACAGTTAATTGTCAAAACAGTTCTATATCAAACAATTCAGTTTAGTGTAAGTACAGTTTCAATGTCAAAAACAGTTCTATTTCAAATAATTCAGTTTAGCATAAGCACGCAGTTTAAATCTAAGTACACAGTTTATTTTTTAGTCAAACAGTTCTGATTCAGTTCAGTATAAGTACAGGTTTTATTTGCACACAGTTAAAAGTCAAAATAGTTCTATATTAAACAAATCAGTTTAGTGTAAGTACATTTTCAATTTCAGAAACAGTTACATTTCAAACAATTCAGTTTAGCATAAGCACACAGTTTAAATGTAAGTACGGTTTAATTGTCAAAAACATTTCTATTTCAAGCTATTCAGTTTAGTCAAACAAATCAGATATCATAAGTATGGCGTTAGTTCTATTTAACACATAGATAAGGCATTCCCCAAAGCCCCAGCATCACTGGAACCTCACCATGTCATATTCAGGACACTCTTGGGGGTGGTGGATCTTATTCTACAGCCCCAGCTGACTAGGCAATACACAGTTAAATGTCAAAACAGTTTTATTTCAGATAATTCAGTTTAGCATAAGTACATAGTTTAGACGTCAAAACAGTTCTATTTTGAGCAATTCAGTTTTGCATAAGTACGCAGTTTAAATGTCAAAGCAGTTCTATCTTAGTTTAGTCTAGCATAAATACGCATTTTAAATGCAAAAAAATCAGTTTAGTGAAGGAAGCCCAGTTTAGTTCTATTTAACCCATAGATAGGACCCTCATCAGGTGCTACCACTCTAGGCCAGAGAGGACCTGGGAGTGATGGCAATAAAGGGGTACTCCACATTCCTCAAAGCTCCAGAATTACTAGAGCCTCACCATCAGATTGTTTAGTGTCATATCCAGGACACTCGTTGTGGGAGGTCTTACCCCTCTGCAGAGAAGCAGTCAGTGTATTCTACAACCCCAGTCGACTGGGTAAATTTATTTGGGGGATTATTTCTCTGTTAAGAGGTTCATTAGGAAGAACTAATCAAAACTTCTTTAAATTTCTCTCTTTCAAGTTTAAAATGATAAATGTTTAAAATGTTTGTATTGATTTCTTTTAGAGAAACTGAATGATTATCGTAGAATACTCTTAGATTATTATCAATTTTGATTAGCACTTTCATCTTTGATTTTTAGTTGCTTTTTATCAAAAAACTCACTCTGGTTATTTGTCTATAACAACAAAGAACAAAAGATGGTTAGTTTTATGTAATGGACTGTGTATATATACATAGGCAAGGAAAAATAATGCCTGGTCCTTGTCACCAGTGTCATGAAGGCATTGGTTGCTTCTGATTCTCCTCTTGGGTACAATGAAGAGGCTTTTTTTTTTTATCCTCTAAACAGATAGCACACTCTCATCCCAACCTGAAGTCCAGAAAATTGGTTCTCTGTATGTTCAATATTGTCAGTTCATTCTATATCATTTCTGTAATACCCAAGTGGTTTGTGAAAGCTTCATGTTTCTTTGATTCAGTAATCAGATTATTAGAATTGTTTACACTATCATGTAATTGTTATTACAATCTTAAAATGATTCAAATGTTTTTCTTTGTTACGTGTACATATTCTTTGACTAAATTTTAAAGAACTGCTCAATTACATGATTGTTATAATATTGATAAATCAAAATGATAGACATAGTAGCTATTTATGAGACAGGTAAAAACCGACAAAACTGTTTTCTTCAGACAAAGAGAGAGAGAGAGTAAAAAAAAGAAATTTTCCAATCACTAGCATATTATATTGATTTTTTTTACAGGCAGTGCAATCTTAAAGTAGGACATTCTGTCATTGTCTGATAGATGCAAACACAAATCCCTGCCAGCCTCTCTTTACTGTCTTTTATTGTTTAGAGATGGTGTTTGTCAGTGTATCTTCCATCACACTTTGTTTTATCTTACTATGGTACAAAGGTCAGTTTTGATGAGTTAGGGTCAGTGATGCATGATTATAAATGTAACATCTTTTAATACAAATTGGATTTTCCTTTTTTTTTTTTTTTTTTTTTTTTTTGTGGTAGTTCAGAAGATGCAGATCTTTTTAAAAACTTGATCATGATATTTTTTTAAAAAACTATCACTGTTATACTTTTAAAAATATTTATTTCACTTAAAGCTTTTTTGCTGTGTGGATATTTATATAGTGACTATCTATTCTTTGGTTAATTTTGTATAAGAAACCTAATATATATATTTAGTGAGGACTTGGAATACTAAATTCAGTGTTGATTTTTATATTTAGCTGCAAAGACTCATCTCGGTTTTTATTGGCTAAATTTTGTGAAAGAAAAATTAAAAAAAAAAAAAAGATTACAGGATTTCAGTTATCCTGATCAAGCATGGGTTACTAAATAATATATACATACAAAGAAGGATCAAGGAAAAAGTACTGGACAGCAACATTGTTGTGAGTGAGTTCAAACTCCAGTCACATGATTATTTTCACTTTCGGATTAATATCCTTGGGAATGGTATGAACATCAGTATCTTTCCAGCTATGGGTTATATAGTAACACTACTGACCTTCTACAAGGATGGCTTTAGCATGAAATAAACCCACAAAGGTTGATAAGCCATTAAACAAAAAAAAACTGAACCAAACCAAAGCAGGATTAATGATTTTGTGGTTTGACATGTACTTATTAGATGAATTTTTATCTGAAAATTTCACTGTTTGATCTGTGGGATTTATATTCACCACTAAATTAAGTGTATTGATAAAGAAGAAAATTATGTTGAAAAAAAATTGCAGTTTTTCATTATTAGGTTGCAGACCTACTGATGTGTTAATGTATACTTTTGATTTCTTGTTAATAAAAAATAAATTAGCTGAAAGTTATATGATTTGAAATGCATTTAATTTTTTATTTATAGATAAACAATAAATCCTGTATTGAAATAGTACCAATCTCTACTGATAGGTTCTCTATAACCTTTTATTTTGTTTACTACTGCCTCGAGAAAAAAGTGGGGTAAGTTAGAAATTGGAAGTATGTTCAAATAAACATTTTTGTTATTATACTGGTTAGCAATACAAACAGGCTGTCATATTCAATTATATACTTTTACACTGTCATACAGTGAGCAAATAAATATGTACTAAAATTTACAGAAATTAAAAGCAGACAATTGATGACTTGATAAAAACATAGAAGTTGAGGAAAGACCAGATAGATGTTTTTTGCTTCCAAGCGATAGTATACAATTATGTAATCTTGGTTTTGATTAGTACTATCTTAAAGAATCTTGGATTTTTCCAATGTAATCAAATGATTAAGATTTTTCCAGTCTTGGTTTGCTATATGGTCAGCCATGCTTTTTGACTTGGCAGTTAGTTGATAGTTAATTTTAGCAGAGTTGAGAAGTGAACAAAGGACTGGGTGCAGTCCTTCATCCTCTTGGACCAAATTGCTAGTTGTGGTTCTACTATGACGAAAACCTTGTGAAAAGAATCCAAGTGCCACAAATCTAGCAAGAAGGTGTTAACCATTGAGATCTGACTTAACCCAACCTGAATAAAAGAAAGTACCTTATACATCATTTTTTATTTTTTTTGTTTGTTGTTGTGGCAATGATCCCATCACTTTTTCATGTTTCTTAATGGAGCTACTCTGTGCCTATGCAATTTCAACCAACGCTAATCCCCATCACATTTAAAAAAAATAAACACGATGAGAGGGAAGTCAGTGACAAACTTTTTAGGGTATGCTAAGTGGGTTCACACTAATCCTTAGATAAAGTGCCTGATACAATAACAAAGTGTTAAAAAAGTTTCTGAAAGCTAAGACAAAACAATTCCAGTTGATGATGATGATAAAAGTTCTTTTAAAGACCAATATTCATTAAAAAGTTGTAAAGTTCTATTATAATAATCAAAGCATTCACAGTCTTGATTAAATTTATTGGTATCATAAAATTCTTATGTTTTCAAATGCACTGTTGGAAGAAACACTTATTTTGAATAATGAGATATGGTAATCTGATTATTAGGTTAATTGTCCTAGAATAGTAGATCAGAAGCTTGGTAATGTTCCCTTAATATCAGGATCATTTAAAGTGAATAAAATGTTATTGTTTGATAGTAAACTGTGATGGTTGAGTCAAATTAGCCCCAAAGATCAGCCAATCAGTGTGGACTAATTCAGGTAGCCTGTGCCTATAAACAAGAGAGGAGGAGATACCATATTGTATACAATTAGGTATTACAATAATTGAAGACAAGCAGGTGTAATAAAAACTGAGGACAGATGTGTCATAACAATTAACAATGAGAATTTGTTTATTTATCATAGCATTAGAGTATATTTATCAACTTTTGCATCAACAAATATAACTCATGGAATATATCCATGGTGACATCTATAAAAAGTGAATTGATCAATGTATAGACTTAGACAATTGTCATCATTTCAGCATTTCATTACCTAACTTGATTTTTGAAGCATGATTCTGATGCTACATTAACATATTTCAATAACAGCCCAATTGGTTGGGGCTGTAGAATATGCCAACTGCATCTCTGTATAGGCATAAGACCCCCTCCCTCATTGAGTGTCCTAAATATGACACTAAACCGTTTGATGGTGAGGCTCCAATCCTGGAGTTTGGGAAAATGTGAAGTACCCTTTCATTGCCATTACTCTCAGGTCCACTATGATCTGGAGTGGTAGGACCTGTTCGGGTTCCGTCTATGGATCAAATAGAACTATTTAATCATTTACTATACTTGAAACCGGCTCATTGGCCTAGTGGGTAGTGTGTTCACCAATGGTCTGGGAGACCTGGGTTCAATCCCAGGTCACGTCATACCAAAGACTTTAAAAATGGTACTTGATACCTCCTTGCTTAACACTCAGCAATATAAGGTACATATCAAGGGTAAAGTGGAGCAATCCAGTGAAAGGAGTAGAGCCCTCCCCTACACCACGGTGTAATAGCTATTGAAAAGGGAGCCTTCTGGTCACCTTCGACTATGGTCGCCAACTTTACTTTTACTATACTTGAAACTATTTAACTGTGTGCAAACAAATGATTAATGTTAAATCGAACTATTAGTATTACATAGCAACACTTGAAACCATTTAACTATAACAAATAGAACTGGCAATACTTTAAACCATTCAACTATGTGCAAACAACAAATAACAATAATTAAAACTATTCAACTATGTGCAAAGAATAGCAATACTTGAAACCATTTAACTGTGTGCTAACGAATGAGCTCTGGCTTGTTTGAAAAAAAAAGTTACCTTTAAACTATTAACTTAAAGATCGTATGTATAAACAGGATATTGTATTAAATAACCCACAATGGTTGATATGCCGTAAAACACAACCATGAACTAACATGTTTCAAATGAAATTTTCTGATTATACTGATAACACTGGTTTACAAAAATAAATTTTTGGTCTGAGGCAAGAATGGGAATAGGTGTCTTTTGTTAATTTGGGTGTGCTGAATTCAAATTTATAAATAGTTTTGCTCTATCACCTCTAGTTTTCTGGCTTTTAAAATAGTCTCATTTTAGTATAAACAGAGAATATATGTGCATATTTCAAGAGTTGCAGCAGCTTATAACAGATAAAACAGGATAGATAAAGAACACTGATTGAATGAATATACTTTGATGACACAATTACACAATTCATAGTACCACAGACAGTCAAAAGTGTGTTTTCTTAGAAGATCTGGTGTATTTTGCCTCCGGGATGTCACGCAAGAGCATCCAGCAGAAGTTTCCCATCATGCCGGGGTTCCATTTACCTTGATAGTTGCTCTCCATCTTCGTAATGTCTTGGTGGAATCTTTCTCCATGCTCATCACTCACTGCTCCAAGGTTTGGCGGGAAAAGTTGAGGTGGGAATGGAGAAAATGAATCTTGAATGACATTCGGCCCCCCCCATATCCTCGTAACACTTTAGCAACTTCTCAATACAGGCTTGGTAATCTGGTACGCGTATGTTACCAAGGAAGCCTCTACAGACTGACTTGAATGCTTCCCATGCTCTCAGTTCCTTTAAGTTAAGAAGCTCCTCAAAATCAGTATCCTTCAGCACTTCTTGGATCTGAGGTCCAACAAAGATGCCCTCTTTGAGCTTAGCAGCACTAAGACCTGGGAACATAGTAGACAAGTGTTGGAAGGCAGTACCATTTCTGTGCAACGCCTTCACGAAATTCTTCATCAAACCAAGCTTGATGTGAAGAGGAGGAAGATGCACCTTATTTATGTCCACCAGAGGATTCTCTTTAAGGCTGTGTTTGCCAAGAGCAAAAGTGCTTGTAGATCCCCAGTCTTTCTGCTTGTAATGCTGGGATACAGCTCGACTATCCCAGAGACAGAGAAAACAACAGTACTTTGTGAAGCCCGCTTGCATACCCATAAGAAGACCAATGATCTTATTTGTTCCGATTCCTGAAGCTGGTGGTCCTTACATCTTCCTGGACTAGGTTCCACTGTTTAAGCCGAGAAGCCAAGAGCTCTGACTGCTGTTTTGACAGATACAAATCACGAGCAAGATCATTCAGGTCTTCTTGCATGATCCAGTGTGGCTCATTGCCACTCGTTCTTGAATATGTAGACTCAATATCTTCCAAATATATTGACTCGGCAGAATCTTCCCTTGAAGGCATTTCTTCATCTGATGAGGAAAGAAGATCCTTATTTACTGGAGGTGTGGGTACAGGAAGATCATCTGAATGGGGAACAGGTCTCATAGCAGATCAAAGGTTGGGATATTTGATCTTTTTCCTAGAAGATGCATTGAAACCAGTTATATTAGTTAAACAAAAATAACAATCATCTGTGTGGTTTTGTGGCTCTCTCCAAACCATTGGGACTGCAAAGTTAAAAGCCGCTTTCTTGCCATTAAACCATGCAGTTAGTCCATTGTAGCAGGGTTTACAACAGATGTGTGGAGCCCAAGACTTGTCCTGATCACCAATTTTACAGTCAAAATAGTGAAAGTAGGCGGTTCTGAGGAGGGAAGTGATGGTTCGACGCTGTGCAACTGTTGTAAAGTCCCCACACACATAGCAGAAAGAATTAGCCTTGTTGAGGCATCCTCGACATTTTGATGTGCTTGAAGCCATTGGAGAATCTGAAAATATAACAAAGTAAAACTAAATGTGCATTTGAAAATGTAATACTAATATTTTGTAACCCAAAAGATGTGTAACACGATGGTTGAGGGACACCAACCTTCTGCGCCGCCTGCGAGACAACCTCTTCCAATGACTGCCAGAGTGTGGATTGAGACCTGCTACCTTAACTGTCAAAATCCGTCTTGATATATATATATATATATATATATATATATATATAATGTAATGCTATCACTTACATTTAGTGCATAATAATTAAAAAATAAGCCATAAGTCTCACAGTATTAGAATTAACCCTGAATTCATATATGCCTTTATGTACTGTATATGCACAAAATGCACACTATGGATATCTAAAAAACTAGAGGTGATGAGTAAAAACAGATTTCAAATTTGAATTCAGCACCCTCAAATTAGGTAAAAACGGGTATTTTTGTGCTTGCCTCAATTTCTTTGTAAACCAGTGTAATTGGATAGTTTAACTGTGAAAACTTGGATCAGTTGAACATGACTGTTGCAATAATTTTATCCTCCCTAAGATCCCATGCAATATTTCATTTTTTTTTTCAGAATGTTGACATACTGAAATATTCAATGAGCTGTCATCTTTATTCTGTACACATTTCTATTGTTTAAACTTGACCACAATTAATATAGATGATTTTGCCACTTATGCTGGCATTGAAATTAAGCAAAACCCTGACATTATGCTGTAACGAGTCATGGTTGAATGCTGGTGGCCCAATATCAAACCCGACTCTTTTATGGTATAACGACTACTAATGGTGACAACTAGTTGTTTCATGACTATACAAAACCTACACCTGACCCAAAGTTCAGTCCCACCCTTGAAAACGTCATTCAGCAAACTATCATCTGCTTATAGGAAATTAGCATTTTGTATGCCATTATCCTTTCAAACGACACCGTTGTTTGAGGTACAATAAAACTCAACACAAAGATGTTCTGTCATACTCCACAACCAAGAGCAATGGCAACATATTGACACTATTTAAACCACAAGAAAGCAAGTCATTTATGCTGTTTGGTAGCTTTATTTGTATCTGGTTCATGATCAAATTGTAAGTATATTACTCTTTTTATAAATGGCAAACAAACTATGGAGAGCCATAGGCTAGTTTCTTATCTATTTCATGGTGCATGTTACTTGAAGGGCTTCAGGTGACTGTTCAGCTTACAGCATGAGTGTACCTTGTAGTTGTTATTTGTCATATGTCAATCATGATCTGCTGAGTCATAATCTATTTCAGATTTTTTTTATATGCCTTTGAACTCTCTATGCAATGTGGTAGTTGAAAACTCTTTGTTACCATATGTTGTTGTTGACTATAAAAATACTGTTGGTCAGTATTCAATAGAAATCTTGAGTTATGTACTTCAGTAAAAGCAACATTGATGCTGAACCCATCAACTAGACCAGTCTTTCAATATAAATGACCCATTCTTTACACTGTATTTCTCTGTTGTTTGTGAACAGAAACACCTTGAACATATGGACGTACACACACCAGCCTCATATGCCTAATCAGGAGCACCAGTTATGTTTAAGAAAGTCAACAGTTCCATTTAGTTATGTGTTGATTTTTCAACATGTAGACCTTGAAAATAACCATTACCCATTGTTTGCTCTGGAAAACCTACTTACTATACTTAATAGTACTACCTGCTTTGCAAAGCTTAATCTTGTGAAGGCTTATCCATAAGTTGAGGCGACACAATCATCAAGAGAGCCCCTCATGATTGACATGTATCACAGTTATTTTAATACACCAGCTTTGCTCAAATCAGCACCCTCCATTTTTCAAGGAATGGATGCTATATTGACAGGGGTAGAAGGTGTTGCTACTTACATGGATAATATTATTATTGTGGACTGATCAAGTCATGAACTCACAGAATGGATTAAGTGTTTTGACTTATCAAAGAGTTTGGCTTTCATTTTTTTTCTGAAAACTAACAATTTTTCTTGTTATTCAAAGACTTTAGATTTATATTTGTAAAAGTTAATGAACAGCTGTGTAAGTTGCATAAACACCAACTTTGACACAATCAGGATCAAGATCATATCAGCACTAACACAGTTTGCCCTTTCTATTTGAGCTACTCATGAATATGCTTAACCTACTATGTATCACCTATACCTTCGATCAACTCAGAACAGAATATCATGAGGCAACCAAAGAAGTTCTATACAGAAATCAGTGTCATGTCTTGAAATCCATTCTTGACATCTAAGTAATGAATGATGTTTAAAGAGGGGATGCTAGAACTGAGTCAAATTAGCCCCAAAGATTGGCCAGTTAGTTTGGATTATTTTGGGTGGTAAGTGCCTATAAGCAAAAGAAAAGGAATAACCATATTGTTTATGAGATGCTACAAATACTAAAGATGATCAGCCACCGTGACCACTCATATAGTCAGGAAAGAATAGATAAAGTGGATTTATAAGAAAACAGTATCACTCTCTTCTATTCCTTTTCCTTCTGCTTTTATATATATATATATATATATATATTTGTAATTATATATTGAATTGATGCCAATCACATACTTGAGGGAGAAATTGAGAGAGAGTGTGTATGGCAGAGATGGCTTGCACAGGGTCAAAGGTGAGAAACAATTCTAAACATGTCAGCAGCATTCTAACTTTTTAGTCTTTATGTGTATTATTTCACCCACGCATTTTCACTATCTGCCGATGTCTTCCAACGTACACCACACCACTTCACCTCTTAAACTCCTTCGTTTCCTGTCATATGTGTTTTATTTCCTATTTCGAGTTCAATAGGGGTCAGCATGTATTGTCACAGAGTATCAACATTCTCTATGCCAATGAGTGCTAATTTATTTTCTCTGCATATTCAGTATATAACACACTGAAAACAACCATTAACAATAACAACTGAAGATAAAAGCATCATAATATTAGCATAGTCATGAGTTTCTTCATTACTTTACTTTTGTCTATCATTGCTACTAATCTTCAGTGAATTTTAAAGATTATTTATGATTATATTTGTCATTTTATTCATCGTTTTATATACTAGAGTATCGCCTTTCATTGGATGGTGTTTTAATATTAGAATTATACTTGAATTATTGCAGGTAATAACAAATTTTGTCATTTTTGGTCATTCATACTTCAGCTGTCCTTTTTAAAAGAACGAGTAAATTCAAGTGAATTTTATCACAGATGACTAAAGAAAGTAAAAAAACTGTATGATATACTTTATGATTAAAAAAAACAATAGACAGCAGCTTACACACACACACACACACTAAATAAAGTAATTTATGAGTTTGAATCATTGTCTTGGAGGAAAATACTTCCTTGAGTTGATGAAAAATGAAATTTTGTTTACAAGATGCTGGATAGATTTTCAAGTCTTATTTGATAGAGAAATGCCTTTTTTAAAATTCTTGAATGTATAATTTCTCTTTCTTTGTGTGTGTGTGTATATATATATATATATATATATATATATATATATATATATATATATATATATATATATAATGAACTCTAAATTCTAGTTTGTTGTTATCTATTTGTAAAATATGCAAGAAAGTAAGGTTTGCCTAAGTTAATTGGCTATAAGAAGCACTGTTTATAACTTCAACTTTTTCGAGGAAATTGATAGTGATGGGTCCTTTTACATCCCAGAAGTGTGACCTTCTTTACCGACAGCTGGGCCCAGAACTTTTTCTTTCCCAGAGAGTCGGCATGTTTCCATCTAAAAACTGTCTTTTCAACTCATGTTCATTGTAGCATGCCCATGTTTAGCCCATTGTAAACATTTTTTGACTAAAACATTTCTTCATATACATCACATGTAGATTTCACATATCCTCAAAAGATATTTTGTGTTATTCGACCTCACAAATATTAACCATCCGCAGAATCCTTGAAGGTGTACGGGCAAAGAACCTACAAGTGACATTAATATTTGTCGACTTTACCAAGGCTTTCGACTCCATTCACAGAGGAAAGATGGAACAAATCCTACTAGCGTACGGCATACCTAAAGAAACCGTAGCGACAATAATGATTCTCTATAGAAACACTAAAGTAAAAATACGATCACCGGATGGAGACACAGAATACTTTGACATTGTAGCAGGAGTACTACAAGGGGACACGCTGGCCCCGTACCTCTTTATCATTTGTCTAGACTACGTACTTAGAACATCGATTGACAAAATCAAAGAGAATGGCTTCGAACTGACGAAGAAAAGAAGCAGAAGATACCCCGCAACAACAATTACCGACGCCGACTACGCAGCGATACTGGCAAATACACCTGACCAAGCCGAAACACTTCTGCATAGTTTGGAACGAGCAGCAGCAAGCATAGGCCTCTATGTTAATGCACACAAAACGGAATATATGTGCTATAACCAAACGGGGGACATCTCCACTCTAGAAGGAACCCCACTTAAACTAATAGACAAATTCACGTACCTAGGAAGCAGCGTCGAATCAACCGAAAAGGACATCGAAATGAGGCTAACGAAAGCATGGACAGCTATCAATAGGCTATCGATTATATGGAAATCAGACCTAACCGATAAAATGAAACGCAGTTTCTTCCATCGATACTGCTATATGGATGCAGTACATGGACGCTAACAAAACGGCTGGAGAAGAAACTAGATGGCAATTACACAAGAATGCTGCGTGCAATCCTGAACAAGTCCTGGCAGCAACACCCCACAAGACACCAACTGTACGGCCACCTGCCCCCTATCACGAAAACTATTCAAGTTAGACGAACCAGACATGCAGGACACTGCTGGAGAAGCAGAGATGAACTCATAAGAGATGTACTCTTATGGATCCCCACACATGGCCGCGCAAAAGCAGGGCGACCAGCTCGAACGTACATTCAGCAGCTATGTGAGGATACAAGGTGTTGTCCTGAAGACCTACCTAGAGCGATGAACGATAGGGAGGAGTGGCGAGAGAGGGTCAGGGATATCCGTGCTACCAGCATGATATGATGATGATGATGATGAAAATAGCTTTTGGTTTGTACCAATTCCTGAAAATGCAGTTTACATTCATGAAAAAAATTGTGAAAAAAAATTACTTTGCTTTATAAAAAACCTTTTTTTTCTTCTTTTTTTTGTGTGTGTGTGTGTGTGTGTGTGTATATATATATATATATATATATATATATATATATATATATATATATAATAATGATTTCATGAGTATCACTGAAGTAGATGTAAGTTTCTACTCTTAACTACTTATGTTGACTTGTTTGTAACTGATTATGATTAGAGATTAATATGTATATAACATGTATTCTGGTCAGTATCAAAGAGCTGCTAAAGATTATTCTTGATCAGGTTAAAACAAAAAAGTTTTCAGAAACATATCAATTCTACATAAAAAGTTGTCAATTAATATGAATATAGGTAATTGGTGATATCAGCTGAATTGTGAGGAAGGAAACAATTGTACCTTAATTGCAGTCACTTAGTACAATAAGGTGTGATGAATTAAGAATATAGACAACCACAGTCTTTTGGTTTGGATTAGAGTGTTCTATCTGTTCATCTTTCTTAGCTGTATTCTTGTCTTCAGAAAAGAAAGAGGAGTCACTGTAGTCTGACACCTTTGTGGTGTTAGTTTAAAGGTACCAGTTAATTCTTGTCCTTGCCCATGTATATACACCCTTATTAAACTGATCATGTGTAGCTTATTAACTACCTGAGTTGGAGGTATTTGATATTCACAGATACTAATGGTGAAATGAAATAAGACTCCTAAATGGGATATATTAGAAGCATTATTTACTGGAAGCAGAATAAAGAAGAATTTGTTCAGTATGTTGGGTGCTGGAATAATTTTGTTCACATGATTAGCATCATAATCATCAGGGTATGCTGACAGCATGGATTTCTTTGACTCTCTCACAATCCATTCCTATTGGTCATCACTCTTGGGAAGTTCTTTAGATAGTATCGAGTTGGCCCAGGCTGCAGAATACACTGACTACACCTCTGCAGTGGGGTAAAACTCCTCTGAGTGTCCTGGATATGACACTAAACAATCTGATGGTGAGGCACCAGTAAAACTGGAGCTTTGGGGAATGCAGAGTACCCCTTTATTGCCATTGCACCCATGTTCACTCTGGCCTGGAGTAGTAGCACCTGATAGGGTCTTATCTATGGGTCAAATATAACTAAACTGTGTACTTATGCCAAACTGAATTGTTTAAAATAGAACTGTTATTGACATTTAAACTGTGTACTTATGCTAGACTGAATTGTTTGAAATAGAACTGTTTTACATTTAACTGTATGTAAACAAAGAACTGTACTTATACTAAACTGAACTATTTGAAATAGAACTGTTTATATGTATAAAAATGGATTTGGCATTAAATAACCTACAAAGGTTGATATGTCATAAAACTCAACCAACCGACAGCTGATTGTGAGTTTTTAATGGTTGGCTAACATTGGTGTGTCCATGTGTAGGAGTCCATTGAATGTTGTGTATAAATTTGTTCTTACTTCTCCAGTAGTGCCCAGCATGTCTTGCTCTTCTTACTTGGTTTGCAAGGTTGGAGGTAAGTAGCTATAAAGCTGCTCTCTTGTAGGGTGCTGCATATTAATAAAAAGAAAACTGCAGCATCCTTGTCTAGTTCCTATTTAACTTTTTCTCCAAGCATTTTATTAAAGTCTAGGTGGTACAACTATACAGTAGTTCTAACATAGTTAAAGCTTGGTATAATTTCGGTTTTATTTTATCTGAGATCATATGTCATTAGTAGTAGATATTAATTTCTTAGGAATTGTATATAAATTAGTCTGTAAAAATGTTAACTATTGATTGTTTGTGTATAATACACACACACACACACATATATATATATATAATATGCAAAACCAGAGGTAATATCCTGTCATGACTTTGATATTTATTTATATATGGAAAAGTAGTTAGAAATGCTTGATGCTTATTTATCAATAACTGATTATAATTCTAGATATGAACCCCAATAAATGCTTTGCTTATATTTGCTTTTTATATACAAATGACAAATATTGACTTGTTAGAGAAAATGTACACTACTTTCCTTGACTTATAAAGTGCAAATCACCTTATCAAAATTTAAGTGAATAATTCATACTCCTCCCCCACCCAAAAAAATACTTCACATTATATATTCTTGTATTTTTCTGTTTTTTTCTTCTGATTTTCATTTTTTTGATATTTTAAAGCCAATTACCTACATTCATCGATTTTATTTTTATTTATAATTTCTATTTATTTTTTGCAGAGAGTGGCAAATGCAAAGAATATTTCAAACCAGTATGTCAATTCATAGTCCAGATGTTGTTTTTGTTTTAGGTAAGTTTTTCAATATTCCTTGATTGTTTACAATCAGTTCCATATGAATAGATATAAGTTATATCACATAGACGGCAGTCTTACTTTCAGTTATATGTGTCTTGTAAGAAGATCAAACATATATAATTTCTTTTGAGATCCTTGGGATTATTTTATCCAAGCATATTGTATCATTTCTACAATGTTTAAACTACTTGTGTGAATTTTAGCTTTATTGGATTTTAAAAAATTAACAATAATAAAACTAAATGGCATTAAATAATCTACAAAGGTTGATATACTGTAAACCCCAACCAATAATAAAATTGTATGCATTTAAATTTATACAGTGTTCAATCTTATCTTTACATTTTACTTTGGAAACTATTTTAAACATTTTATTATTTTTACTATAATGATTATTATATCTTCAAAAGTTGTCACATGTCATGGTGAGTGAACTAGTCTAGCAGGCTATTACTAGTGAGTTTGGTTCTTATTCAGTGCTCCACATCAGTAGATGATTACTTTTGATAGTAGTTGTAGGGAAAGCTGAAAATGAATTGTAATAATACTAGTCAGGCACTTTGAATGGTGTTATGGTGAATGAAGTTGGCTAGCAAACTACTACTGGTGAATTTGATTCTCGCTGAGTGCTCTGTACTTCTAGCTTTGTGCCAAACTAAACTAAAAAAAACTTAGTAAATGATTACTTTTTGTGGTAGTCATAGTTGTAACAACTGAAAATTAATTCTATGGATGAAATTTTAAACTCTTGGGTTGAGTCATAAATAATTTCCATTTTGTCAAAAGCAAATTGTAACTACACATTTCAAACGTATGTTTTAAATGCAACTGGAAATTACCGGATTAAAGTGTGCCTTCATCAGTCATTTTTATTTCAATTATGAATAAGTGCACATCATAATTTATCTATGATCTCACACCTCTAAAATGGAGGAGCTGAAAATGAATATTTGACATGTAATGTTCTGGGAGTTTCAGAATAATGAAAATTTTACAGAAGCCGCTAAAAAATTTACTTGTGTTTATGGCTAAGGTGTCATTACTAACTGCCAAGTCAGAAACAGGTTTACAATTTTTTTTTTTTTTTTTTTTTTTTTGGTGTTATATTATTGAGAGATGAACCAAGGTCAGGATGTTCATCAGACCTTGATCAAGATGCTTTAAGAGAATTGGTGGAATGCAGTCTAAAAAAAAAGTACTTGACGATTAGCACTTGACCTCAACACATCTGAATCCATAATCTGCTGCCACTTGAAAGTGATAGGAAAAGTGAGGAAGCTGCAAGTTTGGGTTCCTCATACTCTTTGTGAGAAGGATAAAGAAGATTGCACATCCATTGTCACAAGTTGTCTTTCAAGGCAGAGAAATAACCCATTTCTCAAGAATATCATTACAGGTGATGAAAAATGTGTCTTTTATGACAGTGTTCAATGCAAAAGGCAGTGGATTGACAAAGTTGAATCGCCACACCCTACCCAAAAGGCAGAGCTTGATAGAAGAAAAGTTATGCTGTGTGTATGGTGGGATCACAGTGGTATTATTCATTTTGAGGTTTTAAACTGTAATCAGACACTTATACTCTCAACAGCTATAATGTGTGCATGAAAATCTAAGAAAATGCCTTACACTCATCTGCAAGTGAAACTTTGTGCTTGATTATGCAAGACCACTTTCTGCTAGAATCCCACTGGAAAAAAATATTAGATTTAGGCTGGTCTGTTCTACCCCAACTAGCATATTCATCAGATCTTGTAACAAGTGATTTCCATCTTTTCTATTCTTTGCAAAATGCTTTGAATAATAACAAATTTTCTCAGGAAGATCAGGTGAAAACATCTGTGAAAAACTTCTTGAGCTTGATACAAGCTGAATTTTATTTGAGAAGAATCAGCAAGTTACCTTATAAATGGCAAGAGGCGATTCAAAATTACAGCAAATATACTATTGATTGAAATGAATACATTGTTAGATTATTCATGAATAAATTTTATTTTACTAAAACAAATTATTTATGACTTAAGCCAGTAGTAACACTTAACTATATTTTTGTCAGTAGATATCATCTAAAGGTTAATGCTTATGATCACAAAGAAAGAGTCCTGCTTAGCGTTTTTCTCATATTTTAAATTGAATCCCTTAAAAAAATATGCTGTGGTCAGCAGGTGAGACTGTATATGTGAATAAATGTGTTAAATTCAAATAATCATCATGAGAACATTTTGATTCTATGTCACTTTGCTAATAACAGTCTTGGAAAATGGCATAAAGAAACTTGGAAAATTCTTGTTGATGTTGTACTCCGCTCTCAAAAAAATCCCCCCAAAACAAACCCCAGATCCCCACAAGACAGTAATGCTATTTCAAATGTAGTTAGGCTGTTCTATGCAAGTTAATTTGTCAGGTATAATTATTGTTGACAAATTATTAAGAGTCTTTGAAATAAATGTTATCAGTCTTATCAGTGAATGATACAGAAAATCTAAAGAAGAGAAAAAAATGATATGTATAAATATTTTTACAGGTAAAAGTTGGTGACCTTAGTTGAGGGTGACATGAAAGCTCCCTTTTCAATAGCTACCACACTGAGATGTAGGGGAGGGTGTTACTCCTTTTCCTGGATTGCTCCACTTTACCCTTGATCCTTACCTTATTATGTTGAGTGTTAAGCAAGGCGGCATCTAGTACCATTTTTTGAGTCTTTGGTATGACTCAACCTGAGATTGAACTCCGGTCTCCTGGACCATTGGCAAATGCTCTACTCGTTAGGCCAATAATATTACAGATAATAAAATATAAAAATGACAGTTGTAATCCTCAGTACTTTGGGAATTGTGGAGAAATTCCTAAAGGAAAAATAGGAACATAGAAAACCAAAAGCTTGAAAGTTTAAACTATGATATAAGTGAAGACAATGAGAGAAGTCCTTGTGGTGTATTGGCTAAAGTGCTGGACTGCAGCCTCAAAGTAAATGAGTTTTAATTCCAATTGCACTATTATGTTCACTTTTCAGACTCATAACTTTGGGAAAGCTATGAACCCTCTTATCTCTTTGTTTATGGGTTCAATAGTACCACTGCTGTTCTTGTACAGGTATTAATTTGGCATTAAATAACCCATGAAAATTGATATACCTTTAAAAAAAGAAAGAAAAAGATTGAAGACAGTGAGTGCAATCTATATATTAATACTAAAATATCTACCTACTTACTTTGAGGGCAAATAAGAAAGACTGGTAAGTCTTCCTTCCAACTTTCTCTGTCTAACAACTCACTCTTTATAAGACATTATTTCCCTTCCACTTACTACCCCTAAAATGTGAAGTGTTCTTATTGTAAATTTTTTTTTTTTTGCACAAATCTTTTTCTCTGTAAACAACTTCATCCAAATTCATTAATTTTTTTTCTCTTAGGTTAATTCATAACATTATTATATATTATTATTTTATTTGATTAGCATTTTAAAGAAAAGAATCAGAACAACAGCATTAACTAATTAGTAATATTTATAAAGTTTTCTGGAAACCTGAGCACCATGTTAACATGAAAATTGTATAATCCAATAACGAAGAAATCCAGGCCAATAAGAGAGGAATATTTTTAATGAAAAATATTGTTTACTCGAACGGGAGTCAAATTTTCTCTTCCGTAGTTTTATTTCTTTGTTTTATTTG
The DNA here is from genome assembly GCA_963585895.1 of Sepioteuthis lessoniana. NCBI lineage: Eukaryota > Metazoa > Mollusca > Cephalopoda > Myopsida > Loliginidae > Sepioteuthis > Sepioteuthis lessoniana. The sequence goes on along the minus strand of OY757915.1, from coordinate 94,397,872 downwards.
ATTTATCTTGTATCTTTGTAAATAAGTGTTGTTTAGTTAAGAAATATGAGTAAAAATAAAGAAGAAAACTGAGTTGCTGAAAATAATTTGTGTAACATTTTTTTTAATGAATATATAACTTAAGATATAATTAAAGAAGAGTTGCTCAGTCTGCTTTAATCTAATCTACTATAATTATTTGTGTATAAGAAACTATTTTTCCAAATTTTTCAGCTCAAAAGTTAGTGCATATTCTACCTGAGAACTATATAATTCATTTTTTTCTGGCCACATGCCTCACTATATTTGGGATGCGATGACCAGAAGTAAATCATATCTATAGCCCAAAGTAACATGTTTTATGCCTTTATAGAGAAATATCCATTGGAATGTGTGTTTATAATTTTTTTCTCCTAATATGAGCTTATTTTCACTTCAAACTTGTATTTTTGTGTGAATATGCTGTGCATTTGTCCTAAATATAACGTAAATTTTGTTTCAAAACATTGTAAACTATATAAATTCCTATTTTTAGTCTATTTGAACTGATAGAAAGTTAAACAAATGCTAAATTTAGGTTAAATTTACCTGCTATAAATTCTCAAAGTCAATGTGTATTATAGACAAGAATTTTTTCCAACTTTTCATAGTCCAAAGTTAAGGATGTATTTTATACATGAGTGCTTGTTATACACAATTATGTTCCATATCTATTCATTGATATTCTATTTTATCTTAATATTAATTTGGTTAAAAATGAAATAGATTAAAACAGACTGAGTGATTACAATATTACTTTTTAACAATCTTTAATTGTGTTTTTATAGTAGTAGTAGTAATAATTACAATCATTATAAACATATTTTCAAATTTAAAACACCTAAACAACTAACATTTAGCACTTGTTTCCATGTTGATTGCTTATATGTTATTTTCAAAAAAGTTCATGATATCTGATGAATCTGAATAAGTGAAAAATAAACAGTTATTTTTAACAACTTGGTTTTGCATTTTTCAATCATTTCTTAACCCCATTGTTAGCTATCATTATGCAAAATATTTATATCATTTAGATATATATGTAACTCATAAAAAGAATTTAAAAAATAATCCTTAATTTTTGGTAGTTGTTTCAAATCAAACCATGGAATTTCCACTTGAAAAAAGTTTTAAAGCTTTGCTCTAACTCCTGGTCATTTGACCTCCATGAAAAGCATAGAATTCTGAACTGGTAAAGAAATAATGTGTTTTTATTATCAAGGAAGAGTCACATTTAGAAATGCTTTGTACTTTAAACTATTGGAGTATGTTTTGTTTTGGCATTATGCCATTCTTTAAGTAGTCAATTGTAAGAACTCTGTAGACTTTAGGTAAAAAGGTCCTGGTCTAGTGATCTATAAAATGACACAATTGTTATTATCAAGATTGTTGATGACTATCAGTGCACTGATGGTGATAGTTCACCCCCTACAAACAATGTGAAGCATGAATAGTTCCTAGTAAATGGACGGTAATAATTTTGTTTAACTTGCTTGATTGAATTGTCTGTCATAAGAATTTTTTTGTTTGTTCAATGCTTAATATATTATGTCTACCAAACTGTCTGTTTAAAGCAAAAGGGTTCCCTCTTGTATATTCTCCAATTTAATCAGTATTCGTTTTCACCAATATGCAAAGACAAGATGTTTATTTAGACTATTTAAAATTTGTTACAATAAAAAAAAAATTAATAATATTTACACTTGTCTGTGAATAGATGTGTTGAATCTTTGTTTTATGATAAGCTAAGATAGCAGGTTAAGCTTAGTATTTTGTTTGAAGTTTCACATTCTATGTTATAGCACCATTTTAGTGGGGCTTAGAATATGTTACTCTCCTGCTGAGGGGTTATCCCCTTCTCCTCCAAAAATGAGGGGTTCTGGGTATAACACTGAATTTCTAAAAAGAGATAACTATTAGATACTAATTCTAGAGTATTTCCCCTTATTTGTGATCATATCATTATAAACAAGATGTAATTCTATTGAATTTTATGATTGTTGAAGGTAGCCTTTAAGTAAGTAATCAAACAAGAAAAATTGATTATCTCAAAATTCATTTTTTGAGACAGTACAGTGTTTTCTTTCCTTTTTTATCTATTTATACAAATATTTGTGGGACTATAAGCATAATGGTTAGAATGTTCACAAATGGTACAGGAGACTGGGGTTCAATCCTTAGTTGCATCATGCCAAAGACTCAAAAAATGGTACTTGATGCCTCCTTGCTTAACACTCAGCATTATAAGGTATGGATCAAGGGTAAAGTGGAGCAGAATAAGTAAAGGAGTAATGCCCTCCCCTAAACCTTGGGGTAGTAGCTATTGAAAAGGGAGTCTTCAAGTTCCCCTCGACTATGGTTGGCTAACTAACTTAACTATGTTGGAACATTCCAACCTCATTTTAAATGTACATTAATTAGGCACTTTGTGTAGATTGAATTTCTTAAAGATCTGAAAGAATTAAAAATTAATCACAGCTATATGGCTGTTGGTTTGGTTCGATTTCTTTGTTTAATGCTATATCAACTTTAGTGAGTTATTTCATGCCAAAGCCATCCTTGTAGAAGAACGGTAGTGCTAATATTTAATCTATTACTGAGGAATAAGGGAGTTTATACCTTTCCCGAGAGTATTAGTCTAAAAGTGAATGTAATGGTGCAATTAGAGTTTGAACTCACTTACTATAATGTTGCAGTCTAGCATGTTAGCCACTGCACCATGTGGGCTCCCTCATGGCTGTTAGGAGTCATCTGTTAATGTATATATTTACCTGAACCTTCTGTATGACCAAGATGTGACACAAGGTCAATTTTTGAGTGGAGTTTAACAGGTTTGATTTCAGTTTTCCTTTGAGACTGATTGATATACCAAAGTTGAAAAGTCCAGTCTGCCCTACTATATACCTAAAGCTGAAAGGATAATAGGTGGATTTATTCCTGTCCCAAAGGTATTAGTGCAATGTGAAATACCAACAGCTTTATCCAGGATTTGAACTCATGTTGTCGTGTCCATTTTCTGTGGCTGTTACCATTACATCACAAGCATGTGCTTGTGGTGTAATGTAAATCATTCTAAAGATACTTGTTATTAAAAAAAAAATTTTCTATGAATCCTATGCAGATGGAACAAGAATATATCCTCCTCTCTGGTATTTAAAAGGCAACAGTCTTGTTTTTTATGAGATTATATTGCTTTTGTGAAGAATAATTTTTTTGTTGATTAAAAAAAAGAAAAGTATGATGGGAACTATGCAGATGTTGATATAAAAAAAGTGTTATTCATATTCTCTAAGATTTTTTTGAAATGCTTAGTCATTAGCAGACTGTTGTTATTTGTGGGTATTGATCTGGACATAACAAAAATAGTTTCAGGATATGAAAATAGATATAATCCTTCACTATAAAGGCATTAGACAGGAAAAGTGTCACTCCTTAGGCAGGAAGATGACTAGAATATGTTGGCATTTGCCCAGTATTTCTCTTATATAGTCATAGCATCAAGGTGGTTTGAATTGTTCTCAAAAGTTAACCCATATAGTTTTACTACAAAATGAAGGGTTAGCTTGTTTGATATAGATCTAAAAAGAAGTAAATTGAATGGTTTAATTTAAAACAGGTATAGGTAATCTGCAACCTCGAGGCTTCATGCAACCTGTTATGACTTCCTATTTGGTGCACTCTTAATTTCTAAATGATTATATCATACATAACTTTTTATTGAAATTTTATTTCTTTAATTTCATTCTGACTCATTCACTCATACTTTCTCTTGATCAAAATTTGGTGTGGTTGGGCAGTTCCTAGATTAATGATTTTAATTTTTGCAATGTTTAATTTCAGGTTTTACCAGTTATGAATGACTTATAACAATTCTTAAAATCTTATGTGAATTTTCTTTTGTTCTTTTTTTATTTTGGTCTACTTTGTTACTTTTTTCCTCTCCGTAAGGTGATCTTATTTATGATAAGCAATATCTTGTGAGGCCCACTACGCATAAAATTTTGCCCATGCCTGATACAAAATCTTGAATATTTCAGTTCTAATTTTTTTTTACATATGAACTGTTATTTAAAATAAAGTTACAGTTTTATGATAATGATATTCTTTTGTTTTTGTCTTTTTCTAAAAATCCTTAAACGGTATTTGAGATTCATTATTTGAAGTTAAGAGCTCTTCTCACACTATAGTTTTCACGGCTTAGGGATATTTTGAAAATATTTAATATGAAATATGTGTATTATGTAGTTAACAGGGAATTATCATGTGGTTATAGTTTCATGACTACTGTTGAGAGTTCAGGAAGCAAATCAACATTGGATCAATGATCTTGTTGGGTAAGCAAATTAACATCAACAACTGTTTCTTTAAACACTGGACATTTATTTTCTGAACAATTCTTTGGTGGAATCTAAATGCCATGGTTCATTTTTATCTGATAGTATGGAGGATTATATTTTGTTTTTTGGACTTTGTCATCTCTCTTGTCTTCTCCAAACTGGTTCCGTACACCCTCTTTTCAGTTGTTTGCTTTTGGTTGGGCTGAGAACTTTTAAATGCACCTTCATACATGAGTGATAATTTTGTAAGGTTGAAAATTAAATGTAATGAGAAGGACTAGTATCAACCCTTGTTTCAAAAATTAATTCCATAGATTAATGATTTCATAACCATAAATCAAGGGTTTGACCTATCAAGACCAATTTATACATAAATGTATACAAAGAGATGCTGAAAAATTCTCAGCTCAACCAATAAGGGGGTTACACTATTTTTTTTCACATTCTAAAAATTTTTTTTTTTTTTTTTTTTTTTTTTGAAAAGGTTAAAGAAACTTGAGGAATGATTCACCAAGTGTATTGAACTTCAAAATGAACATGTTCTCTGATTCTTGGTCATTTCCTTCTTGGTTTAGCTTAGAACTTTTCAGCACCTCCTGTATTGCCTCTATTTATTTTCATCACTTCTTTGATAATGTGCCAGATATACCTGTAGGTTTTATCTAGTCAAATACAAAAATTGACTGATAAGGAAGAAATAATTTCCCTTGTTCTAGAAAATAATCTTTCTAAAATCCAGTTATAAGACATGATGTTGCCAAGTTTTTTGAGTCGTTGGTAATAAGAATTAAAGGTAAAAATGTCACTTTGACTTTTGGGTATTTAAATTCATTTAAAAACAATGTACTTTTAGTTTCATGAGGATTGGCCAGTATAACTTGGATTTTTTACTTGGTTATTGCTCATCTCCTTGCAAAACCCAAATTATCTAGATTGGTTTTCTATATATTTTTAGGAACTCAATTACTCTGCAAACTTTTAAGTACTTGTAAATTCACACTAGTCATAGTGTCACAAAAATAGATATGTTTGGTTATATCTGTTTTCTGTAACATCAACAAAACTATTGATATTGTTAAGATTTTGATATTTGTATCAACATTGGTTTTGGAATTAATGTTAAAGTAAAATTTAAAAATCTGATAAACAGAAAGTGTTTTTTTTTCTTTTTTTTTTTGTTCCCTAGTTTTTTTAATGTAAATTGTGCTATGAAAAATTTCTATTTAATGTCTTTTGGTTGAGATTAAATTACTCAAAAAAAGATTTAACTTCCTTGATTTCATCTCTCTTTAAAAGGTCTTCTGTAAGTTAACCTATTATAGAAAATTGCTTCATTTTTGTTGTGATGTTGAAAAAAGAAAGACATGGGGAACACAAAAATGGGTTGATAGAAAAACATATATATTCAAGTAACAGAAACAAGATAAAAGTGAACTTGGTTAATCAGTAGTTAGTTAATAGGAAGCTGAGAGTCCAGTGGAGTAGTGACTATCTGTCCACTATGCAAATCATACCATATGTGATTGTGTCACGCTGATTGGTGAACTCCATCTGACACTCTTGTTGACGTGTATTTATGGAGGAGGGCAGGTCCATTATGTAGGGAGTACAACATTATTTTAGATATTTCAATCATACTAGAGCATAAAAAGACATTTATCTCTAGTAATCACATTAAAATTGTTAGGAAATAATTATCTTTCATACATACATTATCTATATGATATTTTTCAGTTTTAATTTTTTGTCTTTGTAGGTGATTTGTTTGATGAAGGCAAGTGGTGCTCTGATAAGGAATTCCAGTATCATGTGGACCGATTCCGTAAAATGTTCCGACATTCCAAAGATGTTGCTTTCCATGTTGTAGTTGGAAACCATGATGTAGGTTTCCATTATGAGTAAGTATCAGTTTTATTTTGGCTCTGTCTGTGATGTGTGTTCAAAGAGAAATTGAACTTTTAAAATAGCATCCCAATGAGATATTTTAATAAGCTTACAAGTGAAATGTTGAGTAGTTGTAGTTTATAAAAGACAAAACCCAAAATAACCATAAGAATTCCTCAGCAAAATTGCATTAGGCCATATTAGTTAGTATTAGAGCTATACATGCTAGAGTGAACATATGTCTTGTGCATGTGTCATTTTTTTACCCAAAGTTGAACAATTGATAATTTTTGCAATTACATTTGTACAAAGTTGTTACAAATCAGAAAAAGATTTTTTATAGAGACTTTTCTAATGTTGCAACTAGTCTACAAGAAGGATGTTTTTAACCACATGCAATACCATAAGTAGTACCAGCATTTCAAATTAGGAAAAACATTTAAGATGATTGCAAATCTGGGTATACTTACAGGTCAACAGACAATGATCACATTGAGAAATTTTGTTGAAACATAAAGCATTTTGTTCCATCACTCTTGCCTCTTGCTATTGTAGATCTTCATTCTGTCACACTTGCCTCTCACTATTGTAGATCTCCATTCTGTTGCACTTGCCTCTCACTATTGCAAATCTTCATTCTGTCACACTCGCCTCTCACTATTGTAGATCTTCGTTCCATCACACTCACATTTTGCTATTGTAGGTCTTCGTTGTGTCACACTCACCTTTTTCTATTATAGATCTTCATTCTGTCTCATTTGCTATTAAGTACCTGCCCGTGGTGTAATGATTAACGTCGTAGGAAATGGACACGGCGACATGAGTTCAAATCCTGGCCGAGACTGATTGCATTTTACATAGCACTAATACCCTTGGGAAAGGTATGAATCCAATTATTCTCCCTCCAACTATGGGTAAATAGTAGGGTAGACTAGGTTCTTCGGCCTTGGTGAGGCAGCTAGTCTAGGAGAAGGAAAACTCTAAATTCGAACCTGTTCAACTTCACTTAAAAAATTGACCTTGTGTCATATCCTGCCCGAGCAGAGGGGTTGGTAAATAACTACCTGAACTACCTCTTTATATACTGCCTCTGTTGGCATACAACCTGCATGCATGTGACATCACTTCTGCTCCACTCTCTATAAATTCCTTATGTTAGCAGCAGCCATTTTCCCCCTCAAAATGACCCAGCATGCTAGACACATTTTCATGTGCTTTGCCCAAGAGGGTAAGTTATTCCTTTCACCATAAAGTGACTTCCCACTAACTACTCTCCTTTTCAGATTTGGCTGTCCAAAACATGTCATTCCTGCTATTTCCTGGTGCAAGATTGAATGGATCCAAATCATCTCAATTACCATATTTCTGAGCAATCCTTAAATATAGAAAAGAGCTTAAAAATGAAGGAAAAGTGCAACAATACCTTAAATTGTTTGGTTATTTTGCTCCTAAATTTAGTAATTCTGTTATTAAATTTTTCAAGGTATCTTTTATTTTCAGTTTTACTTGAACAGGATAATTTCCTTTTCATGAAAAATTTATCAATGTATATTGAAAACAAGATCATATGATATATAGCACTTACACATGCTGAAAGAAGCAAACTTATTTTTCTCATGAAAATTGTTTGTCCATACAAATTCCTGGAAGTACAATTTGAAGAGAGCTCTTGAAGTTCCAGACTGTCTGAAAAAAATTTGTTTGACACACATTTTTAAATTTTCAATGTTTTTATTATTTCAGAATTATCAACAATGAATAGTCATACATATCCACCTTTGCTTTATGTTTAGTTTTAGATTAAACAATGTTTAAGGATTTATGCTGATCATGATTTACATTGCTAAATTTATGATTACTCCAAATTCTGTCTGTATTCTTTAGAATGGCGCTGTTTATGGACTTATTATAATGGGTAATATAATTTATTCCAACTGAAAAAAAGGATAATATAAAATCTTAATCTTTATAATTGCTATTAGTAAATTAAAATGATTTATTATACATAAATATTAAAAAAGTGCAGAAAAAAAAAAGAAAAACATTGCTTTTAATTTGAGAAATGTTTTCTGTAGAAATAATCCTTCATTATGGATTGTTCTCTTTTTTTCTTTTTTTTGTTTTCATTTTCACTTCATGCATGTCTCTCTCATTAACTATGTATAGATTTTTTCCCAAAATACAATTCATTGTACTATATAAAAACTGCACTATTCAAGGTATCACTGTGTTAAGATTGGGAAAGACATGAAGATCCCTCACTTATATTAACAAATATTCAGATTCTAACTCTGGTACCATTCAGAACTCTTGTAGTTTCATTACATTGTTAAGAGCACTAAGTAAACCTAATGCTTATAATATCCTGTTATTGAGTCATTATAAACTGTCAGATGGAATCTTCAAAGCTTTTTAGTATCTTGGCAGTATAGTATCCAGGTTTTGCAGCTATAGGGAAGAGTTGTAGTGACAACTTTATGGTAGGCCATGAACTCAATATGACATTTTGTAAGCTTTGCTCAATTCTTGGTATGAATTGACTGGATTGGATGACAAACACCAAAGTCCAAAAACATGCTGACCGACCTTTGAGTGCCTCCTTACCCAGCACCGACTTTGGTGGATGGAGCTATGTTTGGTGCGTGAACTTGTCAAGTGTTCTTGTCATTGGAAAAAAATTACCATAAGGTCCTAAACTGCCACTATAAAGACCAATTCAAACACTGACAACCACAGGAATAAACTACCAGATCTCAGAAAAGGAGATGGCTGACAAAGATTTGTGGAGAGCTATCACCTGTTTGGACACTGATCTCTTTGAAAGGTAAAGAACAGATCTGCCATTAAGACCAGAAGGAGGATATGCAAAAACAGGATTGAGTGACCTTAACCCCCAGCATCAATTCCATGCCTGTATGGTCCATGACATTTCCACACAAAGATTGACCTTGTGAATTATCTGAAAACACATTCATGACTAACTTGTCATCCTCTCTATACTCGCTCTTCAATGATGAAATTTTAAATGAGAATTTACATCTGGTAAAGACATATATATATTTAGTATTTTTGTATTTGTATGAGATAGTTTTGAGGTACATGCCTTTTCAAAAGTTCTGAGCATTAAAGTACATTGGTTTTGAAGCTACAGTTATGGTTTCAAATCCAAAGGTTTATATTGTTATCAATTATTTGCTTAACGCCTACTGTAGGCAACTGTTAAGTCACTTCATATTTATAAATTTCTACTTGTTTGAATTATTATGGAATTTTACTTATCAAGCTTAAATCACCATACATTTCTTTTTTGTTATGTTACTAGATGAGTCAGTAACATAATTTCTATATAGTAGACTCTTCTGATGATGTAGAAAAGTGTTACATGCACAATCAAAATATATGGAAACATTTTATTTTATATATGTAGATTATTTGCAAATTAGCAAAGGTTTAAGTGATTTTTTTTTTTTTGGCATATATCATCATGGCATACTGACAGCATGAATTCACTTGACTTTCTCTCACTATCTGTCCCTATCAATCATTGCTCTTGGTAAGTTCTCTGAATGGCATCTAGTGTCCTCACAAAGCCTCTGAATGTAATTTTTTGCTGGTTGGCCAACACTGGTATGTCCAAATGTAGGAGTCCGAGTACATCACTTATGAGTTCATTCTTACTTCCCCAACAGTGTTGAGCTTGTCTTGTTCATCCTACTTGGATGGTTTGTGAGATAGGAGGTAAATACAACTGCTGTTTTTTTAGAGTGCTTCTTTCAGGATTTGTTCAACACAGCATGCAGAATCTTTGTGTAGTTCCCGACTAGAGTTTTCTTAGAGTCTAAGTAGTGCAACCATACAGTAGTACTGACATGGCTACAGCTTGGAAGAATTCCCATTTTATTTCATCAAAAACATCAGATTTTCACATGGTCATTAACCTGTCAATTGCAGTCCATGCTCTACTTATGTGTTTTGAGATCACTTTCTCCAGATGAGATCTTGCTACTGATGTATATAAACTGGTCTACTGATTTAAGAGGCTTGCCATTTAATGAGATGATTATACCTTCTTGATTAACTTTAAGTAATAAAGTATGAAAATGTTTGTAATGGAAGGGGAAAAGAGAAATGAAAAGATTACCAGTTGCTGCTTAAAATAATGATACTTGTGAAATTTTGTAAAAAAAAATGTATTTAAAAATTTGAAAAATAAATGTATATTTTTCCTACAAAATAAAAGTATCATTATTTCAAGCAGTAATTCGGATTGAAAAAATAATTTTTTTCCTCTTTCAGTATTGATATGATTTTCTTTTAAGTTTTATAGAAAGGAAATATGACACCTTAAGTCACTTAAAATATAAAAAAAAAATAATGTCTAATAGGATTTGAACTACTAATGATTTGTGTATATCTTCTCATTTATTTTGATTGTTTGTTATCTTCTTTTTCTTTTCCAATTTATATTAAATGCAGACAAAATGATTATATTTTTTTATTTAATACATGCCGATGAAAATTTGTCACCATTGTGAAAATTACGAGGAAATGTTTGAAACAAATATGAAATGTAAATGTTGAATGTCTTTTTAGAGTGAACAGTTATTTATATGCATTCTGGGGTGTTGCCATGGTGAAACTGTTTCTGTTTCCGGTAATGATTCCAAAAGAAGAAAGATGTTTTCTAAAAATAGTGTTGCAATCATTTTCTGCTTAGAACATCTGCACTGGGGCTAATAAATTTGATATGTGCTGTAATGTACTGATTTCTGTCTACTTATTATTGACTCTCTAGAGTTAGGCTTTGATAGTAGCAGTAATAACATTGTACCACTGAGCCATACATAAAGGTGGATCAATAAGTATATAGTTATTGGCTGAATTATGATCTGAAGTTTTCTTTCTATAATGTTTGATTTCTTTGGTTAATAGAGAAGCATTGATTAGGAAAGAGATGTCGAAAAAAATAAATATTTGTGTAAAATAAATGCTGTTTTTGTTTGGCTATGGATTTATTGACATACCTATATATCTTTAAGTAAAGAGATGTATCCCTGTGAATTATAGGATTTTCTTTCATAGTATTTGATTTTTATCTACCTTAAGTTCTCAATTTTAATTTCTCTTTACAAACAGCATAATTTTTCCTCATTTTAACGATTTAATTAACTGGAAAAGAAGAACCGAAGGACATGCTATATCTCAAAGATAAATAAGTTTTTAATAATCTTCAATTATGGAAATCATATCTGATTGAATTTCGATGAGTAATAAACTGCATGTGATACACAATCACTGAACCATGATAACTTTTACTCTATCTACATATGTAATTGTCGTTCAAACAGGACATCATAGTGAGATTTTTTATTAGAGTAATAGATTCAAAATGCTCTAATTAAGAGAATGAAGCAATTTCCTGGCCAATTTACAAAAGAATAAAAATTTTGTATCGGTCCTGTTGGTGGAGCTTAGAATATACTGAAAGAAGACCCTGCCACCCAAAAAGTGGGTATTCTGGGTATGACACTAAACTGCTTCTGATAGTTAGGCTCCAGTTCTGGAGATATGGGTATAGAGTACCACTTCATTGCCATTAATCCCAGTTCCACTCTTAGTGTTGTAATATATGTTAGGGTCCCATCTATAAGTCAAATAGATCTGTTAAAAATTATTCATGTTTGATTGGACTATGTGGCAAAAAAAAAAAAACACCCTTAAGAAACAAGTATACAAAAAATTAAATAAGAATATACAGTAAATGTGATTTTGAAACTTCTAGTATAAAATAACCCCAGACAGATTGACATGCCATTAAAATCAATTCTTTCCAGGCTGATTTGAAAAATAAGGATGATTTTATGAGTCTGTGTTCCCACTGTCATTTTTTAATCATCCAAATTTTTTATATAATAAAGATAACTATGAAATGCTAATTAGAATCTTTCATTCTTTAGATAGAAGCATTACTATCATCATGGACTGTTATTACAATGGAAAGCCATCTTGTTCACAGGCCATTTAGTATGAAATCATTTTCTGAGTGCTATAGTATGTTGTCCACCATTTAGTAGATTAGACATTGAAAAATAGTTATAATAATCTCTTTACCCAAAAATAAATGAATAGAGGAACAATATAAAAATGATGATAATATAGATATAAAATATGACACCTAAAGGGTTTTATCAGTTAAAAAAACCTGGAGAGAGAGAGAGAGAGAGAGAAAGGGTGAGAATTAGTTCAATAAATTGCTGCATAAAACCATATTTCTATTTGGTTTAAGATCCTGCTGTGTAATCTATCAAATAGTTTTATTGTGTGTAATGCAGCATGACTGTTAGGACAGGTTTCCTCTCTAGTATTTTTGTCATTTTTATTCTTGTCAGAAGTATTTTTGTGGTGGACAGAGTAAAGCTTCATGAAATAAACTCTGTAATTGCATGATAACTGGGTGGTTTGTAAGCATGGGAATAAAATCATTTTGTGGCGGTTTTATAGCTTTGAAATAATTACAGATATCAATGTATGGGGTATCTAAAACAACATCAATAGAAGAACCCATGGATAGGGATTTAAACCTGCTATAGATCCTATATTTCCTGCTTGATGGATGTCAAAGTATCCAGTGATGAAGGTTTGAATTGATAATGCAGTTACCAACTGAGTTTAGCCTAGTTTGGCACAAGTCCACAGGGGGAACCCAATAAAAATTGAACTCACTAGCAATGGTCTGCTTGATGAGATAGCTAACCATTGCATCATGTGAGGTACCCTTGAATTGCTTATGTTAATTGATTTTGGGCAGATATTTATAAAGCAGTAATTAATGATAAATTATTAGTTTTTGATTTCATCATGATCAATGCATGCTGACAGTACAAATTCCTTTGACTCTCTTACCATCTGTCTTCATCAGCCTTGTTCTTGGTATGTTGTCTAGATGGCTTCCAGTATCTGTACAATGCTGATGAATATAAGTTTTTGTTGATCAGCCATCACTGGTGTGTCCATGTATAGTAGTCCCTAGGAGAACATTGCTTGTGAGTTTTTCTTAACTTCTCCAATAATGCCCAGTATGTCTTGCTAGTTTTACTATAGCAGTGCTCATAGAAAATTTAAAATGGGATTTTATCATAACAAATAGAATATTTATAAGATAGAGATTGATATAAGATTTTGGGTTTTTTTAATTATCAAAATCCATGCATAATTTTTTAAATATAAGCACTTGAAGTTGGAAAAATTGGACAAAAAGGCTCCTATTTTTCTGAAAATTTTTGGACAACATATCGTGTTTTCATTGACAAATCCCATTTACACCAAAATTTATTCAAGATAATGCAATGAAATTCAACATGTATATTTGTTGATGAATATCATGGAATCATTAAAAAAAGATATAATTCATCACTTGAGCTTATAGTAACAATGCTTACACCTTTCTAAAACACCAGACATTTGCATTTTTGGTAAATTCAATCTTAACATTATCATCTTTAAGTGACTAGCTATAGGTAAGTCCTCTCTTTTCAGTATGTACCCTATGGTAACCATCTAAATACTACTCTTGTTAACCTTCCTTTCAAACCATACGTCAAATGAAGATTAGCAAAAGTAGTATTTAAATGGTAACTAAAAGGCATATATTGAGAAGGGAGAACTTATCCCTAGCCAGCCACTTAAAGATGATAACGTCCATTTCATAAGAACTCTCATAGTTACTTGAAGCTCTTCAGATTTATTTGTCAAAACATAAATCCTTTATGAAAAATGTGTTCTTTTTTCCTAATCTAAAAGAAAATTCTTATTCCTCTGACTAAAATTTGGTGAAAAATAAAATTTGATTTGAGGCTTAGCATAATTTCAAGCCTCAAACCTGGACATTTTTCAGTTTTTATTATAGGTTTTAATACTTGTATTATAAAGAAGAGATTTCATGTTATACCTCCCCTCACTTAAGCTTTAGTGTTAACACTCACAAACATTGTACTGGTAATTTATCTAGCATTTACTTAAATTCAGTCAACCAAGGAACAGGAAAATTTTATTCATGAATATGTGACAAATGAACTGAATTATATAAGCTTTATGATTTAGAACTGGTATAATTTGAAAGAGTAAGAGTCCACTAGCATCATAACCAATTGACCACATGGACACTTATATCATCATCATCATGTTGTGCTGGTAGCACGGATATCCCTGACCCTCTCTCGCCACTTTTCCCTATCGTTCATCGCCTCTGGCAGGTCTTCTGGACTATATCCCGTATCCTCACATAGTTGCTGAATGTATGTTCGTGCTGGTCATCCTGCTTTTGCTCGGCCATGTGTGGGGGTCCATAAGAGTACATCACTTATGAGTTCGTTCCTGCTTCTCCAGCAGTGTCCTGCATGTCTGGTTCGTCTAACTTGAATAGTTTTCGTGATAGGAGGCAGGTGGCCATACAGTTGGTGTCTTGTGGGGTGTTGCCACCAGAACTTGTTCAAGGTTGCTTGCAGCATTCTTGTGTAATTGCCGTCTAATTTAAAAACTTTTACTTAAATGTTATGTAATTATTTGAACAAGTTTTTAATCATTTTTACCATTAAATTATTTTGAAAAAAAATATTTTCAAAATTTAGACAAAAACCAAAGAAAAATTCAGTCTCTAATGAATTTTTTAAATCAAAAACCAATTACAATATTTTTGTATACAACCTTTTCTTGCAAAGTTAATATTAAAACAAAACAAAAATGCACTTGATGTAGGTAAGATTCACATAAACTTCTACATTCATTAATTGTTATGTGCTATTTACTTATAATTTATTGATAACAGTATATTGCTTCATGTAAAGCATTGATATCTTCAAATTTCATTGTTTAAATAATGGTTATATTGTTTTTGTTTCTATCTTTTTAATGATCTGAATTGGAATTCCTAGATACATTGTTATGATAATTATGTTGTTTATTTTATTTTTCTTTTAAAAAATTTTGAATAATCTTACTTTAATTCAGCAAATGATTTTTTTTTACCTTTTGTCTGTCATTATATAATCATAGGACTGCTAAAGTAATGGTCACCACATTTTCTATGATTACTACTTGTTTTTATCCTGTCAGTTTTTAAAAATATTAAAAATTTCAAGTTTTTACTCTGTAGTTTGATTAACAATGTAAGTATGATACTAAACTGGACCTTCCTCTTTTTTCTTTATCAGGCTAGCTAAACCAAATCTTTATCTTTTTGGTTAACTGTATTAAGTTGTCATCTACCTGAAAATTTTCTAGTCAGAAACTTAAGTTTTGACTTTTTCTTTCTAATTTTTTTTCTTGTTACTGGAAAATCAAAACAAAAAATTTTGCTTAGATATATGATATGAGTAATAGTCACCAGGTAAGGAAGGGTAAAAGTATTAACATCTTAATGACATTTTTTTCAACTTATAAGTCCTCACAAAAATATAGTTTGATATTAATAGCTTAAAATCTCACTTGTAGGCAAACTTTGAGCATGTTGATGTAATTGCAAATATGTATGTATTAGATACTATATTGTAGAGAGTAGAAATGGACCTTATCCAAATATATCAGTAATTGTAGAAATTCATTCATTCAGAAGTGAGATTTATTTCTGACATATGTCCAGTCTATAAAATAAACATAAAAAAGTTGTTCAAATTTACTAGATTTAATGATGACTTGAGTATGAGATTAACAGAAACATTTGTAACAAGATGTACTATAAAAATTAGAAAATTGCATTATAAAATGTTTTCTACTTATTTTATAAACTGACACAGTATGGAACATTATCGGAGCTGTCAACTGAATTACTTTTTAATTCAGCCCTGTTGATGGGGCTTAGAATATGCTGACTGTATCCCCTGCAGTGGAGTAAGACACACCCTCAAAAAAAGGGGTGTCCTGGGGATGACATTAAATTGCATCTAGTGGTGAGGCTCCAGTTCTGGAGCTTTTGGGAGTGTGGAGTAATCCTTCATTGCCATCACTTCCAGGCCCACTCTAATCCAGAGTGGTAGTACTTGTTAGGGGTTCATGTGTGGGTCAAATAGATCTGTTTGAAAATCCTTCCTATCAGATAGAAATATTTGATACTGTATAACTGCATAGATTGTTTATATTGAGTATAGTTGCTTGAAGCCATAATTGTTTACTAAGAATTATTATTATTAGTTATTTGAAACCACATAACTGTGTGCAAACAACTATTATTAAATAGAAATAGTTACTTGAAAATAAATAATTGTGTATGAATTATTAGTATTAAATAGGAATACTTGAAATCATAAAAATGTGCTCATTATTTGTATTAGATAGGAATACTTGATATCATATTACTGTATGCAAACAAATGTTTATTGACAAAAAGTGCTATGTCATACTGAAATGATTGTATTTGAACATTTACAAATGAATCCTATTTTGATATTGAATAACTCGTAAGGAGTTGATATGCTGTTAAATAAATCATTATCATCATCATGTCGCACTGCTAGCATGGATCTCCCTGACCCTCTCTCGCCACCCGTCTCTATTGTCCATCACTCCCAAGAGGTTTCCAGGCTACATCCTGCATCAGCACAGAGCTGTTGTATATAGGTTCTAGCTGGTGGTCTTACCTTTGTTCATCTATGCGATGAGGTCAACTGGAGTATATTGCTTGTGAGTTCATCCTTACTCCTCCAGCAGTGTCCCGCATGTCAGGTTTGTCTAACTTGGATAGTTTTCATGATGGGTGGTAGGTGGCCGTACAGCTTCTGTTTTGTGATGTATTGCCTCCAGGACTTGTTCAATATAGCTTGCAGCATTCTTGTTGGTTGGTTGTTTGGGTTTTATGGCATATCAACCTTTGTGGGTTATTTAACGCCAAATCCATTTTTATGAAAATAGTTCTATTTCAAACTATTCAGTTTAGGATAAGTATGCAGTCTAAATGTAAGTACAGTTTAGTTGTGAAAAACATTTCTATTTCAAGCTCTTCAGTTTAGTCAAGCAGTTCCTATTCAACTAATTCAGTTTAGCATAAGTATGCTGTTAGTTCTATTTAACCCATAGATAGGGCCCTATTAGGTGCTACCACGCCGGGCCAGAGTGGACCTGGGAACGATGGCAATGAAGGGGTGCTCCGCATTCCTCAAAGCCCCAATGTCACTGGAACCTCACCATCAGATTGTTTAGTGTCATATCAGGACACTCGTTGGGGGAGGGTCTTACTCCTCTGCAAAGGTGCAGTCAGTGCATTCTACTGTTCCAGCCGACTGGGCAATGGCATTCTTGTGTAATTACTGTTAAGCTTTTTCTCCATACGTTTAGTTAGCGTCCAGGTGGTGCATCCTTATAGCAGTATTGACATGACCGCTGCTTGGAAAAAATGCATTTTATTTTATCAGTCAGGTCTGATTTCTATATGACCAATAGCCTATTGATAGCTCACCATGCCTTTGCTAGTTGCATGTTGATGTCATTCTCGGTTGATGAGACGCTGCTTCTGGGGTAGGTGAACTTGTCCACTAGTTTCAAAGGACCTCCCTTTAGTGTGGAGATGTCACCTCTTTGATTAAAGCACATGTATTCTGTCTAGTCTGTGTTGACATAGAGGCCTATGTAACAGGGATTTGGCTTGGGTAGGTTTATTTGCTAGAAGTGTTATGTCATCAGTGTAGTCTGCGTCCATACTAGGACAGTTTACACAAGAACTTGATTCAGTACTAAGAAAAATTACAAATAGAAAAGTAGCAGGGCTTGATGAAATACCCCCAGAAATATGGAAGACCGGGAAATTTGATGACATACTTTTCCGACACTGTAACCAGAACACAATAAACAGATGGACAAAGGGATGCATCCTCCCTTTCTTTCAGAAGGGTGACCTTGGAATAGCTAAGAACTGCCGAGGTATGACCCTTACGTCCATAGCAGCCAAGATCTACCATGCTCTACTAGGCAACTGCATAGGACCGAAAATTGAAAAAATACTTAGGAAGAACCAAAATGGCTTTTGGAGAAATCGATTCACATCACAATTTTGACTGTCCATCGAATTCTAGATGGTGTACTTGCAAAAAAACTTGAGGCAACAAGATTATTCATGGACTTCTAGGTATTTGACTCCATACACCGAGGGAAGATAGAGCAAATACTTCTTGCCTACAGCCTCCCAAAGAAACCGTTGCAGCCATAATGTTGTTATATAAAAACATGAAAGTAAAAGTCGGCTCACTGGATGAAGACACAGACTACTTTTACATTGTAGCAAGTGTGCTGCAAGGAGACACATTAGCCCCATACCTGTTTATTATCAGCTTTGACTATGTGCTTAGAACATCTATAGATTTAATGAAAAAAAAAAAAAAGGTTTCAAGCTGGCAAAGGAAAGAAAAAGTTAAACAAATAAACTAACCAAACTAACTATTTTTAATTTTGTATTCAAGAAATACATTTTATGATCAATTGATGTTAGAAAGTAAAGATTGCAAATACTATGGTGAGTCAAAGGTTTTGCAATATTTGCATTTTGAACACAAAGTAATGCTCTACATCAGGTAGAATTATGTGTTAATCCATTATAAGTTTGTTCTGTATGGTCAAACCATTGATGCCAATCTCTACACCAAACAGCTGGAGTAGATGTATGTCATTTGGTGACAAAAATACCCGGCATTGGCTAACAGAAAGTGAGCTCTTCTGTAGCAAGACAATGCAATACCTCGTACTGTTTAAATGATCTAGAATAAATTCCATGAATTTCAGGGAATCAAACTCCTGCCACTCCCAGTCCAGGCCTATCTCCTTCGGATTGTTATTTGTTTTAATCCATGGCTCACTTCATGCAATTCTGACACTTCATCAACCAAAAGGAGGTAAAAGGTTCAATGAAAGAGTTTTTCACTTTGAAGGACAAGAACTGGTATTACTGTTTGATTAAAGAACTTGCAGAAAAGTTGCTTCAGGCAGTGCTATTTGATGGCTTCTATTTTGAATGCTTGGCTGCTTTTGTTGCAAATCGAAGAATAAATCAAATAAGTTACCAAAATATTGCAAAACTTTTAATTCACTCTAGTATTGTTATTGGAACTTTATCTGTTTGTAGTAGCAAAATTTTTCTATTTAACAACCACTTTAAAAAATTTACCTGCAGGTGCAATCAGATAAAACTATTTTCAAGCTAATAATTCAACTTTCTTTTTCTGTGAATCAATGACAATTTAATCTGTCTGAAAATGCACTTGTTCAAATAACTGTTTGGCATAGTTTAGTGATTTTAGAAAATTGATATTGCTATGAATTTTTGGATTCAGCTTCTCATTATACAATGTTTGTTTTTTAGAAGAATCCAGAAGTTGTTTTCTGTCTGACCAAATGGAAGAGCTTGGGGACCTAATTTTTTGCATGATATTAATTTGATTTTGGGTTCCTACATAGACTAGATCATCAGATACAAAATATGCTATTTTTGGCCAGAGGCTTTGATATGAAATCCCAAAATATTTTTTTAATCTTGCAAATTGTAAGATGGATAAGATTAGATCCGTATTTTTTTTTTGTTGGATATCCATGAGTAATTAGTGAAAAAGGATTCTACATATTTGCAAAAGATGAAAGAACAAGAAACATTGAGTGCAAAAAGATTCTTGGAAACTAAGAAGAATTTTTCTAAGTTTAAATTTCTTTCTTTTGTTTATTATTGGCATGTTTATATTTCTGTATCCTTGCTAAAATATGTAACAGAATTATTCAATATTTTGTCTCTTAACTTTTTTCCTCAAGCATTTCCAAGTATCTAGGCTAGTAACTGTAAAATTCACCTAACCAGAGGAATTTTAAACTAAAAGTTTTCTTATTAAAAAAATATAAATATGATTATGTAAATATGAGGGTTGGCTTAAAAGTTCATTGGCTAACAAAAGATACTCCCTTAGAATTTGACCAAATGAGTTTTATATTCAACATGGTCCCTCTTGCAGTCTGCACAGTTCTTCCATTGGTGTTGAATTGCTTGGATTCTATTGGTAAAAAAAATATCATTAACAGATATGACAACATTGTGTGAATTTTTCAGCCTACCCTTGTATATGCATGTTGAAGTAGGTACATGAAATTGATTGAAGCTTGTAAAGTTCATTAAGTGAAAATGACAAAATTCTATAAAGTTGAACACCCAAGTTAATGTGAGTGAGTAAAAAACAAAAACTCTTTGATAACTAAGAAATTCATTAAGCAGTTTATTAATTTTCATTGTATAGATCAGTGAATTTCCATATGGTCTCCGGGGGGGGGGGGTCATATAAATTTGTTGGCAGGAGTTCACGGAAGCAAAATAGTAAATTGAGGATCCCTGATGGTATTTTAGTGGCTAATAAACAGATTTTGCTTTAGATGTATTTATAGTTGTATGTTACTGCTTTTTTTTTTTTTTTTTTTTTTACCTTGTTCAATCTGATTTCTACCATTTCTCTGACTTACTATCAAAAAACTCATAATTGACTCAACATTGTACAAAGAGGTGATTTTTTTTATTATTATTGACATAGTTGGGACTGAATATTGCAAAACTAGCATGTCTGCATCAGTCACAAATCTCACAATGAATAAAGTGACATTAAAGTAGTATCGTTTTTAAAAGATAAATATATCCTTGTATATTTACGACTTATTTTACCAGTGAACATATATTTCCTGTAGAATTTTGTTAATGTTCAATAGATTAGTTATATTTCTAAAATGAACAAAATATTTTAACCATTCCGATGTTCAATAGATTAGTTATATTTCTAAAATGAACAAAATATTTTAACCATTCCGAATGATATTTAATTATAAAAATACAATAAAATTTCTTGAATAATGAATGGCTATAGGGGTCCACCTGAGTAAAATAAGAATCAAAGAGACTGTAAGTGAAAAAAAAGATTTTAAACTACTGGAATATGTTTTTGAAGATTAATAGTTTAAGGGAAGTAACTCTTCTGTTTTAATTAATTACAAAAGTTGTCTGGTACAATATTGAAAGAGTTGGATTATAGCACAACTGGGTGTAAATTTTAGTATTTAACTTTTTTGAATCATTTAGGCCTAAAGAGATGTGTATAATATGGACCAAATTTGATCTTGATTTTATTTAGTAGCTGAGGTAATTGTATATTTATCTGTCACATTTGTTGTTCATGCCTGGGTAAAAGACAGGATTTTAAATGTTGATATCTAAGGTAAGGAGGTAGGCATGCCATTCTCGTTTGAAAGGTTGCTTCATTATACTTCGTTTTACCTACTGTAGCAGTCAGTATGTTCATATACATGTGAAAATTCCTGTATTTACATGGTACAAACACATCTGTAAACTTATAAAACACATGTGAATTATATAATCAGTCATTGGATCTGGTTTTCCTGAGAGAGTAATGAAAAATTCCTATGTTAGGATAACATGTAGGATTTTAGAAATTTTGATATATCTGATTTTTTCCCCATAGCTAATAACTAGGTGGATTACCCTAGTTAATCTTTTTTTTTTTCGTTTTCTTTTTACCTTCTATAATTCTATATATTTCAGTCAGTGTCACATTGAGTTCTTTCTCTTCAGTTTCTCTTTCCTTTCAACTAATTCACATTTTAATTTCTTTCACACTTCTTCTTTTTTCTTCTGTTTACCAGGGCTGGACTTACACCTGTTAGAGTCCTAAGCTATATAAGATTTAAGGCTCTTCTCTAAATTTTTTTATATTAATGTTAATGATATAGAAAAAAATTATATAAATAACTTTTGATGAATTAAGATTAAAGAATAAAAATTAATGATAAGAAAAATATATATATTCAAAAGTAATAATGACTCAAGGGTATGGGACTCTTAGCTATAATTTATTTAGCTTATTGGTAAGTCCAGCACTGCTGTTTACTCAAATGATTTAAAAGGATGTCAGTCAACCAATGCTCTTGCATTCTAAACTCAACAACTAATAGGAACTAATTATTCATGATAGATTGGCACCTCTGTTTGCTTTCAAGATAATAGCATTACTTGTTGAGTTTAGAATGCAAGAGTATTGGTTGACTGACATCTTTTCAAATCACTTAGTAGTTAAATAAATAATTTCAGTATTGTTTTGATATTAACCTTTAACTAATCAATCTTGAGTTATTTGTTGGTGAAATATTTGTAGCAAAAAGTTTTTCTACTGTACCTCTCTTTAATGGGTAAATAGTAGGACGGACTAGGTTCTTCAGCCTTGTTGAGGCAACTAGTCTAGGAGAAGGAAAACTCTGAATTCAAACCTGTTAAACTCCGCTTAAAAATTGACCTTGTGTCATATCCTGCCCGAGCGGAGGGGTTGGTAAATAGTACCTCTCTTTAATGAAATTATCATTTTATTATTCATAATTTGAAATATCATATTTGTAATATTCTGATATGCAAAGGGTACAGCGTTTGGTTTTCAGGCTGCATGCAAGGGTGTATGAAATGTGTGCATTTGGTAAGTAAGGCATTTATAGCTTTGTTTGCTCAAACTAGTATTTTATTCTGTAAACTGGCCAACCAACTAATATGAAAATAATCTTCTTACTAATGGATAGGAAACCATTTGCTGTAATATCCCAAAATGGAAAGACTGAATAGCTGAATGCTAAATATATAGCTTGATGTTTCAATAAAAAAAAAATTTTCTTCTTTTCTCTTTGGCTAACCAAAACACCAAGTATAGGTCAAGTCTTCTTAAGTGTTCCTTTTGTTTTAATATTTGTATTTTCACTAGAGTAGGTAAAAGGTTGTTTATAAAATTCTGGTTTTCTAAGCTAGAATATTCATGGTACTTTGTTTTCGGACATGCTCCATAAACTGAAAATGAGGCAAGAGATGAAATATAAGCCACAAATTTTTATGTCTGTTTTTCACAAATATTTTTGTTACTTTTCTTTCAACAAAACATATAAAAATGTTGTGAATGTGACACCATTATTGCCTTATTTTTTAAACTTTATTCTCCTTTCATAGATATTACTCAGTGGTATAACAATGGATTGAATGCTACAGTATGCCATTCTAAGTGTTAATAGGATAATACCTGTTAACATATACTTACTATTGCTAAGACTTTTACCATTTGAACATTGATGCTGGAAATGCAATATATAGATATTTACCAGCCTCATCACAAATGTAGGATTTCATATGAGATAAAGTTTATTGTACAACCCCTTTTGGGTATGCTCTGTCAGCATTCCTCTTTTTGGGGAAGTGCCTCAGACATTAGGAATTGACCCTGACCCTCCTTTGTTTAGTGCAATGGGAGAAGTACTATCTGAAACTGAGGTGGTTTACCTATGCTAGGTAATGTAAATTATCTGCTAATTTTTGTTTACTTTCGTCATGTGTGACAACTTTCGTGAAAAGCCATGAAATATTTTGGATGATGGTATCTCACTTCTGAAAATTTTAAAATGTGTAAAAATTTATGTGGAATTTATTATAGATAATCCTGAGAAATACCTGAGAAGCTATGAAAGTAACTGTGGTACATGTCCTCTTGTGAGATATCAGTTGTATCTTATCTGTTAGATGTAATGAAAAAATTAGAATTATAAATAAGTAATAAAGAGAAATTTTCTATGATTAGCATTTAATATCACTTTTGAAAAATTGTAATGATTAGGGTGAGCACAAGTCAAGATCCCCCCTATACAGTATTATGAACTTGCAAATTGGTTTGGAAGTCACTTTAATCTCTAAGAGTATTTTCATGCTAACAAAAAATCACACTATGCCATACTGTACAAACATACAAAAGTCACTTCATTATAACATAGATTCTGACATCTTTTGCTATTTAGTTCTGAGAAGGGTAACCATCTCAGGCAATAATGTAAGCAGCATGAAGCCTGTGTGCTAGACTTGTTGGGAGGACTACCGCCTATGAACTGTAAATAAAACTACTATTTCTACACCCCTGTTTGCTGTGAATGGGATCATCCCATTCTCCATAAATACTGTGTAATACAACCAAGAAAAAAAAGACTGGATTACAGGAGTTCAATCATAGACCAAGTAGAGACTAAAATGTCCAACATCAAATGAAGATGCCATCTTGGGCTTCTCCCCTCAACCAACAAGTAAAATGAACACAAAATAAGAACACATTTGTATTAAACAAAGCTTAGAAATAACAACTGTTTATGTCTTATATGATGAGGTTATTTATTTGTCAAATAATGAATAGGACATTTCATTATAAAAAAAAAAATAGCTGCAACATTTTTTTCTGAATTTCACTTTTTTAAAAACTTCAAAAACCTTCTGTTTGCTAAAATGTACTCATTGGTATTTTGATGACCCAAAATAAAAGTGTCTTTCTGAAATTATCATCAGGATTCATCTGGGTGCTCAATGTCAAGCATAAATTTGTTATTGAAAGGTCATATCTCAATGTGGCAGTCTAGGGATTACAATCAAACCCTTAGACCAGATCATCATTTTCAGAACAGAAAATGTTATCAGTCAGTAGTAAAACATTTTTGACCAGTTGATAAAAGGTCTTAGTCAACAAAAATACTGCACTAGAGTTACTAACTTCCTGTTGGGTAATTCTTTGCATAAAATTTGATTGGTACCAAATACTAGTTTAAGTCAAAAGTTTTGCCATATTTTGGCATGTATTTGTTTGGTTTGTGTATCCCATGAATGAAGCAGTTCAAGCCATGGAAGATATCTGATGACGTTGGTAGTATTGTGTTAGTTGGTGTGCTGGCACATTGTGCATCACTGTGATTTGAAAGCTGCACAGATGAACATGCAACATATTCTAATTTGGGAACTTATGCTTTTAGTTCAAACTGGGTTATAATAATGTGGAATCAACCAAAATATTTATTGTGTGAAAGGTGAAGGCACTGTTGATCATAGTACAGTAACTAGATGATTGAAGAAATTTTGCTGATGATCAAGCAAGGTCAGGCCTAAAAGCATGGATTTTTACATCATGCACCAAGCCATAGAGGTAAATTTGGCAAGTAGTACTCATGACCTTGGGGAAAAGCATCCAGAGCTGCTGAATTGTGTCGAAGAGAAATGGACTTACCCCTGGAAAAACATGCTCGTATGCCTGGCATGCAAAAGCGAAAATGGTTGTGTTTTAAGAACTCCCGATCTCGGATTCTTACGAGACTGACAAGACTTGACAAGGACATGTGCAAAGCCCTAAGTCTATAAAAAGAGCCTGGGCAACAGAGACAGGGTCTGTGTTTGTAGTGAACTCAAGCATTACGGTTGGTGAGATACTTTTTATCAAGGTGATTGGAAGAGACATTTCAGGAGGGCACTTTTCTAAGCTAGAGACGTTTGTGGTGAGATCGTTGATGGTGATTGAAGATAGAAATTGTGCTGGACAGTGATACACGAAAAGTGTCCCTTGGAAGAGAAAGTCCTGGATTAAGCTTTCTGACCCCTAATTACTACAAATTGCCCCTCTCATTTTCAAAATATTGCAATGCTTTTGAATCACTCTTGTAATTACTGCTTTAATGTTTATTCTTAAAATGATTTGTTAGAGTGTAGATGTCTGAATCATTTGGGATGTTTAATGCTCTGTCTTTGTTTTTGTATCCATTGGTTGTAATGGTGTGATTCTGTCAGTCAACATTAGCTAAATGAATACTCCAGCTTTGATCAAGTCTTGTTTGAGATATAAATACAATTTTTTTTTAATGGGAAAGACTTGTTCACTAATGTAAACATTTTGCTTTCTTTTATATAGATGGGATATACATACATACTCTCACATATAGATATACAAACTTTCTCTCTCACACACACACACACACACACACACACACACACACACACACACACACTAATTTATCTTTATAATCATTTATCAGATGTACAAAATACTCTGTTGGTGAAGGTTAGAATATGCTGACTATATCTGTTGCAGAAGGTTTAGACTACCCACTCTCCATTTTGTGATGAGGCTCTTGTTCTGGAGAGTGTGGAGTGCTTCTTTGATGTGATTACTCCCAGGTTCCCTCTGATCTGAAATGGTAGTACCTATAGCAGCCTCACCAATGGGTCAAATAGATCTTTTCAAAAATTATTTGTATTTGATAGAACTGTGTACCCCCCCCCAAAAAAAAAAACCTATTTAGAAATAACTATACAAAAATGAAAATATTAACATAAAGTGAATGTGATTCTCTAACCTTCAAGCATAAAATTACCCTAGATGGGTTGACATGCTGTTAAAAATCAATCAATCATTTATACAAAAAAAAATCATACTTTTTACACAGATATATATTGTACTGTCCATAAATAATACACCTCAACTGTTTCTTTTTATAAAAGAGTTAATTTACTTCCAAAAGGAACAGGATTTCATTAATTCTAATACCAGGTTATACAATCCATACAGATTTCATGAGATATTATTAATTTCCAAGCTCTGTAGGATTGAAATGCTGTATTTAAAAAAATAGATACAGAATAGTCCAAACATTTCCTGAATATACTTAATGGAACGTAGAAAAATGATGATTATTCAACTAGACAGAATTGAAAAAATAAAAAAAAACTGCGTACTATCAGTAATAATTCTTTCGAGTAAGATAATAAATAATACCTAATAATGTTCATTTTCATTGTATAATGTTCCCATAGAAATAAAAAATGTCTTGGTGTCGAAGAATATTAACTTTTTTTAAAAAAATCATTGTACTTATATATAGTATCGCCCATAAATAAGTACACAATATGAATTGATTTTTTATAAAAAGGTAATGTTAAAAATATGACTTGCAAAATGAAAACTAACTTGAAAATCATGTACAAGGTGGAACAATAAAATTGTCGTCCTAAAGAAAACAACACTACAGTTTTATTTTAAAACTTTTATTGAAAAAATCAATTCAGGTAGCTTGATTATGTAGTAGAGCTGACATCTATTCAATGTAGCCGCCTTCAGCCTCAATCACTGCCTTGATATGGATCCGGAACTGGGAGCATGCCTTTTCCACAAACACCAGCGGGAGAGAAGGGTAAAAAGTCGTAGCACTCCTTCTGAAGCCTAGCCTGGGTCTCTTTAGACTTGTGGGCTGGCGCTGAGTCCTGCATCCACACCCAGGGTCTGCTACTGGCCACCTAATTGCAACAGGGGATCACCACACTCTTCAGCACATCCAGGTACACTTTGGTGTTGACTTTCAAGCCGACTTCGAAGATGTGAGGTGGCATGATGTGGCCCTCACTTGAAACCACATAACCATAGCTGGAAACTTTGTTTTCCTCACCCTGGGCATGTCCCTGTTATTCGTAGCAATCCAGATTTGCATTTTGAGGGTGTTGGCAATGGTCCTGTTGTCATAACTTGGATCGGTAGAGAGCATAAGTTGTACAGCAGCGCATCTCTGATCTCGCTCATTTAACATTGTGTCACTTTCAGACATGATAGAAGGCTCCCATCGCTCTTGGGATTTGTACACAACTGGCCAACTAGTAGATAGTCTGCAACAAAAAAAGAAAACCGGTTCTCATTAAATGAAAATGGAATCATGTCGTCTTTTCTTGGGTGACAATTTTATCGTTCCACCCTGTATTTGTATTTTGACCGTTGTAGTTTTTAATTTTCTTCAGTCAATCTTCACCATATTGTTTATTTGATATCATTATTGGTAAGTTTTCTAATCGGCATCTGGTATCAGAACCGAACTGATGGATGTAAGTTTTTGCTGTTTGGCCAACACTAATGTGTTCATGTGTAGGAGTCCATAGGAGAATGTTGTTTATTACTTTTTTGGATATGCAATGTGGTGTGATGGTACCTAATATGAAGAACAGAATCTCCAAATTGCATTTAAGTTTCATCTGTGTCTACTTAATTTACTTCATACTAATGACCTTTTAAAAGGCATGAATCTACTTGCTCTCTTTAGCTATGAGTAAATGGAGTAGTCTAAGCTTTTTAACCTTGGTTGACAATCAGTCTTTGAGTGTGACAACTCTGATTACAAACCTGGAGTGGAATTCCAAAGACAGATTGGTGATGAATCTTTCCTCCTTTCAGGCTGCCAGAGCAGCATATGTATGGGATAAAAACTGATAAAAATTTTGGAATACTAGTTGCATGACAGAAATTTGGAACAGAGTGCTATGAGTGGAAGTGAAATTTTAAAAACTTTCTCATTTCTTTCATTTCATTTAGTAACTTAAACACACCCCGATGAAGGTCTAAAAACTAAAATGTTTAACATTGGATAATATTTCTGCAAATAAAATTGTCCTGTATAAAGATGAAAAAACACAAGATTGAAGATCTTGTGTTTTTTTTTCATCTTTATACATTTTATATAATATATATATATATATAAAACATTTCATGTTTTTTTGTAAAATTGAAATTATGACTGAAAATGCTTTAAATCATAAATATAAGCAAATTCTGTTTTCATTAACTTTATAAAATTAAAAAAGAATTGGAGAGTATTTCCGTATATTTATTTTAGTCTAATAGTAAATATTTGTATCCAAATTGTGATTTTTTTTTTTTCAATGAATGTTTGCAATAAAAACTTTATAAATAGCATAATATGAATGCCTGACTCACCCACATCTTTAAAATCTACAGAACTTTATTTAATTATTGTCCTGCATTAATAACTGAAATTATTTATTTTCTATGTAAAAAAAAAAAAAAAAAAAAAAAAAAGATAAAGTAAAAATTTACATATCTCTTCTTTGAAATCTCAATAAAATGCTACTGAAATTTTTACATTTTGTCATCACCTACTACCTGTAAATATAGTCTATGAGAAAACTTTATATAATCAATATATAATGATTAATCACATGATAATGAGCAGTGTAACTTTTTCTTTGTCATTTCTGTTCATGCTTAAACCAAACAGATATATACAATTAAGTGAAACCCTACTGTGATACGAATGTCTAACCTGCAGCTAAGCAATCAATTAACATATCCATTATATTAGCACTCTGCTACTTGAAAAAGAGGATGAAATTGAATTGTAATCAAGCTAAACTGCTTGCCTGCTGGCACTACTATGAGACTATCTTTCATTGCTTCCCTAGCTTTTACTTCCACTCCACTCTCTCATCACAATATACTATGGTGACTATGATTATATTCACTAGTTAATTCCATCTGAAATATTATATCAAATCAAGAGTTCTTTTTTCATTTTGTAACTATTTGTATTAAAAACACTTTTTTCTTGAAAAATATTGGTCTGTTAATACAATGAAAACTAAATTCAATGTTTTCTTTGAATTTTTAATACATTTTAACAAGATTGTCATCAATTTAAGTTTATAATCTTATAGAAATTCAAATATAGATTTGTATTTTTTAAGTTGAGGATGACCCAAAGGTTCCCTTTTCAATAGATACTACACCAACGTATAGAGGAGGTCACTACTCCTTTCTCTTGATTGCTCCACTTACCCTTGATCCATACTTTATAATACTGAGCCTTAAGCAAGGAGGCATCAAGTACCATTTTTTAAAAGTCTTTGGTATGATTTTATCTGGGATTGAACCCTAGTCTTCTGGACCATTGGCGATGTGGACACTCACATATATATGTATACTTATTTGTGTATGCTAGTTTATTTGTAGAGTATTTGGGTTTTTATGATGGACTTAACACAAGGATGCAAATCCTGGAATTAGCACCCTACAAAACAGCTGCTGTATGGCCACTTAACTTCCATCTCACAAACCACCTAAATGAGGTATGCAAGACTTGCTAGGCACTACTGGAGAAGCAAGGATAAACTCAGAAGCGACATTCATTCTTCTATGAATTTTTACACATGGACACACCAGTATTGGCCAACAAGCAAAAGTTTACATACATCAGCTCTGTGCCGACAATGGGTACTGTCTAGAGAATTTAAAAGAACAATGGCTGATTGGAATGGATGGTAAGAAAAGGGTCAAGGAATTCTGTGCTGTCAGCATGCTTTGATGATGATTTGTTAAAGTTCTCTTTTAGTGTTTTGCTATCAATCGCAAGCCGTTATATGGAGAAAAATAAAACCGAAACCAATTAGAATAACTCAATTCTCGTGATTAGGAAGACAATCAAAACAAAAAATATCTCATAAAAATTTCAAAGATAAAAATCAATCAAAGGAAGCTATCTGTGCTTATCTATATAAATTCATTTGCAGCAATTGATTAGTAGAAATATCCTTACTTTTACCTTAATTTGTGGGTTTTTTTTCCACTTCTTTTTTAATTTTTGTCCTATTGTAATATAAATCATTTGTTTTGTTTATAAATTCATAAAGAGACAAATCAAAGATTATATTTTTTTGATATTTTGTATTTTCTCACATTCTTTCAATCATTTATTTAGGCCTACAGTTACTGAAGAGAAAAAAAAAAAAAGAACAAAAAGATTTTTTTGTCTAAATTTCTGGGAAAAATGTGTTGTTGATACATTTATACCAGTTATCTCATTATTGTTTTTCTGACACTGTTTCAGCCATGAACACTCCAGCTTTCTTCAGGTGTCTTTTGCTTTTGATAATAAAAAAAAAACAAGAAATACTTGAAAGGTGATCCAAATAAATCACTATATAATAGAAATTACCATAATTTTTTTGTGTAAACTATATAAATTTTTTATTTTTAGTCGGTATGAACTGATAAAAAGTTTAACAAATGCTAAATTTAAGTTAAATTTACCTTCTACAAATTTGAAAAAATCAGTGAATATTAAACATGAGAATTTTTTTTTTACCCAGTATTTCGTTGTCCAAAAGTTAGGGGTTCATGTTATATACAAATAATCACCATATATATATATATATATATATATATATATATATATATATACCTATTCCTTTGAGTACATTTAGCCATTCTACTTGAGAAAATAATTAACATACAATTTCAGTTTACCTGCTTTAATCTGAAACAGATTTTTTAAGAAGATTTTCTACCCTGCAAAATCTTTATGGGATAGGAAATCAATATATCACTTCAGATTGCTTCATATGGACTCAACTTATAAAAAATAATACTTTGATTACACTATGTGTGGTCAGTGTATTAACAAACTTTTTTTTTAAGAATAAGGAGCTTCAAATGTTTTTAAAAAATCAGTCCAAAATAGATTGATGATTGTTAAAAAGTTGTCAATCCTGGAGAAATTTTAGACATAAAAAGATAAGCATAGTTCTTGTAAAAAATGATGGGATTATCTACCTATGCATCAGCACTTATATTAAGGATACGAATGCAGTACTTGTACATGTTATAAAGAATAATTACAGTAGTTGTTATGTTTAGAAATATTCAAATTGATTAATTTATTATGTGTAGTTATTATCATTTGTTGTTTATTCTATGTCTAGTTATAGAATAAAATAGAAAAAGAAATAAAAGATTTGTTGATAGATTTGAAAATTATATAGTGAAAAGTTGGGTCATGGAAAATTTGATCTAAGAATATAGAAATTATTTTGAGAATAAATTAAGATGATAGGAATTAATGGAAGATTATTATGGAAATATTGATGGGATATTTGATAGCCAAATCTTTGGTCTAAATTTTCTTAACTTAATTTTCTGACTACTCAAAGATTTTTATGGTTAGATTTTGTCTATTCAGATCTGAAACAATTCGTTAGTCAAAAACAAGAAACTAATGTAAATTTTAATGATTTTATTGATTATCATAAAATGAGAAATTCAATAGACATCAATTTTTATACAAATTCACATTCATAAGATACCTATTGTGCAATAAATTCACTATCAATGGCTTGCATGATCGTATTTTCACTTCAGTAAAATTAATTCTCTATTTGTATTTCAATAATCATAGTGAAATATTACTTGCAATTTCATTTTTATTACAATATAGATCATTTCACATACCTCGGTAGTAATATCTCATGACACATAAAAAAGGCATAGACTGCTATTAGCAGGGTTATTGACCCAATGGAAAATAATTTTTCTGATAAAGTATGATGGGAATTTTTCCAAGCTGTAGTAGTACCAGCCCTATTGTATGGTTACACCACCTAGACTTGAATGAGATACTTAGAGAAAATGCTAAATGGGTACTATAAAAGGATTTTGAGTGCTATTTTGAACAAATCCTAGAAGCAGCCCCCCCCCAAAAAAAAACAGCAGCTTTATGGCTACTTAGGTCCTATCTCACAAACAAGACATGCAAGGCATTCCCTGAGAAGGAGGGACAAACTCATAAGTGATGTTCTCCTTTAGACTCCTACATTTGGACACACGAATGTTGGCTGACCAACAAAAACTTACATCTCTTAGCTCTGGATAAACATTGGATGTCATTTAGAGAACTTACCAAGAACGATTGCCAATAGAGATGGATAGTGAGATAGTCAAAGGAATTTATCCTGTCAACATGCCTTGATGATCCTATTTACCCAACCCCTCCGCTCTGGCAAGATATGACACAAAGTCAATTTTTAAGTGGAGTTTAACAGGTTTGAATTCAGAGTTTTTCTTCTCCTAGACTAGTTGCCTCACCAAGGCTGAAGAACCCAGTCTGCCCTGCTATTTACCCATAGCTAGAGGGAGAATAATTGGATTCATACCTTTCCCAAGGGTATTATTGCTATGTGAAATGCAATCAGTCTCATCAAGGATTTGAACTCATGTCGCTGTGTCCATTTCCTACGACGATAACCATTACACCACAGGTACCTCCAACATATCTTGATGATGATGATTTTATTTCTGTATGTATGTTACAATAATGCTACAAAAAAGACATCATATCAAGATTTTTAGAGTTAAAATGCTTTCACTTAGAAATTAATGTAATCCAATTCGTAATAGATTTCATCTAGAACCTTATCAAGGGAGATAACTATTAAACAATTATTATAGAGTGCTTCTCTTTATTTATTTGCAACCAGTTATAAGTTCTAAAAATAGGATATGAGTTGATATTGGATTGCTGGAAGGGGTTTTTAAGCAAGTTTTAATAAACATAGATAAGTTTTTTCCTAACTCAATGATAATATTGATGGCTAAAACACATCTTTGGTTTTCCAAAATTGATGATAACATTTATGGCTGAAACCAAACTTGAAATAATAGAATTGATAAAATTAAAGAATTAAAAAAGAATTAAAATTTGATCATTTCTGACCCCATATCAAATATATTTACAATTTCAAATGATATGAGTTAAAGTGAAATTCAAAATCCTTTGATTTCTTATTCATCTGAATATATTGAGTACATAAAAGGGAAAATTCTTTATTGTATGATCTTTTACTTCAGAAAGCAAGAAGTAACCTCTCTCTCTCTCACATTTAACTCTCATAACAAAAAAAAAAAATGAAGATTTAAGAAGTAGATGTAAACAAATAAGTCTGAATTAATCTTTTACAACCCAAAGTAATATAACTTTCTTAATATTTTATTAATTTTATTAAAACCACTTTCAATTGCTCTTCCAAAATTAGTTTGAATAAAGATAATTTGGCTACTCTTTAATACATAACCATTTTGATTTATATTCTGTTAATTTACAACAAAGAGGAAAGCATTTTGATATTGTTAATTACATTTTCACTTTTATTGCTTCAGATTTTTGCGGTACACTACTTTACATTATTATATCAAAAATTAAATAATTTTCTTTCATTACCCTCTTAAATAGCTTTGGTAGATTTGAAAAATGATTTTTCTATTTTAGAATTTGAAAAATGTTCATGCTAATGAAAATGTGGCTGATTTTAATAAGACTTTAGCCAATATTCTATGAAATTTGTACATGTATTATTCAAATTGACCTATATAGTGGGTATATGTAACGTGCAGTTCTTAAATCTGGAAAAGATCATTTGATATACAAAGGTCATTTTATAGCCTTAATCCTGAGAATGCACACTCTCTCTCATATATATGAGAAAGATGGAAATAAATCTAACAATATGTGAATATCAAAAATATGAAAAAAAACAAAATATTCAAAAAGATGTTAGAAAAAATACATCCTCTGAATATTTTGGTTTATCATATTTTTTATATTTACCCCCCCCCCACGTTTTTATGTTTATGAGTTTCCATCCGATTACACTATATATATATATATATATATATATATATATATATATATATATCAGTCATGCACCTCAGTCTCATTACAGAGTCCTTCTTCTCTCTAACTTTTTTATCTTCTTTCACTATAACTTTCTTTTTATATGTAAATAAAAATAGTCACTGTGGGGGTTGGTGTATAAAAAGATTCTGGAAAAACATTATGTAAATATTTTAAAGTTTCCCCTTGTCAGAACAAATTAGAAGGCCAGAAATACTGTCTATGAAAGTGTAGGTTGAACTCGTATAGAAAACTAATTGTTTTTGATGTTTTTGAAAATAAAAATATATTTTTGAATTTTTTTTTTTTTTTATGTGAGGATGTTGAACTTTTGAATATACCACTGTGTGTGTTTTAAAACAACCATCTCAAAATGCAGTTCTATTGTTCTCTTGTCTGACATGTCTAATAAATATAGTTAAAAATAAATTGCCTTTAAGATTTCCTTTATACTTCCTCCTCCCAACATTTTGCATATGTTTAGATTATTATTTAAAAAAAAAAAGAACTCTTAGCCTGGTTGAATATAATTAATTATCATTTGTTCACATAGTCTCCAACTGACATCCAAGTCATCCAAAACATTGAAAGATGATATGTTGAAAAAGGAGTTTTTTTCCTTCTTGTTCTTCCCATTTGTTAACATATTGCTTCCATATATTTTCCATAAATGTCTGCTAATTGTAAAGGTTTAATTTACCTTCAACAGATGCAGATTTTACTTGTCACATTATCCTCAGTTTAAGTTAAGCTAACAGTTGATGATGTCACTCTGATAAAGCAAAGTAAGTTATTACCCATTGTTTGGAGCTGTTCTCCTTGCAACTGATTGCTATACCTTTATATAAACATTTAAAGATGTGAATAGCTAGAAGCTTATTATTTAAAGAAAGACATTATTTAAAACAAAAGAACAAAAATCTAAAAAAGACGGACAAAAAACTTGCAGCTGTTTAGGTAATTGAAAATGTGTTATAGCAGAAATTATCTGGCAGGAAAAAAAAAACTTTCTCAATAAACTTTTAACTGTTATTCTCCAATGTATCTTGTCTTAGTAAAAGAATGTTTATTGGAACATGATATACTTTTTTGAATTAAAAAGATTGGCAACTTTACATGAGGTTGTTAAAAATAATACTATCCCATTCCCATAATAGTTTATAGATTCAGTGCTTAGAACTATAAATTTTGATCTTCATTGCCATTACTCTGGTCCAGAGTGGTAGTATATCTGTTATGGTTCTATCTATGGATCACAGAGATATGTATAAAGATTATTTGTAATTGATTGGAATACATGATGCCATGTAACAGTAAATTATATGTATTAAGAATAGCTATAATTATTTACTAAAAATCATTACTTACTTGAAACCATATAACTGTGTGCAAATAAGTGACTGTTTTTTAATAAAAATAATTACCATATAATTATTAGTATTAAATAGGAATACTTAAAACTTTACAACTTTGTGCAAATTATTTGTATTAGGTAGGAATACTTGATATATAACTGAGTGCAAAAAACCCTTAAGAAACAAAGAAATAATTTCAGAGTGTAAATATTAATGTATGATGAATGCAGTTCTCTAATTACTAGGCATATAATAACCTTAGACAGGTTGACATTCCATTAAGATAATTTAATTTACAGGTATTTTGTGGAACTTAAATAGTATTTAGTTTACACGTAATTGGTTATTTTGAATATCATTTTTCATTTCAGGTTTTACGTTATATGTTTGTGAATTTTAGCTCCTTATTGGTATTATCTACTAAAGTATATAAATACAGCTGGTACAGATTTGCAAATCTCAAATTTACTTAACCTTTGAACATGTTCCTTTAAAATGATGACATTTCTCAGGTGAAATCTCAACCTAATTTTATTGTATCATTTACCCTTCTGTGTTTTGCTTTGTGTTTGTAATTTTTCACACATATTTGATATTACTTACATATGATAAACCTATTATGAGCAATTTTGAAATGTTTGAATCATTCACTTTAAGATACCTTCATGTTATTTATGAAAAAAATGACTACTTTCAGGTTTAAATATAACAAGAAAAAGTTATCATTAGAACATAAACATAATCTTTAATAAGCATTACCAATTAATCAAATGAAAAATATGCAAAGATAATTACTATTATCTATTTACCAACATCTCTAGATGAGCAGGATATGACACAAAGTTAATTTTTCAAGCAGAGTTTAACAGGTTTGAATTCAGTTTTCCTTCTCGACTGGTTGCCATAACCATAGCTGGAGACAGAATAATTGGATGTATACCTTTTCCAAGAGTATTAGTGCTCTGTGAAATGCAAATCATCTCGTCCAGGATTTGAACTTTGGTTGCCATGTCCCTTTCCTATGATGACAACCACTACACCATAAGTGTATCCACATTATAGAGTAGAAATGGTAAAATTGAAGACAAGATGTAATGACTTTCATTTACCTGAAGCAAAAAGAATATGCTGCTCCATGTGTCTTTGGTGTTAGTAGCCATTTGTAATATGATTTGTGTGCATGTGTGGGTTCAAGTTTAAAATATTGCTATCACTTATGAATATGTATAAGTTATCATGTATATAAATGACTTGTCCAAAGCAACAGTGATACATTCATGAATGAGAGTGACACTTTGTTGGAGCATATATGGTGGAATTGTGTGTGAGAGAAAACAAGTTCCATCTGACTTTGTTAGTAAGAGGGAAACAAAAGTGGACTCAGCTTTGAAAGTGTTTTTTCAACAACTTTTAGAAGAATGTGACTTGCACTGAAAGATGTTACTAATCTTTTGGCTTGAGCTTATATGTCTGCTGCATCTTTGCAAAAGGGTAAGACCCACCCCCCACCCAACAAGTATCTTGGAAATGACATTAAACCGTCTGATGATGAGAATCCAGTTCTGGAGCTTTGTAGAATGTCATGTACTCTTTCATTGCCATTACTCTCAGGTTCACTCTAACCCGGATTTGTAGTACCTGTTAGGGCCCCTATCTATGGGTCAAATAGAACTATTCAATCATTTACTATACTTGAAACTATTTAACTGTATGCAAACAATAAACAGCAATATGTGAAACCATTTAACTGTGTGCAAACAATAAATAGCAATACGTGAAACCATCTAACTGTGTACAAAAAAAAATTAGTTCCAGCCTGTTTAAAAATGTTACCTTGAAACTATTTGCTTACGAATCATATATATAATATATATGTATAAACGGCATTAATTCACCCTCAAGGGTTGATATGTCATAAGACACAGCCAACCAAGTCTTTTGGCATTGTTCATTAAAAGTAACTAATTTTTTGACATTGTTCATTATACAAAATGTTTTGGGAGGAAGTATTCATGGCATGATGGTTAAAATACTAGACTGTGGCCTTGAAGAAAGAAAGTTCTTAAACAAGGATGGCTTTGGCATTAAATAACCCACAAAGGTTGATATGCCATTAAAGAAAAAAACTAAACCAAACTTAGATGTTTTTAAAATTATCTTTAGTTTGAATGCATTCATAGTAGGTTATACATGAGGTTGTTTAGAATATAATGATCAATTTTACATTTAAAATATAATAAAATTGACCATTATTTTTTTAACAATCTTATTTAAAAATGATCCTCATTTGTATTTAACTATAACAAAAAATAGCATTTATATATCAGAAGTATCCAGTTGAATCTGAGCCATTAGTCTAATGAGTAGAGTGTTCGCCAATGGTCTGGGAGACCGGGGTTCAATCCCAGGTCAAGTCATACCAAAGACTCCAAAAAATGGTACTTGATGCTGCCTTGCTTAACACTCAACATTATAAGGTAAGGATCAAGGGTAAAGAGGAAAAATTCAGGGAATGGAGTAGCGCCCTGCCCTACACCTCGGTGTAGAAGCTATTGAAAGGGGAATCTTCAGGTCACTCTTGACTACGGTCACCAACAACTTATCCAGTTAAATTTCCAACTCTAATATACTCTTGAATATGCATCCTAACATTAGATTAATTTTACAAGTTACTTACAGCTATTCTTTAATTTCTTTTTTTTTTTCAGTATGACTGTACATAAGCATGACCGTTTTCAGAAGGCCTTTAATGCTCCATCTGTTCATATGCAACAAATCAGTGATTCTGTGTTTGTGTTTGTTAATTCCATGGCCATGGAAGGTGACAACTGTAATTTGTGTGCTGATGCTGTAAGAAAAATGAACAAGATCTCACAGACTCTCAAATGTTGGCAGGTAAGTGAAAAGATGAACTTGTCAGTGTAATAATGCAAAACATTGAAATAAAACTAGATAAAACAGCATAAGAAAGTCAATGATTAGTCTGTGTGCTTCTCTGAATAAAATATACTTCTTGTAAGCCCTATTATCTGTCTTGATATCTAATAGCCGCCATCTTCTATAAAGGAATTAACAGAGAAACTGTCTATGCCTCCCCATATTCTTGAAATTTTTGATCATATGTTTGGTGAGTTGAGATGGTGGCTAAGGCTTATACAAATGGCAGAAAGAAAGTTATATTTGATCAATGTACAGGATAGTAAATTAAATTCAATTTACAATATAATTCCTCTACTTAAAAATTAAAGAAAATGTACAAGGTATAGGATGTTTAAAAAAATATTAATGTTCTTATGGGAGTTCCTTTATAATATTATGATTTTATAGTTACCACTTGTTCACCATCCCTGTGAAAGTATTGACACCTTCTCCAGGTGGTCTTTGTAATATTAGTTCTGATTTTCTAATAAAGATACCCCATAGAAAGATTAACATTTTTTTTAATTACCAGTGGAATATTTCAAGAATGTGTTTTGACAGAAGGGTTCCAGATTAAGAAAATGAAAAAAAAAAAAAAAATTTTTTTTTTTAGCTCATGTGAAATTTTTAAGGTACTGAAGAAAGTCCAAAACAATATTTTTAATTGATGATACAAAAAGTACAGATTATAAGAAATGAAATGAAATCTGCTTATTTTATACTAATTTATATCAAAGCTTAACAAAAGTCCATATCAAAATAAAAACAAAAGTATGAAGAACAAAAAAAAACTGATATGGCCTCTATTCCTTAACTCATTCTAAAAAATAACTTGTTCACAGATTCGGATGAACTTTAAAAAAATTACCACAGAATTATGTAAAAATCCATGAAAGTTTTTCATTCTATAATAGTTGATTATACTTATTTTAGTTTAAAAAAAGTTGACTGTCCTGTGGGGTGGCCCTAATTCATACAAGATTTGTAAATCCAAACATAAAGGTTTTCTTCAATTCTATTGTTTGTTTACAAATTCTATTTATAGGAATAAAATTATTTTACTTTGTTACAACTATTTTTTATTTCTTTACTAAATAATGTACATGCCTCATACACATAGAAATTATTATTAAAAAAAACCCCTATCAGCTGCCAAAACTATTAACCGCTTGAATTTCAATGTGAAAATACAAAAGGCCTAAAAGAAATAGAAAGGAAAGAAGCATCCTCTCTATTTTTGTTTGTACCTTATACAATTCTACAATGTTGTAACATTTTTTTTTAATCTTTCAAATAATTAACTCTTCAATACTCTGTTTATTCATTTATTTATTTTTTCTTAAAAGATTTGAATAAAACTTATTATTTCAATTGTAGGGAGCTGAAGAATATTCCCGTCAAAATTGTAAAGATATTGAACTGTCTCCTTATTCCCGCCCAATTATACTTCAGGTAAGTAACCTCTTCACTCCATTTTTGTTCCTGTAAGAATAAAAAAAAAAATACTCAGTCATGTCTTACTTTTATTTAAAGGTAACACGAAAACAATCTTTATGTGTATTCAAGTGTAAAACAAAACAAAATTTGGTATTTATTGCCCTTGTAAGTGTTGATATTTCAAAAACTGTTGTAGAGTAGCTAAACACTCCTTTAGTACTCTACCAGATGGACTGGTTCATAGTCATAAATAGCCAATGATTAAAGACTTTGAGGGTTGATTTAATAAGCTGATTAATATTTGGACTGATTGTACTTTGTTTTGCTATACCATATTTGACCCTCCTCAATTTCTTGTAAATTCTCTTGTTAATTGTTTGTATCTTATTGCACTGTGTCTCTTTTATATGTATCTGTTAGCACCAGATACTGATGTTGAATAAATATATTAAGCACTCATTTTTCTCTGTGTATCATTCACGTCAATGATACAACAGTTGGCAATGAAGATTCAGGAAATTACGCAGATTAGCAAACAGATCAACTGTGATAGCAGAAAAGGATGAACAAGCATGCAGAAACATTTATTGGGAGTACAAAATTGACAAGTACTACTCACTCACAAAAATGGAGGATTTTAAAAACTGTATGCTGGAATTCTTGAAACAGCAAGAAATTTTATGCTAACAGGACATGGAAAAATTTCGGAAACAACATCAAGAAGAGTTAGAAAAGCATTGAAAAGAACTCGAGCAACAAGAAGAAAGGTTTTCAAAATTACTGGAAACTTTCTCAAAAAGAGAAAATGATCCAGGCTGTTCTAATATCTTTTCTCAGGATTCCATTATCAACTTGATTGGTGAATTCGTATACAAACCAAATGAAGTCACATTTGGAACATACTTTTGAAGGTATGAAGAAATATTCCAAAAAGTCTGTAATATGGTCAGATAGAAAAAAAAGGTGTGATTAAACTGGGTAAGTTTGGCACTATGGAACATGAAAAGTATGCAAACTTTATGCTCCCAAGACATCCCTGAGAAATTTAATTCCAGAAAATAATACAAATATCAACAAAAATATTCGAGCAGCAGTGTTCACTTTTCAACACACTGACAGACAGTGTTTGAATCTTACTAAGAAAGAAAAAATGAGGAATACATGACTTTTACCTGTATAGTCAACAGAAAATGTGAAAAATTTGAAATAACACCAGATATGTTTAAATGCTTAATTTTCATTCAGGGTCTGACTGCACCAACAGATGCAGAAATAAGATTGAGATTGCTAATGAAATTAGAACAAGACCAAAAGATAACACTCCAAAATCTTGCAGATGAGTGCCAACGT
Source organism: Sepioteuthis lessoniana (assembly GCA_963585895.1). Classification (NCBI taxonomy): domain Eukaryota; kingdom Metazoa; phylum Mollusca; class Cephalopoda; order Myopsida; family Loliginidae; genus Sepioteuthis; species Sepioteuthis lessoniana. The sequence goes on along the minus strand of OY757915.1, from coordinate 94,356,447 downwards.
ATTTTAAATTTAAGGGCAGACACGGCAAAAATTGATCAATATTCATGCAGTCCGGAATAAGCCAAAAGGTTGGAAAAAAGAAACCTCTTTTAAAATTAATCCCATCTTTGGTTGTGGCGATTTAGATTTATTTAAAAATTGTCCTTTTAAGAACAAAGAGTGTAAAAATTGTAGGAATAAAGGGCATAGATTTTCCCAGTGCAGAAAAAAGCCCAAAAGTAAAATGAAAAGTAACAATTTGGTTTATTGTACTATTGAACAAAAAGCAGTCAAGACAATAAAAAGAAAATATATAAATGTTCGACTAAATAATAACAAAGTCAAATTTCAATTGGACACAGGTTCAGACTAAACACTGAAACCTGGTTAAGAATTAACAGACCAACTTTAATTACTTCTAAAAAAAATCGCCAAGGGGTGACAGGAGGTAAATTAGAATTCTTGGATGAAATTGTCACAAATGTTTTTTTTCTCAGGGAAAATGAAAAAATTAAATGTATTTGTCATGAAGCAATTGCAAAACCTCTTTGGTATGGACTAGATGGAGGTGTTCGAATTGTTCAATGTACCAGTAAACATGTTTTGTAATAATGTAGACGGATCATCAACCAACACCAAAAAACTGAAAAGGGAACTCAAAGAAAATTCCTCAAAATTTTTTTCGGAGGGTCTTGGATTTTGCTTAAAAGTGAAAGCAAAATTTGACCTAAAAGAGGATGTGACTCCAATATTTCGACCAAAAAGACAAAGATATTGACAAAGAACTTGAATGGCTGGAAAAATTGGGGGTAATTGAAAAGATCAATTATAGTCCCAGGGCAAGCCCGACCATATATATAACAAGATAAGGATCTGTGCAGATTTTTTGACAGGACTAAATAACAGCTTGAAACAAGTTAACTATCCTCTCCCATTAGCAGAAGGAATTTTTGCGCAATTAAATAGGGGTCGGATATTTTCAAAGTTGGATTTATCGGAGGCATGCAAATACCAGTTGATGAAAAGAGTGCTGAAATACTAACAGCACATACAAAGGGCTTTTTAAATTCATTAGATTACCTTTTGAAATAAAGGTAGCATCAGCGATGTTCCAGCAGGTAATGGACGCCATGCTCAGTGGGCTAGACTTTGTAATAGCTTATCTAGATGATGTATTAATAAAAAGTAAAACCTGAGAAGAACGTGAAGACATGTAAAGGAAGTTTTCTAAAAAATAAAAGAGTTAAGATTTAAACTGAGTATTGAGAAATGCGAATCCTTTTTATCAAAAATAAAGTATTTGGGACAGATCATAGATGAAAAAGGTAGGAGGCCTGATCCTAGTTGTGTGAACACAATAAAGAACATGCCTGCTCCTACAAATGTATTGACCCTACAATCATTCTATGGGGTTAGCCAATTATTATAGCAATTACATTCCATATATGCCCACACTAAGAGCACCTTTTAAACAAATTTCTTAAAAAAGACAAAGTGGAACTTGTTGGTCAATTGTCAAAAAGTTTGCAATAACTTAAAGACAGCATTGATGTCGGACCTAATGCTCACACATTATGACTCTAATTTAGGGGCCATACTTTTACACAAAGGAAAAGATGGTCAGTTAAAGGCTGTACATCATGCTTCAAGGACTTTGCTCCCGGCAGAAATAAATAAATAACAAACTGAAAAAGAGGGATTAGGCCTGATATTTGCTGTTAAGAAATTTCACAAATATATACATGGAAGAGAGTTCATTCTTCAAACTGACCACTGCCCTCTACTGTCCATATTCAGCTCAAGAAAAGGAATTTCTACACATTCAGCTAATTGCCTACAAAGATGGGGAACCATCTTGTTAAATTACTCTTTTAAAATGGAGTTTTTACCATCTAAGAAAATACCACACACTGATGGTTTGTCTAGGTTAATTCCTAAAATAAGAGAACCATTAGAAGAGACAGTTATTACTTCACTGAGTCCCAAAATAGATATTAAAAAGGTTCTGTATAACACAGTAAAAGAAGTACCAGTTACTTTGGAAGAAACAAGGTTCAAAGCAAAATTTGATAAATTCATTACAAAGAAAAAGGAGATAATGGACCAGAAGAATAATAAAGGAAATAATATTTTTTCTCTATGTAATGGTATATTATTATATGGAGATTGGGGTGTAATACCAGCAGTTTTAACAAAAAAAAGTTTTGAAGGATTTTCATGTCGGACATCTGGGAATATAAAGAATGAAAGCTCTTATGAGGAGCCACATCTACTGATATGCCATGGACAAGGAAATTGAAAATCTTGTAAAAACTTGCAAAAACTGTGCATTGGCAGCTAAGGTGCGACCTGTGAAATTCAATCCCTGGCCTAAGACCGATAAGCCCTGTTCAAGGTTACACATATGCTGGCCCAATAAAGGGGACTTATTACTTCATTGCGGTAGACAGCTTCACAAAGTGGCTGGAAGTTTTTAAATGTAAAACACTAACCAGTAGTGTCACAATAGATTTTTTACACAAATTATTTGTCAAATTTGGCTTACCAGGAACTATCGTGTCAGATAATGCGATGCAGTTTTCTTTGATAGATTTTGAAAATTTTTGCTGAATCCATTCAATTGTACACTTTACATCTCCACCCTACCACCCAAGGTCAAATGGAATGGCGGAAAGATTTGTTGATGTATTCAAGAGAGCAATTAAGAAGGCAAGCTGAATTGAAACCATGAACGAAGAATTACAAAAATTCTCGTTCATATATCGCATAACACCTGACATAAATGCAAATTCAGGAATGGCCCTAGCCAAACTCATATTTGCAAGGAAAATTCACTCCATATTTGATTGGAAAAGCAATGTAGGAAGAAGGAACCATTGATAAAAGAATTGGCAAAATGTTGTGCTAAATAAAACATCCAAAATGGGTGATTAAGAGATATTTAAATCAAAAAAAAAAAAGAAGATATTCAGCAGATGTAGATTAATGCAACGAGAAACCAATGACAGTGTTTTACGATATGTTTGATGTATCTATGCCTCAACTAGTACAACAGAATTGATCAAGTAAGCAAAAACAAATTCCAACGAGTACTATGGAAATAGACCCTAAAAGACAGAAATATGTCATCCAAAGAGCATAAAATTTCAAAGAGGAGATGGACTGGCTCATTGCCATAAATAACCTATGATTAAAGACTTCGAGGGTTGATTTAATAAACTGATTAATATTCAGATTGATCTTACTTCATTTGGCTATACAGCATTTTGACCCTCCTCAATATCTTGGCAATTCTCTTGTTAATTGTTTGTAACTTATTTTACTGTGTCTTTTTTTGTATGTATCCGTTATGACTGGATACTGGTGCTGAATAAATATATCAAGCACTCATTCTTCTCTGTGTATCATTCACCTCAACGATACAAAAAAAACATAAATATTTTGTAATTTTGCTGTAAAATATTGTTACATAATTTTCCTAGTTTCTGTGTATTATTGTTGAATTAAATGAATTTCAGGTATAAATATTTATCTGCTTATATATAAAAACATGATGTCACTTCTATATAATGTCATATGATTTGCATTTGTGTGGAGTGGATGAGATTAAATAACAACTTTGTTCTAGGGGGTTCTTCCCAGGTAGCAAATAAAGAGTTTGATGAGAAAAAAAATAATCATAAGAAAGTATGGAAAATATAGTTATGATTATAATCAAACATTTAGAAATGAATCAAATTTCAGCATTAAGTAACCCATAAGGAATTGATAAGCTATTAAACAAACTAAAACATGAAAATAATTTTTATTGATAACAGCTTTTAAGACATCTGGATTTCTCAACTATGTTTGCTGTACTAATATTAAACATTATTTTTTTTACAGTGAAATTTTTCTTTATTTTCACATTTGTCTTCAATTTTCAAAAGTTTTAGAAAAGAATTACCTTTTTTTCAGAATTTTCTTGGTAGAATCAATATGAAAAATATTTCTTTTAAATGGATCAAAGTTTGATATTTTTGAGTAATTTTTTGACTGCTTTAAGACCTTTTCGATTTTTATTTCATATTTATCTAAAAATCCAGGTTATTCTTTATTGAAAGTAAAACAAATGTTATTTAGCCGAGAAAAGCAAAGGATAAACTTCAAGCAGGTCTTAATATCACACTCCCATCAGAGTTTAGTTATGTACTGCCTTGTTTTAGTTTCTAATTTTCAAGATTAGACTAACAAATCTGATTCTTTGTAGATATTCTGTATTACCTCTTTATGTGGTAAACTATTTTTAATAATACATGCTACTTGTGGTGATGGTCTAAACTAGTGGTGTCAAAACTTTGAAAACTTATGACTCCTTCTATAAAGGAAATATTCTTGTGGACCCATATTTTTAACATTTAGTTTTTAGACAGCAATTAATGAACTACAAAAACAACTTTTCACTTTTAAAAATAATTCTTATTTTAAATAGATTATATTTATTTGAATCTTAATATATGGTATAAATCTTTATACAATGATTATATTTTTCTATAGATGTATGATAGATGATAATGTTTCACTGCCATACAATACACAATATCAAGTTTGATGTCATGGTATAACTTGTGATAAAAATGTTTGTTTCCCAAAATTAACAAATTCTTCTCCACAAAATGGCAACAACATTGGAGTAACAATATACACAATAAACTCATCCTAATAAAATCCACACTAGGAGAATGGAAACCAGCTTTCAGAAATTTCAGAATATAACAACTCGCTCTACCCCAATTTCACATTGGTCATACAAGACTTATATACTCCTTTATACTTTGACAAGAGGAACAGCTGCAGTGTATCACATGTCAAACACCCTACATTGTTAAACATTTTCTCATAGTATGCAGAGATGTAGTTCTCATTAGACATTTTTTCAATGCAAACAATACAAAGGACCTATTTGAAAATGTTGACATGGATGGCATTTTATTCTTCTTGAAAGAAACAAAATTATACTAAAAATTATAAATGTAAGCATGATTAGTACCTTACAAAGCAATTATTAAAAAAACTGTCGCAGAGGATTTTGACTTATTGTTAAATTGAAATAGTAAATCAATAAATAAATAGACCCTTAAACGACAACACAAAAATACAATGTATGTGATTCCTTAACCTCTAATCATAAAATAACCCTAGATGTGTTGACATACCATTAATATCAATTAGTTAATCAATGGAATAACTCTTATTTGATCTGATGCATTGCAGTTCATTCGATGGACAATTAGCATCATAGTGATTGGTATTTTGAAATATGAATGACCATGTCAAATTGATATTTGTTCAGTTGACTTGGCCTGCTGAAGGATGATCCACAATAGAGTCCTGGTTGTAGCATGTCTAATTTGCTGTGGATCTCTTGTCTCATCTGATTTTAAGGTTATTATTGAGTTCAGTTATCTAAATTTTAAATTGATCATATTTACCAACCCTCCGCTCAGGCAGGATATGACACAAGGTCAATTTTTAAGTAGAGTTTAACAGGTTTAAATTCAGTTTTCTTTCTCCTAGACTAGTTGCCTCACCAAGGCTGAAGAACCTAGTCTACCCTACTATTTACCCATAGCTGGAGGGAGAATATTTGGATTCATACCTTTCCCAAGGGTATTAGTGCTATGTGAAATGCAATCAGTCTTGTCCAGGATTTGAACTTGTGTCGCCGTGTTCATATCCTGTGACGATAGGGCACCTCCTAAATTAGGGCACCTAATTTTAAATTGATGGTATTAATTTTAATTTTTAACTGGAGAATCTGGCTATTATTAAACTCTCAGGGCTCCAAGAACATCATTATAAAATCACTGGAACTTCTGGAAGGCCCCATGGAAGTCCTCTTGTGTGAGTGTGTCAATGACCTTCGTCACAACCTCTTTCATCTCCTCAATTGTCTCATAATGATAGCCTCTGAGCTTAGGGAATAAGCAAAAGTCACAGGAAGCAAGGTCTGGACTATAGGGAGGGTGAGGAACTGTGTTGATGCCCATCTTGGTCAAATAGTCTGTGACAAGGATGGAGTTGTGGACTGGTGCATTGTCCTGGTGGAAATGCCACTGACCCGATTTCAAGAGTGCTGGCCTCTTCCAACAGAATCTCTTCCTGAACTTCCTTAAAGCCTTAACATGGTAACCCTAACCCTTTGGCCAATCAACTCTGGTGTTTTGACTTCCTTACTCCTCCCACACCTCTCATCATCCGTCACAGACTGCCTGCCTTCCTTGAATCTCTTATGCCACTCAAAAACTGATGCTCAATTCATGCAAGATAGTCCAAAGGCAGTCTGAAGCATTCCATATGTTTCTGTGGCATTTTTCCAAGTTTAAAACAGAATTTTATTGCATATTGTTCATGGCAGTTGGTGGCTTAGAGAGATAGGGGGGAGAATCCTAAAGGAAACAAATATCAAAGATAAAATATGAAAGTTTGCTGCTGTCTCGCCATGCCACTTGAACAGAAAATACTAAAAATTCCTTATCATCACAAATGTCCTGAAACTCCTGTTGTTAATCTAACAGCCTCCCAGGCAATGGTCTCTAATCTGTGGCCTGCGAATCACATGCAACTCATTATCCAATTCCTTCAATGACAATGAGTTGTGGCCTGCCAGACCCTGTCTTGTTTTGAGTTAATCTTATATTGTCAGTCTCACTTAGCTCATCTGTCATCTTTTTCTGAAAGAGTTTGCCTGCTTTTTTGACATGAAATTATATGCTCCAACTTTCAAAATTTTCTCTTCACTTTTTGATATTGACTGTGAAGAAGTACCATTACAACTACAGATGAAACTTATTGACCTTCAGTGTTCAGAAGACTTGAAGTCCAAATTTCTTGCTTGCCACATTGTCAATTTCTATAAGAACTACATGCTTCCATCTAGTTGATTTCTAAACCTTATCACTCATAATCAGCCAATAGTGAGCATGTTTGGCACTACATACCACTGTGAAGAGTTCTTCAAAATAAAGCATGACAAAAGTATGCTGCATTCACAACAATCAAATCATCACTTGTTTGCTGTGCTCCTTCTGTCAACCTCTCCTTTTAACTTTGATATTACATGTTTTTGTGACTGTAAACAATATCAGATGTCTCATTAATAAATTATGATTATCACCTTGTAAATTTAGTTGGTTTTTTTTTCTGTCTTTTTTAAGATCACAGCCTCAGTCCTTCTGAAAAGGTTAGGGAGATCCCTGCTCTAATAAAATACCAATGGTTCTATCTTTTAGAAATATTTGTTAATTTGCTTCCCTCATCAAATAATCATCCTCTCATCCCCAAAAAAATCCATTGTGAGTAATAAATGCTTAAAGGCTTAAAATTAATTGCTTTTCTGTTTTTGCTTTTTTTTTTTTTTTTTTTTTTTTTTTTTGTAGCATTTTCCAATGTACCGATTGTCTGATATCAACTGTACAACCCCAGATGCTGCACCAGAGCCCAAAAAATCTGTCCCTTTTCGAGAAAACTATGATTGTCTGTCAAGAAGATCAACAAAACAGGTAGCTTGCTTTTCATTTGTGATTTCACTAATCAAATTAAAGATTGTTTTCACCATGTTCTCATTCAAATATTTCACTTAGTAGGATGCATATTATGTACAAAAACTATACAGTTAACTTTTTCCTACCATGTGCCTCACCATATTCAGGATTCGATGACTGAAAGTATGTTATATCTATAACCTAAACTAATGTGATTTATGCCTTTAAAGAGAAATATTCACTGGAATGTGTGTTTGTTTATAATTTTCTTTCTTCTAATGTGAAGGAGGGAGTCCCCATAGCACAGTGGTTTACTTGTTGGTCTGTGATATTGTAGGAAGTTAGTTCAGACTCCAATCGTATGTTCACTTTCAGACTAATACCTTTAGTAAAGGTATGAAGCTCCTTATCCTCCTAGCTATAAGTTAAATAGCACAACTACTGTTCTACAAGAGTGGCTTTCACATTAGATAAGCCATGAAGGTTGATAGAAAAAAAAAAAAAACAAACCTAATGTAAGCATATTTTTGTGTGGACATGTCTCTGCTGTTGCTTTAAATACTGTGTAAATTTTGTGTTTTAAGACATATTGTAAACTATATAAATGCATATTTTTAGCCAGTCAATAAAAATGCTAAATTTAGGATAAATTTAGTTGTTAGAAATTCTAAAAAGTCAGTGCATATTAAATGAGTGAATTTTTTTCCCCAGCAATTCCTAGATCAAAGTTAGGGGTTCATGTCATATACAAATAATCACTGTATATATGTTCTTATTCCTTTGAGTGTGTTTAACCATTCTACTTGAGAAAATAAGTAACATCCACTTTCAGTTTACCTGTAACACTATGTAGGTGGCCCGCCAAGCAGACGATTCCTTTGTCTGTTTTGGCGCGAAACCAGACAAAGGGTTTTGGACTTGAAATCTCGGTGTGACCGGAAGTGGTAACGGGACGCGAGAAGAGAGTTGGTTGGAAAAAGGAGCTCACAGGCAGTTGGTGCGGAACCACGGACAGGGGCAGTCGACACTGGACACCGCAGCAGAGAGGCCGGTCGGCATGAGATAGGGTCCAGCGACAGTGAAGAAGATCGAGTCAAGATGAGTCGGCATTCCAGTTGCTTTGTGGAATTTTCACTAGTAATCCATGCTAGCGTTAGTCTATATATGCTATCGGAAATGCAGTGTTACATAACTCCTTGTCTTGCACTTTGAGCTAACCCAAAGCATATTGTTCGTTTTGTTCGTTTTTTTTTTTTTTTCTCCTGTTCCCTCGATTGTATTTGATGTAGTGGTAAGAAATGTGCGTTACCCCTATCGGGACCACTAGTTGATCACCGGCCAAGAGTGGAATGGTTAGAAGAAGTGATGTAACGTTGGGGACGAAGGGGGAACGTCACATACCTGATTTAATATGAAACATGCTTTTTAAAAAGATTTTCTACATGGCAAAATCGATATTTCACTTCATGGCTGAAAAGAAATGAAGAAGATAATTTCAGTAAAGATTTCAACAAAATGACTTATGATTCAAGTTTATTAATTGAATATTAATTGCTTATAAACATGAATTTTTTAGTTATCTTCATCTGAAATTTGAAAATATTTACTGTACTCTGTTCTTTTTACAATTTACTTATTGAGTAAAAAATGTTTTTATTATGAACACAGTATATTTTGATAACAAATGAAATCTTCAAAAATATATAACTCCTACAATCAAATAAAGTGTCTGAAGAAAAATAATGTTTGATTTAAGAAAATCTAAGTGTTAATGTGCTATCACTTTACCTTTAACCATTGCCGTGTTCTCTGGTTTGTTGTCATTAGAAGTTATTCTTTAAGCTTAAACCATTTATAAAATTTACACGTTCTCTCTATTTGGCATATATACCAAATGGTCAAGATAGGCACTCTGTATGGCTTGTTTGCCAATTTCACTGACTTCTATTGATTTAATTTGTAACTACTTTAAAAAAAAAAGTTGTTACCTCTGATCTTGACTGTGACAGACATCTTGGTAAAAGTTCATTGGATTAAGAAAAATAAACTGGTTGTAATATTAACTGGTCAGTCAGTGTATTGTATTTATTTTTTTGGTTACATAATTAAATAGCACTAGCTGAAGTACTTGTCTATACCAAGTAAAAGATCAAGACTTGGATAGCAGACATGGTAATAGGAATTGATAAATGTCAAAAATACCTTCTATTTATTTCATTCTTCTAAACATTATCTATTTTACAGTCTTTGTTGGCAGTTAAAAATTTACACAGTAAGGTAACAAATAGTAATTGTTACTATAAAAGATAAATCTATAAAATAGAAAAGAAATTTACCAATGATATTTTTTTTACTTATTGTATTTACCCAACCCCTTTGCCATAAGCAGAATTTATCACAGTCAATTTTTAAGGGGAATACAATTGGTTTGGATTCAGATTTCCTTCTCGCAGACTAGTTGCCTAAACCAATCTGCCCTACAGACTTAGATTTTTATATGAAGTTAATATTGTTCTCTGAATTACTTCAGTGTTTCGTAAAGAAATATTTTTGCAAAATTTAAGTGAAACTTAAGAGATTTATTGATTTAAACATTTTTATTTTTTTGTCAGAATGTTTGTTCTGAATAAATAAGTTGTAAAGTTGGCGACTGTAGTTGAGGGCGACCTGAAGGCTCCCTTTTCAATAGCTATTACACCGAGGCACTACTCCTTTCCCTGGGTTGCTCCACTTTACCCTTGATAATACCTTATAATGCTGAGTGTTAAGTAATGAGGTATCAAGTACCATTTTTAAAGTCTTTGGTATGACACAACCTAGGATTGAACCCCGGTCTCCCAGACCAGCTTAAAGAACTTCTGATAAGCCACATTTGTCATGTTTTAATTAAATTTGAATAATTGATAAGATGTTTTTAAATTTTTTTTTTTTTTGAATTTTGGAAATTTAAATTCTATGTGATTAGATACCACTGATTTATTCACCAGTGAAAAAGGTCTGTTTACAATCTCCTGAAGAGCATTTCACTGTAATTCTTCAAATTATTTTTTTGTCTGTCATTTTAACAATGACAACTAAACAACTATGGTCACCAAATTTTCTTTAGTTACTAATGAAACCATGAAACACATTTTTAACATATTAGTTTTTAAAAATTCCAAAGATTTTAAAACTTTTAATGAGAGAGTTTGATTTACAATATAAGTATAATGCTAAATCACCCTGTTGACTGGGGCTATAGAATATCCTGCCTGCACCTCTACAGAGAAGTAAGACCCCTGCCGATGAGTGTCCTGATTATGACACTAAACCATCTGATGGTGGGGCTCCAGTTGTGGAGCTTTAGGGAATATGGAGTACCTCTTCCTTGCCCACACTTCCATGTTCACTCTGACCTAGAGTGGTAGTTCCTGTTAGGATCACATCTATAGATAAAATAGAACTGTTCAATCTTTTACTTGGGGTTATTATCAAATAGAATTATTAGTGTTAAATAGCAATACTTGAAACCATTTAACTGTGTGCTAACAATAAATAGCAATACTTGAAACCATTTAACTATGTGACAACAAATAAACACTAGCTCATTTAAAAATAATCTTATCTACAACTATTCGCTTACAGATTACATATAATGTCTATATATAAACAGGATTTGGCATTAGATAAACCACAAGGGTTGATATGCCATAAACATTTACTTTGTGTCTGTTAGGAAATAAAAATCTTTATCTTTTTGTTTAACTATATAAAGTAGACACTAACTGAAATTTTCTAACCAGAAAACAAAGATATAATCTTTTACCATTGCTTATTTTCTAGTTGCTGAAGACTTAAAAAACATGTTTACATGTTGGAGTACAAGCAATGACCACCTAGAGACCATAAACATTAACCACTCAATGATGGTTATTAATTCAGATGACTTTTGAAAAATATACTTTGGTGATACTAACTTAAAATCTTGTCTGTAAGTCTGGTTTTAGCTATCACAAATAAAGATTCAGTGATATGGTTTTCATCCTTCATTGGGTATTAAAGGAAAAAGAAATTATTTGTCTTGATTTAGAATATTTTTTCTATTATTATATTGTTTCCATTTCATAAAAATCAATTACTCTAATCAGTGACCTTAAACTGCAGTTACAACTTACTGGCAATACTTAAATATATTACACACATGTTTTAAGATGGCCATTGTTGTTTATAAAGTACTTAAAGCATTTATATCTTTCATTTGTTTATGCCTAACATGTATGTCACCTTCAAAATCTGATATAAATATTTTCATTATGAATAAATATCTAGTTAGACAATATTGCTAGTAATGTATTTGTTTTCTTTTTTGTTTGACCTTTTGGTGAAGATTCACAACCTTTCAGAATTTCCACTCTTCTCATGGCTACATAGTGAAAAGAAGTTACTTTTTTAATAGATGCTGATCTGAGACAAGTTTGTTTTGTAGTCATTTCAAAGCAAACTCTGGGGGTCTACCACCAAGCAATGCTACTATTTGTAGACCTCTGTTTGGTATAAATGGGATCATCCCATTCTACATAAATTCTGATTGACACTGTCAGTAAGGAGGGCACCTCGGGTGGTGTAATGGTTAGCAAGGTAGACTAGCAAACCTACATGAGTGAGTTCGATTCTCATTGGATGCCCAAATCATGCGGCCTTGTGCTACATCTAAGCAAAAAGCTTAGTAAATTACCACTGTCAGTAAGGAGGAGAAAAAAAAGACTGGCAACAACAGTTTAATGATAGATCAAAACATTGAACTTGTTTTTCTTAACCCAAGCAATAAAATAAAAGAACATTCCACTTGTTCATTAATTGGTAAGCTTAGTCTAGTGAAAACTAACCATGTAGCTTGAAGTTCTTCAGGCAGTATTATTTGGCTAATAGGCATGGTAAGCTGTGATGTATCTTTTAAAAACAAACATTTGGTAGGAATATGTCATCTTACTGATCGTTCAGATTTTAATTGACTTTGACTTGAGTGGATTGAAGAACTTAATCTTTTTAGTGTCCCCCTCACATTAAGTTTCACACATTACAGGTTACCTCAACTGGAAAAAAAATCACAAACACACTTAAAACCAAGCTCAGCAGTGTTTTCCTGACTGGCCTTAGGTGTTGTACTAAGGTGAAGGCTAGTTTAAAGCTAAAGGATAATGTGAAACTGATTTTTTAACCTAAGTGTTTGTTGCCATATGCTGCTCTTGCCACATTTTTCTTGCTTCTTGTCAAATCTAGAAGAACTCCAACAATGTTTGAATGGGGTACTTGACTGAATTCAGCAATATGAATTTAATTCATGGGCTGACAAATGTGTATGTTTTCAAACATTAATTAAATCTGTAGGATTTATTTTTGATTAAAGTGGATGTAGACCAGACCCAGAAAATATTTATGCAATCCAAAAGGAGTAGACTGCACCAGAAATCATCTAGATATTCTTGAAAACTTACTAAGCAACTCCAAATCAGAATATTCTGAACAATGACTCACCTGCTGAAGTTCTTAAGAATAGGAAAATCTGCCTACCCATCGATGTAATTCACCCAGTTCCATGCCATTTTCTCAGGAGAAATAAGGTTATGAAAAAAAACAAATCTAACTGCAAACATGGTGCTGTATGGTATGTGTTTTTACCTAGTTAATCCATGTTTGTCAAAGACTATTATGATGTTAGTGAAAAGTGAGCACATGGTCATGTCACCTATGATGTGGACATGTAGTCTTTTATCTGGGTCCAACATGCAAACCTACTATGCTCTTCATACCTTCCAGTAACTAAATTAAATGATCCAGTCTTTCCACAAGATATTTGGTTGGACACTTTTGAACTTCCTCGGAATTTCCAAACTAAATCAAGAGTTGAATAAAAAGTTAAAAAGGCGGCACAAAAACTAGGGTGACAGGCTGCATATGAAAGCGGATGAGACCACTGCAGGTTGAAGTCATATGATTAGATATTTCAGAGGAGAGGTAGTAGATGGTTTACTGCCTAATAAATTTACTATTTGTACACTCCTGTTTGGCATATATATTTACTAACCCCACTGCATGTGCAGGATGTGATGCAAGGTCGATTTCTTTCTTTCTTTTTTTTTTTTTTTTAATGTGGAGTTAAACAGGTTTGAATTCAAAGTTTTCCTTCTGCTAGACTGGTTGCCATACCAAGGCTAAAGAGCCCAACCTGCCTTACTATTTTCCCTGTAGCTATAGAAGGATAGTTGTATTTATACCTTTCTCAAGGGTATATGTGTTATGTGAAATGCAAACAGCCTCATGTGGGATTTGAACTTGGGTTGCCATATCTATTTCCTACAACAATATCTATTATACTACCAGCACCTCAATTTCCTGTTTGGTGTAAATGGTATCATCCCATTCTCCATAAATGCTGGGTGACATGACCAGTGAGAGGGAGAAAAAAAAAAGACTGGTGACAACATTTCAATGATAGACCAAAACGTCAGATTTGTTTTTATTAACCTGACCACAAGACAAAATGAAATGGGGATTAAATGAGAACTCAACAGAACAGGAAACTTGGATTCAGAAAGGAAACTGTTACTGAGAAGAAGAGGGAGACATTTGGCCAGATACATTTTTTACAGTGAGAGAGAGACAGTTGTAAAAAAAAAAGTGAGGGACAGATTGAACTTAAAATCAGCCTGAGCCAGAATTCTACAGTTTGAAACTTTCCCTGGAATGACCCTAACAAATTTTGAAAGTTTCATTGAAATCCGGCCAAAAATGGTACAGCCTTATCTGTACAGATGCACATTTGGTGAATTATTATAAGATAAACAGTATAGTGAAATTTAGTTCAGTAGAGAAATACAAGCTGCAAAGAAAGAGTAGAATTGCTGTGGACTATAAAAGAAACAAAGAAATTTAATAAAAGGTAATTCCATTCATGTAAGGAAATTATGTTGTATTTCATGTTGTTACTCTTTCTCTTTCTAAGATATGGCAGATAAAGAAATTATTGTGAGAAAGTAGAAAGATACAATATTGATTTAAAAACAATTTTTTTTACTATTGTCATTGGTACTCTAAAAAATAGTACATCATTTTTGTACAGGTCTTGTATTGGTTTGACTGTTGTTATTCTTTTTTATTTACTTATCAACTCTTTTTTTTCTCTCTTAACCATCTTCTATCTTTTTCTTTTTCTTTTTCTCTTCTTTTCCTTCCTTTTAGTATTTTTCTTTTTTCTTTTCCTTTTTCTTCCCTTTTTTCAAAAATCTTTTTTCCTCTTTTCTTTACTCAATGTTTTCATTTATTTTCCTTCTCGTTGGTGTTTTTTTTTTCTCCCCACCTTTTAAAAACTTTTATTCATTGCCTTTTTCTTCTATTTCTTAAATTTATTATTTATTTTCAGATATTTAAGTTACTCAATCCTCGTCTGATTTTGTCAGGCCATACCCATCATGGCTGCTATAGAGTTCATGAAAATGGGACACCAGAATGGACTGTTTCATCCCTGAGCTGGAGAAACAAAGTGTCTCCAACTTTCCTTCTGGTTAGTAAATATTATTCAATGTTTTTTTTCACTGCTTTGCTTAAAACTGCTTTGTCTTGATCTTATTTGAAAAATATATATGATTTCTTTCTTTTTGTGACTTCAAACAGTTGTTGGCTTATAAGATGTAATTAAAAATAAATATTCAAATATTAATCCGTGTCAGATGCAGTAGAATAATTTTGATGGGAGCACCAAACAATCAATCTATACATATAAGTAACCTTGATAAAATGAGTAATCTCAAAAATGTTCTTGTGAAAAAACATACCCACATATTCGTATAATGAACAACTTTTTGAAATCAATTTTATACCTCAAAAACGAGCAGCAATTTAAGTTAAGGTTCGTTTATAACATGCATTATATGATAAAAATAGCTTTTTATGGCTAAAAATTAGATATCATTCATTACACTGGTATACAGGTACGGCATATTTAAAAACCAGCAATATAAGTTTTTTCCCCAAAGGGAAATAACTCTTTTGAGTTTAGATTTTAGGTGTTACTTCCTCTTGATATTTTGTTGCGTAACAATAAATAATAAATCATGAACATCCTTTATGCTAAACAAATGAAGAGATATGAAATGCAGGTATTACTATTCAAAACTTGAGGCTTTTTCTGTTCTTGTTTACTTAACTTTTAAAAGATTATTAATAGATTTTAAAATATTACTTAATTTCCTAAAGAATGACAACTATGCAAAAATAACTCGGAACCTGTAAATGAAACATATTCACGGGAAACTACTCTTCATTAGATAAATTTTATTACCTCCCTTGTTCACCGTGTGTGTGTGTGTGTGTGTGTGTGTGTATATACTAAAGAAAACAAAACAAAACAACTTAAAAAAATGTAAGAAAACCCTAACTTTATGGAATATATATTTCGTTGACTTTTTTGCTGCCCCGTAGGGATGATAATTGGGAGACCTGCCAGTTTTGCAATATATATATATATATTTATAATATCCAGTCAGCGTCCAAAGACAGTGGGCGCTGAAATAAATTTATAATGATGATTTAACCAAGTTTGAGTTTCCGTCCGATTACACTATATATATATATATATATAATGCGCTTATGCTGTCCAAAGAACACGTTCTCTATCAAGTTAGTATTGTTTGTACAGGTGCAGGGTATGCCACATGTCAGATATTTAAATGGATTACTAGTAAAATTGGGGATGACTGATATACTTAATTTAGATCTGTTGTTTTATTTGCAAATAGTAAAACAAAACATACTTGAATGAACCATTGATACAAATGAAACAGGGTTTGAGAGAGTTCTTCTCTTACCACCACACCCTTGAATAGTAACATATACATAGACGGACTGATGACAAAGGTGGGTCTCATGCTGGGTGGGATGTCCCTGTGGTGTTGCGGCTAATATGCTGAACTGTAACATCGATGTAAATGAGTTTGAACTTCAGTCGTGCTATTATGTTCACTTTTGGACCAATACACTTGGTGAAAAATATGAACCTCCTTATCTTCCAGGTATAGATAACCAGTATCACTACTATTCTTCCACAAGGATGGCTTTGGCATTAAATAACACATGAAAGTTGATATGCCATTAAGCAAAGAAACCCAATCAAACCAAACATATTGTACATACATCTTTATTCTAGCATTCTACATATATCATCATCATCATGTCGCACCATCAGCACAGATATCCCTGACTCCTTCTTGCCACCCTTCTCTATCGTCCATTGCTCCCGGCAAGTCTTCAGGGCTACATCCTTCATCTGCACAGAGCTGCTGTATGTAGGTTCTAGCTGGTCGTCCTGCCTTTGCTCGTCCATGTGAAGGGTTCCACAGGAGTATGTCACTTATGAGTTCGTCCCCACTTCTCCAGCAGTATCCTGCATGTCCGGTTTGTCTAACTTGGATAGTTTTCGTGATGGGTGGTAGGTGGCCGTACAGCAGCTGCTTTGTCGGGTGCTGCCTTTTGGACTTGTTCAATACAGTTTGCAGCATTCTTGTGTAGTTGCGATCAAGCATTTTCTCCATATGTTTAGTTAGCGTCCATGTAGTTAACCCATATAGCAATATCAACACGACCGTTGCTTGGAAGAAATTGTGTTTCATTTTATCAGTTAGGTCTGACTTACTTATTACATATATAAAAATAATTTTTATACAGCTATATGGTTTCTGATCTGATATTAATAATTTATCCACAATTATGTTTTCAATTAACTATTTCTATTTATTGAATTAAAAAGATGGAAGAAAATCCATTCCAAATTATAATAATACTAATAAAAATGGGGTGGGGAATTTCTGTGGCATTGTGGCTAACATAATGGATTGTAACATCCAGTCTTCCTATTACATTCACTTTCAGACTAATATGTCTGGGAAAGTATAAAGCTCCTTATCCTCTTCAGTTATTGGTTAAATAGTTCCACTATTGTTCTACAAGGATTTACTGAACCATTACAACGTGTAAAGTAATTTGTTATAACAAAAGAGAACTGTAGATTTATTTAAGTTAATTGTTAATTAATTCTAATTTACAGATTCAGAATGTTTTTTGCGTGTCAAGATAAAAGCATTTGATTATTAAAAGAATGTAAATAATATCTCTTGGAGATATATGAGCATCATTAAATAAGTTTCCAGACTTTTTTCGTATGGGCACTTTTATTGATAGTACACACAAGAAACTCTAGTCCCCTTTGAAGGAATCTCCAGCAGCTGCAATACACTTGTATCGTTCCAAAAACTTCTCGAAGGCCCCATGGAAGTCCTCTTGTATGAGTGTGTCAATGACCTTCGTCACAGCCTCTTTGATCTCCTCAGTTGTCTCATAATGACAGCCTCTGAGCTTAGGGAATAACCAAAAGTCACAGGGAGCAAGGTCTGGAATATAGGGAGGGTGAGGAACTGTGTTGATGCCCATCTTGGTCAAATAGTCTGTGACAAGGATGGAGTTGTTGACTGGTGTATTGTCCTGGTGGAAATGCCACTGACCTGATTTCAAGAGTGCTGGCCTCTTCCAACAGAATCTCTTCCTGAACTTCCTTAAAGCCTTAACATGGTAACCCTAACCCTTTGGCCAATCAACTCTGGTGTTTTGACTTCCTTACTCCTCCCACACCCCTCATCATCCCTCACAGACTTCCTGCCTTCCTTGAATCTCTTATGCCACTCAAAAACTGATGCTCAATTCATGCAAGATGCTCCAAAAGCAGTCTGAAGCATTCCATACGTTTCTGTGGCATTTTTCCAAGTTTAAAACAGAATTTTATTGCATATCATTCTTCTAAAATGTCCTCACGTCCAGAATTGAAATTCACCAGCTGTGACAATCAGGCTTTAGTAGGGTAAATTCCAATTCCTGCTGTAGCTTTTCATTTGAAGCTGAAATCATAAAAAATGGTCAGTCATCTCATAAGATGTATAGCAATAACATACTGAATTTTCAAGAGTTTATGACAATTTTAAATGCCTGTACAAAAAAGTCTGGAAACTTATTGAATGCACCACATATAATTATTTACAAATCTCTGAAGACTTGTGAAGGTAAGATCATTCTCCTGGTAAAGTAGTTAAAATTTGTATTTCCTTTTTTATATTCAATGAAGGTTTTTTTATAAAATATTATTGTCATGATTGTGAAGTTAAATGAATGCCTCAAATTACTTGTATATAAAATAATTTCAAAAGTTTTAAAATGTTTCTACAATGAAGATTTGATTTCATGCTTCTGGGTTTTTGACATGGCGTCTGGTCTATCAGCTGACCTTAATTT
>OY757915.1:94190835-94334932 GCA_963585895.1 Sepioteuthis lessoniana | reverse complement strand
ACCAGAGCTTCACCGCCGGGTGAAGTTTAGTGACTTAACTTGGACATCCTTTTCGGGCTGGGGTTGGGGTGATGTGTGAGTGTCTTACCAGTGCCCAGGAGATGGAATCGGTGTATTCAAGGCCCCGCCAACAGAGCGGCAGATTGATCCAGGTAAGAGTTTTATTTGATAAATGAAATCATAAAAGAATTAGTTGAGTTCTAAGCCTCTTTTCTTTGATGGAAATATCCTGGCCTCGGATTAAGCACAAAATGACGTCAATTTCTTCAGACATACAATCAAAACAGACTAACAGCAAAACAGGCGTTATATAACAATAGACTGGCCTACGTGTGTAACAGCCTCAAGTTGTTCACGCGCACAGTAACAAGTACGTTATGAATATTTCTTTACAAAAGTGTCAACATTTCAAGCTGTGGACAATGAAAAGGGGTTAGAGAGGGATTAAAAATACTGTATTGCACAAAGGTAGCATTATAATTGAGAAAAGGTGTAATTATAAGTGACCTTGGAAATTATGTAACACAGCTTATTGCGTGAGGAGGCTCCGTAGCGTAATGTCTAAAGTATTAGACTACAGACACGAAGTTATCGAGTTCGAATATCAGGCGCGTTATCATGTTCACTTTCGAGGTCAATAATAAGGTTAATATGGAGGTGGCCGTGGTATAATGGTTATCGTCGTAGGAAATAGGCACGGCGACACGAGTTCAAATCCTGGACGAGACTGATTGCATTTCACATAGCACTAATACCCTTGGGAAAGGCATGAATCCAGTTATTCTCCCTCCAGCTATGGGTAAATAGTTGGGCAGACTGGGTTCTTCATCCTTGGTGAGGCAACTAGTCTAGGAGAAGGAAAACTCTGAATTAAAACCTGTTAAACTCCGCTTAAAAATATACCTTGTGTCATATTCTGCTCGACCGGAGGGGTTGGGTAAATATGATAATAAGGTTAATTTTCCATTAAACAAAGAAAGCCGACTAGATAAAACGAATCCCTTGTGGAGCGTTTTTAATAAACATGTGGTTGCTAATGAAACTGGTCTTAAGAATCATCAATAAAGAAGAGGTGTTTTAGCTTATCGAGTAAAAACGTTGATACCTTTATTAGCTTTGTTATTTAACCCTTTTATTTTTGTTTGGTCACTTTGTTTTATGGCACATCATCAATCTTCGTGGGTTATTTAATACCAAATCCGTGCTTGTAGAAAAACAGTAGTGGCACTATTTAACACATAGATTGAAGCGATAAGAGGGTTAATACTTTTCCCACGTGTATTAGTCTAAAAGTGAATGTAATAGCGCGACTGGAGTTCGAACAAGCTTACTATAAAGTCGAAGTCCAGAACGTTAGCCACTATGCCATGGGGGACTCCCCTGTTAATCCTTTTAGCGCAGAGAGAAACTAGAGGTCTAGACATAATCTCTTTATTATATAAATTGCTTTGCTATGCACACATCTTCATTTAAATGTTAAATTCTGGATTTAAAATAGTCAAGTTCCAATCTCAATATTTTTTGATCGCAATTCAATTATAAAAAACAGTGAATTATCAAAGATTTCTTGAACACTTAAAGATTCATAAAATATTTCAAAAAATAAAATAAAAGGAAAGAAAAAGCAAGAAATTTTTCTATTTATTTCCCAACTATTCACTGTTTTTTTTTTTAGCTTTGGTTAGGCAACAAGTCTAGGAGAAGGAAAACTCTGAATTTAAAACTGTTAAACTCCGCTTAAAATCTGACCTTGTGTCTCATCCTACCAGTGCAGAAGAGTTGATTAATTCATTCTTCCCAACTCCACACAAAATACTTTCGAAGCATTTTGCTTTTTGGGGGAATCCCCCGCGGATTAATCACTGGAGTGCCGTATCGTACTAAATGAATTCGAATTCCGCTCGCACTATTACGTTCACTTTGGGACTAATACCTTTGGGAAAGGCATGAACCCTTTTCCCTCCCAGCTATGGGCTAAATATTGTCACTTCTGATCTTCTATAAATATGGCTTTGGCATTTAATAACCAACGAAGGTAGATATGCCTTTAAACAAATAAAAAAAACACCCCAAACCTTTTGTTTTTCTCCTGCCTGTAGCCACCATCTCCACCACCATACACACTTTAGTATGAAACAAAGATAAAAACTTCGTAATATCACATAAAAATTTCCTTATACGAAAGACAAATACATTGACGAGATAATCTCAAATGAGGACGATAATATTTAAATTGTTAGCGGTGGTTGCTCGAGTTAAGAGACAAGATTTGAGTGACAGTAAGCAAGAGATGTCCGTGGTGTAATAGTTATCGACGGAGGAAATGGACACAGCGACACGAGTTCAAATCCTTGACGAGACTGATTGCATTTCACATAGCACTAATACCCTTTGGAAAGGTATGAATCCAGTTATTCACCCTCCAGCTATGTGTAAATAGTATGGCAGACTGGGTTCTTCAGCATTGGTGAGGCAACTAGTCTAGGAGAAGGAAAACTCTGAATTAAAACCTGTTAAACTCTGCTTAAAATATTGACCTTGTGTCATATCCTGCCCGAGCGGAGGCGTTAGGTAAATATGGTAAGCAAGAGTTTGTTTGATTTGTTCAACTCTTTTGGTGCAGACAGCAACTCGAGTCGCCGAAATGCATGAGGGTGAGATGCAACTTTAGTCCACGTTACTTAAAAATTTTGCATCTTATGCGATATACCAAGGCCCTAAAAATACCGTATTACTTCTAAAACTATAGTAAAATAATCGTTTTTAGAAGTATCTGCGAATAAAAAATTCTTTGATAAACACAGAGGATATTCCCTGTGGGTAAGCGGTTAATGCGCTGGTTTATGACTTTGTAGTAACATTTAAAAAATTAAGGGTCAACTGAAATAAATATCACAAAAAAGAAAAAAAAATGAGTGATTTTAAAAGGTTTTCCTTTTATATGGAATTATTTCCTCTTTTTTAAAAAAATATATCATTTTACTTTGAACTCTCTATTGGATTTTGAATTACATGGATATTGAAGAAAGAAAATCCTAAAATAGAATCGTTCTCACCATCTGCTGATTTGACGTGGGATAATATATATATATATATATATATATATATATATATATATATTTACTAATTTAATATCTACCAGTATTCACGGTACCAGAAAAAAACAAAAAAACCCTGGCCAGGAACAAGAG
Organism: Sepioteuthis lessoniana; assembly: GCA_963585895.1. Taxonomy (NCBI): domain Eukaryota; kingdom Metazoa; phylum Mollusca; class Cephalopoda; order Myopsida; family Loliginidae; genus Sepioteuthis; species Sepioteuthis lessoniana. Next base: position 94,331,741 of record OY757915.1, on the reverse strand, counting down.
ATAAAAGTATCTCGAATCACCGCCCAGGGGAAAAGAAAAAAAATTTTGGGGTAAAAAAGAAAGAAAAGGCCAACCTCGTCCGACTCCTTGAAAAAAATCAAGGGGTACGCAGTCAGTGGTCAAAAGAAAACCAAAAAACCCTCCGCGAATGCTGCAATGCTACAATTACTAAAGTGCTCAACACAATACAATGGAGCCAATTTTAAACATATATATATATATATATATATATATATATATATATATATGTTTAAAATTTGTTGCCAAATGAGCCGTAGCAAAAGGGTTAAAAACAAAACAAAAACAAATAACAAATTTTGATATATGAAGCTGTATTTACAAAGACAGAAATGAATCTTAAGCATTGCCGATCGAAAAAAAAAAAAAAAGAGAGAAAAGAAGAGAAAAGAAAAGAAAAGAAAAGAAAAGAAAAGAAAAATTTCATAGTGAAGGCCAACCGCTTTCAGATGGCCACTAAAGTAAACGTCTCATTCATATTACAACATTAGTAGATGCGAAAATACACAGCAGTTTTGATTATAATGATTATTAACCACAAATATTGACTGAGTGCCCAATTACTTTTGCCATTTCCGGTTTCGAAACAATTAAAATAAAAATTTACAAATTAGATCGAGTAATGGCAATGAAGTGGTTAGATTTAGGGTTACTCACCAGAGCTCCAGAACTGGAGCCTCACAAATGGATGCAGTTGAATATCATACGCAGCATATCCCTTTTCTGGAGGGAATCTTACCCTCTGCAGGAGATACAGTCAGCGTAGTTTAAGTCCTGCTGATAGAGCTCATATATATATATATATACATATATATATATATATATATATACATATATATATGAGCCCTGCTGATAGAGCTCACATATATATATATATATATATATATATCGTCTGAGATAAAGACAGAGGAAGAGAGAGAGAGAGAGAGAGAGAGAGAGAGAGAGAGAGAGAGAGAGAGTGAGAGAGAGAGAAAGAGAGAGAGAGAGAGAAGGAGATATTAATAAGCATAATGAGCATTTTAGTAATATCACACACACACACACACACACACACACACACACACACACACACACACACACACATATATATATATATATATATATATATATATATATATATATATATCGTGCGAGAGAAAAACGGAGAGAGAGTGAGATATATAGAGGGAGATATTAATAAACACAATGACCCTTTTAATAATATAATATAATATAATGCGCGCGCGCGCACACACACACACACACACACACACACACACACACATATATATATATATATATATATATATATATATATATAATACAAATTTATCAGAAAAAAGTTTACTTACCTGAGATGTATTGTTTACTAGTGGTCGTCTTCTTTTTGACTTAAATCACGATTTTTTTTTTTGAAAGACTCTGTTTGCTTAATCGAAATTGATCAAACCAGTCCCGTGTTCTTAAGATGATTTTGATTTTAAAATTATTTGCATTAATAGAATATTACAATCTCGTAAGGTTCTTTCGTTGAAGATTGTAAGACCTTTTTCTTTTTTTCTTTTTTTTTTCCTTTTTTTTCTTTCTTTTTTCTTTTTTTTTTTTCCTTTTTTCTTTGCTTTTTCTTTTTTTTTTTTTTTTTACTCCTACTGTTGAATCAAGTAAAAAGGTAGCCACCTAAAAGATCTACGTGCGACAAAGAATATGGCCAAAAGACGCAGTTTCACATAAAAAACACTTCCTATATAACACTAGGGATACTGCGGCTGCTGCCATAGCTGCATACTTTTTAATCGGATTGGAAATCTCCTAACCAACTAGAACACGTAATAATCTACTTAAAATTACGTTAGTACTGAAAAACAAACAAACAATATATATATATGTGTGTTATGTGTGTGTATGTGTGTGTGTGTTCGCTAATTATACACACGAGAACCCACAACGGGAAAAGCCTGCAATGTGAGCAATTTCAACTGTCAATGCTAGGGAAACCTTATCTTTGCATATTTGAGTGACAGCAAGCAAGCACTTTATTGACTGATTTTGTCTCAGCGATCAGGACATTTATCTTTCGTAAAATATTAAAAAGATCCCTCCTTGCAGGTATAGACAGGAGAATCAGATCACGAAGCCCTTTCCAAGAAAAACCTATTCAAAACATGTGAAAGAACCATATTCTAATATCTTAAATTAAAACCATTATGTCCTCACTTGTTTTGTGCCCTGGGTATGACATTATACTGAATCCGGTGGTCAGGTTTCAGTTCTGATGATCTGGAGTGTGTGGAATTACTTCTTTGATTCGGGGTGGGTATAATGGTCAGTTGGTTGGTTGGTTGGTTGGTTGTTAATTGTTTTGTTTTACGGCGTATCAACTCTTTTCGGGTCATTTAACGCCGAATTAAGTCATTTTGATAAAAGTTTCAAACAATTCAGTTTAGTTAAAGTATAGTTTTTTGTTTACTCGCAGTTAAATGTTAATACTGTTCTATTTCTAACAATTTACTTTAGTTTAAGCATAAATATTTGTTTAACACAGTCAAAACTGTTCTATTTCAAATAATTCAGTTTAGCATAATTACGCAGTTTAAACAGTTAAATGTAAAAATAGTTAATCTCAAACAATTCAGTTTAATGTAATCACACAGTTTAGTTCTATTTGACCAATAGATAGGACCCTATCATGTCTACCACTCCGGGACATAGTGGACCTGGGAGTGATGGCAATGAAGGGTACTTCGCATTTCCCAAAGCCCCAGCATTACCGGAGCATCAACATTAGATTGTTTAGTGTCATATCTAGGACTCTCGTGGGGGAGTTTTAACCCCCTGAAGAGATGCAGTTGGTGTATTCTACAGTCCCAGCTGACTGGGGCAGTACCTGTCAGTGTCCTATCCACTTGTCAAATTAATCTTTTCGTAAATTGGATATGATTGTTTGATTGATTTTAACTGCATGTCAACTCGTCTTGAGATATTTTATTTATATTGTTTTTGTAATATGTTTCTCAAGAGTTGTTTTGCACACAGTCATATCAAGTATTCCTATAAAATACAAATAATTTGCTCTCAGTTGTATGGTTTTAAGTATTCCTATTTAATACTAATATTTATATGGTTCCGATTAATTATTTCTTTTTATAATAGTCATTTGTTTGCGTAGTTATATGGTTTTAAGTAACTAATAATAACCCCTCGTAAACAATTATAGTTTCAAGTAACTATTCTTCATACAAATAATTTGCCGTTAAATGGCACCGAATATTCCTATAGAATATGAATAACCTTTAAATGAATTCATTTGACCCATAGATGGGATCCTAATAGGTACTACCACTCTGAGTCAGAGTGGACATGGGAGTAATGCCAATGAACTGGAGCTTCAACATCAGATGCAGTATAGTGTCATGCCTAGGAAAACTCTTTTTGCTGTGGGGTGGGGAATACCTCATTGCCGGGGATACAGTCTGTGTATTCAAAGCACCCCCAACCGGAGGGGGGCTTAGAATACTCAAACTGTATCAGACAATGATACTAGAATTATTGATATTAGATAAGAATACTTTAATGATTTCTCAGATAAAAATACTTTCATTATTTTTAGATGAAAAACAATTCATCATTTATCTGACAGGAATACCTAATTAGATGCTAATACTTTAGTTATTTATTCAATAAAAATATCTTTTTTATTAATTAAGAACTCTTTAATTATTCATCAGATAGGAATACTTTAATTATTTATCAGATAGGAATACTTTAATTATTTATCAGATAGGAATACTTTAATTATCAGATAAGTATACTTTACTTTGTTAATAGATAGGAATACTTTAATTATTTATCCAATAGAAATACTTTAATTATTTATCCAATAGGAATACTCTAATTATTCATTTTATAGAAATACATTAAAACATATAACTGTTCAAATTAAGTGTATTAAGAATAGTTATTTGAAGGTATAATTCTTTGCAAATGATTATTATTAGTTACTTGAAACATATGATTGTCGGCAATGTTTGACCAACCAACCATATTTCCTATTTGTTTGTTTTTTTTATTGCTTTTTTTGCCAACGTTAAGGGTTAAAAGATGTTAAAAGCCTATAGTCAAATGATAAAATAATTTCATTATTTTGTTACAGTGGCATTTTTGTGTTAATTTTTGCTAACAAAGTGTACTTATTTATGAACAATCGTTCATAACAACGTTTTAATGACTTTTCCTGCTAAAGATAATCTCTCCGAACTTTTATTTTTCTAACTCTAGTTGGATACGTAATCTATAAAAGGTGTCTTGGTTATGTCACAAAATTTCATTTTGTGTTGAGGCTCTAGTTTTGGAGTCCTGGGGAGGGTGGAATCACAATTTCATTGCGATTACTCCCAGGTCCACCTTGATTCGGAGTGGCTGTACATTTTAGGTTTGGGTTGGTTTCTTTTTTTAAAGACTTATAAACCTTTTTAGGTTATTTAATAGTATAGAAGAACAGCAGAACTACTACTTAACATATAACAGCAGATTAAGGGGGTTCATATCTTTTCTGAGGGTACTAGTCCCAGGTGTTGGTCCAGCACGTTAACCCCTACGCCATGGCGAACCCCGTGCTTGATTCCACCAATGAATTAAATATCTCTGAGATAATGTTTAGCTCCTACAACATTGATATTGAAACTAAGTCTAAAATGTTTAGCTGTTTAAAACTACTAAATACGGCACATGGAATGGATGGAATGGAACTACCAAATCAAGAAAAAAAAAAGAACGCACACAGAAAAGGAAACATACACATACTTTGGAATACTGGAAGCAGACGCCATCAAACAAGTGGAGATGAGAGAAGAATTATTTTGAAATATCTCAGAAGAACGAGAAAGCTACTCGAAACCAAACTAAATAGCAGGAACCTTATAAAAGGGATAAATACTTGGGCTGTCGCCCTCGAAACATAGTTGAGACCATTCTTGAAGTGGACCAGAGAAGAATTTGAACAAATAGACCTGAGAATAAGGAAACTCATGACGATGCTTAAGGCCTTACATCCCAGAGATGATGTAGACAGACTGTATATGTCAAGAAAAGTAGGAGGAAGAAGACTTACCAGCATTGAAGATAGAATTTATGCATCGCTACAACGACTGGAAGACTACATAGAAAAGCAAGGAGGAAGATTAATAACAGCGACCAGAAATAATACACGAAGACCAATAGAACAAAAATAACAAGAAAACAAAAAATGGGAAGAAAAACAATTGGATGGACATTTTAAGTGACAAGCGAAATCTCACATGAGAAAACTTGGACGTGGCTAAGAAAAGGAAACCTTAAGAGAGAAATTGAATCTCTTCTAATTGCAGCACAAAACTACGCCATAACGACCAACTATATCAAAGCAAAAATAGATAAGACGCAAAAAAACAGCAAATGTAGGTTTTATGGTGATAGAGTCGAAACGATCAATCACATAAGCGAATGCTGCAAACTAGCACAGAAAAAGTAAATGACTAGACATGACTGAATGGGCAAGGTGATCTACTGGAAATTATGCAAGAAATTGAAATTTGACCATACCAACAAATGGTATATGCACAAACCAAAATCCGTCCTAGAAAATGAGATGCTCAAACTACACTGGGATTATTTTGAGATACAAATGGATCACCTAATCTCGGCCAGACGACCAGACCAAATTACAGTAAAAAAAATTTAAAAAAAGGAACAAAGAACTTGCCAAATTGTGGACTTTGCTGTCTCGGCTGACCATAGTGTAAAATTGAAAGAAAACGAAAAAAAGGATTAGTACCTGGACCTTGCAAGAGAACTGTAAAAACTGTGGAACATGAAAGTGACAGTAATACCAATTGTAATTGGTGCTCTTGGTAGCATCAGTAAAGGGTTGATACAGGGACTGGAGGATTTGGAAATAAGAGGACAAGTAGACACTATCCAAACTACAGCATTAAGATTGGCCTGAATATTGAGAAGAGTTCTGGAGACATGAGGAGACTTGCTGTCACTCAAACTCCAGTGAGAAACCATCGGTTAACGCTGATGTGAAAAACTAATGATTAAATAATAATAATAATAGTGGACTTTGCCATTCCGGGTGATCACAGGGTAAAACAGAAGGAAAGCGAAAAAAGAGATAAATACCTAGACCTTGCTAGAGAATTGAAAAGACTATGGAAAATGAAAGTGACGTTGATACAAATTGAAAATGTTGCACTAGGTACAGTCACCAAAGGATTGGTGCAGGGACAGGAGGATTTGGAAATAAGAAGACGAGTGGAGGCAATCCGAAGTACAGCATTGTTGAAATCAGCCAGAATACTAAGAAGAGTCCTGGAGATTTGAGGTCACTCAGACTCCAGTGGAAAACTACTAGCTAACGCTGGTCTGAAAAAAGTCTCAGCCAGACGACCAGACCCAGTGACAGTCAAAAAAAAAAAAAAAGAAGAAAAAAAGAGAACTTGCCGAAGAGTGGACTTTGCCGTCCCTGAAGACCACTGAGTAAAATTAAAAGAAGGTTAAAAAAGGATAAATATTTGAACCTTGCCAGGGAGCTGAAGCTATGAAACATGAAGGTTACGGTAATACCAATAGTAGTTGGTGCACTTGAAATCATACCCAGAGGGTTGCTAAAGGGACTGGAAGACTTAGAAATCAGAGTACAAGTAGAGACCATCCAAACTACTGTACTTCTAAGATTGGCCAGAATACTGAGAAGAGTCCTGGAGACTTAAGGAGACTTGCTGTCACTCAATCTTTAATAAAAAAAATCAACAAACGTTGGTGTTCAAAACTCGCAAGGAGTATAATAATAATAATAATGATAATAATAATAATAATAATAATAATAAGCACCTGTCCTAGAAAATGACACGCATAAACTCCTATGGGACTTTAACATACAAACGGATCAACTAATCCCGGCCAGAAGACCAGACCTTATAATAATCAACAAAAAAAAAAAAAAAAAAAAAAAAAAAAAAAGAGAATTTGCAAAATTGACGACTTTGCTGTCCCGGCGGACCACAGAATAAATCTGAAGGAAAGTGAAAAGAAAGATAAGTACCTCAACCTTGCTAGAGAATTGAAAAAGCTGTGGAACATGAAAGTAATGATTGTGCCAATTGTTATTGGTGCTTTACGCACAATAAGGATTATTAAAAGGCCTGGAGGACTTGGAAGTTGACGGACGGGTAGAGACTATCAAAACGACAGCATTGCTAAAAACGGAGACTTGAAGAGACTTGCTGTCACTCAAACTCCAGTGAAAAACCATCAGTTAACGCTGATGTGAAAAACTTTAATGAGTAATAATAATTCAGAATTGTTGAGATTGGTCAGAATACTGAGAAAAAAACCAAGAAGACTTGCTGTCACTCAGACTCCAGCCACCAGCAAACGGTGGGAAAAACTCGCAGGTGTATGATAGTAATAAATGTACATATTTATTCAGTAACATTCATAATGTCTTATGAGTTCATATATATATATATATATATATATATATATAATTTTAATGCATAAATATATACATATGCATTAAATTATTTGTTATATAATTAAATTATTTATATAAGAACTTCAATGACATTTAAAAGTCAACATGCAACAAATCTTATTATATCTATCCACACATAGGCCTACATGACCCTACACATGCGCATATATACATACATAAAGTGACTTCTTAATGTCATTAATTAAAACAACAACAACAACAACAACAACAAGGTTTCCGTTGTATCTAATCAATCTCATCTCTACATTGAGAAGATACGCCAGCATCCGCACACGTAAACATATCGGAGCAGATTGTTGACATTTAAAAGTCAAATTGAAACAAAATCTTCAGGTGATATTTAAAGGTTCACATTTTTATGCGATTAATTTTGTTTCTTATAAAACGAGAAAATCTCTTTGTTTGTCTACCTTGAAAATAAACGAAGCACGGTTTCTTTCTTTCTTTCTTTCTTTCTTTCTTCATAATTTTTATTTTGTTAGGATTGACTATTTCTTTCTTTCTTTCTTTCTTTCTTTCTTTCTTTCTTTCTTTCTTCGTAATTTTTATTTTGTTAGGATTGACTCTTTCTTTCTTTCTTTCTTTTTTCTTTCTTTCTTCATAATTTTTATTTTGTTAGGATTGATTCTTTCTTTCTTTCTTTCTTTCTTTCTTTCTTTCTTTCTTTCTTTCTTTCTTCATAATTTTTATTTTGTTAAGATTGACTCTTTCTTTCTTTCTTAAATAAAAAAAATAAAAATTATGAAGAAAGAAAAAAAGAAAGAAAGAAAAATTTCTTTCTTTCTTTCTTTCTTTCTTTCTTTCTAATTTTTATTTTGTTAAGATTGACTATTTCTTTCTTTCTTTCTTTCTTTCTTTCTTTCCTTCTTCATAATTTTTATTTCGTTAGGATTGACCCTTTCTTTCTTTCTTTTGTTGGGATTGACACATTTCTTTTTCCTACTTTTCTTTCCTTTTTTTTTTCATCATCGGATTATATATATATATATATATATATATATATATATATATATATATATATATATATATATATATACCCCGTTTTTATTTAAATTTTCCGGTGTCCTCAACTTGAAAAGTACCGGACGAAAAGGGTCCTTCGTTGTTTTACAGTTTTACTTAGTTCCCCGACTATAATCACCGATGGTGTCTCTACTTATTATATTGTACAGATTTTGCTGTACTCATAATTTAATTAAATATATATATATATATATATATATATATATATATATATATATATATAATATAAGTATTATTTATTGAGCAACTTCGCTTTTTAATATCTTTTATATCAATCATTAAAAAATAGAGCGAAAAAAAGAAGAAAAGAGATTCTTAGCACCGAACATAAACACTATGAATACAACATTTATATACAGATCAAATTCTTTTAAGTAATTCATCTATTTGTTCTTAAAAATGCCTTAAATCCTTTTTCTAACAATTTTTTCTGTAATAATCCAATTCAATCTTTAAATTTTCTACACGACCGCTGTTTTTGATCTGATTAGGCAATTTGTTTATCCTATTAGCAAAAACATCCAATTGTTTTGATCCTAAACTGAGTGTACAGACACTACACACTGCTCCTAAACGTAAGTTCTGATCCATACGTAAATATGCTCGTCGTTTTTTACAAGCATTGTGCAAGTAAACGATAATAATGAGAAAGAGAAAATAGAAAACAGTAAAACGAAACAAAACAAAACAAAAACAAAAACAAAAAACAACAAAACAAAACAAACATAAACGAAAAAAAGTCTCCTTGTAAAAAACTGAAAAAGTTAAATAAAATGATTACATGTAGACGAAGAAAATCAGTGAATCATTTTAATAAATTTATACCATTGTAACAATTTACCAATCTTTGTCCACAAAATTTGAGGCGTGTTTCACGCTAACATTTGCAGTGTAACTCAATAAGAAAAAATATGAATATGCTGGAGTCCGAAAATAAGTACAGCTCTTATATATATATATATATATAGACATACTATTTTTGCATGTCTTTTACATACATCACATATATTTATGACTCTTATATATATATATATATATATATATATATATTTAAATGAGTTGGCCTACGAAGAGATTTGTATTTTTTAAGGATTTATTTATTTATTACATTCTTACATACATGTATGTTTCCAGCTTGTTGTTTCTGTCAGAGAACATACGAGGTGCCTTTAATAAGTTTCCAGACTTTTTTGTACTGGCATTTAAAATTGTCGTAGACTCTTGAAAATTCAGTATGTTATTGCTATACATCTTATGAGATGACTGACCAATTTTTATGATTTCAGGTTCAAATCAACAGCTACGGCAGCAATTGGAATACACCCTACTAAAGCCCGATTGTCACAGCTGGTGAATTTCAAAAATGCAATCTGGACGTGAGGACACTTTAGAAGAACGATATGCAATAAAATTCTGTTTTAAACTTGGAAAAAATGCCACAGAAACGTATTGAATGCTTCAGACTGCTTTTCAATCATCTTGCATGAATCTCCAAGACTCAAGAAGGTCAGACAGAGCAAATCCACCCACAAACTTTTGATGATCCCTTTTTTTGACAGCACTGGCATGATCTTCATGCACTAGGTTCCCACTGGACAGACAGTCAACGAGGAATACTATGTTGAGGTTTTAAGGGAGTTTAGGAAGAGATTCCTAGGGAAGAGGCCAGCACTCTTCAAATCGGGTCAGTGGCATTTCCACCTGGACAATGCACCAATCCACAACTCCATCCTTGTCACAGACTATCAGAGCAAGATGGGCATCAACACAGTTCCTTAGCCTCCCTATAGTCCAGACCTTGCTCCTTGTGACTTTTGTTTATTCCCTAAGCTTACAGGCTGTTGTTATTTGAGAATTGAGGATATGAAAGAGGCTGTGACGAAGGTCGATGACACGCTCACACTAGAGGTAATTTACTAAGCTTTTTTGCTTAGATGTAGCACAAGGCCGCATGAATTGGGCACCCAATGAGAATCGAACTCACTCGTGTAGGTTTGCTAGTCTACCTTGCTAACCATTACACCACCCGAGGTGCGGTACAACAAGTGTATTGCGGCCGGAGGAGATTACTTCGAAGGAGACTAGATTTTCATCTGTGTACTATCAATAAAAGTGCCTATACGAAAAATGTCTAGAAACTCATTGAAGGCACCTCGTATATGACACAAGGCCTTGTTAATGGGGAACTCAATGGGACTTGAACTCACTTGTGTTTGCAGTTTGAATGGTTCTCAGTTGGTCATGGATTTATATGGAAGTCACTCCTCTCTTTTTCTTAGAGTGTATTTATATTAGTCTGCTTTACCTCTCATTTGCCTTTGATTTTTTATACGTTTTTTGGTTGTGTGTGTGTGTGTATGTGTGAGAGTATGTGTGTGTTGGAGTGGTTTCAGATTTCACTGACAGTTATTTTCTGTGTGTACGTGAATGTATGTCTTGAGATCTTTTCGTGGTAGAGTGGTTTGAAATATAGTAAAAAAAGATGGCGACATTAGTCGAGTGAGACCCGAATGCTCCCTTTTCAATGGCTACTACACGGAGGTGTAGGAGAGGGCGATACTCCATTCCCAGGATTGCTCAACTTTACCATTTATCCTCACCTTATAGTCTTGAGTACTAAGCAAAGCGGCATCAAATACCATTTTTTGAGTCTTTGGTATTGATCCCCGGTCTCCCGGGCCATTGACGATACTGCTAATTATTTTTTACTAATAATTTTTGTGTGTGTACATATATACCTATCTAAGTATGTTTGTGTCCATTTGTACGTGTAAATGGCTCATGTTTTATTCAACTTTGGTTTAAATTTATTTATACATTCCTTTTCCTTTATTTGAAGTAGCGTGTCGTCGTTAGTTTGGTATATGGGCATTATTTTAAATTAACCTTGACTACATTCGTGCTTCGATTCGTTTAATTTTCTGTTTTCTGTTTGTTTAATATTGCTCTTGTGAATTGATATCCTTGTATTGAGGGCCTGTGTTGACCCTATGTTATTTATTTGCACTTGCTACATTCAATTATAGGGGGGTGTCCTCGGGGTGTAATGGTTAAAGCGATGGACTGCGGAATCGTAGTACGCGAGTTCATACTCCAGTCGCGCTATTACGTTCACTTTCGGACAAATACCCTTGGGAAAGGTATGGACCCCCTTATCCTCCCAGCTATGGGTTAAATAGTACCACTACTGTTCTTCTAGGAGAATGGCTTTGGCATTAAATAACCTACAAAGAGTTGATATGCCATTAAACCAAAGAAACCAAACCAAACCTACATTCAATTATGTAGACTACGTTTTTTGAGTTGCAGCTAAAGTCTTTATTTATTTTGAATTTTGTTTCCAGGTTTTTAAAGGTATAGAATTTCCCTTCTATAATTATAATACATATTTTATATCGTTTCATATTGCATTTGGTAACCCCTTGTGTTGTATTTTCTCCGAATGTAGAACAGGTGAGTATTCTTTATAGATTCTTGGATTGTTCCTGGCTTTTAATGATTTTTGTTGTGTCTACTATTGCATTGATTTTGTCATTGTTTTTAAGTTCTAGATTTTTAAAAATTATTTCTGTGAATAGTTCCGGGTTGTTTTGTTGTAGGTTGCAACGTATGCTAGAGGTTTTTCGTTGTTGTGCTTTTTTGGGTTCCTTAATTCTCTTCGTTGCATTTTTTCTTTTATACTTCCGCGATACTGGAAGTCACGTGGTACGAGCCACTATACGACAGATATTATTATCCAAAACAGTCTCCACCAGTTCATTATCCTTTTGAACACATTCTTGGAATCTTCCCCTGATGGTCCCTGTTATGTATAAGTTCTGCTTTTCTAATAATGATACTTTCATAGAGGGATGAAGATTTTCTGTTATCACCTCTGCAAGATCCCCAGAATTCGTTGACAGAGATGGTGAACAGGTGGAGGCTGTTTTGAAATTGTAATATCAGAAAGCTACTCCCATCGGAATGTTAACATTTTTTACATCTTGCTGTATATGTGGAAGGGTCATTTGTTAGAAAATTGATAGTTATTTCCCTTTGCAGTTAGATATCTCAATGCAAATCTGATATACGAGGATTGGTTGAAAAGTTCATATGATGAAGTCATAATTGTTGTTGATTTTGTTGACCAATGGGATCCAAACACTGCAACATAAGTGGAAGGGGAAACTATTTTGAAAAATAACCTCATTTAGTCACATTCCAGGAGAGTATCTTGGTCAGCCTATAAACTTTTCTGGCGACCCTCGTATTATGAAGAGAACAGGGGAAGATTATTAGAATGGGTTGACAAGGATGGTAAACAAGCGGAGATTGTTTTGAATCATAATATTATAAAGATACTCCCATAGGTGTATTTGTATTTAAAAAATCATTCTGTATATGCTAGAAGGGGCTCTAGTTTAAGGACAAAACCGCGATGAAGTCAACCTTTCTTGGAGAAGCTAGTTCCCAAATCAAAACTGGAGAAGGAATCTTACCTCTGTTGATTTTGAGGCATTTTTTGATGGGAAAAGTCTTCGAGAAAGTATTCTGAAATAAAACCTGCAGTTTGCATCTTGTTATACTTGTCACTTGGCTGTAGTATGGCAGACCCAGAGAGTGTCGTAAATGTCATACAAGCGTATGTCACTCTAATCTAACGACGTACAGATGTCTAACTACCTTATCATCTTATCATATTTACCCAACCCCTCCGCTCGGGCAGGATATAATTTTTTAAGCGGAGTTTAACAGGTTTGAATTCAGAGTTTTCCTTCTCCTAGACTAGTTGCCTCATCAAGGCTGAAGAACCTAATCTGCCCTACTATTTACCCATAGCTGGAGGGAGAATAATTGGATTCATACCTTTCCCAAGGATGCTATGTGAAATGCAATCAGTCCAATTCCTGCGACGATAACCATTACACCACGGGCACTACCTAATCATCTTATGCATCTTATTTATTTTTGAATTACTGCATTTGACGGCATATAAGACGAACGGGTGTATAAGACGTACCCCAATTCCAGCAGGGCAAATCAAATAAAAAATAAAGTGCTAATATTAAACGTGATGAAATTAATATAATGAATATTACCAATGATAACACTTTTAATCAGCATTTTAGCCTTTTAAATAATGACAATCGGTATATGAAATTTACTCTAAAGTCTAAGCTGATAGCAGTTGCCAGGTAGCTAATTTCGGCCGACTATCGCAAAATTTAAACCTACATATGGCATATAAGACGTAGGGGAATTTTAAAAGATATTTTTAGTAAAAAAAAAAAAAATGTGAGCCTTATATGCCATCGAATATGATAATTATTCATCAGTATTTTTGTGCTGTCATATATATATAAAATTCAATTAATAGTGTGTTGAGTAGAATGTTCACCAATGGTCCGGGAGACCTGGGTTCAATCCCTGGTCGAGTCATACCAAAGACTCAAAAAATGGTACTTGATGTCGACTTGTTTAACACTCAGCATTATAAGGTACAGATCAAGGGTAAAGTGGAGCAATCCAGGGAAAGGAGTAGCACCCTCTCCTACACCTCGGTGTGGTAGCTATTGAAAAGGAAGCCTTCGGGTCACCTTCGACTATCGTCGCCAACTGAACTTATATAAATTCTATTAATAGAAGCGTCCTGTGCATGGCTTTGGTGTGTTGATTTCGAAGAAGGAAAGAAAGGTTTACCGACTGCATCGAACGTGAATGTAGTGAAAATAAAAGTACACTGATGAGATTATCAAGTTAACAAGGGTTGTATGTGTTAGACGTTTAACGGACTTATGAACTATTTAATGATCAGACTATGAATCAACAGAGGTAAAACAACGTGGTTAGTTATCTGCATCGGTTAATTACTCAAACATTATATCATCAAGTACCTAAGCACTCAACTAAACATGCGTTAAATGTGATGATTAGCACCAGTTTTGCAATTATCATATTGGAACATGCCTATTAACTATGACCAATTCAACGTTAGACTCGGTTATTATAATTATAATATAATTATGATATAATTATATTATGAATGAAGAGATCTGCTTTGTGACTGAAGGGGTTGGTTTGGAGAGTTAGTTTAATAAAGTCAGCGAAGCTTTATGGCTTAAATACAGGACTCCGATATTGAAAAATAAATACTGGACTACGACATTGAAAATGAATACTGGACTACGGCATTGAAGATGAATACTGGACTCCGATATTGAAAATGAATACTGGACTACGACATTGAAAATGAATACTGGACTCCGATATTGAAAATGAATACTGGACTACGACATTGAAAATGAATACTGGATTACGACATTGAAAATGAATACTGGACTACGGCATTGAAAATGAATACTGGACTACGGCATTGAAAATGAATACTGGACTCCGATATTGAAAATGAATACGGGACTCCGATATTGAAAATGAATACTGGATTACGACATTGAAAATAAATACGGGACTCTGATATTGAAAATGAATACTGGACTACGATATTGAAAATGAATACTGGATTACGACATTGAAAATGAATACTGGACTACGACATTGAAAATGAATACTGGATTACGACATTGAAAATGAATACTGGACTCCGACATTGAAAATGAATACTGGACTACGGCATTGAAAATGAATACTGGACTCCGATATTGAAAATGAATACGGGACTCCGATATTGAAAATGAATACTGGATTACGACATTGAAAATAAATACGGGACTCCGATATTGAAAATGAATACTGGACTACGATATTGAAAATGAATACTGGATTACGACATTGAAAATGAATACTGGACTCCGATATTGAAAATGAATACTGGACTACGATATTGAAAATGAATACTGGACTTCGACATTGAAAATGAATACTGGACTCCGATATTGAAAATGAATACGGGACTCCGATATTGAAAATGAATACTGGATTACGACATTGAAAATAAATACGGGACTCCGATATTGAAAATGAATACTGGATTACGATATTGAAAATGAATACTGGATTACGACATTGAAAATGAATACTGGACTCCGATATTGAAAATGAATACTGGACTACGATATTGAAAATGAATACTGGACTACGACATTGAAAATGAATACTGGATTACGACATTGAAAATGAATACTGGACTACGGCATTGAAGATGAATACTGGACTCCGATATTGAAAATGAATACGGGACTCCGATATTGAAAATGAATACTGGACTACGACATTGAAAATGAATACTGGACTCCGATATTGAAAATGAATACTGGACTACGACATTGAAAATGAATACTGGATTACGACATTGAAAATGAATACTGGACTACGGCATTGAAAATGAATACTGGACTCCGATATTGAAAATGAATACGGGACTCCGATATTGAAAATGAATACTGGATTACGACATTGAAAATAAATACGGGACTCCGATATTGAAAATGAATACTGGACTACGATATTGAAAATGAATACTGGATTACGACATTGAAAATGAATACTGGACTCCGATATTGAAAATGAATACTGGACTACGATATTGAAAATGAATACTGGACTTCGACATTGAAAATGAATACTGGACTCCGATATTGAAAATGAATACGGGACTCCGATATTGAAAATGAATACTGGATTACGACATTGAAAATAAATACGGGACTCCGATATTGAAAATGAATACTGGACTACGACATTGAAGATGAATACTAGATTACGACATTGAAAATGAATACTGGACTACGGCATTGAAAATGAATACTGGACTACGGCATTGAAAATGAATACTGGACTCCGATATTGAAAATGAATACGGGACTCCGATATTGAAAATGAATACTGGATTACGACATTGAAAATAAATACGGGACTCCGATATTGAAAATAAATACTGGACTACGATATTGAAAATGAATACTGGATTACGACATTGAAAATGAATACTGGACTACGACATTGAAAATGAATACTGGATTACGACATTGAAAATGAATACTGGACTCCGACATTGTAAATGAATACTGGACTACGGCATTGAAAATGAATACTGGACTCCGATATTGGAAATGAATACGGGACTCCGATATTGAAAATGAATACTGGATTACGACATTGAAAATAAATACGGGACTCCGATATTGAAAATGAATACTGGACTACGATATTGAAAATGAATACTGGATTACGACATTGAAAATGAATACTGGACTCCGATATTGAAAATGAATACTGGACTACGATATTGAAAATGAATACTGGACTTCGACATTGAAAATGAATACTGGACTCCGATATTGAAAATGAATACGGGACTCCGATATTGAAAATGAATACTGGATTACGACATTGAAAATAAATACGGGACTCCGATATTGAAAATGAATACTGGATTACGATATTGAAAATGAATACTGGATTACGACATTGAAAATGAATACTGGACTCCGATATTGAAAATGAATACTGGACTTCGACATTGAAAATGAATACTGGACTCCGATATTGAAAATGAATACGGGACTCCGATATTGAAAATGAATACTGGATTACGACATTGAAAATAAATACGGGACTCCGATATTGAAAATGAATACTGGACTACGACATTGAAAATGAATACTGGACTACGGCATTGAAAATGAATACTGGACTCCGATATTGAAAATGAATACGGGACTCCGATATTGAAAATGAATACTGGATTACGACATTGAAAATAAATACGGGACTCCGATATTGAAAATGAATACTGGACTACGATATTGAAAATGAATACTGGATTACGACATTGAAAATGAATACTGGACTCCGATATTGAAAATGAATACTGGACTACGATATTGAAAATGAATACTGGACTTCGACATTGAAAATAAATACGGGACTCCGATATTGAAAATGAATACTGGACTACGATATTGAAAATGAATACTGGATTACGACATTGAAAATGAATACTGGACTCCGATATTGAAAATGAATACTGGACTACGATATTGAAAATGAATACTGGACTTCGACATTGAAAATGAATACTGGACTCCGATATTGAAAATGAATACGGGACTCCGATATTGAAAATGAATACTGGATTACGACATTGAAAATAAATACGGGACTCCGATATTGAAAATGAATACTGGACTACGACATTGAAAATGAATACTGGACTACGGCATTGAAAATGAATACTGGACTCCGATATTGAAAATGAATACGGGACTCCGATATTGAAAATGAATACTGGATTACGACATTGAAAATAAATACGGGACTCCGATATTGAAAATGAATACTGGACTACGATATTGAAAATGAATACTGGATTACGACATTGAAAATGAATACTGGACTCCGATATTGAAAATGAATACTGGACTACGATATTGAAAATGAATACTGGACTTCGACATTGAAAATAAATACGGGACTCCGATATTGAAAATGAATACTGGACTACGATATTGAAAATAAATACGGGACTACGACATTCTTGTGAGTTTGAATCTCAGACACACTATTGCGTTCACTTTTGGACTAATACCCTTGAGCAAGGTATGAAACTTTTCATCCACCCCCCTAAGCTATGGTTTTGACTTGGTTTTATGGCATATCAATAATTTTAGGTTAATGTCAAATCCTATTTATACATATATATTAAATATATATATTTTATAAACACATTTTGTGGATAACGTTCTTAAACGAGCCTAAGCTCATTCTTTTGTTCACGGTTAAATGGCTCCAAGTATTGCTATGTATCACTGAAAATTCATTTGTTTGCACACAGTTAAATGATCATACAGTTCTATTTCAAACAATTCAATTTTGCATAAGCTATTTGTTTGCACTCAGTTTAAATGTCAGACAGTTCTATTTGGCCTATAGGTAGGACCCTATCAGGTGCTACCACTCTGGGCCAAAGTAGATCTTGGAGCAATAGCAATGAAGGGGTACTCTGCATTCCCCAATACTCCAGCTTTACTGGAGCCTCACTATCAGGTTGTTTAATGTATCCAAGATACTCGTTGGGGGGAATCTCACCCCTCTGCAGAGATGAAGTCGGTGTTTTCTACAGCCCCAACCGACTGGGCTATCGATCAATGGGTTAAATAGTATCACCACTATTCTTCTACAAGGATAGTTTTAGCCTTAAATAACCCATAAAGGTTGACATAACATAAAGCAAAGAAGGGCGTGTCCTCGTGGTGTAATGGTCAAAGCGTTGGATTGCGGAATCGTAGTAAGCGAGTTCGAACCCCAGTCGCCCTATTACGTTCACATTCGGACAAATACCCTTTGGGAAATTATAAACTCCCTTAACCTCCCATGTATGGGCTAAATAGTACTATTAATGTTCTTCAAGAAGGATGGATTTTGCATTAAATAACCCAAGAAGGTTGATATGCTATCAAATAAATAAAGACATCAAATCAGAATTTGATTTGTCTGTATTCATAACTATATTTTCATTGTTACATCGGATTAAAAAAAATATTTAAGATGATTTGATCGTATAAAGTTATGTAAATAATAAAATGTTTGATTTTAACGGCATGTCAATCCGTCCCCGGGGTTATTTTATGCCTCAAGGTTAGGGATTTGCATACAATATAAGTTTATATTCACATTCTTTGCGCCGATCAAAATTTTGCTCATTGTTATATGGTATCAAGTATTCCAATCTAATATAATTAACTTTTAATAGATCAATTTGGCCCATAGATGGGACTCTAAGAAGTACCACGGTTCTGGGTCAGAGTTTAGCTGGGAGTAATGGCAATGAAATGATACTCCACTCTCCCTAGACCTCCAAAACTGGAGCCTTATCATCAGATGCAGATTATTGTCATACCCCGGACCCCCTTTTTTGGGAGAAATTGCAGTTACTTTTAAAGCAGTTCGATATAGATTATACAGAGGAAAATCGATATATTTCAAACATCATAGAATGATATTAGAATTAAATGAATAATTCAGTATAATAATACAGGGTGTCTCAATATACACAAGAAACATGTGACTGCTAATAACTATACTAATAATAATGTTCTGTTCTTTTTTGTTTCAGATTTGAAAATCGTATATTATAACAAATATCAATCCTCGATCACTATGCCTTCGACAAGAGAGGTAAAATATTTTGCGTCACTATTTATTTGGAGACAAAATCATTCAAAACTGTGCAAGCAAAATTTGGCTCTGCCCAGTCGCCTGCAGAATACACCGATTGCTTTTCTGCAGAGGAGTAAGACTCCCCACCCTCAATGAGTGTCCTGAATATGACACGAAACAATCTGATGGTGAGGTTCTAGTAACACTGGAGCTTTGGGGAATGCGGAGCACCCCTTCATTGCCATCGATACCAGGTCCACTCTGGCCTGGAGTGATAGCACCCGATAGGGTCCTATTTATGGTTCAAATAGAACTAAATTGTGTAAATTATGCTAAACTAAATTGCTAGAAATTTTGGCATTTAAACTGCATACTTATGCTAAACGGAATTATTTGAAATAGAAATGTTTTTGTATGCTCGATTGAATTGTTTGAAATAGAACTGTTGGACTAGACTGAATAGCTTGGAATAGAAATGTTTTTGACAATTTAACTGTGTACTTATGCTTAACTGAATTGTTCGAAATTGAACTGATTATTTGTATAAAAATGGATTTGGCATCAAATAACAAACAAACGAACAAAATTTTGCGGGAAGTTTAACTTTAACAATTATTCCAAGAAAAGCCAAATTTATCATTGGGTACACAAATTTCAAGCCACTGGGTCAGTAAATAACCTCAATAAGAAGGCAGAAAATCCCAGATCTGGAAGGAATTTGACTGCAAGATGTCCTGACAATGTGGTTGTGGTGAGAGATTCAGTCGGAAGAAGTCCGAAAAAGTCCACTCGAAGACGTTCCCAAGAACTTGGTCTTTCACGTGCACTGTTGCATAATATCAATCAGTATCTGCTTTTGTCATTTGGTTTGACCTGTCTGAAGTGAAATGATTGCTTTTTAAGACTCAGATGAAAGATGACTTGATGCAATATAAATTATTTTATTAATGGGCTGCATCTATTTTGAGACACCCGGAATCAAATTCAATAGGTTTGGTTTCTTTGTTTAATGGCATATCAACTCGTTTTAGGTTATTTAATGCCAAAGCTATTCTTCTATAGGAGCAGTAGTGGTACTATTTAACCCATAGCTGGGAGGATAAGAGGGTTCATACCTTTCCCAAGGGTATTTGCCCGAAAGTGAAAGTAATAGCGCGACTGGAGTACGAACTCGCGTTCTACGATTCCGCAGCTCATCGCTTTAACCATTACACCACGAGGATACCCCCTTCAAATTCAATAGTAATATTATGTAATAATATAATAATAGATGGAGCAAATACTTCTTGCATGTGTATTTCCAAAGAAATTGTTACCACAATAATGATGCTTTACAAAAAAAACTAAATGAATCGTTCGTTCACTTGATGAAGACAGCGACTTCTTCGACATTCTCGCTGGAGTCTTGCAAGGAGATACATAAACACCATATCTGTTCATATTCTGCCGAGACTACGTACTTCAAACGTCCATTTTCAAAAAGCTAGAAGCAGGCGATAACCCGTACAAACTATCCAGATACTGACAACCAAGATGACTTAACGATATTTACCCAACCCCTCCGCTCGGGCAGGATATGACACAAGGTCAATTTTTAAGCGGAGTTTAACAGGTTTTAATTCAGAGTTTTCCTTCTCCTAGACTAGTTGTCGCATCAAGGCTGAAGAACCTAGTCTGCCCTACTATTTACCCATAGCTGGAGGGAGAATAATTGGATTCATACCTTTCCCAAGAGTATTAGTGCTATGTGAAATGCAATCAGTCTCGTCCAGGATTTGAAATCGTGTCGTCGTGTCCATTTCCTACGACGATAACCATTACACCACGGGCACCCCCCAAGATGACTTAACAGTTCTCACAAATACACAAGCCCGAGCAGAATGAGCCAGTTCACATACCTCGGCAGCAACATCTCATCTACTGAGAGTAATGTCAATATGCGATTGGCGAAGACGTGAAATGTTATCATCAGTGGAAGTCTGATCTATCTGATAGAATAAAACGGGATTTCTTCAAAACTCTAGCTAATCTGTGGATGCACCAGATGGATAAAATACACTAAGAAAAAGCTAGATAGGAACTATATAAGAATGCAGCGTGCTGTTTTGAACAAAACCTGGAAGCAACAACCCACGAAATAACAGCTATATAGTCTCTTGCCTCCCATCTCACAAACAATCTAAGTAAGGTGAACAAGACACGTGGGACACTGCTTGAGATGCAAGGACGAATTCATAACCGGCGTTCTCTAATGGACTCCTGCACGTAGACGTGCCAGTTTAAGCTGATTAGCAAAAACTTACTTACATCAGCTCAGTGTGGACATAAACTGCAGCCTAGAAGACCTGACAGCAGCGATGAACGAGAGAATGAGAGAGAGAGAGAGAGAGAGAGAGAGAGAGAGAGAGAGAGAGAAAGAGTTTATGCTGTCAGCGCGACGATGATGATGATGATGATGATAATGTCGTAATATAATAATATATATAATTCAATTTGATAGTATTAGAATTTAATTAATAATTTGATGATTCTAATTTATCGTATTAGAATGTAATATTTCCTCAAAAATAAATATAAAAAAAAAAAAGAAAGAAAACTCGATATAGAGTTTATAAGTATTTAAATAAACAGACGATTTGCTTCTAATCACTTGGTTTTGAGATTTAAAAACAAAAAAAATTAATCAAGAAGAACCAAATGAAATTAAGGAAATTTACCATCTTTTATTGTTCTGAATGCTAACTTTCTGACAGCCTAGTCGACTGGGGCTGTAGAATACACCGACTGCATCTCTGCAGAAGAGTAAGACCCTTCCCCCAACGAGTGTCCTGGTGGCCCAGTTGGATGGGGCTGTAGAATACACCGACTGCATCTCTGCAGAGGAGTAAGACCCTTCCCCCAACGAGTGTCCTGGTGGCCCAGTTGGATGGGGCTGTAGAATACACCGACTGCATCTCTGCATAGGAATAAGACCTTTACCCCAACGGGTGTCCTGGATATGACACTAAACAATCTGATGGTGAGGCTTCAGTAATGCGGGAGCTTTGGGTAATGCAGAGTATCACTTCATTGTTATCGCTCAAGACTCACAGTTTTATAATTACGATACTCAGTCGGCTATAGCCCAGTCAACTGGGGCAGTAAAATACACCGACTACCTCTCTGCAGAGGGCCAAGACCCCTAGCGAGTGTCCTGGATATGGCAATAAACCATCTAAGCTAAGTCGACTGGGGCAATAGAATACACCGACTACCTCTCTGCAGAGAAGTAAGACCCCCAACGGGTGTCCTGGATATGACACTGAACAATCTGATCGCGAGACTCCGGCAATGCTTGAGCTTTGAGGAGCGCAGAGTATCTCTTCATTGCCATTGCTCCCAGATCTACTCTGGCCCAGAATGGTAGCACATGATAGAGTCCTATCTATGGGTCAAATAGAACAGTTTGACTATTTAAACTGAGTGCAAACAAATCAATGATGTTTAATTGAATTGTTAGTGATACATGAAAATACTTGTAACCGTTTAATTTTGGTGACTTATGCTAAATTGAAGTTTTAGAAATAGAACTGTTTGATCATCTAACTCTGTGTATCTACAAAATGTGTAAACAGATCATATATGTAATATATATGTAAAAACAGGATTTGGAATTAAATAACCAACAATCGTTGATATACCATAAAACCCAACCAAACCCAACAAAATTTATTGAAAATATATTTTAAGTAGAATTAAATTGTAAAATAAAAAAAGCTTTTCGATCCTTCTAAAATTTTGTTTAGAATCGGTCAAGGAGATTGAAAAGGCAAGATGATATTGATATTTGGAAAAGTTGCTAAACTAGAAAGGTTTTTTTTTTTAGATCTCCATCTTAAGAAAAAGCTTTTATAGCGCCTTGTTATTTTTCTCGTGTTCACACTGGATAGGTGAAAAAATAATAATAGCTTAGTTTAAAAGGGGTCTTAGATCTTCAGGCAGCACTAGTCCCCCCATTTAAAAAGGGTAAGTGCTGGGTTTATTGCCCGGTGCCGGAGGTTCACTAGAATGGGAATGCCGACGGAACTAAGCAATTTTTGTTCCTACTTCGTTGAAATTTCGATTCCTACAGGGTACTCTTCTCACACTTAACCGACCTTGTGTCACATTTTGGCCTCGTGGAGATCCTAGTGAATATATACTTCGTTCTTTCTTTTAGTTGTTTTATAAGATAAAATGAAGAAGAAGAAGAAGAAGAAGAAGAAGAAGAAGAAGAAGAAGAAGAAGCGATATCCAGCGGGAGAAACTTTATAATTTCGGGTAAAAGAATGGACAGTATTGACTTTTTTGTTGTCTGTAGCGGTTTTTACATTCTTATGAGGTTTTGTTATGTTCTTTCAATGTACTTACTAGGAGTTCAGTGTGTCAGTCGTAAGAACAGGTCACATGACGACTACGTTGAGACAGGCTCGAGCTTAATTTAATCAGTTCTACCAGTACAAACAAAACTAAAACTTGTTTTGAATCATGTGCACACAAGATCCCACCTTTTACATCAGTGACATTAGCGAATTTTTTTCTTTCTTTCTAATTTTGTCACGTTCCTTGCTGTTTTTGTTTTTATTTTTCTTTCTTTATTTCTTACATAATCTTTCGCTTCTTTCTTTCTTTCTTTCTTTCTTTCTTTCTTTCTTTCTTTATTCATCGCTTTCTTTTTCTATAAATCTTATTCATAATTGTTCTTTCTTTCTTTCTTTCTCAGAATCTTTTTCGATTTCATTTATTCATTTCTTTCTTTTTCCTTCATCGCTTTCTTTTTCTATAAATCTTATTCATCATCATCATTTCTTTCTTTCTTTCTTTCTTTCTTTCTTTCTTTCTTTCTTTCTTTCTTTCTTAAAATACTGGCGTTTAGTGAGTGATTTTTTATCTTTGCTAACTGAAAACCTGTCGGACATGATTGTTTTTAATTTACATAAAGTGAATATTCACCTAATTTTTTTTGCAGTAATAAATACAACCACAACACCAAACTGTTTTACAGAGAACTCATAATTTAATAAACGGTGTCGAGAGGTTAACGCTTATGGACTCCTTGTGACCATTGGTCGTCCGATAAATGTTAAAAGAATGCGATTTTAAGTTTTAGATTTTTGGTAAGCGGAAAAAAAAGCGGAAAAAGGTCATCATTCTAGTTTTAATCGAGGAAAATTTAAACTAGATGTCTACTTTATACGATCAAACAAAAAGATAAAGATTCGATTTGGTTAAGCCAACGGAATGATAGTAAGTGTCCAGTTTAGCATTATATTTTCATTATAAATTGAATCTTTTGCAAAAACGTTAAAAAAAAAAGAAAACGTTTAGGAATTTTCAAAAAAAGCTAAAATCGTCTCCAGTAAAATGTTAAGAGTATTAGTCCGGAAATGTACGTAATTGTGCGACTGAGGTTTGAACTCGCTTACTTAAAAGTGACAGTCGAACACGTTAGCCACTACAGCACGGATACATCTATCTATCTATCTATCTATCAAAATTTGTTCTTTATCTATTTATTTATGGAACATTATATCATCCAAATAGATATTATTAGGTATTATTCAATAACAAATTCTATATTGTTGAAATATTTTGATCAGAAATAAAATCGCAACCCATATGTTACCAAAAACTGCATAAATATATATAAGGGGTGTACTTATTTTTGGGTTGCTGGAGTCGTTTTTTCATTCATTTTTTGACCAAAAAGATTTTGCACATTTTTTGAACCGCCTTTAACCAAATTGCTATTGCTGTATTGCCAAATTGTTTTAATAATCTCAAACTCACACGAAATTATTAAATCATTTAACAAGTGAATCTTTGGACGGATTGATTAATGAAGTAGACAGGCTAAAATATGTTGAAAGAGGAAAAACATATGGCTGAATATTTGTTGATGCATACTATGTTCGAGTTCTGGGCAACTGTCTTTGATTATTAAAACCTCATGTGAAATATAAAGTTGTTTCTATTAAATGGTTTAATTCCTAAACAGTTGGTATATTACCGCCTTGTCGACTGAACTTAGAGCACGCTGACTGTATCCTCTGCAGAGGGGTACGACTCACAAAAGGGTGTCCATGGTACTATTTACCAACCCCTCCGCTCGGGCAGGATATGACACAAGGTCAATTTTTAAGCGGAGTTTAACAGGTTTGAATTCAGAGTTTTCCTTCTCCTAGACTAGTTGCCTCACCAAGGCTGAAGAACCTAGTCCGTCCTACTATTTACCTATAGCTGGAGGGAGAATAAGGGGGTTCATACCTTTCCCAAGGGTATTTGCCCGAAAGTGAACGTAATAGCGCGACTGGAGTACGAACTCGCGTAAGGGTGTCCATGGTATGTCACTAAACGGAATCTGATTGTGAGGCCTTAGCACTGGAGATCCGGGGAGTGTGGAGCACCACTTCATTGCAATTACTCCCTGGTCCTCTCTGGTCAAATCTGTCCAAAGATTCACTTGTTAAAATGATTTAATTGATTCAGGTGAGTTATTTGACCCTTAGATGAGACCCTAACAGATACTAAATCTATTGGGGTCCCATCTATGGGTAAAATTAAAAAAAAATTATATTCGTATTCAATAGGATCGAGTACAAAAAAATGATAAAGAGGTATGGGGCTAGTGTGTCCCCTTGTAGTACTCCTGGTACAATGTCGTAGTATTCTATGTCCCCATCCGGTGAACGTACTTTCACTTTGGTGTTTTTGAAGAGAATCGTTATTGCTGCTACGGTTTCTTTTGGTAGGCCGTATGCTAGTAGGAAAACTGAATATATATGCTATAATCAATCAGGCGACATTTCCACACTAGACGGAACCTCTCTGAAACTGGTAGACATATTCACCTACCTAGGAAGCAGTGTCTAATCAACCGAAAAGGACATCAACACGCGGCTAACGAAGGCATGGACAGCAATCATATGGAAATCAGATCTGACCGATAAAATGAAACGCAGTTTCTTCCAGGCAGCGGTTGTATCGACACTGCTGTATGGATGCACTACTTGGACGCTAACTAAACGGCTGGAGAAGAAGCTAGACGGCAATTACACATGAATGTTGCGTGCAATATTGAACAAGTCCTAGCGGCAACACCCCACAAGGCACCAACTATACGGTCACCTGCCTCCCATCACGAAATCTATCCAAGTTAGACGAACCAGAGATACAGGACACTGCTGGGGAAGCAGGGACAAGCTCATAAGTGATGTACTCCTATGTACCCCCACATATGGCCGAGCAAAAACAGGACGACAAGCTCGAACATATATACAGCAGCTATGTGAGGATACGGGATGTAGCCCTGAAGACCTGCCGGAGGCGATGAACGATAGGGAGAAGTGGCGAGAGAGGGTCAGGGATATCCGTGCTAGCGGCACGACATGATGATGATGATGACAAAAAAAACCTTTATGAAGCAACAAGATAAAAAATGTAAATACAAACGCACAATGAATGCGATTTCCTAACCTCTAGTCATGAAATGACCCTAGACGGGTTGAGATGCCGCTAAGATAAATCCATAAATCAACCAATTAATCTCTTATTTGATTTATTCATGTAAACTTCTCTTCTGCTCAAGTAACATAATCCTAAGAAATACGATGGTGGGCGTGAAAGTTCATAGGCTGAAAAGTTCATACAATGACGTCATAACCACTCTTGATGACAACAAGATCCAAGCACTGTAACACGGATGGAAGAAGTGTATAGACCGCAAGGAGAACTCCGTTTAATCTTATTTGGTCTCATTCGATGAGACTATCTTGGTCAGACTATGGACTTTTCAGCAGTCCTGCGTTTACTATTTCAATGTCTTAGAAAAATATTGAAATTGGATTGAATTTTGCAAAAACATTATCAGGAAAAAGTAAAACAAAACAACTAATTTTTATGTGTGTGTACTAATATATCATCATCATCATCATATCGTGCTGGCAGCACGGATATCCCTGACCCTCTCTCGCCACTCCTGCCTATCGTTCATCGCCCTAGGCAGGTCTTCAGGACAACAACCTGTATCCTCACATAGCTGCTGAATGTACGTTCGTGCTGGTCGTCCTGCTTTTGCGCGGCCATGTGTGGGGATCCATAATGGATCCCCACTAATATATATATATATATATATATATATATATATATATATATATATATATATATATATATATATACTGTATTGCCCATAAATAAATACACTCCAAATATGTTTTTTAATAAATAGCTAATTTTCTTTTAATCCAAAGATATCAGGATTTTATTATCTCTAGTAGAAATACAATTAAAACGAAAAATAAGTAGCTTCTCTTAACAAAATGAGATAATCTTGACAAATTAGGTGAGGCGTAAACGATATTAATATGAGTAAAGATTGAGTTTCAGCTGGATTATGTAAAAAGGGATAATCCCAACACCTTGTTAATCCAAGCTTTCTGATTGCTTGTTGACGTATCTTATTACATTTATATCGTCATATTTTAATTACATTTTATTTTTACAGTGTCTTTGTGACATTTTGAGGTGGGGTAGAATTTTGACAAGGTGTGTAGGGGTGCTTATACATTACACATTTGGGATTTGGATTTGTACCCTTGAGACTGCTGATTTAATTAACTTAGGACAAAATAACCTTTAGAGATAATCAAGAGTCGTTCCCATTCGGTAAAGAATCAATCCATGTCTATTGCAAGGAAGAGCCGCTTGCTTCTCCTGTTGAGGCTGGATCGTCTGAGGGAAAGCTAAGTCAGAAACGCAACGAACCTTTTTACAAATTGGAAAACTTTTCATTACTTGTTTTCTCCCCCTCCCCCACTTCTCTTGTCTTTGTAGGTTCAGAGTCCTTTTTCTCAAACTGATATAAAATAAAGTAAAGTTTGCAAATGTAGTCGAGGGAAAACCGAAGGCTCCCTTTTCGAAGCTACTACTCCAAGGTGTAGAGGAGGGTGCTACTCCTTCCTCTGGATTTCTCCAATTTACCCTTGATACGTACCTTATAACGTTGAGTGTTAAGTAAGGACGCATCAAGTACCATTTTTTGAGTCTTTGGTATGACACGATCTGGGATTGAACCCGGTCTCCCGGATCATTGGTGAACATTCTACCCACTTGGCCAATAGACTGGTATATAAAGATTTGTTTTTTCTTACCATTCTTTCTATTAGCGCTTTCTTTCGCCAGCTGACATCGTTCTTTAATCCTCCTTTCTGACAGGCTGTATTCAAAAATAATCCTTTATCTACATGTATGTTATGAGCTTCTTTGACCTGATCCTCGTCGTCAGTGACATATTTACTTTTTCAACTTCTTAACGTCCACAAATATACATTGAGTGACTTTATACATTGCTAATGTAACAATGAACCTAATGATCTCTAACTTACATTAAATATATGACCACACACATATGCGTGGAAGCAGATACACACACACACACACACACACACACACACACACACACACACAGAGAGAGAGAGAGAGAGAGAAACACACACATATGTATATATGTATATAAATTGTCCAATAATATATATAATATATATATATATATATATATATATATATATATATATATATATATATATATATATATATATATAATTGGACAAAAGACAACAAAAAAGAGCGTGAAAAAACTTAACCATTTTTATTATTGTTACAAGTTTTTAATGAAACTTCAATTGCTTAGACACACATAGGAAGTGATCATTTTCCTTAAATATAGTTATCAAAGTTTTTTTTTTAGTTATAGCGGAAAGCTTTAATTTAATAAAAAGAAAATTATCAGAAATATCAAGATATTAGAAATTTCTCCGAATTTTCTTTTCCTTCATTTGATATCCTAATTTGTGATTAGTCCTTTCCAAATGACTTGTAAACGGTTGCCCGAGTTCGAAAAAGGTGAAACTGTGGTATTTGGAAATTGTGAACTCACTTCACGATATTACAAAAAAATTGAATCGATATCATTCATCAATTGATGTTTTCCTAAAAAGAGTTACGAAAAGACTGTAAATTGTTATCAAAAAAGAGACTGTGGCTGAAAAAGAAAGACCCTTGCCGCTGAAGACACAAAAAAATCCTTGAGCAGCCAAGCGGCAGTGCTCTGCAACACTACCCTAACTCAAAGAAAAGTTGACATTAATTAAAAAATTGTCAGCTCTCTGTTTTTTTTTTTATATATAACCTAAAAACCGTATTGGAAATAAGGAAAATTAACCTTTGAAACTTACGGAGTTCTAAGGTTTTAGCACATCATTAACAATATTACCATTTTCGAAGATATTTTTAAGTCTGTTGTTCAAGAGTCTCCTCAGATTTGCTACAATATGAACCCAGTTCCGTTTTATAATATGCACTTTCTATGCTTCAAACCTCTCATATCAAATCAGTATTGCCGGATGATCGTGGAAATGTGATACTATTAATTACAATATGTGGTTTTATTTTATCTGTTATATATATATATATATATATATATATATATATACGAGTCTAGGTGATCAATGCTTCTCAAGCTCATATTTTTAACATGATTTATTAGATCTATAAAAAGTCTTTGGAGGTACCCGTGGTGTAATGGTTATCGTCATAGGAAATGGACACGGCGACATGAGTTCAAATCCTGGACGAGACTGATTGCATTTCACATCGCATTAATACCCTTGGGAAAGGTATGAATCCAATTATTCTCCCTACTGGGTAAATAGTAGGGCAGACTGGGTTCTTCAGCCTTGGTGAGGCAACTAGTCTAGGAGAAGGAAAACTCTGAATTCAAACTCTGCTTAAAATTGACCTTGTATCATATCCTGCCCGAGCGGAGGGGTTGGTAAATAGCATCCGACGACATTTCTTTTTAAATGCAGATCAACAGGTTTGCACTGCTGATACTTGGCAACTGACTATTCTACACGAACAAAAACGATATTTTCTCTTAATCTGTTGCATTTTCTAAAACAAACGCTTTTGATTCAGCTTAAACGCCTGTCATAGTCGCTCAATGTGAACCACTCAGTGAATGGCATAACGGAACCGGTCACACGCACATACACAGAAATACAAGTCCGGCATGCAATGGCTGTAGAATACTCAAACTGCATCTCTGCAGAAGTGTAAGACTTGCCTAACGAGTGTCCTGGATATGACACTAAACAATCTGATGGTAAATCTCCAGTAATGCTGAAGTTTGGGGAATGCGGAGTACCCCTTCATTGCTGTTGCTCCCAGGTACACTCTGGCCTGGAGTGGTAACACCTGATAGGGTTCTATCTATGGGTTAAATAGAACTGTTTGACATTTAAACTGTGTGGAAACAATTAACCTTTTGATAAATTGACTTGTTAGAAATAGAATTGTTTGATCATTTAATTTTGTCTAAACAAATGACTGATGTTTAATTGAATTGTTAATGTTTAATAGCAATACTAGAAAAAATTAACTGAGTGCCAACAAATGATTAATTGTAAATAAAATTATTCGTATTAGATAGAAATAAGTGAAACTGTAGGGGTTATGAAGATTGGTTATTTGGTTTTAGGGTTTGTGGTTTAAATATCTGACTCCATTGGTTTTCTTCTTACCCAATCTTTATTCGTTGTTTTTTTTTGTGACTGTAGAAAGCTACAAAAGAATTCCTGAAGGAGGGAAGAAAAGCGACCAAGATACCTTTTGAATTTTAACATTATTTTTCCGTTCAACAATCATTCTGTGGGTGGGGGAATCCAATGGAAAGGGTCTCATTTCCCAGACAAGGTGTTAAAATATACTAGTCGTTTGATAAGTCTAAATTCGGTATGGTCATGTCAAGCGGTGTTTTTTTAATGATGCTTGTTTCGACGTGTCGGCTCGCTAGCAGCAAACGCAACCTGCATGCGAAGCCTCGGGATTTAGCAAACAGGCGTGCTACCTTGCTAGCAGCCGAGTAGAAAAACGTCCTTTCTGTCTGATGAGTACGACTGAAGTGTTGTCAAATTTCCCCTTTTCACTGGGATGGTTTTTTTCCGGGTATGCGCCGCCCCCACTTCCTGTCAGAGGCTTTTGGGAATTTCTGTACTTCTTGAACCTATTTTGTTTTATTTATCTTATTTTTATTTTTCTAACCACCACAAAATCATTTAACTGTGTGTAAAAAATGATTTAAAAATGTTATCTACAAAATGTATTTAGAAATCATATATTTAATATGTATGTATAAAGTGGATTTGGCATTGAATAACCCACAGAGGTTGACATTGCATTAAACCAAACCAAACAACACACACACGCAAGCAAGCGTGCAGAAGGAGTTTGAATATTTTGGATTTGTCACTCACATACAGATTGTTTCGTTTTGTCACAACTCACCAGTGTGGCGAGACACGCGTGATGCTTCAAGTTGGGATCGAAACCTGGCTGATATACACCAGTATTATCAAATATTCCTCATATGATATCATTTATATTGTGAAAATTTAGCTGTCAAGTTGGAACAAAAATATATTCTTTGAAAAATGTTGAGTAAAAGACATATGAGATTTATAAAGAAACTTTTCATTATTTCATCTGGAAATCTATTCGCTTGAGTTATCTTTTTAGAAGGATATCATTTATTTTTCATAGGTCCAAAATAACTAGCTACTTAATTTGGTTTAGTTTGATTTTATGGCATATCAACCATTGTAGGTTATTTAATGCCAAATTCATTTCTATACATATAGTAAGTTGGCGACCGTAGTCGAGGGTGACCCGAAGGCTCCCTTTTCGATAGCTTCTACACCAAGGTGTAGGAGAGGGCGCTACTCCTTTCCCTGGATTGCTACACTACCCTTAATCCTTATCTTATAATGCTGAGTGTTAAGCAAGGAGGCATCAAGTACCATTTTTTTGAGTCTTTGGTATGACCCGACCTGGGATTGAACACAGGTCTCCCGGGCCTTTGGCGAACACTCTAACCATTATGCCAATGTCCGGACAAACAGTTATATTTCAAGCAATTCAGTTTAAAATAAGTACAGTTTTTTTTTGTTTACACACAGTTAAATGTAAAAATCAGTTCTATTTCAGTTTAGCATAAGTACACACTATAGTTCTATTTGGCCCATAGACAGGCCCCTTTCAGGTGCTACTACTCTGAAGCAGTGTGGACCTGGGAGCGATGGCAATGAAAGGGTACTCCGCGTTTCCCATCGCTCCAGCATTACTGAAGTCTCACCATCAGATTGTTTCGTGTCATATCTAGGACACTCTTTGAGTGGAATCTTATCCCTCTGCTGAGATCCAGTCAGTTTATCCAGCAGCCTCAACTGAGGGGCTAATAACTAGCTTCGTTTTTTTTTTCTTCGTGTATCATTATCATTACCGCCATCAAAATTTATCCAAACGATAAAAAGCAACTAAAATTAAGATCAAGAAAAATACTAGTCAACATGAATAATAATCGTAATTGACAATTTTCATGTAAAAATTGAATTTAAACTTTGAGCTAGTTTACTACTACTACTACTACTACTACTGATATGGATAGGATATGGACACGGCGACACGAGTTCAAATCCTGGACGAGACTGATTGCATTTCACATAGCACTAATATCCTTGGGAAAGGTATGAATCCAAATATTCTCCCTCCAGCTATGGGTAAATAGTAGGACAGACTAGGTTCTTCAGCCTTGGTGAGGCGACTAGTCTAGGAGAAGGAAAACTGAATTCAAACCTGTTAAACTCCGCTTAAAAATTGACCTTGTGTCATATCCTGCCCGAGCGGAGGGGTTGGTAAATAGGACTACTACTACTACTACTATAGACACAAGCTTTAGTTGAACACTATAAAAAGCTCAATTCTAGACATTTTTGGTATTTTCTGTCCAGTTTTGTTCTTTCTTTCTTTCTTTCTTTTAAATATATATTTAATAGACTATTTTATCTCGTTCATGTGACGCAATTTTCATTACTGTCAGTTTTAATGGGAGCATGTGAGTTTGCTTCGGGAACTCCAACGATCACGTAATACGGTTGTGATTTACTCTTACATACCTGCGTTGGGTGGGAGGGTTTTCCACGTCTCTCGAATAATGAAACGATGGGAATATTATATTATAATATTACAGGGTAAGTAGTAATTTTATTAAAAAATGTTCAGTAGCATAAAAGGATTGCTTAGGAGACAGTAGGCGGGAGAGTAAGATGTGAGTTAGGGGTGGTATTAGTATAAACAATGCAGTTGTCACGACCACGACGATTGTGCACTGGAGAGGGCGGGATTAATGAAGATTGTTAAAGTTAGGTAACGACAAAAGAAGAAGAAGAAGAAGATGATGATGATGATGATGATAAGAAGGTGGTAGTGACGATGGTG
The DNA here is from genome assembly GCA_963585895.1 of Sepioteuthis lessoniana. Lineage (NCBI taxonomy): Eukaryota > Metazoa > Mollusca > Cephalopoda > Myopsida > Loliginidae > Sepioteuthis > Sepioteuthis lessoniana. The sequence continues at coordinate 94,297,741 of OY757915.1, read as the reverse complement.
GTGTTGACGAAACGGTGGTGGTTTAATTTGATAGTTAGTAGTGCCGGTAATATCAATCAATCGACCAGTCAATCAATAAATTAGAGTCTTTCGACAGAACGGGTTCATTTGACTTATGGGGCTAAGGAGAACTTTTGTTGGGTTATTCGTCTTGTTTGGGTTTTTGTTTTTAGATATCTGACTCCGTTAGTGTTTTCTTACTCCATCTTAATTCGCTGGCGTCTTCTTGTATGGGAAGGCTGCAAAGGAAGAAAAGGAAGGATGTGGACAAAGACAATACCTTTTTAATTTTACCGTTATTTCTGGGTTCAACAACCATTGTGTGGGTAAAGAAATTCTTTCTGAATTTAATGAAATCATTGCGTCTCCCAGACAAGGTGTTAAAAATACACAAGGTGTTTTTTGGGTTGATATGTCCAAAATCGGTGCTTTTAGTTGGATGATAAGTCCAGTTGGCGTTTTTAATATAGGCTGTGATTAGCTGAGACGGCTGCTATAAGTGGGAGAGTGTGCCTGCTTGCCGCTAAGCGGGCACGTGGTTTCCCCACCAGCAGCAGAGAAAAATAGGGCTTTCCAATTCAACGGTCACTACAGAAAGAGAACGAGTTTCTTTCTTATACCCTTACGTCTGTTTTCAGGCATGCGCAGTTCCAACTTTCTGTCAAAGGTCTTCTGGGAGCTTCTTCACTTCTTGAATTTATTGTATTTCATTTATCTAACTTCTTTTTCTAATCGCTACAGACTCTCTTTCTCTCGCCTTTAGTTCCTATCGGTCATCGCACTTGATAAGTCCTCTAGACGGCACCTAGAATGTTTGCTGGTCGGTGAACACCGGTGGGTTCATGTATGGGAGTCCACAGGAGAAAGTTGCTTATATATATATATATATATATATATATATATATATCAACAAAAGTGATTAGACAAATAGGATTTTTTCTTTTGTGTTATTTATTTTTTTGATTGTTTTTTTTTTGATTGGTTGTTTTGTTTTACAGTGTATCAACCTTTTTTGGGCAATTTAACGCCGAATTAAGTCAGTTTGATAAAAGTTTGTACGTTTCAAGATCTTCATATCTTCAAATATGCATAAGTACATTTTTTTACACAACAAGTTAAATGATCAAACAGTTCTATTTCAAACCATTTAGTTTAGCATAAGTACGCAATTTAAATGTCAAAAACAGTTCTATTTCAAACTATTCAGTTTAGTCAATAAAGTTAAACGGTTCCAAGTATTGCTATGTACCACTAACAAATCAATTAAAAATCTGTCATTTGTTTACACAAAGTTAAATGATCAAACAGTTCAATTTCAAACAATTCTGTTTAGCATAAGTACGCAGTTTAAATGTCAAAACAGTACTATTTCAAACAATTCAGTTTAGCTTAAGTGCACAGTTTGGTTCTATTTGACCCATAGATATGACCCTATCAGGCGCTACCACTCCGGGCATGAATATACCTGAGAGTGATTGCAATAAAAGGGTACTCTGTATTCTCCCAAACTAGAATTACTGGAGACTCACCATCAGATTGTTTAGTGTAATATCCAGGATACTCGTTGGGGGTGCCTTACTCCTGTGCACAGATGCAGTCGGTTTATTTTGCAGCCCCAGCCGACTGAGCCGTTGTTTTTTTTATTGTTCGCAACTAGTTTCAACGTTAGTCAATCATCAGGAGTAAAGTTTTTGTGAAGAAAGTTTTTTATAATGCTTTTAAAATAAATTTTTAAAGAATTGATAAACTATAAAAGAAGCGACAAAAAATAAACTAGTAATGTAGCATTCGTAGAATGAAAATTATTTTCTGGTATCGAAGTGTCTTCAACCAAACTTTATATATCTGCTGTCAGAAGCGTTGACACTGAGCTCTCTCTTTCGGTAGTATATGATAACCATGGGAAGACGTTTTCTTCCAATATATATATATATATATATATATATATATATATATATATTGTGTCACCCACATACAGATTGTTTCGTTTTGTCACATCTCATCAGTGTGGCTAGATACGCGTGATGCTTCACTGCTGTATGGATGCACTACTTGGACGCTAACTAAACGGCTGGAAAAGAAGCTAGACGGCAATTACACAAGAATGTTGCGAGCCATATTGAACAAGTCCTGGCGGCAACACCCCACAAGGCACCAACTATACAGCCACCTATCTCCCATCACGAAATCTATCCAAGTTAGACGAACCAGACATGCAGGACACCGCTGGAGAAGCAGGGACGAGCTCATAAGTGATATACTCCAATGGACCCCCACATATGGCCGGGCAAACACAGGACGACCAGCATGAACATACATTCAGCAGCTATGTGAGGATACGGGATGTAGCCCTGAAGACCTGCCAGAGGCGATGAACGATAGGGAAAAGTGGCGAGAGAGAGTCAGGGATATCCGTGCTAGCGGCACGACATCATGATGATGATGATATATATATATATATATATATATATATATATATATATATGCAAATTTCACATTTCAACAATACTCGAACATCAAAATGATAAACAAAAACTTCAGATTCTCGAAGCACTATATATTAGAAACCTGCAACCAGCACTTAATAGAATTAGTTTTCAAACCAGTGCTAACGTACTTAAATGTCTTTAGCTACTGGCACTATTTACAGAATTACATTTAAAAGCAAGCGCCATAATCTCCAACAGCAAAGACATCCTTACACAGTAGTAATTTGCTAAAACAAAAGTTACATCACTTTTGTAACAGATTCTCCCCTGATGATGGCCCAAAGTCGGGCAAAAAGTACTAGGGATACATACAATTATGGACAATACCTTAATCAGTTCCCCCCGAATACGATAAAAGTAATACGGGAATTCGAACGGATCCAAAAGAGAATATGTAGGCATAAAATGTCTATTATGTTCAATGAAATTTGCATTAACGAAGAAATGCTGCCTAAATATACATATATATATATATATATATGTTGTTTACTTATACACTTAACGGCAACCAGAGTGCTCAATTTACTAGAAGAGCTTTGCATTATAACCAACGATCTGCCATGTGCAGGATGTAACAAAAGACCAATTTTTAAACGAAGTATAGCTGGTTTGATTTCAGCTTTCTTTTTCCATGACTGGTTGCCTTACCAAAGCTACAGGACTTCATCTAGCTATAGTGGTATTGTGATTTTATTCTTACTTATAGAGTGATACAGTATATGATTATACATTGAATAAAAGATGAAAAGAGATAAATCTAGATTACATTTCTAACATTGAAAAACATGTTAACAAAAATGGAATTGGAAGGCTTTATTCTGCTTTTGTCATTTAAATTCAGTGATAACTTTTGTTTGAATTTCTTTATCAGTAGAAATTATCTTTATTTGTTTAGTTTTCGTGGTGTAATGGTTAAAGTGCTGGATTGCGGCCTCGAATTAAACGAGTTCGCACCCCAGTCGCGCAAGTACATTCACTTTCAGACTAATACTCTTGGGAAAGGTAAGAACGCTCTTAACTCTGTTAAATAGTATCACAGCTATTCTTCTAGAAGTATGGTTTTGGCATTGAATAATCCACGAAGGCTGATATGCCATGCAACAGAGAAATTGAAAACTTTTTTCAACATTTTGTCCAGTTATTTTACTGAAATTATTTTGCGTTTAACATATTTTTTTACAATATAGAAAAGAAAATCGCAAATTAATGAACAATTTTTTCAACATTTAATATATATTTTGATATAAAATTGATTGAAGCTTGAATATACAAGTAATATTGAATCAAAAACAAATATAAGTTGTGAATAAAAGCACTAGTTTCATCCAGATCGCCAAAGTTAAGCAACAATGGGCCGAGATGGTTGACAACTTCATAACTATTTTCCAATAGCAGGAAGAGATGGTTTTGTTTTACTTTGCTTTTATGGCACATCAACCATGGTAGGTTATTTATTCGAAAACCATTTTTATACATATAAACAGTTCTATTTCTAACAATCCAGTTTAATATAAGTATAGTTTTTTTTGTTTACACACAGTTAAATGTCAAAATAGTTCTGTTTCAAATAATTCAGTTTAGCATAAGTACACAGGTTCAATGTCAAAAACAGTTCGATTTCGAACAATTCAATTTAGCATTAGTTCACAGTTTCAATGTCAAAAAGGAGTGCTATTTCAATCAATTCCTTTTAGGATAAGTACAATTTCAATGTAAAAAACAGTTCTATTTGAAACAATTCAGTTTGGTATTCAAAAACAGTTCTATTTAAAACAATTTAGTTTAGCATAAGTACACAGTTTAGCATAAGTATACAATTTAGTTCTATTTGACCAATAGATAGACCCCTATCAGGTACTACCACTCCAGAAGGGCTACTCCACATTCCCCAAAACTCCAGTATAACTGGAACCTCACCATCAGATTTTGTCATATCCAGGATATTCCTTGGGTGGGGTGTTACCCCTCTACAGAGATGCGGTCGGTGTATTCTACAGCCCCAACCAACAGGGCAAAGAAAGAGGGGGAGGAGAAGAAGAGATGGATTCATACCTTTCCCAAGAGCATTAGCGCTAATTGAAATGCGAACAGCTTCGTCCAAGATTTGAACTCGGCTCACCAATTCTCTTTCTTACAACGATGACCGTTTCTGTTGCAAATGTTAAATGCGATATAATCTACATATACTTACTTACTCATATTTTAAACGAATTTTAAGAAGGTCATTGATACTTATTACATTAAAAAAAAGATGCACTTTTTTCATTTATAATAATCGCGATTATTTTCATTATTTTATAGTACCGAGAAAATATCATTCGGGAACGTTTCGATGAAGTAACTCCGCCGGCTTATGAATATGCATATTTGTACGCACACACGTGCTATGCAAATATGGTCATTCAGCACATACTAAGAAGATACATAAGCAGCGACCAATAGAACTCGTGGTTTCCCTTGTGTGTTCAGAGTCCAGTCGTCAGGTGGACAACACGCCGTAAGCACCAACAACGCTCCAGTCCGACCTCAACTAATAATGCCGACCTCAGGCAAACCAACAATTATAGATAAAAAAAATCTCTAGAAAGACAACTTTACTTGTAGTATATTTGTTCTCTTTGATTTATTAAAAGAATCCAAACGTCTTTATTTATAGAGTTCCTAATGTGTGAAGTTTTGTAAGAAAAAAAATCCTGCTTAAAGAGAGCTTTTATCATTCTTATCAAATAAGGTTGATATGCCATTAAACAAAGAAAAACAAAGACACCAAACCAAACACTATACACACAGTTATACGGTTTCAAATATTCCTATCTTGTCGGCTGAGCTTGTAGAATACACCATACCGACAGTATTTCTGCTTAGGGTTAAGACCCCATCACCAATGATTGTCCTGGATATGATACTAAACTGCATCTGATGGTAAGGGCGTAGTCCTAGAGCTTTGGGCAATATGGAGTATCCGTTCGTTGCCATTACTCCTAGGTTCACTCTGACCCAGACTGATAGTACCTGTTAAAGTCTCATCTTTTGGCCAAATAGAACTGTTTAATCTTTTACTATAGATAATCAATAAGTAAATTTATTCAAGTTGAATTGTAACACCTGAAATTATTTAACTGTGTGCAAAAAATATCAGTTTCGTTTAAAAATGTTACCAACAAACTACCCGTTTATGAATCATATATATATACTATATATGTATAAACAGGATTTGGCATTAAATAACCCACACTTGTTGAACAGGTCCTGGAAGAAGCACCCCACAAAGCAGCAGCTGTACGGCCACCCACCACCCATTACGAAAACTATCCAAATTAGACGAACCAAACACGCAGGACACTACTGGAGAAATAAGGACGAGCCCCTAGTGATGTACTCCTATAGACCCCTTCACATGGCCGATGAAAAGCAGGGCGACCAACTCGAACCTACATACAGCAGTTCTGTGAGGATACGGGTCGTAGCGCTGAGGACCTGCTGAAAGCGATGAACGATAGGGAGAGGTGGTAAGAAAGATTCATGGATATCCGTCCTGATGGCACGATAAGATGATGATGTTGATATGCCATAAACCCTACCAACCAAGTAACCAACAAAAAACCATGATTGTATAAAAACAAATGATTATTTTCATTAAGACATAATCAACCACTACAGGAGGTGCCCGTGGTGTAATGGTTATCGTCGTAGGAAATGGACACGGCGACACGAGTTCAAATCCTGGACGAGACTGATTGCATTTCATATAGCCCTAATACCCTTGGGAAAGGTATGAATCCAATTATTCTCCCTCCAGCTATGGGTAAATAGTAGGGCTGACTAGTTTCTTTAGCCTTGGTGAGGCAAATAGTCTAGGAGAAGGAAAACTGTGAATTCAAACCTGTTAAACTCCGCTTAAAAATATACCTTGTGTAATATCCTGCCCGAGCGGAGGGGTTGGTAAATATGATTAAGACATAATCAACCAACCATCTAATACAAGTAATTTTCAAAAAAATCTATTTGAACCCATTGATGGACCCAAACAGTTACTATCACTTCAGCTTACAGACGACCTGGCAACCAAAAGGAGATTTCATACTCTCCAAAATTCCAGAACTTGAGCCTTTTGATGTAGTCTTACATGGTTTCTTTGATTAATGGCATATCAACTTTTGTGGGTTACTTAATCCCAAAGCCATCCTTGTAGAAGGACAGTAGTGGTATTTTTTAATGCATTGGTGGTAGGTACACCTTTCTCAACGATATCAATCTGAAAGTGAGCGTAATAGCGTGACCGGAGTCCGAACTCGCTTACTATGATGTCGCAGCCCAGTACATTAACCACTCTGCCACGGGGACACCCCCCTTTGCAGTAGTGCTGGAAAGAGGAAAACGAAAGTGAAACCCAGAAACATAACCAGCCATTAATAACAGAAGTGTGGTTGTGAATTGAATTCTCTTTCTCGTTCTCCAACTTACTATCAGTTTCTCTCAGTCTGTCTGGTTGGTTGGTTGGGTTTTATGGCATATCAACTTTTGTATGTTATCTAACGCCAAATCCATTTTTATGCAAATGATCAGTTCTATTTCAAACAATTCAGTTTAGCATGAGTACACAGTTTAATTGTCAAAAACATTTCTATTTCAAACTATTCAGTTTATTCAAACAGTTCTAATTCAATGGATTCAGTTTACTATAAGCGCATATTTTGTTTACACACAGTTAAATGTCAAAACACTTCTATATATAACAATTCAGTTTAGTGTAAGTACAGTTTCAATGTCAAAAACAGTTCCATTTCAAACAATTCGGTTTAGCATAAGCACGCAGTTTAAATGTCAATAAAGTTTAATTGTCAAAAATATTTCTCGTTTAAGCTATTCAGTTTAGTCAAGCAGTTCTTATTCAAACAATTCAGTTTAGCATAAGTATGCAGTTTAGTTCTATTTAACCCATAGATAGGGCTCTATTAGGTGCTACCATTCCGGGCCTGAGTGGACCTGGGAACAATGGCAATGAAGGGGTGTTCCGCATTCCCGAAAGCTCCAGCATCACTGGAACCTCACCATCAGATTGTTTAGTGTCATATCAGGACACTCATTGGGAGGGGGGTCTGACTCTTCTGCAGAGGTGCAGTCGGTGTATTCTGTAACCCTAGCCGACTGGGCAACTATCTGTCTGTCTGTATGTCTGTCTCTCTATATATGACAAAACGGGATTTAAAATAAATGTTTTCTTTTTATTGTTAGTCCTGCTTTATCAGAAACACACGACTCCTATTCCTTTCAGTACATGATGTTACAAAGTTGTCACCCATCTCAGAAAAGAAATTATTCCTCGATGCTTAACTTTCGTAAATTTACAGAAACTGTGTTTACTGCGTACCTCGCCTTTAGTCAGAACCTTTCTGATTTTTATTGAATATTTCATTACTTCTGGTTGGTTGGTTTGGTTTGGTTTGTTTAATGGCATATCAAACTTAGTAGGTTATTTAATGCCAAAGCCATCATACTACAACAGTAGTGGTAGTATTTAACCCATAGCTGGGAGGATAAGGGGGTTCATACCTTTCGCAAGGGTATTAGTCCGAAAGTGAACATAATAGCGGGGCTGGAGTTCGAGCTTGCTTACTACGATTCCGCAGTCTATCGCTTTAACCATTACACCACAAGGACCCCCCACCTTGGTTGGTTGGAAGGTTTTATGGTACATCAAATCTTGTTGGATTATCTATTGCCGCAGAAAGGCTTTTCTGTTTTGCAAGCAATTATGTTTTCAAATAACTAACACTTATCTACAAACAACTACAGCTTCAAACAATTGCTGTTGATGCAAATAGCTTTGTACGCGACTATATGCTTTCAAGCATTACAATTTAAAATTTATGATTTGTACACAATTATTGTTTCAAGTTATTATTCCCATTTGATAATAATAAAACATTTGTTAACACAGTCATATGGGTCAAAGCATGTTTTCTGTATAGGAATCAGAAAAAAAGGGTTTTGGATAACGAATTGTTTATCTGTATAAACTACATTAAGAATTTACATGTAGATTTTTAAGCGTGAATCACGGATTTCTAAAACATGGAAATTTATGAATCGATTATTTCTCTTTTTAATGTTGAAGAGGAAAGTTCAAATTTAGACTCCTTTCTTAAAGAAGAAGTTATTGAAATGTCTTTCGATCTTGAAGCGAAATCTTTGTGCACATTTAAAAGCATTGGATATTACTAGATGAACCATAAGAAAATGTCGCAAAATATCCCAAGTTTTGTGCAGTTGTTGAGCATGTTTTATTATATTATCTAAGTTTGTATATGGTGAAATCTGGGTCTAGCTGGGTGCATAACTTTTACGAAGAAAACAGAGAAGCACTTTGAATTTAAAATGTTGTTATTTACGTCTTAAACTCGCAAATCTGCAACCTAATATTCCCGATCTCCTCGGTGCCCACCGGATTCATATTTTCTATGAAGATATAATCCAAGAATTAAAGATGCATTTGCATTTATAGTTTACTGATTCTTTTCCCATGTAAATTATTTTAAATACTGGTAAATTAGTGATGTTTTGGAATTCAATATTCTGTTAATTTATTTGGGGGTGAATGGAAATTAAATTTGGTTACAATGAATGTATCAAAGAAAAAGTCACAGAAGCTCTGGTTTAAAGTATTTCTATATAATATTAATAATTTCCAAACAGATCTATTTGACCAACAGAAAGGGTCCTAATAGGTGCTACATATCCTAGTCCAAGTGGAACTGGAAGTAATGGAAACGAAAGTGTCCATCTGCACCCTTCAAAGCTTCCAATGTGTTTGGTGTGTGTGTGTGTGTGTGTGTGTGTGTTTGTGTGGTGAGAGAGAGAGAGAGAGAGAGAGAGAGAGAGAGAGAGAGAGAGAGAGAGAGAGAGAATATGATTGACATAAGTAAACATTAAATTCGGATTTGTATATAGAGATATAGTGCATATTTTTGATTGACTGATTTTAAAGTTATCTCAGCTCATCTAGGGTTATCTTATGCCAAGAGGTTAGGGAATCGCGTTCATTGTACATTCATATTTACATTTTTTGTCTTGTGGTTTCTTAAGAATTTTTATTTGTACTCTGTCCTATCGAATACGAATAATTTTTAAAGAGATCTATTTTAAATGGGACCCTATGAAGTACTCCCACTCGGGATCAGATTAGACCTGAGAGTAATTAAAATGAAGAGGTTCGCCCTCCCCCAATCTCTAGAACAAGAGCCTCACCATCACATGCAGTTTAGCATCATATCTATAATGTCTTATCTCTCTGCCAAGGGATATGATAACTATATTCTAGACGACAGGACTATTGAACTATACGATATATATATATATATATATATATATATATATACTATTTGATAGATTGATTGAAAAAAAAAACTATATATATACTGTTTGATAGATTGATTGAAGAAAAAAACTAAGATATGACTTACCTCGAGGATGATAATGGCAGGTTGTATTCCAGAGAAATGTGTCTAAAATCAAAGACTGTTGTATTTTTTTAGTAATCTTCACCAATGAGAGAAATAGAGAGAGATAGAGATAGAGAAAAAAAGAAAGAGAAAGAGACGAGTGAATTAACTCCGTCAAAGGACGAGGTTAAAATGTGGAATCGCTTTGCGGTAGATATCTATATCTCTATCTATATATACATATCTATACAAATATACACATGGATAGGTATGTGGAAGTCTGGGTATGGTGGTGGTGGAAGACTGTGGAGTACCTTTGTTATTGTGTGTATCGGTGAGGAGGGTGGGAATGCATGAGAATTTCCATCCCTCTCCATATTTCAAGTTCACATCTTTTTGAGCGAGACTGGACTGTATGGATCCCGCCCTTCTCCATTAGCCACGCCTTCATCAGCTGCCACGTGCACACTGTATTTCTACCTGGAATTGCATGCGTGATAAACATAGTATGTAGTTAGGTAGGTAGGGAGAGAGAGAGAGAGAGAGAGAGAGAGAGAGAGAGAGAGAGAGAGAGAGAGAGAGAGTTGTGAATGTTGATTTATGTAGAATTATGCATATGCAGATAGATGCTTTTGTATATATATGTGCATAGATACATTTCTGTGCATGTTTTTACGTTATATAACTGAGTATCATTATAGAAAGAAAAGGAAGGGGAAAAAGAGGAAACAGAAAGAGATACAGTGAGAGAAAGAGCTAAAGAAAGAGAGAGAGAGATAGATAGACAAAGTGTGAAGTTAATACCTCGTTATATCTATCTATCTATCTATCTATCTATCTCCATGAACGGACTCAGATAGATGGCCGCCGTGCCAGCGGGTTTTAGAATACGGGGTAAGACCCCCACCACCCAAATAAAGGGATTTCTTGAGTATGATACGAAATTTTATCTGGAGGTGGGGTTCCAGTTCTAGAGCGCTGGGGAGTCTGAAGTAACCCCTTCACTGCCATCACTACCAAATTAACCCTGACCTGGATTGCAAGTACCTGCCAATATAGCATCTGTGGTTCAAGTAGATTTGAAAATTATCAATGCTTGATAGGAATACATGAAACCATGACTGAACCCAGTCGGCTTGGGCTATAGAATACACCGTTGCATCTCAGCAGTGAGGGGGTATCCTCGTGGTGTAATGGTTAAAGCGATGGACTGCGGAATCGTAATAAGCGAGTTCGTACTCCAGTCTCACTATTACATTCACTTTCAGGCAAATACCCTTGGGAAAGGTATGAACCCCCTTATCCTCCCAGCTATAGGTTAAATAGTACCACTACTGTTCTAGGAGAATGGCTTTGGCATTAAATAACCTACAAAGTTTGATATGCCATTAAATAAAGAAACCAACCAATCAGCATTGAGACTCCCCAACAGCAAGTGTTCCCGATATGACTCAAAGCAATCTGATGGTGGGGCTCCAGTTTTGGAGCTTTGGGGAATGTTGAGTACCTATTCATAATCATTACTCTCAGGCCCACTCTAACCCGGATTGGTAGTACTTATTAGGGTCACGTCTATGATTTCAATAGAGATATCAGTGTTATAGAGCAATACTTGAAACCATTTAACTGTGTCCAAAAAAATGTTACCTATGAAATAATTGTTTACAAATCATATATAATGTATATTTGTATAAAGAGGATTTGGCATTAAGTAACCTAAACTCATAGCCCAGTTAGCTGGGGCTGTAGAATACACCAACTGCATCTCTGCAGAGGGGTAAGACCTCCCTCCAACGAGTGTCCTGAATATAATATTAAACAATCTGATAGTGAGGCTTCAGTAATGCTGGAGCTTTGGGAAATGCTGAGTACCTCTTCATTGCCATCGCTCCCATATCCACTCTGGCTCGGAGTGGTAGCACCTGAAAGGTTCTATCTATGGGTCAAATATAACTATTTAACATTTAAACTGAGGGCGAACTAATGATTTATGCTAGATTGAATTGCTTGAAATAGAACTGTTTGATCATTCAACTGTGTGTGAACAAAAGAGTGATGTTAAATTGAATTGTTAGTGATTGATAGTAATACTTGGAACCATTTATCTCCGTTGACTTATGCTAAATTGAATTGTTGAAAAAAAGAACTGTTTGATTATTTAACTATGTATTGATATATATGTAAAATTAGGATTTAGCATTTAATAATTAACAAATGTTAATATGCCATAAAACCAAACCAAACCAAACCAAACCAAAGCATAAAACCCAACGAACCAGAAATCTTGATGGTGTAAAAACAAATAGTTATCTTTATTAAGTAGAATTATAAATGTTTGATAGAAATACTTAAAACCTGTTAACTATGAGGAAGTTCTTTGTGTTGGTAATGGTTACTTGAGGGTTTTTTTTTTTCTAAGGATTTATTCTTTGTAAATTTTTCACTCCAGCATTAACTGATGGTCTTTCTTCACAGTCTGAAATAACAAAAAAAAAAAAAAAAAGGAAAGAAAAGAGAACCTGCCGAATAATGAACTTTGCTGTTCTTGCAGACCACAGAGTGAAAATCAAAGAAAACAAAAATAGAGACAAGTACTCAGACCTTGCCAGAGAACTTAAAAAGCTATGGACCATGAAAGTGACAGTGATACCAATTGTAATAGGTGAACTCGGAATGATTCCCAAAGGCTTGGTAAGTGAGCTGGAAGAGTGGAAATCGTAGGAAGGGAAGAGACTATCTAAAATACAGCATTGTTAAGATCGGGCATAATAATTAGAAGAGTCATGGAGACCTGCTGTCACTTTAGTAAAACACTGGTGAAAAATATGCTCAACCCACCATCTGCCAAGAGGAATGAGACACACAAACTCTTATGGGATTTTGACATACAAACGGATCACTTAATCTCGACCAGACGATCAGACCTTATAATAATCAATAATAACAACAGTATTGTGGACTTTGATGTCCCGGCTAACCACAGAGTAAAATTGAAAGAAAGTAAAAAGAAGGATAAGTACCTCGACCTTGCTAGAGAATTGAAAGAACTATGAAACATGAAAGTGATGATTATACCAATTGTAATTGGTGCTCTTGGTACAGTCACCGAAGGAATTGGAAAGAACATGATGAGTGGAGACTATCCAAACAACTACATTATTGAGATCGGCCAGAATACTGAGGAGGATCCTGGAGACTTGAGGAGACTTGCTGTCAATCATGAGCTAACGCTGGCATGAAAAAATCGCAAATCGTACTTCGCCGATAAGATTTGTTTATAATTTAAAAAACATTGATTTTCCGTTACTCGTAAAATCCTTTGGTGAACCTTTGTATTTTAAATGAAGACTTTTTAATCCCTAAAATTATTTTCAGCTAAACTATTTCGAAATAACGTAAGATTTGTTTAAATTTACCGTGCTAAAGTCTATATGGCTTATCTATGACTTCTCCCAATCGATGAAAAATACGTACCTGATATAGTCCGAAAGCGCTAAGTAAGAACAGTTACTTCTCTCAATACAACGGGAAAGATATCAGGAGTCTAATCTTTATCAAAATATGACCAGCCTTAGCGGAAATAAAGTCTCAATATAGGGCAGTAAATATAGACCATAAAGGGGATACAGAAAACCTGAAGCTAGTTCAGGTAGTTAGTTTGGGAAATAAGACATAAAATACCTGGGTAAAGGACTTTAACCATATTTACCAACCCCTCCGCTCGGGTAGGATATGACATAAGGTCAATTTTTAAGCGGAGTTTAACAGGTTTGAATTCAGAGTTTTCCTTCTCCTAGACTAGTTGCCTCACCAAGGCTGAAGAATCTAGTCTGCCCTACTATTTACCCATAGCTGTCGGGAGAATAATTGGATTCATACCTTTCCAAAGGGTATTAGTGCTATGTGAAATGCAATCAGTCTCATCCAGGACTTGAGCTCGTGTTGCCGTGTCCATTTCCTACGACGATAACCATTACACTACGGGCACATCCTAAAGGACTTTAACTAAGTTAAAAACATAGGGTGTTTTTTTGTGACCCGCTGTTCATGAACAGCCACCTTGACTCTTCTCGGTCATATTTGTGTCAGGCGCGCAGATAATAAACAACCCCTGGGTCTGGTATAGCCACAATATACCGCCCATGATAAAAATGTTGAATCAAAATATGACACAACGTGGGAACCAGGCAACGGGCTTGGGTGCCATGATTGGCAGGTTCTCTCCTGATTGCCAACAAGGGAGACCCGGTCGTCACCCTGCGAATTTTGGCTGTTCTTTTTTCAGGTACACGAATGACGATTTAAGGAACCACACCAACTAGAGACGTAAACACAAAACATGGACTAAGGAAGACAGCCAACTTGCATTACACTACTATCATAGGAGCAACCATACACAAAGAGGATATAGGAAAAGAATGATGGAGATCTGACAAGAACGTGCAAGTTTTCAGATAAACCAAAGACTTGCCGACCAAGTCAGAACAATAATAAAAAAAGGGTGATTTTCTGACCTTGAAATAGTAGAAATACATCAGAAAATAAATAATGAATAAGATAGTAATACAGTACCAGACACATAAAAAGTTAACAAACATAAACAACCTAAAAGAAATAAATGGTCAACTTCGGAAATTGGAAACGCCACACAACCAAATAACGCACCACCAAACAACCCTGAGCAAAACACTAACACAAGAACAAAAGGTAAATTTAGAAAGTTTAAAGGGAATTATGAACGGGGAAAAGACTACCTTATCATCACTAAGAAACATAGTATGGAGAGCCGTTAATACGGAAACGAATAAAATAAATCAAGTAATACCTTACAAATCAACGAATAATATAACTGAGTTAAATGAACAAATCTATGCAGGGACAAAATTAGTTTGTGAGAAAATTGGGATCCCCTTCAAAGGCACGAAGAAAAAATCAAAACCAGGATAGAAATTTCAACTGGAAACGCAGAAAAAAAATCTACGAAAACAGGCCAAAATGATAAAACAAAGGAAAGACGCTGGAACATGTAGATACAAAAAGAAAAAGGCAATACAAGAAAAAATAACAATACAAGTTGAGGAAATAAACCTGAAAGTCCTGGCGAAAGAAGGAAGATTGAAGAGATATCGACAAAGGGTAAAATAATACAGACAAAACAGGCCATTCCAAAACGACGAAAGAAAATTCTACCAACAGCTGGGAGGAGATGATACAAAAACATACCAACAACCAGATGCAAGAGAAACCGAACGATTTTGGACTAAAATATGGCCCCCCCCCAAAAAAAACATACCAAAAAAGCCAAGTGGATAAACAATATAACAAAAGAATTAGAAGTGCTCGAAGAAGGCTCGAAAGCGGAAATACACATAGATTTACTCAAAACGATACTAAAAATATAAAACTGGAAAACGCCAGGTCATGATGAAATATATGGTTTCTGGTTCAAGAAATTCACTTCAATTCACGACAGACTAGCTCTAGAAATGAACAGTCGCCCAGACGAAGCACGCGTAACCGAATGGGTGACCAAAGGAAAGACCACATTGATCCAAAAGTACTCAAGCAAAGGAACCGCTCCAAACAACTACAGACCCATAACCTGCCTACCGATAATGTGGAAAATATTAACAGCACAAATAAGGGAAGAGATTTACTACTCGCTCACAAGCTGTGGATTGTTCCCTGAGGAGCAGAAAGGATGCTGCAAATGATCTAGAGGCACAGCAGAGTTACTTTACATGGATCAACACATCCTAAATGATAGCAAGGCCAGACGGAAAAATCTAGCTATAGCCCGGATTGATTACAAAAAGGCATATGACATGGTCCCGCAAAGCTGGATAATAAACTGCCTCAAAATGTATAAAATATCAGATGAAGTCATAAACTTCACCGAGAAAACTATGAAAACCTGGAGAGTGGAATTGACAGCTGGAGGAAGAAGCTTAGCTGAAGCAAAGATCCAAAGAGATATATTTCAAGGAGATACACTATCACTGTTACTATTCATAATTGCCATGATGCCACCTAACCACATACTCAGAAAATGCACAGCTGGATACAAACTTAGGAGATCGCAAGAAAAGATCAATCACCTAATGTACATGGATGACATCAAACTATTTGCAAAAAATAAAAAAAGAACTGGAAGCTCTATTACATGGAGTTAGAATATACAGTTAGGACATAGGGATGGAATTTGGCATAGAAAAATGTGTCATGCTTGTAATGAAAAATGGCAAACGACATCTGACTGACGGAATGGAACAACCAAATCAAGAAAAGATTAGAACGCTCGGAGAAAAGGAAACCTACAAATACTTGGGCATCTTGGAAGCTGACACCATCAAATAAGTGGAGATGAAAGAAAAAATTAAGTAACATCTCAGGAGAACTAGAAAGCTACTCGAGACAAAACTAGCTCGCAGAAACCTTATTAAAAGAACAAATACCTGGGCTGTACCCCTCGTTAGATATTCGGGACCC
The DNA here is from genome assembly GCA_963585895.1 of Sepioteuthis lessoniana. Classification (NCBI taxonomy): domain Eukaryota; kingdom Metazoa; phylum Mollusca; class Cephalopoda; order Myopsida; family Loliginidae; genus Sepioteuthis; species Sepioteuthis lessoniana. The sequence goes on along the minus strand of OY757915.1, from coordinate 94,281,321 downwards.
TTTTTGAAGTGGACCAGAAAAGGACTAAAGCAAATGGACCAAAGAACAAAAAAACTAATGACCATGCATAAGGCATTATATGCCAGAGACAGACTATATATATATCAATAAAGGAGGGAGGAAGATGACTTGCCAGCATTGAAGACAGTGTTGACGCATCGAAAAAACGACCTAGGACTACATAGAAAAACACGTAGGAAGACTGATTACAGTCATCAAAAACTATACTGACAACACGATGGCCAACAGAATGACAATAACTAAGAAACAAAATGGGAAGAAAAATAACTATAGGCGCTTTAAACGATTAATAAACAACATCTCACACGAGAAAACCTGGACGTGGCTAAGAAAAGGAAACTTTATAAGAGAAACAAAATCTCTCGTATTAGCAGCACAAAACAATGCCACAGGAAGGAACAAATCAAAGGGAGAATACATAAGACGTAACAAAATAGCAAATGTAGGTTTTGTGATGATAATGAAGAAACGATCAATCACATAATAAGCGAATGTAGCAAATTAGCACAGAAGGTGTATAAGAATAGACACGACTTGGTGGGCAAGGTGATCCACTGGGAGATGCGCAAGAAATTTAAATTTGACCATACGAACAAATGGTATATGCACAACCCAGCATCTCTTCTAGAGAATGTCACCCACAAATTCCGATGGGACTATGACATACAAACGGATCACCTAATCTCGACCAGAAGACTTGACCTTATAATAATCAACCAAAAAAAAAAAAAAAAAAAGGGAGAACTTGAAAAATTGTGGACTTTGCTGACATGGCTGACCACAGAATAAAACTGGAAGAAGGTGAAAAGAATGATAAGTACTTCAATTTTGCTAGGGAATTGAAAAAACTATGGAACATGAAGGTGACAATTATACCAATCGCGATTGGCGCTTTCGGTGCTGTAACTAAAGGATTATTAAACGGACTGGAGGACTTGGATGTTTGGGGACGAGTGGAGATCATAAAAACTATTGCATTATTGAGAACGGCCGGAATACTGAGAAGAGTCCTAGAGACTCCTGAGAAAAACTGTTGGCAAAAACTACTATGCAAAATGCTCAAGGAGTAAATAATGATAATAATAATGTGGCACCTTATAACTTCTACTGTGCCAGTTATAGTGGGAGTCCTGGATATAATCAAGAAAAGTACAGATAAATTATTAATACGATACTTGGCAGTACCAGCCAATGTGAAATAAAACAATTAATCTCCTTAGGAGACTAATATCAATGTGATTGGAAAAGTAACACACACAAGAGGCTGCAAATATATATATATATATAAGTAAAAAAGAAAAGTTGGTGACTATAGTCGAGGGTGACCCGAAGACTGCCCTTTCAATAGCTTTTATACCGAGGTGTAGGGGAGGGCGCTACTCCTTTCCATGGATTGATCCACTTTACTCTGATCCTTACCTTATAATGCTGAGTATTAAGCAAGGCAGCATCAAGTGCCATTTTTTGAGTCTTTGTTATGACTCGACATGGGATTGAACCCTGGTCTCCCGGACCATTGGCGAACACTCTACTCATTCAGTTTTGATAAAGGATTATTAGAAACTGAAAGTAAAAATAAATAAATAAATAAAGGAAATAGTAATGATGATGATGATTATGATGATCAGCTTGTTCATTGAAGTAGACTCATTAGTTCATAATTGATGAATGTGAATAAGAGGTATAGAACTCGTACGCATGCAAATATGAATACGCCTTATCCATGTATTCAATGTACACTTGACGCCATTACGTAAAGAACAAAATCCACGAAAATTTACATAACGCGTGTACATTGTGTAACTCTGTGTTATTGGGGCATAAGATATAGATGACAATCAAAACAAAAGGAATGGCTGCTGTTGTAATTTTCAGAATATCCATGCGTGTAATTGAGATAGAGATAGAGAGAGAGAGAGAGAAAGAAAGAGAGAGAGAGAGATTGATAGCGTGAGAGAGAAGTCGAGAGAGTAGTCGAGAGAGAGAGAGAGAAATAGAGAGAGAGAGATAGCAAGAGAGAGACAGAGAGAGAAAGAGAGAGAAAGAGAGAGAGATAGCAAGAGACACACACACACACACACATACACAGAGAGAGAGTAGTCGAGAGAGAGAGAGAGAGAAATAGAGAGAGAGAGATAGCAAGAGAGAGACAAAGAGAGAAAGAGAGAGAAAGAGAGAGAGATAGCAAGAGACGCACACACACACACACATACACAGAGAGAGAGTAGTCGAGAGAGAGAGAGAGAGAGAAATAGAGAGAGAGATGGCAAGAGAGACAGAGAGAGAAAGAGAGAGAAAGAGAGAGAGATAGCAAGAGACACACACACACACACACACACACATACACAGAGAGAGAGTAGTCGAGAGAGAGAGAGAGAGAGAAATAGAGAGAGAGATGGCAAGAGAGACAGAGAGAGAAAGAGAGAGAAAGAGAGAGAGATAGCAAGAGACAGAGAGAGAGAGAGAGAGAGAGAGAGAGAGAGAGAGAGAGAACTATTGCACCCGTATATATACAGGAATTGACTCTGGACTTCTGTGGCAGCTAAAATAAAAGTGCTTTTTTTGTTTATACATATACATATATTTGATTAAATAATAAAAACACATTTTGTTTATATAATTCTACTTGGATCCTTTCAAGTTTCCTTTCATAGGCCATCAACAGGGGCTGATGATGGCCTATGTAAGGCCCGAAAGCGCACCGGACAATTTCGGTAAATTTATCTACCAACTCCAACCCAAAACCAAGACACTTGTCAGGAAACTTGAAAGGAGCCAAATAAAATCACATTGGCAAAATGAGTCTTTATTATTTAATCAAACATGCTTAAATGAAGGACCGCTGCTCAACTAAACACACACACACACACACACACATATATATATATATATATATATGTGTGTGTGTGTGTGTGTGTGTGTGTGTGTGTTTACCAACCCCTCCACATGAGCAGGATGTGACACAAGATAAAAAATTTCTAACGGAGTTTAACAGATTTGAACTCAGTTTTTCTTCTATTAGACTGGTTACCATACTGAGGTTAAAGAGCCAGTTTGCCCTACTATTAATAGATGGGGTTGGGGATGGTTGGATATATACCTTTCTAAATGGTATAAGTGCTATGTGAAATGCAAGCAACAAAATCAAGGGTTTGAACGGGGATGTATGATTTACGATAGTAAAGGGTTTTACTGTAATAATCCACTGGAAAGTGTTTTTACAATAGAAATATATTGGAAAAATTTCACTATAGAAATACACTGACAAAAAAAGTTTCACTATGGAAATGCTTTGGGAAGAATTTAAAAAATACACTGGAAAATATTTTTCTATGGAAATATATTGGAAATTATTCTACTATGGAAATTAATTGAAGAGGATCTTCAAAAGAAATATGTTGGGAAATTATTTCATTGTTATAACAGATTGTTTTGAACTTGTGTACTTATGCTCAAGATAAAAGAGAAGAAACTAATTTCAGAATTCTTATTTGTATTCCAATTGCTACGTTACTTTTTCGGAGTAATAATCAATAATCAGGGAGTTAAGAAAATGGAATTCCATTTTCTTAACTGCTTGATGATTGTTGTTTTGCAAAAAACTCCATGAAACCCAGGGTCGCAGTCTATATTCCATGAATTAAATATATATATATATATATATATATATATATCTAATATATATTTATTACTATTATTATTATTATTATTATTGTATTATATAATAGCTCTATCCTTGATATTGAGCACTCTCCATGTTATATTGCACTTGGTTCGACACATACCTACAAAGTGATTTAGTGACAACCAACTCTTATAATATATATATATATATATATATATATATAGAAATAGGAAAGTGATGCATATTGGAAGAGATCGCTAAAGTGTAACCTTCTTTCTTCTTAGGATGGCCCAGACGCAGAGAACTGTTCTATTGTGCCACCGAGAACTTTGTGTCGTACTGAACACGACATATCAAAATAGTTCCCAGCATACCATGTCTTAAGTTTACTTGCTCACAAATACAGGCATGTTTCGTTCTACACAACCAACTAAGGAACACATCTAAAAAATATGGTTCTTACTCATATACGCGTACGTATAATCAGGATATATCTTTATACCTTAATTCATATTTTTATATTTGCTTTGATATTTATTGTGTGTTTGTTTTTTCTGTAAGGTTGGCTCAAAGGATAAAATATGTTGTTAATATGTGCATAGTTGTTCGAATATTTATTTTTGAGTTGAAGCAACACTAAACTAACTGAAATTACTCTATATATCTGGATTACAGGTTCAAAGGATTAATATTTCATGGAGAAACCAATTAGTCTTCAAAGTAGAATGACAAAACGATTCCTTCCTCACGAGCTTTCGACAAGCGAAGCGTGGCATGAAAACAAAGGAAGAGTTTCGTATTTTTCTTTTCTTTTTTTTTCGTGAGAATTAAATATATTCTTGGTAAATTATGATGAGAGTAAAGAGAGGTGAATTTTGAATCTTTTATGTTTGTGTAAAAGAAATTACGCATTTGTACACTATCTATCTATCTATCTATCTATCTATCTATCTCAACTACGGATTAAAAAGTACCACCTGTTCTTCTATAAGGATGGCTCTAGCATGAAATATCCCTCGAAGGTGAATACGCCTTTAAACAAAGAAACACACACACACACACACACACACACACACACACACACACACATATATATATATATATATATATATTACCACCTTCTGGTGCCTTTAAGATTAAATGGGTTTGTTAATTATTTTCTAGCAGACCAATTTGAAGAATACAGTCGAGCTTGCCATGTTTTGTCGATTGGTCGGATTGGATTTCCTCGATTGCCAGTCTTGCCAAGTAAGGGTCACAGTGTAGAGTTTGTAAGTCACTTCATCGCTTAAGTTATCCGAGTGAGGACAACTCAGCCACCAGTATCCTTTCTTTAAGCATTACAGGTTGCCATTGTTGGCTTTGTTGGGATATTGAGGGTTCTTACCTCTCTGCAGATAACTAGGTGGACGTCTAAATTACGCAAAAATGAAAATAACTCAGACATCTGACTTTAACAGATATATTTACCAAAATTACATGGAACGAACGTAAGTTTAGTCTGTGATAGGAACCAAATTTTGAACAGGATTTTGGAAAATGATCCATGAACTTTTGCATGTCGACATCAACTTATTTACAAAACCAGCATAAAATAAATAAGCGGAAGCAGTCATGTTGTTTAACGGAAATGTGTGGGCGTTATTAAATGATATATGCAGATGCTCACGTGAGATACAGTCAGCCTTGTGTCAGTCTCAGCTTGCGTCCAGAAGAGATTCGGTCAGTCACAGAGAGCGTCAGTGAGTTGCTGGGTGCTCTGCTGGGGCAGCTTCCCACAGAGCGACCCACAGTGGGCCTACGGTTGAGTGCTCCCCGGCCGAGAAGTAGAAAAAGTGCTAAGTAAGGCCTTGAATATAACACAGTGTGGTATGATCAAGAGTAGAAGAAGTTATGGATCAATATGGCAGTCTGTCTTCGTCTCCCTTCGTCTCCGTTTGTCTCTGTCTTTTTCTCAACCAGTTACGACCCCTTTCGAGAGAAATAAAGATAATTATATTTTTATAACTAAGTGTTATAGCCATTCTTCCTTCGTGTATATTCATTCCTAATGGTTATACGACAAAAAGCGTTCAGGCCCTCCTTCACGCCATTTTGACCTCCTTCACGCCATTGCCAACTGGAAGCTTTTCAGATAGTTGCCCATTGAATGTAACACCTGCCTTTATATAACTGTGCAGTTGTTTAATCATATTGATAAAAACTGACGGGCAATCGGCTTTCCCAAGAATTACCTAAAGTGCTTCACGATTGACTGTATCAAAAGCCTTCGTTCGGTCAATGAAAATTTGATAAAGAAGCCCCTGCTGTTCGAAGCATTTTTTTTCGGAATTTGTCAAGCAGAAAAGCTCAGGTCGATTGTAAATTTACCAAACCTAAAACCTCTCTACACTTCAGGAATTACAGTCGGGTAGATTCCTTCAAACAGAATGTTCCAAAGAAGTTTGGTAAACATCTTTTCAAACCGCTTCTCGGAAGGTGATACCACGATTATGGTCACAGATGGACTTTTCACTCTTTCTCGTATACAACGACACAAAGATGTCCACCGAGAAAAGAACTCCTGACTAGTTCTCAGTAAAGAAGTTATGTATGGTTTGGTTTAGTTTGTTTAATGGGATATCAACCTTCCTGGCTTATGTATGCCCAGAGTGTCTTTTCACTCACAGTCTTCAATAGTTCGACTGGTATTTAATCTAGATCGGGTACTCGTTTGATGGATAATTTAATTTCAGCCATACGTGACAGTCGGTTTATTCTCGTAACGATCTCATTTTGTGGAAGATTTTGAGTGCTTTCCATGGAAACTATTGAGGGGTTATGAAATATATCTCTAAAGTGCTCAACACATCTTTCCATTCCAAGACTTTATCAAGCTCTTTGATGAGAGAAATGACATCTTTTGAAACCAATGGATCAATGGCAGATATCTATGGACCAAAGATTTCATGCAGGAGATTTTAAAACAATTTGGGAATTCTAGCGTCAAATGCTTGCTGAATCTCGAATGAGATGTGCACCCACCGCACCAAGATTGCGTGATACACTTTGTAAGTCTTAGCATCAAAAAGGGTTTCAATGGGTCTTTTTGATTAAGAAGTTTTGCGTGATATAAGCTTTTAAGAAGATGCTCATCAATAAGAACGTAGTTACAATCAAACTAATGTTGACGTTTCTTTGATTTAAAACTTAGAACATCACATACAACAGCACAAACTTAAGACTAAAGATTTTCCCATCAAAAACAGATAAATGAGGAAGTCTGAAACAGCTCTACATATACTTGTTCATACCAGTTTGTTAACATTGATAAGTCTAGAAGTTTAACTCCTTCCAAAGCAAAATCTTTCGATCCACCAATTTGTGATCCGTGTTAGAGTTTACACTGTGCAGCACTTTGACACAACAAACTCCTGAAAGATCTTGCTTGAGAGTGAATATGAAATCGGTCATGTTCCTATGCTTGGAACGAGGATGATACCAAGTTGCCTTGTGTTTTAAATTTTAAAGAAAGAAAGTACTGCAGATTGAGAAACTGAACTTAGCGCAGAGTTCAAGCAATGTAAGGTCATTAGAATTAACCTTTCCTATGTCAAAACGACCATTTTCCTCTCAAGTTTTTTGGTCTTTTCCAACACGGGCATTGATATCGCCAGGAATAATGAGTTTTTCCTCCTTAGGAAGAACTGCTATAGTTCTGCAAAGAGTCTTCTAGAACAAAATTTTTAAATGTTCTGACGCTTAGAGTATAAACTGATAGAATTGTTGCAAATCTACCATGCATCAGGGGAATATGTAATTTCATAATACAATCACATATACTTGAGGAATATTCCATATGGTCTGTTAGACATGTTTTGATAGCAAGACCAACACCACCTGCTCTCTAACTGGCTTTCCAACCAAGAAAATGGTATATCCCGAATTTTTTAAAATCTTCCCTAGAGAGTTGCCTTTCAGAGAGAGCTGCTATGTTAATATTCAACCTTTACAGGTCCTTAGTGCAGTTCTACGCTCTGGACACTTAGTAAGTTTACTACCTTGAAAGGCTCACATTCCAACAGTAAATATTAAGCTTGAGTCTATCTTTTGGGTTGTGGAATACACCGACTGCTTCTCTGCAGAAGGGTAAGACTCCCCCAACGATTGTCCTGGTGGCCCAGTCGGCTGGGGCTGCAGAATACACCAACTGCATCTTTGCAGAGGGTTAAGACTCCCCCAACGAGTGTCCTGGCTATGACACTAAACAGTCTGATGGAGAGGCTTCAATAGTGCTGTAGCTTTGGGGAATGCAGAGTACGTCTTCATTACCATTGCTCCCACGTCCACTCTGGCCCGGAGTAGTCGCACCTGACAGGGTACCCTCTATGGATCAAATAGAACTAAACTGTGTACTCATGCTCAACTGAATTGTTTGAAATAGAACTGTTTATATGCATAAAAAAGTGTTTGGCATCAAATAATCTACAATAGATGATATGCCATAAAACCAAACCAAACCAAACTAAACCAAATTGAATCTATCTTAGAAAAAATATTTAACATTTTGTTGTTCCTACTATGATGAACCATCGTTAGCCGCAGGGAACTTCACCAGCGTTGATATGACGGTCTTTTCAAACACCTTTTCATGAAACTGGGAACGCAGTGCTCTTCCTAAAAAGGGGCTGCTCAGACACATAAATTTCCACGTAAGTTAAAACTTCTACATTTAAAAGATTCTAAGGCATTTTATTTGGGCTACTCTTTTTCCTTTTTTCTTCTCTCTCTTCCCGCTTTTCTTCTTCTTTTTCTTCTTCTTTTCTTTTCTTCCTCTTCCTCCTCTTTTTGATCCTTTACATCTATTGATGGTTCAATTCGTTTTACATCATTGCCTTACACTGTCACTTGATATTTTTTTGGAAATATGAACGCTGATTTCTTGATTAAACGGCATGTTCTCGTTTCTCTGTATCTATAATGTTCTCCCTTGTTTTTGTATTTCATTAAACGTTCATCATTGATCTAAAGACACTCGATGTCATCTTTTCTAAGTCTTGATGATGGTTTATAGAAACCGAAACATTATAACGTCGACTTTCTTTCAAATTTAATTCTTGATTTTGGATTACCTTGTTTTTAAAATTTTCTCTACATTGTCGAATTCTTTTCCATAATTTACTTCCATGTATATATATATATATATATATATATATATATATGTGTGTGTGTGTGTGTGTGTGTGTGTGTGTGTGTGTGTGTGTGTGTGTGTATTTGGGCAGCATTTCTTCTTTAATAACTATTTTATTAAGCAGTATAGACATCCTTTGTCTACACATTTTTGTATTTATCTATTCCGGTCACCGCATCGATTTTATGATATCCGGTGAGAATTGGTTAATAAACCACTCATAATTAATTGATTCCCTAGTACTTTCTGCGCGCTCTTGGGTCATCATCAGAGGTGTGTATAGTGTAAAAGTGACGTGACCTTTGCATGTGCATTACTATATTGTAAGTGTTGAGCATTTATTATTTATACTGGTGTGTTGTTATAGCGCTTATTTTCGAATTTGGTTCTATTAGTAACAGCAGTAGCTAAAGATATTTAAGTACATTAGCACTGGATTTAAAATTGATTCTATTGAGTTTAGGTAGTTTCTTTCTGATATGGAGAGCTTCGAGTATCTGTACTTTTTGTTTTTAATTTTGTTGTTCTAATATTGTTGTGCTTTCGTTTACAATTTTCCGAAACTCAGTTCTGGGGGAGGGATGTTATTTTTAGATGCAGTACTATTGAGCTGGTATCAGAGTCGTCTCAATAGGGTAATCCAGGTTAAATCAACATATATATTGTCATTTTCAGAGATACAATCTCCTAAAGTACTTTTAAATGGATATATGTGTGTAGACAAAGGATGACTATACTTTTTAAGGAAATGTGTACGGCCACCTACCACTCATCACGAAAACCATCCAAATTAGACGAACCATATATGCAGGACAATGCTGGAGAAGCAAGGATGAACTCATAAGCTATGTATTTTTGTGGACCCCTTCACATGGACGAGCAAGGTTTGGACGGCCAGCTAGAAACTATCTACAGCAGCTCGGTACCAATACGGGATGTAGCCTGGAAGACTTGCTGGGAGTGATGGACGATAGAGACGAGTGGCGAGAAAGGATCGGGGAAATCCGTGCTTGCAGCACGAAATGATGATGATAATATATATTACAGCATGCTCTTTCTCAATGTGATCCTCGCCAGTTGATATGGTAAGGTCATCGTAAATTTGATATCATATTTGATGGATGTTCTCGATTTGAAACACTGTTGTGATATTTTTTCTTATTTTGAAACATAATTTCTTATGTATTCTTTATTATTCAATTTGGAAAGAAAAAACATACAAAAATTAGAAAAAAAAAACGCACTACACACGCGTCAATCGAAAACGTGTAGCTCAGTATTAAGCAATAAAAAAAGGTCAAAGTCACTGCTACAGAACATACCGCCATCTTCGTTTTTTTTTTCTTTTTTTTCCTCCATTACTCTTGGCATGACGTTTACTGCATCAAAGACGTACAATTGTTGAATTATGTGTGTCAAGGCATGGCTATTCATTATATCGTTTTTGTTTTGTCTTTACTGTCTGTGTTTGCGTAACGATTTCGCTTAATTTCGCTCGTAACGTTTCTTTTTCTTTACTGTTGGTGGTGGGTGTAAAAACAGGAATGGTGTAAAGGAATCTATCGCCGACAAAATTGTTTTCAGTCCGACAGGGAAAAAAAGAAAAAAAGAGACAAAGCCATGTAATTGTAATTACATTCCGATGTAGAAAACGAGGGTAGGTGGCGTGGCTCATCTTGTAAAAGGCCTTTTTTTATGTATATACATTTCTCAGGCTCAAAACGTGAATTTTTTCTCATATAAAAATTGCTTTCAAAAGCTTGTTCATAAACACCAGTTGACATACCCATCTTCGCAGGTAAGAGATCAATACTGTCATCGCAACTGATTATTTTATAATCCTTTTAGTCAAAAGATTTCATGAAGAGCTATTGATGATAACTGCTGTCATTTGTTAAGCTTAGATTAGTTTGGCACAAGGCCAAAAGTATGGTGCACTCTGTGAAAAATGAATTCACAAACAATAGTCTGCTAGTTTAGCTCTAATCCTCGCGCATTGAAACTTGTCATTTACTAAGCTCAGCTTCATGCGGCCTTGTGCTACATCTAAGCAAAAAAGCTTAGTAAATTACCTCAGCTTAGTTTTGACGCAAGACTAGCAATATGGGAGAGCAGCAATATTAGAATCGAAATCACTAACAATGGTCAGCTAGCCTTGCTCACTAACTATTGAATTGTTGAAATTGCTGTCATTTATTAATTTTCGATTAGTATGACACAAGACCAGAAGTTTGTGGTACCTTGTGTAAATTAAATTCAACAAACGAAAATCATTACCGAGCGAAAATAATTACTAAGCGAAACCATTACCAAGCGAAAATTATTACCAAGCGAAATCATTACCAATGGTCTTCTCATCTTGTCGTGAGCCATTACACCAAGCAAGGTGCAAAGAAAACAAGCATCACATAGATTTGGCACTAGGCCATCTCTATGGGACACCTAGTGAGTAACAATGGGGCTGCAAATCTTGCTTGTTAACCATTACACGACGATAGAAGTGCTTTTACGAACAGTAATTGTTATGGTAAAAGATAAACAGACCTGGCAAAAAAAATGAGATTTACTATTTATGTATTCTTTATCAATATTGTTTTTTGAAAGTTTAAGTGTCACCTCGGATATTTATCAGGTTAAACATTTTTGTTTTTAGTCCTGCTTGTTTAACATTTTACATTTTAGAACTAGAACTTGGTTTGGTTTTGTTTCTTTGTTTAATGGCATATAAGCCTTCGCGGTTCATCTAATCCTCAAGCCATTTTTCTTGAAGGACAATAGTGGTTTTATTTAACTTCTAGCAGGGTGGGGAAAAGGGGGTTCAAACCTTTCTAGTGGGTATTAGCCCGAAAGTAAACGTAATAACGCGACTAGAAATTTTGAAATAAAAAAAACTTCCTTTAAATCTAATTCTAGCCCAGACAACTGAAGTTATAGAATACGCCGACTGCATCTTTGCAGAGAGGTAAGAACCGCCACTATAAACAAATATCTTGGATATGACATTAAACTACATTTAATGGTGAAGTTCAAGTCCTGGATTCTTTGAGAATGTGGAGTACTCTTTCATTGCTATTACTCCCAGGTCCACTCTGACCCAGTGTGATAAGATCTCATCTATGGGTCAAATAGAACTGTTTAATCATTTACTATATTTGAAACCATTTAACTGAGAGCAAACAAATGAGCTCTGACTCTTTTTGAAAAGGTTACCGACAAACTATTCACTTAAAAATCATATGTATAACCATGATTTTGTATTAAATAACACACAATCGTTGATATGCCATAAACCAACCAACAAACCAACCAACCAATTTAAACCTTATTTGTATGTTAATAATCATTTCGATTCTCACTGGGTGCTCCAAACTTCTGGCAAAGGAAAATAAATGACAGGTTTCACTGGTGTGAGGATTAAAAAGTTTGCGACCTTAGTCGAGGATGACCCGAAAGCTCTCTTTTCGATAGTGATATATCCCAGGAGGGAATATAATCAGTATAAATTAATCAGATGAAATGAGACTCAACACACAGAGTAAGTTATAACAGATTTATTGTATAAAGGGACAATGTAATAAATCAGATATTGACATTCGAACGTATCTTGAATGCCGGAGTATCAAGGTTAGGTTATTCCCCTTGGTAGACTCTTTTATAGACTGAGTAATCCATTTTCAGGGGGTGTCAGGATCTTCCACTATATCAGATAGCTACTACACCGAGGTGTAGGGGAGGGTGCTACTCCTTTCCCTGGATTGCTCCACGTTACCCTTATAAGGCTGAGTGTTAAGCAAGGTACCATTTTTTAAAGTCTTTGGTATGACTCGACCCGGGCCATTGGTGAACACTCTAACCATCATGCCAATGACAGCTAGCTGCTCATGGAAGCTATATAGTTTCTGGTTTATTTTTTTTATTGCAACAGATCCCCACTTCATCTTCACAAAGAACAATTTTTGGGTTGTCAAGAGAGGATAGACAAACTTTTCACGCACAGTTCATAATTAATCTATGTGGTTTGTGTAATCCCTCGTGCTATCGTAGACCTGGTTAATTTTTTCCAGTTGTCTCTGTCTTCAGAATTTGTGATGAGAGCTCCTCTTTCCTTATGAAAATCATTCTTTAACGTTAAAGTCTTTCCCTTGGTCCAATAAGTATGAATCTCATATTTGGTAGTTCTACATCAAACCGAACAGGCATACTTCAGGCAAACTGGGAACCAGCCAAGGAGAAGGAAAACTCTGACTTCAAATCAGATTTGCTTCGCTTAAAAATTGGGTTAATACATCAAAATATTATTTTGTACACATTGTAGACAGCTATACTTACGTATCTTGGTTCTAATGCTTTCAACGTTTTGGTCGCCTTACTCTCCAGCCTTTTTCATGTGCCTTTTGTTGTACTCTGTAAGATTCTTGAAATTCTGGATGTAATCATTTATTTGAATCTCGGGTATAGACTGTTCTCAATCCACCGTCCATTCCCCAGGGGTATATTGCATTAGCTAATTTTAACCTTTTTTTTTTACAGCAATTGAAGCCGGGACAAGAGATTGAACTCATAAATAAAGTCTCACCTCATAAATATAGACAGATACGTTGCAGTGTTTGGGCGAAGTTCCCGTGGCGTAGAAGTTAATGTGCTGGAATGGGATATTATGGTGAGCGAGCTCAAGGTACAAGGATTGATATGCCATAAAAAACAACCAACCAACCAACCATTCTCCAATGAAAGCTAAGCTTTCGACTGACCTTTAACTTTCAAACGTATTTGATACCAACGGTTTCCACTCTTGCGACAACAGTTTAAATTAGGTACATCATATTTCAAATAATAGATACAACTAATCAACAATTAAACTGAGTAAAAAAACAATGCTTTCTATGCCTTTTTAGTTTGGGAAACGTTGAATGAAATACCCCTTAATGAGACATCTGCCGAGGTTTTTGATGGAGATAGCTATCTGTATCTCGTAATAATTACCAAGAAAATAGGTCAAAACTGATTGACGTCAACCACTTTACGGTGAGGTGAGGCTGATAAAAAGACACAGAGAGTGAGAAACAGATCACATCCAAAAATCAGTCATAGCCGTATCTATTTTCAATCAATAGCGGTCATGGCACAAATACAACCCTTTTGTACGAACACGCTTTCTCTCTTTCCTCGGGTTGGTAGTTTTAATGTGTCCTTGGGTTGGAGTAGCTTTTACGGCCGAATTGATCACAGGGATAAACTAAACAAATGAAATTAATGGGCAATCTACTGGTCACTTCTTCCAGTGGATTGCAGTGTTTGCTGAGTACTTGCCGAATTCATGAAGGGAACTTTTCAGTGTACAATTTGATATATGAAGAAGAAAGTTTTACTTGTTAGAAAAATCAAGAATAGTAGAATTTAAAACTGGTAAAGAAAATAGGCTCATAAGGTTTAAAGATGGTAACACATTATCATTTAGAGGATTGAAATCAAACTTCGGCAATCATAACATATAATTTTTAACAATGTTTCTTTTCAGCAGCTTTTGTGACATATTGGCCCTCGACCGAGCTGTCAATTAAGAGATACACCTGTGTAAATAACAGGTGCATCCGGTCGAAGATATCATGGTATCCCCTTGACCTGAGGACGGTTTGAATTCGGTGCAATTGCGACGCCCACAAGAAGCAGGTAAATGTCAAACAATTATATAACCTGGTGCTACAGACAGTTTGAGTTAGTTGGAGTCAGTTAGTTGGAGTTCGAGTTACAGTTCGAGGCAGTGAGAACGAGCTCCAGACAGAGGACTTGAGCCCTCAGGATCCCGGTTGAGCAGCCCAGCAGAATGAGGAAGAGGTGCTGCTATAATACAGAGGAACTTGGGGTCAATATGTTGCAGTCTGTTCCCGTCTCCAACTCACCTCTCACAAATAACCTCGTGGTGTAATGGTTAAAGCGCTGAACTGCGGAATCGTAGTACGCGAGTTCGTACTCCAGTCGCGCTATTATGTTCACTTTCGGGCAAATACCCTTGGGAAAGGTATGAACCCCCTTATTCTCCCTCCAGCTATGGGTAAATAGTAGGACGGACTAGGTTCTTCAGCCTTGGTGAGGCAACTAGTCTAGGAGAAGGAAAACTCTGAATTCAAAACCTGTTAAACTCCGCTTAAAAATTGACCTTGTGTCATATCCTGCCCGAGCGGAGGGGTTGGTAAATAGTACCTCTCACAAATAACCCTTTCGCAACCATTTCGCAACCCTTTCGAGAATAAAGTGTGTGAGGTATATTTTTCTAAAGAAGTGTGTTCGTTCATCATTATTGTTGATTATGTTTCCGCATATAAATGTATACGTATAGTTGTATCACGGCTATTCAACACTTTTCCTCGACTTCCATGTGAACTAAATCAAATGATTATAGATGCTAAATTTCGCCATCTGTTTTGATACTGCCTATCATACAAATCCCTGTTGGCGCCAAAAGGCCATTTCCTAAATGTCTATGACAATTTGAGCAGGAATAATTTATAGTTTATTTCAGTTTGATTCTCTTATCACATGATAGCTAGGGTGAAAAGGCCATTTCCTCATAAGCACTGATTCGCTATTGTCCCTTATTGAGGTCAGAAAGTTATTTCTTTTAATTCATCAATAATTCTTAAATTGAAATATTTTACAATTTAACTTGTTTGTTCAAAATCTTCAAAGATACTTTTAGTCAGCAGGTGGTCATTCCAGTGACCCCAGTTTACACACAATAAGATGTTTTCACTTTTAATTCTCGATATCTGTTCATAAGCAAAAAATAAAAACAAACAAAAAAAAATTTAATAAATGCGTAAACAGAAATGTAAATTTTCCTGTTACATCGAAACAATTCGTTTGTTTATATTTAATTAAAAAAACAACTATTTTATTTCCTAACTTGAATTAGTGCGTACTCGAAATAATTTATATACTTCTAAAATCAATCTCATGAATACTGTTTCAATGTTTGCCCAGTCGGCGGTGGGGGATGTAGAATACACCGACTGATTCTCTGCAGAGAGGTAAGACCCCTCCAACGAGTGTCCTGAAATTGATACTAAACAATCTAATGGTGAGGTTCCAGTAATGCTGGAGCTTTGGGTAATGTGGAATACCCCTTCATTGCCATCACTTCCGGGTCCACTCTGGCCCAGAGTGGTAGCAGCTGATAGCGCCCTATCTATGGGTTAAATAGAACTAAATTGCGTACTTGTGCTAGACTGGATTGTTTGAATTAGATTTGTTTGACTAAACTGGATAGCTTGAAAGAAAGGTTTTTGACAATGAAACTGAATTGTTTGAAATGGAACTGATGATTTGTATAAAAATGGATTTGGCATTAAATAACTTACAAAGGTTGATATGCCATAAAACCCAAACAACCAACCGAACAACTGTTTCAATATCATTGTTTTTTCTGTATCAACCCTTCATCACCTCAAGGAATCAAAATATATTCATAAAGTAATGAAGGGTAGCCTCGTTATTGATTTGTATAGTTTTAAATCTTAAAATAAGATCAGAGTGGAAGGCATTTACTACGATAAAAGATGTGTTCAAAGCAAAATTAGACCAGAAGCTATGTGCCAATCTCTTCAAGAGCAGCGTTTTGCCTCTGATAAACACAAATGAAACGTGGGCTACCACGAAAAAGGAAGAACAACAAATTGGTTACGACACTGAGAGCTATCGAAATATATATACTGGGAATATCATTGTATGAGCATATCTAAAAGCGACACTAATCGGAAACGAAGCGGAGTGAAAGACGTGATTGCAAAAGGAGAGACATGATCGTGGAGGGAAAGACGTGATCGTGGTGTGAAAGACGTGATCCCGGAGTGAAGAAGTGATCGTAGAGAGAAAGTCATGATCGCAGAGTTAAGATACGATCGCGGAGTGAAAAATGGGATCGTGGAGAAGAGGTGATCGTGGAGTGAAAGGCGTGATCACGGAGTGAAAAACGGGATCGCAAAGATGTGATCACGGAATGAAGATGTGATCGTGGAGTGAAAGACGTGATCACGGAGTAAAAGATGTTATCGTGGAGGGAAAGACGTGATCTAGGTATGAAAAATGTGATCGTGGAATGAAAAACGTGATCGCGGGGGGGAGAGACGTGATTACAGAGTGAAAGACGTGTCACGGTGAAAGATGTTATTATGGAATGAAAGAGGTGATCGCTAAATAAAATACGTGATCGCAGAGTGAAAGACGTGATCGTGCAGTGAAAGACGTGATTACGGAGTGAAAGATGTGATCACAGGGTGAAAGACGTTATCGTGGAGTGAAAGACATGATCGCAGAATAAAAGACGTGATAGCGGAGTGAAAGAAATGATCACGGAGTGAAAGACGTTATCGCCCAGTGAAAGACCTGATTACAGAGTGAAGATGTGATTGTTGAGTGCAAGACGTGATCACGGAGTGAAGATGTGATTGTTGAGTGAAAGACGTGATCACGGAGAGAAGATGTGATCCTGGAGTAAAAGATGCGATTGTGAAGTGAAAGACATGATTACAGAGTAATGATGTGATCCTGGAGTGAAAGACCTGATCATGGAGTGAAAGACGTGATCGTGGAATGAAAGATATGATCGTGGAGTGAAAGAAGTGATCACGGATTGAAAAATGTGATTACGGAGTGAAAGACGTCATTTCGGTGTGAAGATGTGATTGTGGAGAGAAAGATGTGATTTAGGAGTTAAAAATCTGATTGCAGAGTAAAAGACATGATCGCAGAATGAAAGACGTGATCACAGTGTGAAAAACGTGATTATGAAGTGAAGACCTGATCACGGAGTGAAGATTTAATCTTGGAGTGTAGGTGAGATCGCGGAGTGAAGATGTGTTTGTGGAGTGAAAACTTGATTGTGGAGTGAAAGATGTGATTGCAGAGTGAAAGACGTGATCGTAGTGTAGAAGACGTGTTCCCTGATTGAAGATGTGATCGCAGACTGAAGATGTGATCATGGAGTGAAAAACGTGATCTCGGATTCAAGAGATGACCACAGAGTGTCTTAAGCAGAATTTCTCCATGTCTGGACACGTCAAAAAGTTCACTGATAACAAGTTGACCCGTACTGTTGTCGAGTAGTATTCGAGATTGATGGGTTTGTGGCAGACCAAATTGGGTATAATTTGGAAAGTGCTCAAAATTTATGAAAGAACTATTAAAAAATAATAATAATAAATATATATATATTAGTTTTATATATATTTATTTAATAGAATAGATGTTTATCTGTGACCCAGGATTTCATGCCGCCTTATAATGACAATCATCGGGCATTGAAGAAAGATGTTGGTGAAATCGAAAAAAATCGAAGAATAGTCGGGCGAATATTTACGTTGAGATTTGTATGAGAGTTTTTTTTTGTTTGTGCGTGTATATGTGTGAGTAAAATTTGTATTGGAAATTGTTAGTGTGTGTGTGTGTGTATGATGATACGTGCGCCTGGCGACAGGGTTGAGGTTGTCTCTGGGATATTTTTGTATCAAAATGCAGCAAAGGTTCTTAGTAGACAGGATTTAATTGAATAATTTTTTTGTATTCGTGTGTGTGTGTGTGTGTGTGTGGTGATGATGATTTTAACTAAGAAACAAATTATCATCATCATTGCATTACTGTACTTCGAGTGTGTTGTGGGGTTATTCTTGAATGGGTGTGGAGGATTTTTAGGGATGGAAGTTGTATAGGTATGGTTGGTGGGTTATGTGTATGGGTCAATATGTGAGAGTAAGTGTTTGTTCTCATGACGGCATTTGGATAAAATTTCTGATTTTTTGTTTAGCACAGAGTTTCTTCTAAGCAGCGATCGTGTCGATACTGCTATATGGATGCACTACATGGACGCTAACTAAAAGGCTGGAGAAAAGGCATGACGGAAACTTCACAAGAATGTTGCGAGCATTATTGAACAGATCCTGTAGGCAGCACCCCACAAAGCAGCAGCTGTACGGCCACCTACCACCCATCATGAAAAGTATCCAAATTAGACGAACCAGACATGCAGGACACTGCTGGAGATGTAGGGACGAGCTTATTAGTGATGCACTCCTATGGACCCCTACACATGGCCGAGCAAAAGCAGGGTGACCAGCTCGAACCTACTTACAGCAGCTCTGTGAGGATACGGGGTGTAGCCCTGGCACGACAAGATGATGAGATGATGATGTTTAGCAAGGCGCCGTAAGTACCACTTTCCTCCATTAAACAACACACCCGACGCACCTCCTTTAAACCTTTATCCATCTCTAAGCCCCCTTACCATCTGTTGACATAATTTTAGTTATATTTTCATAAATGTTAGAAATACGACTTCACACAGTGTATTTACCATATCCCTTACGCACATACCATCATAAATTACGATAAGGTATACATTATGTATCATTAACACAACGTAGACAGCTAATACACTTTTATTGTAAGCTAACACTGAAATATCCCGTCATTATAAAAGTATTACATAATACCCCAATCATCATCATCATATCGTGCTGGCAGCACGGATATCCCTGACCCTCTTTCGCCACTCCTCCCTATCGTTCATCGCCCTAGGCAGGTCTTCAGGACAACAACCTGTATCCTCACATAGCTGCTGAATGTACGTTCGTGCTGGTCGTCCTGCTTTTGCGCGGCCGTGTGTGGGGATCCATAAGAGTACATCTCTTATGAGTTCATCTCTGCTTCTCCAGCAATGTCCTGCATGTCTGGTTCGCCTAACTTGAAATAGTTTTCGTGATAGGGGGCAGGTGGCCGTACAGTTGGTGTCTTGTGGGGTGTTGCTGCCAGGACTAACAATACCCCAATAATATATTACAATATTATATAACTTGTCTCTTCACCATGATATTCCCTCCTCACCTATAATCCTTACATTCCAGGTCAAGCGTACATTTTCGTCTATCATACTTACACGTCTAATAAAAAAATAATTTTCTTAATCATGCAATGATGATGATAATTTGCCCATAAATTAAAATCATCACTGCGCACACAACTACATAGCCAAATGCAAGCAATTATTGCAACGCTTTAATACAATATACTCACCATATTCCTTACGTACATACGACCACAGATTATAATAGCATATACGTAATATAATATTAACACATCATAGACATCTAATACAAATTATTATCACAATCCAACACAAAAATATTCCAGCATAAAATAATACTTCATGATACATCCCCTCCTCACTCATTCTTAGTTCTTAGACCCACCATACATTTTTGCTTATTACGTTTATTTTCTTCATAGTACAAATTAATAATGATAATTCGTCCCTTAGTTATAATCGTCACTACACACACATGCGCGCATATATTAAAAAAGATTAACACGACACAATTAATACAAACACTTATTGCAACGTCTAAATACATCATATTCCATACGTACATACAATCATAGATTACAATAACATATACGTAATATAACCTTAACACTGCATAAACAACCGATACAATTTTATTGCAATCTAACACAAAACAACATAAAACACTAATATTGCATAATACCCCATACTATATCCTACCTTTCAAACCTACTATACTTTTTCACCTATTACGCTTACAAATCAAAATTTATTTTCTTCGACATGCAATAATGATGATAATGTGTTTCTTAGTTAAAATCATGATCACACAAACACACAAATGCGCGTGTGCGCACGCGCAAATACAAACAAATTTATTCGATCAAATCCTGTCTACTAAGAACCTTTGCTACATTTTGCTACAATAATATCAAGGAGACAACCTCCACCCTGCCGCCAGGTGCATGTATCATCATACATATACACACACACTAACAATTTCCGATACAAATTTTTACTCTCACACACACACACACACACACACAAATCCTCATACAAATCTCAACGTAAACATTCACCTGACTGTGTTTTTGATTTTTTCGATTTCTTGAACATCTTTTTCAGGGCCCGATGATTGTCGTAATAAGGTGGCATGAAACCCTGGGTCGCAGAAAAACATCCATGCAATTAAATAAATATATATATATAAACTAATATATATATATATATATATATATATATATATATATATATATATATTCATTATTATTTTATATATATATATATATATATATATATATATATATATTTCTAAATTTCTTTTTGAAACAAAAAATTATAATTTACTCTGCAGGTGTGTTTTGTATTAAAATACCCGTGCTTTGAGCACTCATTCTTTGGATATTCACAGTCCTTATTTACTTTATATATATATATATATATATATATATATATATATATATATATATATATATATAAACAAAAGGCCGACAAAATATAGGAGAAAGAATAACAATTTGTTTTTTTAAATCTAGACGTCAGTTTTTGACGTAAAACATTTTTATTCTTTCGGAATGTTATTGAAATAAACAAAAATAAATAACCGTAGGTGTCAAAATATCTTTATGTTTGTCTGTGTACGAAAATTTATTTGTTTCTCTTTGTGCTTTCCCGGCAGTAAATTTAATTTCATCTTATTTACATTATAAATTCATAATAGTTCATTTTTAATTGATATTTTCTTTTGTTTTCAAAAAAGATCACACTGAGACACACGTTTCATTTTTCACGTTGCTCAACACGGTTACATTTATCTTGATCCGAACAAATTAGCCACTGTGGAGCGTAGTCTGCCCCTCCTGCGTTGTTAACCGTGGGAGTCGGTTCATATTCAACATCAGATTTGGCTCATCTTATCTATATCAAGGGTTGTCACACCAAATAGAATTGAAATGTGTGCACTAACAGGACGTAGTTGCACATCACAGTGTTAGGTGTCACGGATTTACATTATGTTGAGCAAGAATGCTATGTTGAATAGTTTTAGATTGACTGATTTTTCTTTCCTGATGATTGACGATTTTATTGATGGCGAATTAAAACAAAGAACACAGGGTGTGCATGAATTCTTATTTCATTTTGAATACCCTGTTAGCGGGGCTTAGAT
Source organism: Sepioteuthis lessoniana (assembly GCA_963585895.1). NCBI lineage: Eukaryota > Metazoa > Mollusca > Cephalopoda > Myopsida > Loliginidae > Sepioteuthis > Sepioteuthis lessoniana. Next base: position 94,259,504 of record OY757915.1, on the reverse strand, counting down.
ATGCCCACTGGGTTCGACCCCCTCGGAAAAAGGGGGTATCCTGAGTATGACACAAAACAGCATCTGGTGATCAGGCTCAAATCCTTGAGTTTTAGAGAGTGTTGAGTTACCATTCGTTACCATTACTCCCAGGTTCACTCTAACCCAGCGCACAAATACCAGTTAGGGGTATATAAAAAAAAGTAAAGTTGGCGATCTTAGTCGAGGGTGACCCGAAGGCTCCCTTTTCAATAGCTACCACACCGAGATGTTGTGGAGGGCGCTACTCTATTCTCCGGATTGCTCCACTTAAATCAATATCCTTACCTTATAAGGCTGAGTGTTAAGCAAGGTACCATTTTTTTGAGTCTTTGGTATGACTCGACCCGGGCCATTGGTGAACACTCTAACCATCATGCCAATGACAGCTAGTTGCATATGGAAGCAATATAGCAATCTATGTGGTTTGTGTAATCCCTCGTGCTATCGTAGACCTGGTTAATGTTTTCCAGTTGTCTCTGTCTTTAAGATTTGTGATGAGAGCTCCTCTTTCCTTATGAAAATCATTCTTTAACGTTAAAGTCTTTCCCTTGGTCCTATAAGTATGAATCTCATATTTGGTAGTTCTGCATCAAACCGAACAGGCATACTTCAGGCAAACTGAGAACCAGCCAAGGAGAAGGAAAACTCTAACTTCAAATCAGATCTGCTTCGCTTAAAAATTGGGTTAATACATCAAAATATTATTTTGTACACATTGTAGACAGCTATACTTACGTATCTTGGTTCTAATGCTTTCAACGTTTTGGTCGCCTTACTCTCCAGCCTTTTTCATGTGCCTTTTGTTGTACTCTGTAAGATTCTTGAAATTCTGGATGTAATCATTTATTTGAATCTCGGGTATAGACGGTTCTCAATCCACCGTCCATTCCCCTGGGGTATATTGCATTAGCTAATTTTTACCTTTTTTTACGGCTATTGAAGCCGGGACAAGAGATTGAACTCATAAATAAAGTCTTATAATGCTGAGTGTTAAGCAAGTACCATTTTTGAGTCTTTGGCATGACTCAACCTGGGATTAAAACCCAGTCTCCCAGACTATTGGCGAACACTCTACTTATTAGGCAAATGGCCCGACTCAAATTGATCCATTTGAAGATTATTAGCATTAGAACGGAATACTTAAAGTCATATAACTGTGTGCAAATTATTTGCATAAGGAATAGTTAATTAAAGTTATAATCGTTAATGAATACTTATTATTGATTATATTAACCAAAGTAATGTTTACTATGTGTGTGTGTGGGATAGATAGATGGTAGAGAGGGAGAGGGGGGCATTCAAATATGGCAAAGGTTAAATTTATTCATCAAGACGAACAAGACATGCTAGGCACTGCTGGGGAAGCAAGGATGAACGCGTAAACCACGTTCTCCTGTGAACTTCTACGCATGTACACACTAGTGTTGACCAACCAGTAAAAATTAATATTCATCAGCAGACACAAGATGCCGACTAGAGGACTTACCAAGAATGACAACCGATAAGGATGGATGGTGAGAAAGTGTCAAGGGAATCCATGCTATCAAATGATTTGATGATGATGATTACCAATATTAGCAATGACAAAAATCTGATGCAAAATCTACTGTTTTCATATTGATTTATAATTTATTTCAGCATTAATCTTGTAACCCTACGGCACCAAATCGAAAGTTGTAATACAACACAATGCAAAAATGACTCTGTTAATTTCAGATAAGAAAGTTTATTGCTTCTACTCTTTTCACAGTAGTCACCGAAAAGAAAGAGATAACGTAAAGGAATTAATTCAGCCCATTAGATATACAGATAGAATAAGAAGTGTGAGATTGGTTCTTTTTCCGCTAACTGGCCGCTTGTGTATGTGCACCGTCGCACGCGGCCGACCCTTATCGGGGCCTCTTTGTCGTCTGTCCCTACTCTGACTCCGACTTCGACTCTAACCCCAACTGACTGACTGAACCTGCATCTTTTAATCTCTTTCTTACATATGTTCTTCTAATTATTCTCGACAAATGCTTTAATCACACGTAATCACTATAACATTTTTTGAGACACGCCATTGCTAAATATCAGCTGATATCTACCGAATCTTTTATCTAAATATATTTTGCTTACAGCTGATTCTAAAACAAACTTATCACGATTATTTTGATATGAGTTGACATGTTGCACAAAACAAGGGTTATTCGAGTCCTCTGACCTTTACAACTTGAAACCCCGCAACTACGAACTCAAAGTTTTGCTAGAAAACAATTTATTACTAAAATAATTTATTAAAAGCTCTAATTATTTTACAACCTTTTATCACAGTTACCCGGAAGTTTCCTCTGTTACAATATTATAGCCTTTTTTGTTGGACCCCATGTATTTTTCCATATTAACGGAAAGGATTTCAATTCGGATGAAGAAGAACTCAAAACAATATAATTGGACAATCATATATTAAAAAATACTAAAGGTCCATCTTGAAACTGGGGTGATTTGACATCAGGATGGTCTTACTGCCAGCACTATAAGTTATATAATTCTAAAAGGGTTACAAATTGGCACCAATTCGCGGTAACGCACTGATTGGCTCCTTAAACGCTAAGGACAGATAACTAATCCCATATTTTTCTGTAATATAAAGCTACTTTTTGTTACAGTAACTCATTAAGCTAATTTCCAAAACACTCTACTCTCGTAACAAATGAATCGGGTTTAAGACTTCAGTGAATTATCAGTAAGAAAGTATGAATATTTTGTTTGAGAACTGAGGTTTTGGTTAGCCTTGTGGTGTGACGATTCATAATACTTTATCTGGGGAATTTTAAACGCAGAAATAACTCAAAATTATCGCTATAAAAACTATAGAAAACAACAGCAAAAATACGTCTTTCAAAAATTAACTAAGATTAAGCCTAAAAACACAATGTTATATATATAAATAAAGTTATCATAAGGCTTTGGTGGAGAGTCTTTGGCATTTCGCTATTACTAGTCTAAGAAAAAAGGCTAAATAATCACAACGTATTATAAATGCTTGGAGAAATTTTAAAAAAATGACTTTGGCATTAAATAATCCAAGGGTTGATATGCCATAAAACAGACCAACAAACGAACATTATTTTGCTTTCGGAAAAAAAAAAAATAGCGATGAAATTCTTATAAGGTTTCGAGAAACTTTTAAAGTAGAAGTGGATAAAAGACACGTTTCAAAAGTGAAGACCAACAACGAACGATATTCACGAAAATCGCCACGGAATCAATAAAAATCGTCTGAAGAACCATTTATATTTGAGGTGAGTAATTTGGCTTAAAGTTAATACCAGTGAATGCTAAAATATTTCAACGAAGTTCTACAAAATTCCTTTTTCGTTTGTTCAAAAAGAATTAAAAAATTTATAATGTTTCAATAATCAGTCTCGACGGAAGAGCGTCTCAAGTTGTCTGATGTGACGTAACAGCCGGATATTTTTTTCAATATGGCACAGACCAATACCCACGCTTGTATCGAGGGCAAATGAAATGATTGACTGGATGGTTAGAAATATTATTTCAAAGGAAGCAAATGTTTTTTAGATATGTGAAACCTAAATAAAACCTCATATAAATTATTGTACCCAGTCTTGAGGACCAGTATGGAAATTGTAGTGTAATATGGAGATTGGTTATTTAATCCCAAATCCTCTTTATACATATATATTAAATATATGATTTCAAAATACATTTTGTAAATTACATCTTAAAACAAGCCTGATTTCTTTTTTTCATACAGATAAATGCTTTCACTTATTTCTATCGAATACAAATAATTCTATTTATCATTAATCATTTTTGCCCAGTCGGCTAGGGCTGTAGAATATACCGACACTAAACAATCTGATGGTGAGGTTCCAGCAATGCTGGAGCTTTGGGGAATACGGAGTACCCCTTTATTGCCATCGTTCCCAGGTCCACTCTGGCCTGGAGTGGTAGCACCTGATAAGGCCCTATCTATGGGTTAAATAGAAATAACAGCATTCTTATGCTAAACTGAATTGTTTGAGTAAACTGAATAGCTTGAAATAGAAATGGCTTTGACTCTTAAACCGTACTTACATTTAAACTGCGGGCTTATGCTTAACTGAATTATTTGAAATAGAACTGTTTTTCGACATAAACATTGTATTTACACTTAACTGAATTGTTACATATAACTGCTTGAATAGTTTGAAATAAATGTTTTTGACGATTAAAATGTGTACTTATGCTAAAGTGTATTGTTTTAAATAGAACAGATTATTTACATAAAAATGGACTTGGCGTTAAATAACCTACAAAGGTTGATATGCCATAAAACCCAACAAACCAAACCAAACCATTAATCATTTATTTGCACATAGCTAAAAGTTTTCAAGTATTGCTGTTTAACACTAACAATTCAATTCAACATCAGTCATTTGTTAACACACAGTTAAATAATTCTATTTCAAATAATTCAGTTTGGCATTAGTCATTTGCTTGCATTCGGTTTAGATGTTAAAATAAACAGTTTGAATGTCAAACATTTTTATTCGACCCATTGATAGGACACAATCAGATGCTACCACTCCAGGCCAGAGTGAACCGGGAAGTGATGGCAATGAAGAGGTATTCCGCATTGCCCAAGGCTCCAGCATTACTGGAACCTCATCATCAGATTGATTAGTGCCATTATCAGGACACTCGATGGAGGGTGGGGTCTTACTCTTCTGCAGAGATGCAATCAGTGTATTCTACAGCCCCAGCCGACTTGGTCAATATTGAAATTGAAAGGTATACAAAGTGTGACAGAACTAATAAAGAAAAGTAAAAGATTACAATTACAGGGAGAGACTGGATAAATTAGGATTGGTTACTTTACTAGAAGGAACAATGAGACATGATCTGTCTGAAACTTTCAAAATAATCAATTGAATTTCTTATAATGGTAGACATTTTTTTCAAAATTTTTCCTCGAAGTGGAAATTTTCTGTCAAGACAAATTTAAAAATTAAGCCTATTGGATTTTGTTTGCTAATGGAGTAATATATTTTTAGGACAAATGGCCTAATCAGATAAAAAATACGAACATTTTAAGGAGTTGTCCTCGTGGTGTAATGGTTAACGCGATGGACTGCAGATTCGTAGTAAGCGAGTTCGTACTCCAGTCGTGCTTTTACGTTCACTTTCGGGCAAATACCCCAGGGAAATGTATGAACTTCTTTATCCTCCCAGCTATGGGTTAAATAGTACCACTACTGTTCTTCTAGGGGAATGGCTTTGGCATGAAATTACCTAAAAAGGTCGATATGCCATTAAACAAAGAAACCAAACCAAGCAAAAATTTTAAGATTGAATTGGATGATTTCAGAAATGATTGTAACAAAAAAATTTAAGAGACAAATTTTATGAATTATCAGATGAATTATGTAACAGAATTTGATTTATAAATAGATATCGTATTAATATTTCACATGTAATTGTCTTTAATTGGAATCATTTTGAGATGAGGCTTCTTAATCTGAGAAATAATTTTTATTTTATTGCGGACTTTTTGTCCTCATCTTGGTAGTTTTTTGTTTTTTGTTTCTTCTTTCACTACGTTTCGGCCAAATTTCCCCTCTGGCCTTCTTCAGGTGATTTACCGTGACCTCGGATAGGAATGCTGAGTCTTGTGACTGTATCCCCAGTAATTACTGCCTTTCATAGTTGTCTAAAAAAAACCCCCAAAAACCCCCCAAAAAACTACCAAGATGAGGACAAAAAGTCCGCAATAAAATAAAAATTATTTCTCAGAATATTTTACATGTTCTGTGCAAAATATTCTTTCTCGTTTTTAAAGTTGATATGAGAAGATTGTAAAAAAAGGGAGATGCTCAAAGAGGCATAACACAGTTTGAGCATCTCCTTTTTTTAAATATCTTCTCATATCAACTTTAAAAACGAGAAAGAATATTTTGCACAGAGCCTGTAAAATATTAATACAATATCGCTTGCTATAAAGAGGCATAAACAGTTAATAGCAAGCGAGTTCGGGCATAGCTTCAATTTCTGATCAAGTTTCAAGTATTTCTATCAGTTGTATTATATCACAGCACATGAAAAGAATTATATTAAATAATGCTGAAAGATCTTATCCATTTTTATTTTTACATTACATGTTATATATATTATGATAATACGAAAGTAGAAACTCACGACGTACCGTCAGTCGAGGACTTGTGTACCAGCACCGGTAATTGTACCAACAATTTTGAATAGCGCTGCTCAATAATCTAGGAGAAGGAAGACGCTGAATTCCAGTCAGCATTATTCCTCTTAAAAATTGAACATGTATCACACCCTATCCTTGGCAGAGGGGCTGGGTCAGTACATAGACTGCAAGACATTTATATTTTCGTTACGGAGTTTAAATGTTGTAGAGTTCGGTAATAAATAATATCTATTTGTATTCGTTTTGATCACACAAAATCCCACAAGAAATATCAAAATTCTATTATCTTAGGTTTAGAAAAAAAAGCAACTGTTTATTTTGAAAATATCAAAAATATACCGCTCATAAAGAGTTACACTGTAACCATTTTTTTTTTTTTTCATCGAAAAGTTCATTCATAAAAGTTAATTCCATTAAGACAATATGAAGTGTTGCAATTCTGACTTGTTTTGTTATCGCATCTTTTTACTTTCCATTAAGTTACATTCCACAAGTGCTTGGACTGAGATATATTCATATATTCGTCACTGTAGAGTTTGGTGATAAATCATACCCAATAATTATTAATTTTGATTATATAAGGTTCTGTTGGAAATTCTAAAATCCTGCAATATTTGATTTATAAGAAAATTAACATTACTATTTTTAAAAATTATTTACGTACAATATTGGATATGATTGCATGTTGATGAAATTAGAGAAAGTAAATCGCTACTTGCATAACTTTCACACCCTGTCAGTGAGGCTAAGAATATACTTACTACATCCTCTACTGAGGATTAAGACGCCACCTAAAAGAGATGTCCTGGTTATGACACTAAACTGCATTTGCTGTTCTGGAAATCTGAAGTTTGAAAAGTGCCCTTTCATTGCCCTTACTCACAGGTCCACTCTGACATGAAATGGTAGTACCTGTTAGAATCCTACCTCAGCGTAAAATAGGGGGGTGTCCTCGTGGTGTAATGGTTAAAGCGATGGACTGCGAAATCGTAGTACGCGAGTTCGTAATGTATTACGTTCACTTTCGGGCAAATATCCTTAGGAAAGGTATGAACCCCCTTATTCCCCCAGCTATGGGTTAAATAGTACCAGTACTGTTCTTCTAGGAGAATGGCTTTGGCATTAAATAACCTAAAAAGAGTTGATATGCCATTAAACAAAGAAACCAACCAAACCAAACCAATCTGTGTAAAATAGAACTCTTTGAAAAATATTCGTATTAGATAAGAATACATGATAATATATAACTGTTAATTATTTGTTGACAAATTCACCTACCTGGGAAGCAGTGTCTCATCAACCGAAAAGGACATCGACACACGGCTAACGAAGGCATGGACAGCTATCGATAAGCTATCGATCATATGGAAATCAAACCTGGCCGATAAAATGAAACTCGGTTTCATCCAGGCAGAGGTCGTGTCGATACTGCTGTATGGATGCACCACTTGGATGCTAACAAAACGGCCGGAGAAGAAGCTAGACGGCAATTACACAAGAATGTTGCGAGCAACATTGAACAAGTCCTGGCGGCAACACCCAACAAAGCACCAACTATACGGCCACCTGCTTTCCATCACGAAAACTATCCAAGTTAGACGAACCAGACGTGCAGGAGAAGCAGAGACGAGCTCATAAGTGATGTACTCCTATGGACCCCCACATATGGCCGAGCAAAAGCAGGATGACCAGCTCGAACATACATTCAGCAGCTATGTGAGGATACAGAATGTAGCCCTGAAGACCTGCCGGAGGTGATGAACGATAGGGAGAAGTGGCGAGAGAGTGTCAAGGATATCTGTGCAAGCGACAAGACATGATGATGATGATGATGATGAATTATTTGTATTGAGAATAGTTACTTGAAGCTTTAATTAGTTACTAAGGATTATTATTACTACTACTTGGGAATTTTTCTCACTAACATTAGCTGATGGTCTTTCACTGAAGTCTGAGTGACAGGAAATCTCCTCAAGTCTCCAGGAGTCTTCTCAGTATTCTGAGATCTTGATAAATCTGTTGTTTGGATGGTCTCCACTAATCTTCTTATTTCCAAGTCCTCCAGTCCCTATACCAATCCTTTAGTAACTGTACCAAGAGCGCCAATTACAATTGGTATGACCGTCACTTTCATGTTCCACAGTTTTTTCAGTTCTTTAGCAAGATCCAGGTACTTATCTTTCTTTTCGTTTTCTTTCAACTTTACTCTGTGGTCAGCCGGAACAGCAAAGTCCACATTTCGGCAAGTTCTCTTTTTTGTTGACTATTATTAGGTCTGGGCGTCTGGCTGAGATTAGGTGATCTATTTGTATTTAAAAATCCCAGATAATTTTGTGCGTCTCATACTCCGGGGCGGATTTTGATTTCTGCATAAACCATTTGTTCGTCTGGTCAAATTTTAATTTCTTGGACAATTCTCCATCCAGTCGTGTCTAATCTTCTACTCATTTTGCACTAGTTTGCTGTATTCTTTATTATTATTATTATTATTATTATTATTATTATTATTATTATTATTCCTTTAGAGTTTTTACACATCAGCGTTAGCTGATGGTTTTTCACTGAAGTTTGAGTGACAGCAAGTCTCCTCAAGTCTCCTGGACTCGTCTCAGGATTCTGGCCGTTCTCAGCAATGCTATTATTATTATTATTATCATTATTATTACATAGAAATAATTACTTAGAATTATATTGTCGACGACCGTAATCGAGGGCGACCAGAAGTCTCCCTTTTCAATAGCTACTACACTGTAGGGGAGGGCGCTACTCCTTTCTTTGGATTGCTCAACTTTATCCTTGATACGTACCTTATATTGCTGAGTAATAAGCAAGGAGATATCAAGTACCATTTTAAAAGTCTTTGGTATGACGTGACCTGGGATTAAACCCAGGTCTCCCGGACTATTGGCAAACTGGGAAAGGAGTAGCGCCCTCCCCTACACCTCGGTGTAGTATCAATTGAAAAGGGAGCTATTGAAAAGGAGCCTTCGGGTCGCCCTCGACTACGGTCGCCAACTTTACTTAGAATTATATAGTTATGTATGAATTAGCAACAGACAGGAAAACTTGAAATGAAAAAAACTCTTAAAAAACAATTACATGAATAATGAACATAAAACGAACGTGATTCGCTAACTTATCGGTATGAAATAGTCCTAGACAAGTTAACCAGCTGTTAAAATCACTCAATCATTTTTTATTACTTGATTGCATTCTGGTGAGTCACGTTTTTAAGGTTCTGGAATTTTGTTTAAAATCATCATTATCATGGCGTGTCGCTAACATGGATTTCCCTGACCCTCTTCCGCCATTCGTCCTTATCGTCCATCGCTTTCGGCAGGTCTTCCACTCTACATCCTGTATCAGTACAGAGCTGTTGTAGATTAGTTCTAGCAGGTCTCCCTACCATAGCTCGTCCGTGTGAAGAGGTCCACAAGAGTACGTCGCTTATGAACTCCCTCTTCCTTCTCCGGCAGTGTCCCGCATGTCTTGCTTGTCTAATTTGGATGGCTTTCGAGATGGGTAAGTGTCCGTACAGCAGCTGCTTTGTAGAATGCGGCCCCCAGGACTTGTTTAATTCAGCTCGCAGCATTCTTTTGCAGTTACTATCAAGCTTTCTCTCGATAAACTTAGTCAGCATCCATGTGGTGCATCTATATAGCAGTATGGACCCGACCACTGCTTGGAAAAGACTGTGCTTTATTTTATCTGATAGATCTGACTTCCATATGGCCGATAGTCTATCGATGGCTGTCCAAGCCTTCGCTAGTCGCGTGTCGGCAGATGAGACGCTGCTTCCGAAGTAATTGAACTTATCTAGAAGTTTCAGAGATCTTCTATTTAGTGTGGAGATGTCGCCTCTTTGATTAAAGCACATGGACTATTTTTTGTCTGCGTTGACATGAAATAATGACATAAATGGGACTCGACTCAACCCCCCCCAAAAAAAACGCGTAAAACCGACAATATAAATCGGAGTAAAATTCAAAGATATTTATGAGATTTGTGCTGGAAACTTTTACATCAATCTAACACATTCCATATCATAATTAATTTACATTGTTTTTCGTCTGTTTAGTACTTACTTATTTTAATTTCGACATCAATCGTTTTGTTGACTGTGCATTAAAGGACTATTTTTTCCTTTATAAGTTTTGCATTTTTAATTAGATTAAAACCAGACAAGGATAAACAAAACAAAACAAAACAATAACAAAACGACTGGTAGTCGGTCATATTCATAAAAGACTGAAGGAATGTCGAGTTATTTGGTTGATGTAACACCAATTAATCTGTTGCACAATTGTAGGGAAATCATAGAAGTGTCTTAGCTCTTTATTGATTATGTGTATCTTGACATAATCTAAGGGTTAGTGAGCTAAACTCGTAGACAATGCTTATTGAGTTGAATTCTTGTCAGTGTTGTACCCCGTGATGAGATCAATCACAAAAGTAATACAAATACATATTCAAATACAGGCGGACTCTGTCGTTTCAGGTACGAACAGGTTTCTTAATTCCTTGCTTCGGTCCATGACGACACGAGGAGAGAAACACAATTCTTAAAAGACTATGCTGATCCCACCCTAACGTGCGGCGCATCTTGTGATGTTTAAGATCTCAATTCATCTTTGCCGGTCGAGATCCGTAAAACTCTACCGCATGCCTCAACGGTAGAAAACCCAACTGACGTCTTTTCAAAATCCTCAAATTTTCAATACCATCTTTCTGGGCATGACGTCATCCACACTCCAGCCCCAGTTCCTGTCTGGGGGTCTATTATGACAAATGGGGATTGTCATATCCTTTCCACGCGAGTGTAAAACTGCACCAAATGACAATGCACCTGGACTCAGAGACTCAAATAGTTCAAAGCCTTACCAAACTGAAGGATAAAATATAATTAACGAAAAATGATTAATATAAAAAACATTCTTTAATTATATAACATTAGGTGTTCTACATTTTTAACCTTGTGTTAGAGTAAGTGATGATTAGCAAATTTAAACACGGGACAATCTTTTGCACAATAGTAGGGAAATCATAGAAGCGACTTTGAAGATTACGCAGTTCTGTATTATGGACATCTAGTCATAAGGTTAGCGAGTTAGACTTGTAAAAATAAAGTTGACGACCGACAGTCGAGAGTGACCCAAAGGCTTCCTTTTCAATAGTTACAACACCGATATGTAGGGGAGGGCACCACTCCTTTCCCTGGATTGCTCAACTTTACTCTTGATGCTGAGAGTTAAGCAAGGAGGTACCAAGTATCATTTTTTTGAGTCTTTGATATGACTCGACCTGGAATCGAACTTGGGTCTTGTTGGGTGCCCCATATTTCTAACCCTGAGCTAGAGTAAGATACGATTAACAAATGACGACATTGATTAATCTTTTGTTCTATTGATTCTGAATATTTTGTACTGGTATAATGTTTTGTAAGCTAGCCTCCCAGAATAATTACTGCATGTCCAGTCGGCCGGGGCTGTAGAATACACCGACTGCATCTCTCCAGAGGAGTAATACCCCCCCCCAACGAGTGTCCTGATATAACACTAAACAATCTGATGGTGTGGTTCCTTATGCGTACTTATGCCTAATTGAATTGCTTAAAATAAAACTGTTTTGAGATTTAAACTGCGTACTTATGCTAATTGCTGGAAATAGAAGTCTTTGTACATTTAAACTATGTACTTATGCTAAACTGATTTTTTAAAAATGAAACAGTTTTTTCATTGAAGCTGTATTTATGCTAAATTGAATAGTTTGAACTAGAACTGTTTTAACATTTAATTGTGTGTCAGTAAAAACTACACTTATACTAAATTGAATTGTTTGAATTAGAACTCTTTGACTAAATTGAATAGCTTGAAATAGAAACGTTTTTGACAATTAAACCGTGTACTTGTGCTAAACTGAATTGTTTGAAATAGAACTGATTATTTGAATTAAAAATGGATTTGGCATTAAATAACCTGCAAAGGTTGATATGCCTTAAAACCCAAACAAACAACCAAGAAAACAAATAATTACTGCGTGGTAGTCCGTTCAAGGTGTTGGAATCCCTGTGGCATAATCGTTAAAATGCTAGACTACTGTCTCAAAATAAGCGAGTTTGAGCTATTACGTTCACTTTTGGTCAAATATCATTGGAATGGTATGAAACTCTCTATCTCCCCATTCATAGGTTAAATCGTACTGCTACTGTTCTTCTACAAGATTGGCTTTGGTATTGAATAACCTATGAAGGTTAATATGCCAATAAACAAACCGCTTTTTATAGCCTGTATCATTTAACAGCAAAATGTCCGTTGTAATTCTAAAGCTCAGCCAATGGCTTCGACGGAAAGATATAAAAATTATCATTTGTCTTTGGTTACATTCAAAATGAATTTTTTTTTTATTACAAATCAACACTAAAATTTATGGGCGTAATAATTCATGTGATTAATTAGGATTCGATCAAGAAAAACAGTTTCAAACCTTAACATCATCATCGTCATTATCGATGCGTGATGACAGTATGGATGTTTTTGACTCTCTCTCTCACCATCCATCTCTAATCGTAATTGCTCTTGGTAAGTCTTCTAGACAGCTTCCAATGTCCGTTTTTGCTGGTCGGCCAGTATTGCTGAGTTCATGTGTAGGAATCCATGGTCGTACGTCAATTATGATGTCCTCCTCACTTCATCCGCAATGCCCAGTATGTCTTGCTGTTCTTAGTTTGATGGTCTGCAAGTTCGTAGGCAAATGGCCGCGCAGTTGCTGTTTTGGACGGTCTTAATTCCAGGATTTGTTCAAAGGAACACGCAGCAGCAAAATAGGAAATACTTTCAATTCTGAAAGAGAACTGCAGGAAAGATTGTTTGAACCGTACGTAATATCACAAGTGGTACCAACGTTTCAAATCAGGAAGAACCTTCAATAAAGATGATCGCAAAGCTAGATCATTTTCCAACTTATTGGATAATCGTCAAATTGAAAGATTTTAGCAAAGTACGTCGCTAATTTCGCTTTCTAGTCGTCCTACTCTGCAAATTTGTTTCGTGTGGTTATTCTTTTAATCCTTCAAACTGAAATTCACGCTAAAGACAGATGATTCAGAGGAAAGAAGAGATAGACGAAAATACGCAATGTAACCTGGGCTCAATCCTTTTTATACGATTTTTTGAACGCAATCCAAAACTGTTGTTCTAGATTCCAAATTTGCTTTGCACCCAGCCGTGGATAAAACAATAGGGGAGACTGGTCTCTTTACGTTCAGCAACCAGTCTAGGAGAAGAAAAACTTGGAATTCAAACCAGCTTTACTCTACTTGAGTAAATTACCTTGTGTCACATTCTGCTTATCATGGAGAGATTGGGTAGATACATACTCTCCAAAATTTCCCTGTGGGGATATTTAAAAAAATCAAGCTGAAATTTCCCTTAAAAAGTCGTTGATTCAGAGGAAAGAAGAGATTGACGAAAATATGCTATGGGGACCTTAAAACATCTTCCAGGACGTATTTCACAACAGGAAAAAAAACGTTAAAAATGGAGTTGGTGTTATTTTGAAAGAGACGAATTTTATTAACTAGTCGATAAGACGATACAAATGATTTCGAAAAAGTTTAATTTCTTTTCTCAATACATTTCTTAGATAAACACCTTCACAGACAGAGTTTTTAATAATGTTTATGCTATGAAATATATTTCCATAATGGTATATCAACCTTCTAAGGTTATTAAATACCAAAGCCATCCTTGTAAAGGAACAGCAGGGATGATATAGAGAACTGAAAAAAACTATTGAACATGAAGTTGACAATTATGCCAATTGTGATTGGAGCTTTTGGCACAGTAACTAAAGGACTATCATAATACCTGGATGACTTGGAAGTTGGCGGACGAGTGGATACCATACAAACGACAACATTATTGAGAACGGCCAGAATACTGAGAATAGTCCTGGAGACTTGAGGAGACTTGCTGTCACTCAAACTCCAGTGAAAAACCATCAGCTAACGCTGATGTGAAAAACTCTGAAAGATAATAATAATAATAATAATAATAATAATAATAATAATAATAATAATCTTAAGACGTACTGAACCCATTCTAAACTATGGAAGAAAAATTAAATGCAATTTAATATATTAGACGATGTTTTAAAAATTAAAGAAAAGAAGTTTATATGAGGATCAATTGGTAAGTTCGTCACTAGAGGTATAAACATTTATTTTCATTTTTCAGAATAGTCTTCGTTCATACACTTTATTCGGTGGTACTGGAGCTTCTGGATTTCTCTTTTGCAGAAGGTAGCATGTTGGTCCTCTAAACAGAGGTCCACAGAATCAATGAGGTCATTGACCGTGACAAAATGATGACCACTGAGCTAATTTGCTTATCTAGAAAATAGATAGAAGTCTGATAGGGCAAAATCAGAAATGAATATGTTTTGGAAGTTCAGAAAGTTCGAAGCAGTAATCTGAAATAGCACCGAGGGTCACATCTTATTTGAGAGCTGGAGCGTTGTATTGGTGGAAGAGTACCTCTACAACCAATTTTCTACGTTGGTTTTTATTAATGTTCGACAAGAGATTAACATCGTAGGTACCGGTGACAGTTTGATCTTTTGCGGGTAGTACATGAGCCGAACCCTTTCTGCATTCCCCAAAACAGAGACGATCACCTTCATAGTAGAAATTTATGACTTGGCCTTCTTTGGAACTGAAAGTTCTATACGCGTCTATTGTTTTGGCTATTTTGTTTTATCTCTTGGATAAAATCCAATCGACAAAATACATTAATCATAACAATAATAATTTAATTTGGTTTGGTTTGGTTTGGTTTTATGATATATCAACCATTATATAGGCCATTTAATTCCAAATACTTTTTATACATATGATTTCTAAACACATTTTGTAGATAGCATCTTTAAACGAGAATGAGCTCACTTTTTTTCACACAGATAAATGGTTTCACTTATTTCCATCAAATACGTTTAATTCTATTTATTATTTATCTGTTGTTTGGACATAGTTTAATGTTTTCGAGTATTGCTATGTATTAAACAGTTCTATTTCAAACAATTCACTTTAGTATAAGAACAGTTTTTTTGTTTACACACAGTTAAATGTAAAACCAGGCCTATTTCTAACAATCCAGTTTAGAATAAATACACAGTTTAAATCTCAAAGAGTTCTATTTGACGTATAGAGAGGGCCATATCAGGAAGTACAAATCCGCGCCACTGTAGACCTGGGAGAGATAGCAACGAAGACGTACTCCGTATTCCCTAAAGCTCAAACATTACTTGTGCCTCTCCATTAGATTGTTTAGAGTCATAACTAGGACACTCGTTGGGGAAGTTTTACCCCTTAGCGGAGAAGCACTAGGTCTATTCCGCAGCTACAACCGACAGAGCCACAAAACAATGTGTTTTGTCTTGGATTTTATTGTTTTGTCTAATGTGTTTTGTCTTGGATTTTATTATTTTGACTTATGTGGATTGTATTCTGGATTTTGTTGTTTTGGCTAATGTGTTTTGTCTACTAGATTTTATTGTTTTGGCTAATGTGTTTTGTCTTGGATTTCATTGTTTTGATTAATGTGTTTTATCTACTGGATTTTATTGTTTTGACTATTGTGTTGTCTTGAATTTTATTGTTTTGATTAATTTGTTTCTTCTACTGGATTTTATTGTTTTGATTAATGTGTTTCGTCTTGGATTTAATTGTTTTGATTGATGTGTTTTATCTACTGGATTTTATTGTTTCGGCTAATATGTTTAGACAAAACAATAAAATCCAAGACAAATGTGTTTTGTCTTGGATTTTATTGTTTTGACTAATGTGTTTTGTTTATTGGGTTTCAGTCTCTATCTTATAGTGGCAGATCCAAGCCTCATTCACGATAATAAATCATCGTAGAAATCCTTCTCGATCAGACTTAAAAACACGAGATGATTCCTTGCCATGTTATGCCGGAGCCTCTTCTGATCAGGATAAAGACGTTCTGGTACCCAAGAAGTTGAGAACTTCTTTATTGCAAGATAGCAATTAATAATTTCCCCAAAACGTTATTTTGAAATTCTCAACTTTATGGCAGTATAATGCTAATTTATTCGTCGACCTCCCATTATCATTTCGAGATGTTTGTCAATTTTTTCGGAGTATTAACTGTGGGGAACCTTCTTCGTTCTCTGAGTTCATTTTCCAAGCTTTCCAAACCCTACTCGAATTCAGATGCCCATTTCCTACCCCATACAGAAGGAAGGAGCATTTTCCCCCATGTGTAGCCATCATGTCCTCATGGATTTCTACAGAAGATAACCCATTTAATAAAGAGTTTAGCGAATGAGTGCACGATGTGCGATCTTCTCAATTTCTCAATAAAAAAAATGCTAAACTTCTTGGATTGAATAAAAAATATAATAACAAAACAAAAGCAAAAACGAAAACAAACAAACAAACAAAGCAAAACAAAGCAAAACAAAAAATGAATAGAACAATAGTCAGAGACTTCACACCGAGTATAAAAGCTTTAAAAAGTTTGAATTGTAAATGAATAAAACTGTAATTTCGCAGTTCATGCCTTTATAACTCACACCATAAACTAATAAGCCACCCATCGTTATTTTATAACATAAAACTTTTTTTTAAAAATTCCATAACAATGGAGAAATAGAATAAAACGTTTTTCACACAAATCAATTCCGAACGGCTTAAGTTTCAATTCAACAGGTTAAAAGATTATTTTATTCGCCCGAAAAGATTAGATAACATTGAAACACTTTGTTGTTAGCTCGTACACATAAACATAATAGAAATAGATTATGAAATGAAATAATATAGTAATGTATACACATTTTTCACGTGTACAAACACATAGTTTCTTTAACACAAACATAATAGATTCAAACTTCACTTTTCTTTGCTTTCATCATAATTGACCTAGTTTATATTCAATTCGCATGAAAAAAGAAAGAAAGAAAAGAAAAATACTAAACGCTGGCTTTGTTTCCATGCTACGCTTCGTTTGCCAGGAGCTCGTGAGAAGAGAATCTTTTTGTTATTTTGTCAATCATTCATTATTATACTTTGAACAATAATTTGCTTCCCCATGAAATCCGTCATCAAGATAAGTAGAGGAATTTCAGTTGGTATAGTGATACTTCCTCTCAAAAATAAAGCGTCCTGGGTATGACACTAAGCTGCATCCGATGGTAGGGTTCTAGTCCTGCAGCTTTGAGGAATATGGAATACCTCTTTATTACAATTGCTTCCAGGTCTACTCTGACCCGGAGTGGTAGTACCTGTTAGGGCCCCATCTATAGGTCAAATAGAAAGAACTGTTTAATCATTTAACTGTGCGCAAACGAGTGACTGATATTAAATTGAATTGTTAGTGTTACATAGCGATGTTTGAAACCATCTAACAATGTGCAAACAGATAATCAATATTAAATGGTATTATTTGTGTTAGATAGCAGTACTTGAAACCATTTAACTGTGTGGAGAAAAAGATCTTTGACTTGTTTAAAATGTTACCCACAGACTATTCGTTTACAAATCATATATATTTAATATATGTATGAACAGGATTTGACATTAAATAACCTACAAGGTTTGATATGTCATAAAATACAACCGGCCAATATCAAAAATAAATATTAGAACAAACATGTACATATTGACAACATATTCTATGGCGTGAGCAAAACTAATTGAAAGATTAAATAACACTGAAAATATTTTAGCGAGACCATGTATATAATTATAATAGAAATATATAAGGAAATAAAATTATATATATATATATATATATATATATACACGTGTGTGTGTATGTGTGTGTGTGTGTGTGTGATGAATACTATAGAAATATATAATAAAATAAAGTAATACACATACACACTCATATATATATATATATATATATATATATATATATATATATATATATATATATATATACGCGTGTGTGTGTGTGTGTTGATGTCAAATAATAAAGGGAAGTAATCTTTACTTCTATTTGCGATATGATTTATTAATTCCAGGACTTTTTTAAATCATATTTTTTTATTAATTATTTCTTAATAATCATTTTTGCTAATAATTATTTTTGACATGTTTAGGTTATTGAAAATAATTTTTTGGAAAAAAAATGGAAAATTGTAAATAATTTGAAAAATAATAAATTGTAAAAAAGAAATATTTGAAGTTTCATTTATTATTATTATTTTTATTTTATCGATAAAATTTGAATCTGGAAATTGTAAAAAGAAAAATGAAGAATTGTAAAGTTTCAAATTAGGTTTATTAAATATAAATAAAATAATCTTTATGTTCAGTGATTTTGCATTTTTTTAAAAAATTTATTTTATAGTTTAAGACTTATAAATAGTGTAAATAATAACAATACTTCGATACAGCAGTCAGATAAGATTGATGATTGTATTTAAGAAAGTGTGAAGGATTCTAATGTTTGAAACCATCTAACAATGAGCAAACAGATTATCAATATTAAATGGTATTGTTTGTGTTAGATAGCAATACTTGAAACAAATTAACTGTGAGGAGAAAAAGATCTTTGGCTTGTTTAAAATGCTACCTACAGACTATTCGTTTACAAATCATA
Source organism: Sepioteuthis lessoniana (assembly GCA_963585895.1). Classification (NCBI taxonomy): domain Eukaryota; kingdom Metazoa; phylum Mollusca; class Cephalopoda; order Myopsida; family Loliginidae; genus Sepioteuthis; species Sepioteuthis lessoniana. The sequence goes on along the minus strand of OY757915.1, from coordinate 94,240,658 downwards.
TATTTGATATATGTATGAACAAAATTTGACATTAAATAACCTACAAAGTTTGATATGTCATAAAATACAACCGACCAATATCAAAAATAAATATTAGAACACATGTGCATTCTGTTGTTATTTCCGTTATATTGAGAATATGTTTGAATGATAAAGAAATAATATTCAGCGTGATTACAAACCATTCAAAATTATCATTCAGTTACAGACTGAACGAGCTATTTGGTTCGTTGGGTTTTATGGCATATCAACCTCTTATGGGTTATTTCATGCCAAATCTTGTTTATGGTTTGGTTTGGTTGTTTAATGGCATATCAACCTTTATAGGTTATTTAATGCCAAAGCCAGTACTATTTAACCCATAGCTGGGAGGATAAGGGGGTTCATACCTTTCCCAAGGGTATTTGCTTGAAAGTGACCGTAATAGCGCAACTGGAGTTCGAACTCGCTTATTACGATTCCGCAGTCCATCGCTTTAACCATTACACCACGAGGACAAATCTCAACTCACTGTTTTTTTCAAATTCCCAACTCCTGCACTCAATGTGTGCACCTAACTAACCCATGCACTAAGCCGAAAGGTTCTCAGCCTTACTAAACCGAAAGGTAAGATATACAAAACAAAAAATGATAATGTAAAAAAAATCCTTCCGCAACTATATAACATTACCAACTCCTTAGGTGATATTTACCTTTTCATCGAATAAATCTCGTATACATACATACATACATATATATATATATATATATATATATATATATAGGTAGGCAGGTATGTAGGTTTTAAAGTAAACAAATTCGAATATCTAGGTTCCACAGTCGATAACAACAGACTAGAAACGGAACTAAATGCATGAATGTCAAATACTTCCAAAACCTTTGGTGGGCTGAGGAAGCAAATCTGGCTCAACGAAGACCTCTCCATGAAAACTAAATGTGCATAGTTCTGTCAACTCTTCTGTACAGCGCAGAAAAATGGATGGTATACAAACGCGAATACCCCAAAAATTCACGTCCATATGATGCGTCACTTGAGAAAAATACTAAATATTAAGTGGTGACAACATATCCCGAATAAATTAATTCGGGAGAAATCTATAATCCATATACATACACGATATACACACCCAACGCAAACTAAGATGGGCTGGTTATTTAAACAGACTTGAATACAGCAGACGGCCAAAATAGATCACGTAGACTTAACTTTGAGAAGAGTTACATTAAACAGGGAGACCAAAACTTAGACATAAGGACATTATCAAAAGAAACTGAAGGGTCACGAACATCGTTTTAGGCAATTAACAATACTTGTCTAAAAATGAAAAAAAAAACTGGAAGAAAAAAATTAGAGGGACATCATCATCGAATACGATGGACAGCTATTTAGTAGGTAGATGGATAGAGAGATAATGAATAGAACGAACAGTTACTTTACTTTGTGTTTATTTAGCGAGTAACAGATATCAGTGGAGAGTGTTTGGCTCCATCGCATTATGTGTATTAGTAGTCAATGCGAAAAGGAAAGCTATTAAAATGAGCTGTATAATTACATAACTGGTTTTTAAAAGCAAGAAAGCAAGAAAGAAAGAAAGAAAGGACTTAACATTAATTAAGTATTTGGTAGCAGTAAAATATGGAAATAAAACTGTCCGAAAAGATGAAAGAAAGAACGAAAGAGAGAGAGAGAGAGAGAGAGAGAGAGAGAGAGAGAGAGAGAGAGAGAGAGAGTCAGAGAGACAGAGAGAGACGGAGAGACAAAGAGACAGAGAGAGACAGAGAAGTGGCGAAATGTAATGATAGAGCAAGGAAAAAGAAATAGAATCGAAAAAACAAAATAAATGGGGAAAGAGAGAAGAAGTGATAGAGTTAAAGGGAAAATTAACAGAGAGAGAGAGAGAGAGAGAGAGAGAGAGAGAGAGAGAGAAAGAAAGAAAGAAAGAAAGAGCGAGAAAGAGAATGTGTGTGTGTATGGGGGTCAAAGTGACAAAAACAAAAACAACAAAAAGAAAAAGAAAAAGAAAAGAACAAAAAATAGAAAATGTAAATTGAATGATAATAAGGAAGTGCGGTGCGGATTTTGGGAAAAAAGAAAAAAATTCATTGCGTATTTTAACTTATGCAAATGCTTCATAAAAGAAAGAAGAGAAAGGAAAGAACAAAGAAAGACAAGATGGGAAGGAGAGAAAAGAAAGCAATAAGAGTAGGCGGTCAATAAGAGAAGAGGGGAGAGAGAAAGGAAGGAAAAAAAGGAAAGAAGCGGAAAATTGTATTAGACACACACACACGAAAACTAAATGTGTGTGGATATTGAACCTACTTCCCACTAACCCAGTATGTGAGACATGGTCGTTTTATTGTCAGAAGCCATGCGCAAATAGAGATTCATTTTTGGCTATTTAAAAAATACTTGGTCCTTTCCGCCTTCTCCATAATGAGGCGCCTCAAGCGTCAAGCTATCAACTTTACACCGCAAAGCAGGTACTGGCTGGAGGTGAGGCGCCATGGGACAAAACAAACGGCTCGATATAACCCACTCAAGGTAAACCCGAGTGAAGGCATGGTTGGTTTGTGTTTATTTTTGTGTTTGAGTGTTTATCCTTGTCCCAAAATGAGTACAACCCCGACAAACTTTCTAAACCAAAGTTAATAAAATTCTATTTTATTTCTATTTGGCCTGGAGTGGTAGCACCTTATAGGGCCCTATCTATAGGTTAAATAGAACTAACTGCATACTTATGCTAATCTGAATTGTTTGAATCAGAGCTGTTTGACTAAATTAAATAGCTTGAAATAGGAACGTTTTTGAGAATTAAACTGTGTACTAAAATTTAAACTGTGTACTCATGCTAAACTGGTTTGTTTGAAATGGAACTGTTTTTGACATTGAAACTGTACTTAAGCTAGACTGAATTATTTGATATAGAACAGTTTTGACACTAAACTGAATTGGCTGAATTAGAACTGTTTGAATAGCTTGAAAGAGAAATGTTTTGGATAATTAAACTGTGTACTCATGCTAAAGTGAATTGTTTAAAATTGAAATGATTTGTTTAAAAATGTATTTTGCATTAAATAACTTACATTATCCCATAAAACCCAACCAACCAACCAGCTAACTTTCAGTTATAGAAGTGTTGTAATTCGATGTTGCAGAGTCTAGTTATTAATATAAACTAATTATATCCATTATGAAATAATAAAATCCCGGTACATTTTTCGTAGAAGAAAATTAACTTACAAATTGTATAACGCCAACAGTCATTTACTAAACTTAGTTTTCTTTGGGACAAGTGAGTTGAATTCTTGTTGGATACCTCATTAAATAAGTAGCATCCAACAAGAATTCAACTCACTATCAATCGTTTGCTTGTTAAGTTTGGTGTTACGTCATTTGAGGTGCTCCACTATCCACATATATATATATATATATATATATATATATATATATATATATATATATCCACTATATATATATATATATATATATATATATATATATATATATATATATATATAAAACTAAAAGGAGAAAACGTATCACGAAATTTTGTTTGACCCCGACGTGATTTGAACACGCAACCTTCTGATCTGGAGTCAGACGCGCTACCGTTGCGCCACAAGGCCACATAAGTTCATTTCATTTAATTAATGGTTTTAAACATTGCTTCATGAGATCATTGGCATGGCAATAGACTCAATTTGTGTGGAACAGACTATTATTTTAATCATTAGAACGTTCCTTCAGATTTGTCAAGCAATCATTTTCTAAGCTTAGTTTGATTTAACACAAGGCCGGAAATATGGGACACCTTGGGAGAATCAAACTCACTATCAATGGTTTACGAGCTAAGCTTTCTCGCTTTTGAATCACATGAGTCTCCCTCTGATTTTATCAAGTTGCTTTTTTTTTAGATAGAATTAATAATCTAACACAAATAGCTAAGACACATACTTTCATTTTGTCGGCAAGGTTAGGAGTAGGAGTTGGACATTCCTGGAAATCACTTACTCTCCTACCCACGTCTCGTTAAATGTAATGTAAACAATGAACTTTTTAAAAAGAATCTTTTCCTTTAATCTGAAAAATAAAATCTCTTTTCCTTACTTTAAAAACAAATTTCAACTTTTACAATTTTAAGCGTAAAATATTTTTATTAAAAGGAAAAACGATTGAATAAAATGGGGGAAAAAAAAAAGGTTCATTATAACGTTAAATAAAAAAAAATATAATTACTTTAATAAGAAAGTAAAAAATGTAGCATATAAAAAATAAAGTTTCGCTTTTTAAGAACTGTTTTTTTTTCTTCTTTTTTTTTTTAATAAATGGGTATTTTAAAAGCCTTTTAAGCATTTGAGAAATTTTAAGCGAAAATTACTTTTATACAAGAAAATTTTTTGCACTGAAATGGAGAGAAAACATTGGTAGACTATAAACATGCCGTCATCTTATTTTCAAATCTTGAAGAACATTTCGTTAAAATATTTGAAGTTAATTTTTAAAAAAATGTTATTAATTCAGTTGCAATAAATATTGTCCACCCTCCATTTATTTTCTGATTTAAAAAAAAAAGAAAAAGAATTGTATAATACTATTTGTTATAATACACGTGCAACGCTAAGTACCTTCTCGTTAATAATTAGCAGTACCTATAAATATTCTATTCTTGATAGCTTTTCATATAAATCTACAAATAAACATTCATTCAATTTTTAAAAAGTCTTTTAAACTATACACGTTTATTTGGTTTGGTTTCTGTGTTTAACGACGTATTAACCTTGATGGAATATTCAATGTGTTATATACAAACGTGTGGTTGCAAGAAAAATAAGACTGACGAGAAGATTTAGTTTATTTTGTTTATTGAATAGATAAAATTAACAAGCGGATGAAATATCTGGTCGGCTGATGGGGGGGGTCTATTCGGCGACAAGCAGTTGCTTTGATCTGGTCGGATGGTGTTGTCGGGTGACGCTCTTCGGATGGCCACATTTCAACTGCGGTGTGACCTCTGCTTGGCCTATTTATATCTTCCCAACTTCAAACACCGGCTCCAGAAAATACTACTGGTGGAAAAAAATGATTGGTTGAAAAATAAACCTTTTTTTTATAACTGAGAATTTTCTGGGGATTTTGGATAGACTATGCGCGGAGCCTATGCGCAGAAGCCATGATTTTCTTAGTTTAAAACTGGCCGTTGTTGGGTCAACATCCGGTAACTATTATTTTCTTCTACAGTGTTGATGTCTGTGAGTCTGTGTTATGTATGTTTTAGTAGTTAGGTGTGTGAAGAGTTAAGTGGGTAAATCAGAAGAGATTTGATTTATTTTACTATAACAATGCTTGGGATCCTCTATTTGGGGATAATAGTAGGACCTCTTCGCACATTTTAAACTGTCTCTTCTTCGCCATTTGTAAGGGTCCTCTCACTGTTCTCTTATCCTCTAGATAAGTGTTAGGGAATTTATTCCCATCATTCTTTCTGATCTGGTCATATCGCTTCTCTAGATTTTCATCTTTTCTCTGATGATCGGTTTCGTGATGTGGCATCTTCATTTCCTTCCTTTCCACCTTCCCACTCTGCGAGGGACTACGTAGGTGGTACCTCGCTCGTGGCTCTGTCGCCATCTTGTCTTCTTCATTTTTGGCGCTCATTTTCACCATCCTACTCGGTTGTCCCTTTTTAATTTTTACTTCATTTCCCAGTATGAGGGATATTCCTTTCATTGGTAGCTTATCTACCACTCCTACTTGAATTGGTCCATTTTTCCACTTGGACTTTGGTGTTATCTTACATAGCGGGATTTTCATCCTCTTCTCGCCAATACCCTCTATCTACACAGTCTCACGTGCTGCTTCTATGACCCTTTTCGGTACTTTATTTCTTAGGAGTAATGACTGAGATGCTCCCGTATCTCGTAAAATTGATACTTCTACTGGTTCTCCATTTGGGCCTCTTATGACCCCCCTCTTCGTCCAGGGTCGATTAGACTAGTTTACTCTGTCTGTCGTGACAGCTCCTTGCGGTTTTCCCTCCTGGGTACGGTTAGTTTCCGAACCTTTCCCTAGCTGACACATTATGGCTGTGTGTCCAGCTTTTCCACATTTATAGCAGATCACTGTTTTGCTGTCTCTCTGGGAGGTTCCTTTATTCTCTTCCTTAGGCTTTACTTCTGGGCGTAGCTCTGCCTTAATCTTCACTCTACTCCCTTGGCTCCCCATGTAGAGTCTTTCCTTGGTTTCTCTGTGTGTGAGGGTGAAATCATCCGCCAGTGCGGCCATTTCATAACTCAGGTCAGTTTTCCTTTCACTCAAGTGAACCCTGACTTCCTCTGGCACACAGTTTAAAAATTATTCAGCCTATATTAGCTGCCGGAGTTTCTCAACGTCTCCTCCTACCCTCTTAGAGTCACACCATTTCCCAAGCGCATTCTCCTTGTTCGGCAGAAATTCCACATAAGATTGGCTTTCTTTCTTTCTCTGCGTTCTAAACTTCTGTCTATAAGCTTCTGGAACCAACTCGAAGCCCTTGAGAATCGCTGCTTTCACCAATTCATAATCGGTGCAATTTTCCGTCGGCAGAGTTGCATATGCCCTCTGGGCTTTTCCCGTCAGTACAGTCCGGAGTAACATTGACCAGTATCCTCTTGGCTATCCGAGGCTGAGTGCCGTTCGCTCAAAATGCGCGAAGTATTCATTAACGTTGGCTTCTTCAATTTTTGGTACTAGCCTGGCTTGCTTCGCCACTTCGAAACTGTCATGGCTTCCTCTGCGTCCGCTTCTCGTCAAGTCGATTTCCTGCAACCTCGTCCCTTGCTTAATTCTAGCTTTCTCCAGCTCCATCTAATTTCTCTCTGATTCCACTCGGGCTTGTATTATAGCCTTCTCTAACTCCACTTGCTTTGGTGTCATTTTTGCAGTTTCCCTCGGTAGCTCCTTTAATATTGTTTCCTAGAACAGATACTTGTCCACCATGTGTTCACTTATTTCCTCACGAGTTCATCTTTCCTCATTATCTTTTGCACGTTTAACTCAAGCCTCTCGCTAATTTTTATTATCTCGCTTTTCCTAAGCCTCTCCACCTTCTTCATGACGCTTTCTATCACGTCCATTCCTTTTGAATTTTCCCAAACAATTATCCTCATCATCATATCGTGCTGGTAGCACGGATATCCCTGACCCTCTCTCGCCACTCCTCCCTACCGTTCATCGCCCTAGGTAGGTCTTCAGGACAACATCCTGTATCCTCACATAGCTGCTGAATGTACGTTCGAGCTGGTCGTCCTGCTTTTGCGCGGCCATGTGTGGGGATCCATAAGAGTACATCTCTTATGAGTTCATCTCTGCTTCTCCAGCAGTGTCCTGCATGTCTGGTTCGTCTGACTTGAATAGTTTTCGGGATAGGGGGCAGGTGGCCGTACAGTTGGTGTCTTGTGGGGTGTTGCTGCCAGGACTTGTTCAGGATTGCACGCAGCATTCTTGTGTAATTGCCATCTAGTTTCTTCTCCAGCCGTTTTGTTAGCGTCCATGTAGTGCATCCATATAGCAGTATCGATGTGACCGCTGCCTGGAAGAAACTGCGTTTCATTTTATCTGTTAGGTCTGATTTCCATATAATCGATAGCCTATTGATCGCTGTCCATGCTTTCGTTAACCTTGTTTCGATGTCCTTTTCGGTTGATTCGACGCTGCTTCCTAGGTACGTGAATTTGTCTACTAGTTTAAGTGGGGTTCCTTCTAGAGTGGAGATGTCCCCCGTTTGGTTATAGCACATATATTCCGTTTTGTGTGCATTAACATAGAGGCCTATGCTTGCTGCTGCTCGTTCCAAACTATGCAGAAGTGTTTCGGCTTGGTCAGGTGTATTTGCCAGTATCGCTATGTCATCGGCGTAGTCGGCGTCGGTAATTGTTGTTGCGGGGTATCTTCTGCTTCTTTTTATAACAACGAGTAATTAGGACTGTTACGACAATATACTTGTCACCGTGTCCTAGGGCAGATTTAGACTGCAGGAATTATCATACAGCGACAGGAAATAAATATTGTTCTTCAATCCCTCCGGAAACGAGCCCCCATTGTAAGCGTATGGGGCTTTGCCTGAATAACTAAATCCCGTACAAGGTCCCATTTGTAAGCGTATGTGATGTTGCATAAATAATTATCCCAGGACGAGAGTCCTTTTTATGCGCATTTGACGCCGAGGACAGTCTGGCACTTGACACTCCGCAAAATAAGTCCTAGTCAAGACTCCTATTTCGGGCATATGGTAAACCGGCAAATAATGTGGCGGTTAATTTGGGGTAAGACTGATCTCAGACGTTGGTGAAGGGGTGCCAATTCCCTTTCACATACACCACAGGTCCTTTGTCTTCATACCCCTTCAGATAGTGGAAAAAGGGACTTCGAGGTTAGAAAATATTAACTGTAGTCAAATTTCCAAAATTCCTTTGTAATGTTTTACGGTGGCAATAAGACGTTTTGCGAGAATTAATGAAAGCAATACGACACTGAAACAGATACGTGCAAAAGAAGGTGAATCGATAGAGGAAATGACACAACCAAAACATTTCAACACAGGGGTGCATTTAAAGTATAACAAAATTTTAATAGGCGACGACCAAACAAATAATGATAAGATATAAGAAACAGTTCCTTTTTCTTTTCTCTTTTCTTTTTAAAATGACGGCAATATCAAGCCAAAAGGAAGTATCAAACATAAATGTTTCTCTTATGAAGGTACCCGCGGTGTAATGGTTATCGTCGTAGGAAATGGACACGGCGACACGAGTTCAAATCCTGGACGAGACTGATTGCATTTCACATAGCACTAATACCCTTGGGAAAGGTATGAATCGAATTATTCTCCCTCCGGCTATAGGTAAATAGTAGGGCAGACTAGGTTCTTCAGCCTTGGTGAGGCAACTAGTCTAGGAGAAGGAAAACTTTGAACTCAAACCTGTTAAACTCCGTCTAAAAATTAACCTTGAGTCATATCCTAGCGGAGGGGTTGGGTAAATATGAAATATAAATGTTTCTCAACAGTCCGTTTCTTTTTTCCTTTCATTCTTTTTCTCTTACTTGAGAAAAGTGTCTAAGTCGCCGGACTGAATCATGTAACAAAGTTCATTTACTAATTTAACTATTGATGAAACAGAATCTTTTCAGTTTCTTTCTTTCTTGTTTGAATACTTATAAACTTTCCAATATTTAGGAATTTGTAGAAGGAAAACAGTTTAAGTTGTACTTATCTTTGACGAGTTTCAATGTTCAAATTCCTTTCTTTCCTTTTTACGGGTGAGTGACCTCCCGGATTTGGCGGAGATCAGCATGTTTCTCTCGCTGACTTCTGTCCAAAAACTGAAGATTATTTTTCAAATTTCTCCAACGGGTAGTGGCATTTTGGCGCCAAGAGTCTGTGAGCCAATCATTTGACTTTCTTCTTCCACTACCCCGTCAGGTCACGCCAACTTGATTGACCTAGACTCCTTCCTTTGTTCAACAGACAACAGGTCACAAAGTGCGGGTAGCTTGACATTCTTTCTCCTACCGTTTTAACGGTCAGTCGTAATGCCTGTTGATTCAAATAAAGAAGGGTAAGGAAATTGACCTACTCTTCCCTCCCTCTGTAGCATACCACGTCACACATCTATGTTACCGCGATAAAACCGAACTTTCACGAGCGTTTCCGGGTCGATAACGGAAAGAATCGGAATATGCCGACAAAATGCATGAAGACCAGTCTGTCAGGGTATGCACTGAATTGATGCCGCATTCTCCTCTTATATTTTTAACTGTAGCCATCTCGTGCGACCTCAGATTTATCAATTTTAACATTTGAGCAATGGCCAGTTTGGACAGGGAGAAAAACGTCCCTTCGCGAAATGCAGTCCACGTCCTGCATTTGGTATTTCGATATCTCCAGGCATAGCTTTTTCTCATTTTTTTTTTTAAATGACAAGGATGCTCGCATGTCCGGCAACTTTTAATTTTGCCAATAAGTTTTTTTTCCTAGGCAGAATTGTATCATCTTTTCCACAGATTGTAGTTTGTCGCTTGGCTGCGATAAATTCATGTTGTTTAAAATTGCTTGAATAATACTGTTCTCGTAACTTTGTCAACAAATTGATTGAATTATTTTATCGTTTGCTTGCTTAAATTTGATTGGCTAGGCGTTTTGCCGGCATATTCCGATTCTTTCCGTTATCGGCCCGGAAACGCTCGTGAAAGTTCGGCTTCATCGCGGTAACATAGATGCATAAGAACCGTTTCTTTTACCTCTCTCTCTCTCTCTCTCTCTCTCTATCTATCTATCTATCTATAAAAATATTCCCATGGTACACTCATAGACTGAGGCACCGGAAGAGAGTGACCTGCGAACTGCATGACAGTTACTTCTGCTTGATGACGATCAAACATGTGATTTCAAAGATCGAGTAGGCGACTGAGTTGGCCTTGAACTATTATATAACTCAGTCAAGACAGAAGTCAAGACAGTTCCAGTTAGAGTTGGAGACGGAGATAGACGAGATTTGGTAGGAAAAGTCAAATCAGGCCGAAGGTGCCATTGGTCCCTGATGAGTTGAGGTCCAGAGAAGTTGCTGATAAGATGCAGTAAAGAAAGCCATCAACCAGCAGAGTGGGCATCTGGGCCTCCGGTTGAGCAGCCCTGGAGAACGAGAAAGACACAACGTTGACGGCCATAAGAGTAGGGGGTCAAAATATTGCAGTTCCTGTTCGGTCTCCAACTCCTTCTCACACGCAAACCTTGAGTAACCCTTTCAAACGTTACAAATAAAATGAGAGGTAAATATATTTATAACGAATCTTCACTCGTCGTTTATCATTGCGTCGGTTTGTATCCAGTATATGTATGTATATTTCTGCATGAATCAGCAGATGACAATATAACAAATGTTCACTAGTGAAATAATTGATTTTAATCTTTTATGATCGTTTTCACTGATGTAGATTTATATTGTCACGTGATGTCCCACTGAGACGATAGAAATAAGATTAATACTATTCCCCGTGTTTGAATTAACAGTAGCAAGTCATCAGAGAGTGACCGTTAAGAAAGAATGTAGGTCACAGAGGGGAGACCCACAGCTGTTTATACTTGGTGACCTCACTCGGGTCGCCTGACAAGGGAAGGAAGGAGAGAGAAGCCAAATGATTGGCTGGGACCCTAACACGGAAGTGGGGACTCCCTCCCGTCAGCGGAAATAGAAAAGAAAAAAGTTAGTTGTTGGACAGGGCTCGTGGCAGACGGAGCCAAAGCCAGTACTCCGGGTAGAAGAAGACATAAAAATATTTCGGATTGAAGAAGCCATTTTCTTCAAGCCAGTGTTAAAAATAGCATAAAGTCTATTAGCCCGTAAAAGAGGAAAGATTCTCCACAGGAACTCCATCAAAAAAAATAAGATAAGTACCTTTGGGACTGTTTCTCCTTATACCCACTTTTATATACCCTCTCTCTCTCTCTCTCTCTCTCTCTCTCTCAATTTGAAGAAAACGAAAGACAAGAAAAGAAAGACATTTATGTTCATGGACTGTTCATTTATTATATATTTGACACGTTGAAGGTGTATATCTATGTATAGTAAAAGATTGATATATTTTAATGTTCCCACGTGGTCTAAGTTGTTATTTGTGGCGTCTACTACGAATTCGAAACTTCATGCTTCCTTTCCAGCTTCTGTTCGCCTTATGTCATCTTGCTCAAAATTGTCTTATAAATTTCTTTAAAATATCACACGGGAAACCGGAATTGCCGACTACTATAATTAATATTATTACGTCTCAACCTAGAGGTGCATATCTTCCATTGTCTAGGGGAGGAAGACTAGCGACGTGGTGGGTGTGTGTATAGTGTGAAATTTGGAACCCCTTGCCAGCGGCGGTCAGTCTAGCCCTAAATTTTCCCCCACATAATATGCCAGTTCTTATATGCCTGAGAAAAAAACTCTGAACGAGGACTTATTCTACAAGGGATCAAGTGCCAACCTGCCCCGTCTTCACACGTGCGAAAATAAAACCCCATTTTGGGATAAAAGTAAATTCTTCGCGTCACAATATTCAGTGTGAAGAAGCACTACCGCTATTTTTTTGTTGTGGTGCAAAGGCAGTGCAGCTGAAGTCTTATCAGAATATTTTGGAGGTGCCCGTGGTGTAATGGTTATCGTCGTAGAAATTGGACACGACGTTACGAGTTCAAATCCTGGACGAGACTGATTGCATTTCACATAGCACTAATACCCTTGGGAAGGGTATGAATCCAATTATTCTCCCTCCAGCTATGGGTAAATAGTAGGACAGACTAGGTTCTTCAGCCTTGGTGAGGCAACTAGTCTAGGAGAAGGAAAACTCTGAATTCAAACCTGTTAAACTTCGCTTAAAAATTGACCTTGAGTCATATCCTGCCCGAGCGGAGGGGTTGGTAAATATGATCAGAATATTTGGTGTGCAAAACTCGTGGTTCCATTTTAGCTTATTAAATAAGGTGTGATAGGATTTGGAGCCAAAGTTTGTCACAATCTTCTGAAAAAAAGCTTTTGACTGAAATTCATTGCATCAGTATTCATTGATCAAGGAATTGATGTTTTTTCGCCGTTGATCGTTCTGGCAGAACTGAATTTAACTTGTTATTAAGGTAAATGTACTATATTTACGGCCTCATGGCGCAATGGCAGCACGTCTGACTGTTTATCCGAAAGTTTTCTGCTCAAATCATTTTCTACTCGACTCTTTTTCTTTCCTTTGCTGAATAAGGAGTCGTAAGAATTAGTGCCAAAGTTTGCCATATAAATTTAGAAGAATTACTTTAACCGAAATTCATAACATCAATATTTAGTAATCCAAGAATTGCTTTTCTTTCCGTTGATCGTTCCGGCATAAGTAAATCTATGTTCTGAATATCATAAGCAAACATGTAGATGGCCTAGTGGCGCAACGTCAGCGCGTCTTACTCCAGACCAGAAGCTTACGTGTTCAAATCTAGTCGCTGTCAACTATCTATTGTAGAAAGCTTTATAATATTATGAAGGAATTCTTTGCAGCAATCTTTTGGAAGATAGCTTTGGATTAAAACTCACTGCATCAATATTCAGGTAACAAAAGATTGTTTTTAATCGTTTCTGCTCGATTTGACAGAAGTAGATCTATGTTCTGAGTAAGGAAAAGGTATTATTATTGTGTCTTGTGGCGCAACGCCAATGCCTGTAACGCCTGACTGCAATGTTCCGTGATGAAATCACGTAGACTTCAGCTGGTTTATTTTTGCTTATTCAAAAAAGAGTGTTAAGATTTGTGGCCAAATATTCCTGCATGGTTTTCGGAGATATCTTTTGACTGAAATTAATAGTATCAGTATTTAGTTATGAGAGAAATAATTTTCGACCCATTAAATCATTCTGGCAAAAGTTAATCTATAATTTGAATGAGGAACCACGCCTGCTCTTGTGGTCTGGTAGCACAACGGCACGTCTGACTCCTGATCAGAAACGTCCGTGTTTCCACCACATCGACGTCAGCTGTTGTTTTTACGCTTTTTAATTAGTGATGGTTAAGATTTGATGTGAACGATTGCAAGATGCTGTTGGAATAAATCTTTAGACTGAAATTTACAGCATCAATATTTAGTGATGAACGAATGTCTTATCTTTTAATGTGATATGGCAGGTCGAAATTATAAAGAGAACAAGAAACTGGTTTCTGTGGAAGGGAAGAGAGAGAAGGAAAATAGTAATAAGAAAAAGCTGACAGTTTGTCTATCGCCAATCAGGCCAAAGCACAGGTTGTTGGTCAGACATCTTCGTCGGAGCTGTAGAACCACCGGAAATAGATATAGTCGTCCGTCCGACCGACACTTCCCGGCACTAACGGGGGTGAATCGGTTTTAAAAGCGAGTTATCAGCCGGATGCAAAGAGGTAAAAGCAGGAGGTGAAACCTAGATTGGAAAATGTAAAAACAGACCTAAACGGTGGTCCTAATTTTGGTGTGTGCTCCGAAAAAAGTCGAACGCCATACGCTACTCCGTGAAGATGAAGCTCTCGAAAATGCACATTAAAACAACAAGAAAACATCGAAAACAAATTCAAGCTCTGTGGCTGCGATCACTTTCTCCACTTGACATGTTATTTCTCTTTGTTCAGCTAACACAATCACGGGTGAATGAATACTATAATAAAAAATGACGAGAAAAAACGGGACGAACGAACTCTTCTGCGCAGATGTGGAACCACAGGAAACAGATATGGTCGTCCGTCCGTCCGTCCGGCACTTACCGGAACTAAAGTGGACGAATTAGGTTTGAAAGTAAATTATCAGCTGGATGAGAAGAGGTAAAGACGTGAGTTAAAACCTAGATTGCTAAACATAAGGACAGACGAAATCTGTGGTCCTCATTTTGGTGTGGGCACCAAAGAGACATCTATTATCTATCTCTTATTAAATAAGGTGTGATATGATTTCCAGCCAAAGTTTGTCACATTCTTCTTAAAGAAATCTTTGGACTGAAATTTATAGTATCGTCATTCATTGATCAAGGAATTGATGTTTTTTCGCCGTTGATCGTTCTGGCAGAACTGAATTTATGTTGTGATTAAGGTAAAAGTACTATATTTACGGCCTCATGGCGAAATGGCAGCACGTCTGACTGTTGATCAGAACGTTTTCTGCTGAAATCATTTTCTACTCGACTCTTTTTCTTTCTTTTGCTGAATAAGGAGTCGTTAGAATTAGTGCCAAAGTTTGTCATATAAATTTAGAAGAATTATTTTGACCGAAATTCATATTTAGTAATCCAAGAATTGCTTTTCTTTCCGTTGATCGTTCCGGCAGAAGTAAATCTATGTTCTTAATATCATAACGAAATGTGTACATGGCCTTGTGGAGCAACGGCAGCGTGTCTGACTCCAGATCTGAAGGTTCGGTGTTCAAATCACGTCGAGGTCAGCTATCTATTGTAGAAAGACTTATAATCTTTTGAAGGAAATTTTTGCAGCAAGCTTTTGGAAGTTAGCTTTGGATTAAAACTCATCGTATCAATATTCAGCGAAGAAAGGATTGTTTTTAATCCTTTATGCTCGATTTGACAGAAGTAGATATATGTTCTGAGTAAGGAAACAGTATCATTATTGTCTCTTGTGGCGCAACTGTAATGCCTGTAACGCCTGATTGTCATGTTCCGTGTTAAAATCACTTAGACTTCAGCTGTTTTCTTTTTGCTTATTAAAAAAAATAAGTGTTAAGATTTGTGGCCAAATTTTCCTGCATGGTTTTGGGAGATATCTTGGTGTGATATGGGTGTGTAACTTTATGTCCTTCAAATTTGAGAGCTATTATGGCTGATTCCTCCCTTATGTTAGTTCAGCAGGAATGTAATATAATGGCCGAGGGATTTCGTTTTATGCCTTTGGGTTTAGTTAGGCTGAGAACCTTTCGGCTCAGTGCATGGGTTACTTAGGTGCAACAATAAAACAGGTGTTCATGCGCGTGCACGCCGAGCAGACGTGTCACTCAGAGATGTCACAATAGCCCAGATGGGAAACAAGGTTAGAAAGTGCAAATGACGTCACGCACCGGAAGCGCGCGGAGGATTTTAGGAATTTTGAAGAAAGTTAGTGGAGTTGAGTCCTGCCTCGAGAGAAGCCGGTTGGCTTTCGCTTGCTTGCCGAAGCCAGGCCAGTGGACATTGTGGCGGGTGCCACATGTGTTGGGGGGTACATATGAAAAAAACAGAATAGAAAGAATGTGTATTTCTCTCCTTATGTCGAAGAACATCTAAAATCAAAGGTAATAAAAAATTTCGTACTTGAACTAAGAAGTCGTAAGTGTTTTTCGTGTTTCGAGATTCCTATGTTCTATTTTTATTGACAATTGATGTACGTTTCACACATAGTCATGTCATGGCTATGGTATATGAAGTAAATCTATGTACGGAATAAGGAAGTAAGTGAGATGTTGTGGTTTTGTGGATCATTGGCAGCTCGTCTGACTCCATATCAAGCTGTTGTTAGTTAAAGTCACGTCAGGGTCAGCCGTTCGATTTCAGCTCATTAAAAAGTTCTGATAGGATTTGTTTGCTCAGGTAACTGGGCGCTTTTGGAGGAAAGGTTTTGACTGAAATTTATAGCAACAATATTCAGTGATCAAAGAAATTCCTTCTTTTACGTCGATCGTTCTGACAGATGCAAGTATATGTTCGGAATAAGGGCTCAGCTAACTGCGTGTGACCTTGTGGCACAACGGCAGCGCGCCTGACTCCAGATCAGAAGGTTACGTGTTCGAATCACGTCGAGGTCAAGTGTTACATTTTCCGCTAGTTAAATAGTGTGTGATATGATTTTCTGCTTGTGTTTTCCGCATGCTTTTGGAAGCAATATTTGGACTGAAACTAATACCTTCAATGTTCACGAGTGAAATAATTGATTTTAATCTCTTATGATTGGTTTGACTGATGTCGATTTATGTTCTGAGTGAAGAAGCAGTACAGCTATTGTTTTCTTGTGGTGCGAAGGCAGTGTGACTGAAGTCTTATCAAAAGGTTGCGTGTACAAATCCCGTAGTTCTGTTATCGCTTATTAAATAAGGTGTGATATGATTGGGAGACAAAGTGGGTCGGATTCTTCTGCAAGAAATTTTGACGGAAATTCATAGCATCAGTATTCATTGATCAAAGAATTGATGTTTTCCCTCGTTGATAGTACTGGCAGAATTTAATCTAAGTTGTGATTGAGGTAAAAGTACTATATTAACGGCCTCGTTGCACAACGGCAGCACATCTGAGTAAGGAAAAAGTATCGCTATGGTGTCTTTGTGGCGTAACGGCAACGCCTCGGACGTTCCGTGTTGAAATCACGTAGAGGTCAGCTGTTCTATTTTTGTTCATTATATAAGGAGTTATAAGATTTGTTGAGAAGGTTTGCAAGATCTATTGGAAAGCAATGTTTTGATTGAAATTCATTGCATCAGTATTCATTGAACAAGAAATTGCATTTCGTTCCACTGATCCTTATGGCAGAATGAAAACTGTTTAGATAAAGGTAAAGCTGCAGCGCCAGAGACCTTATGGCTAGAAGGCAACGTGTCCTACTCTAGAATAAATGTTTGTTTAAATCACGTCAACATCAGTTGTTTTATTTTCGCTTATTAAAAAAGGAGTGATAAAATTTGTGGCCAAATTTTACAGCATGGAGTAATCTTTTGATTGAAATGCATAGTATCAATATTTAGTTCTGAAAGAGTCTTTTCGACCCATTAAATTATTCTGGCAGAAGTCAATCTATATTTTGAATGAGGAAACACGCTTGGTCTTGTGGTCTGGTAGCACAACGGCTGCATGCGTGACGCCTGATGAGAAAGGTCCGTGTTTCCACTACGTCGACGTCAGCTGTTGTTTTTACGCTTTTTAATTAGTGATGGTAAATATTTGATGTGAAAGATGGCAAGATGCTTTGGGAATTTGTAATTAGTGATGGTTAAGATTTGATGTGTACGATTGCAAGATGCTGTTGGAATAAATCTTTTGACTGAAATTCATAGCATCAATATTTAGTGATGAAAGAATTTCTTTTCTTTCTACGTGATATCGTAGGTCGAAATTATAAAGAGAACGAGAAACTAGTTTCTGTCGATGGAAAGAGAGACAAGAAAAATAATAATAAAAAAAAATCTAAATCTAACAATGTGTCTAAAGTCAGTAAGACCAAAGTACTGGATGTAGGTCAGTCAGTCACGGTTGAATGACAACTATAATAACAAATGACTAGAGAAAACGGGAAATCTTCTGTGCAGAGGTAGAACAACCGGGCACAGATATGTCCGTCCGTCCGTCCGTCACTTACCGGAACTAAAGTGGACGAATTAGGTTTGAAAGTGAGTCATCAGCCGGATGAGAAGAGGTAAAGACGTGAGTTAAAACCTAGATAGGAAAATATAAGGACACACGAAATCTGTGGTCCTCATTTTGGTGTGGGCACCGAAAAGAAAGCCTAACACCATAGGTGACCCAATTGAAGTCAAAACCATGTGCTCATATCATGTTCTGCTCGACTTTTTTTCTTTCGTTTGTTGAATAAGGAGTTTTAAGAATTAGCGACAAAATATGCCACACTAAATTGGAAGAAACATTTTGACCGAAATTCATAACATCAATATTTAGTAATCCAAGAATTGCTTTTCTTCCCGTTGATCGTTCCGGCAGAAGTAAATCTATGTGCTAAATAACGAAAACTATCCACTATATGGCCTTGTGGCGCAACGGCAGCGCGTCTGACTCCAGATCAGAAGGTTACGTGTTCAAATCACGTCGAGGTCAACTGTTTATTTTATAAAGGGGCGATAACGTTTTGAGCGAAATTTTTGCAGCAAGATTTTGGAAGTTAGCTTTGGATTAAAACTCTAAACATCAATATTCAGTAAAGGAACAATTGTTTTTAATCCTTTATACTCGATTTGACAGAAGTAGATCTGAGTAAGGAAACAATATGGCTATTGTGTTTTTTTGGCGCAACTGCAATGCCCCTAACATTCCGTGTTTAAATCACATAGAAATCAGCTGTTCATATTTTTGTTCAAATCATGCTGAGGTCAAGTGCCCTGTTTTAGCTAATTAAATAAAGTGTGAGGGAATTTTCAGCCTATGTTTTCCGCAAGCTTTTGGAAGCAATCCCTGGAGTGAAACTAATAGCATTCATGTTTTATTGTGAAGAAATTGATTTTAATCTCTTACAATCGTTTTGACTGATGTCGATTTATGTTCTGAGTGAAGAAGCAGTACCGGTATTGTTTTCTTTTGGTGCAAAGGCAGTGCGGCTGAAATCTTATAAGAAGTTTTGGTGTGCAAATCTCGTTGTTCTATTTTCGCTTATTAAATAAGGTGTGATAGGATTTGGAGCGAAAGTTTGTCGCATTCTTCTTAAAGAAATCTTTTGACTGAAATTCATAGCATCAGTATTCATTGATCAAGGAATTGATGTTTTTCCCCGTTGATCGTTCTGGCAGAACTGAATTTAACTTGTTATTAAGGTAAAAGTACTATATTTACGGCCTCATGGCGCAATGGCAGCACGTCTGACTGTATATCAGAAAGTTTTCTGCTCAAATCATTTTCTACCCGACTCTTTTTCTTTCGTTTGCTGAAATAGGAGTCGTTCCGGCAGAAGTAAATCTATCTTCTGAATATCATAACAGTTCGTGTAAATGGCCTTGTGGCGCAACGGCAGCGCGTCTGACTCCCGATCGGAAGTTTACGTGTTCAAATCACGTCGCTGACAACTATCTATTGTAGAAAGACTTATAATCTTTTGAAGGAAATTTTTGCAGCAAGCTTTTGGAAGTTAGCTTTGGATTAAAACTCATCGCATCAATATTCAGCTAAGAAAGGATTGTTTTTAATCGTTTATGCTCGATTTGACAGAAGTAGATATATGTTCTGAGTAAGGAAACAGTATCATTATTGTCTCTTGTGGCCTGTAACGCCTGATTGCCATGTTCCGTGTTAAAATCACGTAGACTTCAGCTGTTTTCTGTTTGCTTATTAAAAAAAATAAGAGTTAAGATTTGTGGCCAAATTTTCCTGCATGGTTTTGGGAGATATCTTGGTGTGATATGGGTGTGTAACTTTATGTCCTTCAAATTTGAGAGCTATTATGGCTGATTCCTCCCTTATGTTAGTTCAGCAGGAATGTAATATAATGGCCGAGGGATTTCGTTTTATGCCTTTGGGTTTAGTTAGGCTGAGAACCTTTCGGCTCAGTGCATGGGTTACTTAGGTGCAACAATAAAACAGGTGTTCACGCGCGTGCACGCCGAGCAGACGTGTCACTCAGAGATGTCACAATAGCCCAGATGGGAAACAAGGTTAGAAAGTGCAAATGACGTCACGCACCGGAAGCGCGTGGAGGATTTTGGGAATTTTGAAGAAAATTCGTGGAGTTGAGTCCTGCCTCGAGAGAAATAAGGTGTGATAGGATTTGGAGCCAAAGTTTGTCGCATTCTTCTTAAAGAAATCTTTTTACTGAAATTCATTGCATCAGTATTCATTGATCAAGTAACTGATGTTTTCCCTGTTGATCGTTCAAGCAGAATAGAATCTAAGTTTTGATTAAGGAAAAAGTACTATATGTACGGCCTTGTTGCTCCACGGCAGCACGTCTGACTGTTGATCAGAAAGTTTTCTGCTCAAATCATGTTCGGCTCGACTCTTTCTTTCGTATGAATTTGAAAGAATTAGTATCAATGGTTGCCACACTAATTTGGAAGAAATATTTTGACCGAAATTCATAACATCAATATTCAGCAAGGCAAGAATTGCTTTTCTTCCCGTTGATCGTTCCTGCAGAAGTAAATCCATGTTCTAAATAAGGAAACTGAACATACAAGTGGCCTTGTGGCGCAACGGCAGCGCGTCTCTCTCCAGATTCGAAGGTTACGTGATCAAATCACGTCGTGGTAAACTATTTATTGTACAAAGGGTGATAATATTTTTGCAGCAACCTTTTGGAAGTTACCAATGGACAGAAAGTCAAAGCGTTATATAATTAAGGAATGATTTTTTTCATGTTACTCATTTTTAGTTAATCATATTTTATCATTCAGTTTGGTAGGGCTTTGAAATATTCGGGTGTCTTAGTCCCGGTGCATATTCAGTTGGTGCAGTTTTACGCGCGGGCGGAAAGGATTTGATAATCACCATGTGTCATAATAAACCCCCTGAGGGAAAATGGGGCTGGAGTATGGAAGATCTCATGCCCAGAAGAGATAGTCCTGAGATTTTGAGGATTTTGAAAAGACGTCAGTTGGGTTTTCTACCGTTGAGACACGCGGTTGAGTTTTTCGGATCTCGACTGGTAGGGATGAATTTAGATCTTAGACATCACAAGATTCGCCGTGCGTTGGGGTGGGGTCAGCATAGTATGGTTAACATAGGCTTTTAAGAATTGTGTCTCTCTCCTCGTGTCGCCATGGACCTAAGCCAGAAATTAATAAACCCGTTCGTATTTGAAATGAAAGAGTCCACCTGTATTTGTACATGTATATGTATCACTGTTGTGACTGACATTACCAAATCTGTACAACATAATGTTAGTTGGTGCCCAGTGACTTGCTATGTCTTTTGCAAGAAGAAAAAAAGGAAGACATAGATTGATTTTGAAGTTGGGTAATCTACTCTACGATTCACGGTACTTTAGTCGATTAGAAGCAGCAAAGAAAGATGGAAACCAATTTTACGCGACTGTTGTTTCAGGTGGGAGAGAGAGAGAACGTAAGATGAACAATATGAACCTAAACTCTAAAAAACAAAAAATTAAAAGAAAAAAGAAAAACAACTGTGCTACCCCGGCCGAAGAAGGAAACAGTGGAAAGTAAAGAAATCAACTAAAAAAAACTACACCCCCCCCAAAAAAAAAAACCAAACAAACTGTGCTACCCCAGCCGAAGATGGAGACAATGGAAAGAAAAGAACTCAACTCCAAAGACAAGAAAAATGCGGCACCCCAACCAAGAAGAGCGGAGAAAAGAAAAACGCCAAATATTAAAAGACAAGCAACAGGTTAGAAAAAAGAAGAAAAAATGTTCGACACAAGGCCCCAGAACGAAGAAGGAAAAATTAGAACAAAAGAATCGAGAAGAAGGCATGAAACTAAAAAAACAAAAGAAAAATAAGGTATTTGCTAGTTGTATAAATTTTATGTCTTTCTCTCAGTTCTTAAGTTTGGTGGTTCGTATCCGACAGAATTTATTTAATTACGTAAAAAAAAAAAAAAAGGAAAAGTGGTATGTACATTGGTCAAATTACGAAAAGCAATTTTTCTTCTTTCTGTGTATCCTTGAATTTCCTGGTTTGCGTTGGTAAAATTTAGCTAATTATGAAAAAAAATTAGTTGTATCAATGTTTTAAGAGTCGGGTCCAATAGAATTTAAATAATCATAAAAGAAAATTAGAAATCGGTGATAAAATCCAGTATATTTTACATATGAGCTGATACAGCTTACTGCTATGTTTTGGGACTATGAATCACGAAGGGAATGAAAGAAGGAAAGAAAAAAGAGAAAGAAACAGAAAATATTGTTTCTGTGATATGTCAAAAAGTGACAGGTTGTAAAAGCAAGTTTTGAATTGGGGGACAATGAGAATTTTGTGCTTTTCTTGAATGAACTTTAATAGTAAACGACATTTTTGTGAATGAAATTTTGTTGTAACAACTTGTGGATGCTATCGGAACGCATCGTAATTTGGCATTGGGATTTTAATCCGAGCTCCGGAAGGATCCGGGAATCGACGATATGTTGTCTGGAGAATGTTGAATTACCTTTGGATCTGTAGTTAGGTCTGTGGAACGGGTTTGAAGTTTGGAAAAGTTGAAGACATTGGAAGTGTTCTATGAAGTCTCCCTTCCCTTAGAATGGGTTTCAGATTTTATTTGAGGTTTTGGTTAATGGCCAGACCGGGTTGTGAAGGTCCCCCTAGAATGGGATCGAGAATTTGGGAGTTTGGTAAGAGGCCAGACCATTGTGTTGAAGAGGATATTTTGAAACAGGGGATGGGAAATTAGGGAGTATGTATGCAAAATCTTGACGTATCTCGTTATATTTACCGAAAAATTTATGGACTCGGTTTTGAATTGTTCTTGAGGGAGATATATAGTTGACTAAATAGATAAATATATAAAGTTACCTCGTTAACTATTGATAAAGAGAAAGAAGATAGACCGAGGGTCAGTGGAAAAAAAAGCAGTGGACAGAGTAAAAGGTTTGGTTTGTTTAGGAAATAACCTCCAGGTTATTTTAACTCATCTTTGGAAGTAAGCAAGAAACTAGTATTGTGTTGTTGTGGTCGGAATAAGTAAAAATGAAGAAATGATGGCTGGATACGAGCCATACTTTTGTAGAGATACTTGCTGAAAGAAAAAGAGAAAAGGTACTGGCTAGCTATTGAAAAGATGAGAGAGAGACCGATTGACAGTGGTCAAAAGTTGAAGAAAAGGGGGACGAAAACGGGAACGGTTTGCGTTGGTTGGAAAGAAAAATAGGTTCCTGGGAAGTTTTACCACATTTACCATGGTTTGATTACGAGCAATGCTTAGTTGTGAAATGACGCTATATGGAAAATGTACAGGGGCACGGACAATGATAGTGAGCGTTATTGACAAATATATATGTAAATTAATGACAGAGATTACGAGAGAAAATGGTTAGAAGTTATGAGTTACGGATGTAGAAGGAAAGCAAAAAGAGTAAAAGACAGATAATGAGCAATTGATCTGTGAAAAAGAAGAAAAAAAACTGAAGAGAAAAAGAGACATGCCAATTGGTAAAGTAAAATGGGCATTGAATCATAAGATAAGAAGAAACGAAAAGTAAACGAAATATGCACCGATAAGGAAAATAATGTAATTACTAAAGTTTAAAAGAGATTCACAGGAAAAATAGACATTTGGACATAAACGACTAAATGCTTTGTCTCTCAAAAGAAACACGAAAACAAGAAAAGAAGAACCAGAAAATGAAATAATTAAAAGTAAAAAAAAAGGAGAAAGAGAGTGTGACACTGCTTTGTCTCTCGAAAGAAACACGAAAACAAGAAAAGAATAACCAGAAAATGAAAAAATTAAAAGAAAAAAAAAGGAGAAAGAGAGTGAGACACAAGAAAGAATAACTGCTTTGTCTCTCAAAGGAAACACGGAAACAAGAAAAGAAGAACCAGAAAATATTTCAAAAATTTTTTTTTAATTAAAAAAATTAGAAAATGAAAGACGATACGAACAAAAAAATTTTTTTACTGACTTTCAGTTTTTGGACAGTTGAATGATTTATAGTGTTGTTTTTATATGTTCTTTTGAATTGTTATTCTTGTAGTTACCATATTTACCACCCCCTCCGCTGGGGCAGGATATGACACAAGGTCAATTTTTTTAAGCGGAGTTTAACAGGTTTGAATTCAGAGTTTTCCTAGACTTGTTGCCTCACCAAGGCTGAAGAACCCAGTCTGCCCTACTATTTACCTATAGCTGGAGGGAGAATAATTGGATTCATACCTTTCCCAAGGGTATTAGTGCTATGTGAAAATGCAATCAGTCTCGTCCAGGATTTGAACTTGTGTCGCCGTGTCCATTTCCTACGACGATAACCATTACACCACGGGCACCTCCACAAATTATTGTAGTTATTCTTGTAGTTACTGTAATTCTATTGGTCAAGTCGATATGAGGAAGAGTGTTACATTGCATAATTGTTACATATTACGAAATTGGAAAGGAAGAAAATAGAGAAAAACAAAAGGAAAATCC
This sequence comes from Sepioteuthis lessoniana, assembly GCA_963585895.1. NCBI lineage: Eukaryota > Metazoa > Mollusca > Cephalopoda > Myopsida > Loliginidae > Sepioteuthis > Sepioteuthis lessoniana. The sequence goes on along the minus strand of OY757915.1, from coordinate 94,216,366 downwards.
ATTCACATCGGTACATTAGTTTAAAAAATATTTTGTTATCTTCTATAACAAAATTATTTTATTTTGTGGGGAGGAAATGCGTGTTATATAATTAAGGAATGATTTTTTATATTAATCATTTTTCGTTGATTATATTTTATCATTTAGTTTGGTAGGGCTTTGAACTATTAGTCCCGGAGCATAGTCAGTTGGTGCAGTTTTACGCTAGCGTGGAAAGGATATGACAATCACCATTTGTCATAATAAATCCCCAGACAGGAAATGAGACTGGAGAGTCGATGACCTCATGCCCAGAAGAGATAGTCCTGAGAATTTAAGGATTTTGAAAAGACGTCAGTTGGGTTTTCTACCGTTGAGGTATGTGGTTGAGTTTTTCGGATGTCGGCCGACAGAGATGTAGTGATATTTTAGACATCGCAAGATACGCTGCGCGTTGGGGTGGGGTCAGCATAGTATGGTTAGCATATGCTTTAAGAATTGTGGACTGAAGCCAAGAATTAATAAACCCGTTCGTATCCGAAACGAAAGAGTCCGCCTGCATTTGAATATGTATTTGTATTACTGTTTTGATTGATATCAATATGGCTGTAGTATACAACAATATTCAGTAAAGAATGAATTGTTTTAATCCTTTATGCTCGATTTGACAGGAGCAGATCGATGTTCTGAATATGGAAACAGTATGTAACTTTATATCGTTCTCTTCGAGAGCTGTTATGGTTGATCGTTCTACAGGAAGTAAATTTATGTACTGAATAAGGCAGTAAGTCTTTAGTTGTGATTTTGTGACTAATTGGCAGCGCATCTAGCCATGTCAAGCCGTTGCGTGTTCAAGTCACGACGGGTTCAGCCTTTCCATTTCCGCTCATTAAAAAAATTCTGATAGGATTTGTTGGCTCAGGTTACTGGGTGCTTTTGGAGGAAATCTTTTGACTGAAATTATAACAAAAATATTCATTGATAAAATAATTTCTTTTCTTCCCGTCGATCGTTCTGGCAGAAGTAAGTCTATGTACGGAATAAGGAAGCCGTTTTCTATTGTATGGCCTTGTGGCGCAACGGCAGCGCGTCTGACTCCAGATCAGAAGGTTACGTGTTCAAATCACGTCGAGGTCAGTTGTTCCTTTTAATTAAAGAGTGGTAAGATTTGCCCTGAAGGATTGCAGTATGCTTTTGGAAGAAAGTTTTTGATTGAAATTTATAGAATCAATATTCAGTAATCAAAGAATTGCCGTTCTTCTTACTTATCTTTCTGGCAGAAGTAAATCTATCTTCTGAATACGGAAGCAGTCGTGTGCTTGTGGCTCAACGGCAGCGCGTCTGACTCTTGATCAGATGGTTTCATGGTCATAACATGTCACGGTTAACTGTACTATATTCGTTTATTAAATAATGAAAGGTAAGATTTGCTACTAAACTTTGCTGCATGCTTTTGGAAGAAATCTTTTGATAGGAATCCATAGCATTAATATTCAGTGATCAAAGAATTCCTTTTCTTATCGGTGATCATTCTGACAGAAGTCAATCCGCATTCTGAATAAGTTAAGAAATCAGTGTGTATGACCTTGTGACGAAATATATGCTTTTTCGACTCCTGATAAGGGGGTTGCGTATTCAAATCGCGTTGAGGTCAACTTTTTTTTCTCTATTAAATAATGAATGATAAGATTTTCTGTCTATGTTTGCAGCATGCTTTTGGAAGCAATCTTTTGATTAAAATTCATAACATCAATATTCAGTGATCAAAGAATTCTTTTCTTTCCTCGGGCAGAACTATATATTCATTCTGAATTAGGAATCTAGGCCGCTGATGTGAACCCGTGGCGCACGTGTTGCGCGGCTGACTCCAAATCAACAGTCTGCATTTTAAAATTACGTCAACGTCGACTGTTCTATTTTTTCTCTTTAAGTAAGGAGTGATCAGATTTGGTAGTCATGAGCTGGATTGGTCGGGAGTGATTTTAGTTTACAATAGTATTGTAGTCATAATTTTACAGTTCTGAGTTTTAGAGGAGGTTCATACGCTGGGGATGTTCTAAAAGCCCCCAAGGTAAGTCTCAATCCTTCATGGTGTACAGTATTTAATGGTTTGAAGTAAGTTTTTCTGGTTGCTCCATATATGAAGCAGCCATAATCAATCTTGAAGCGGATTAATGTTCTGTACAGCTTCAGCAAGGTGTGCTGATCTGCACCCCAGTCTTTGTGAGAAGGAGTTTCAATGTTTTGTTACATTTGTCTTTTGAATACTGAATATGTAGAATGAAGGAAAGCTTTTTATAAAAAAATAACGCCGAGGAATTTATATTGGTTAACAACTGGTATTTCTGATCCATCAAGTTTGGGTTGTTGTGCATTTTTCTTAGTTGGCAAAAATGCACAGACTGAGTTTTGGTTTTGGAGATCGTAAAGTCGTTTATCATTTCCCATTTATTTATTTTATTGATACCCTGTGGTAATTGACATTATGCTCAACGAATATATTTGGATGAAGCAGTAATGCACAAGTCCTCAACAAACAAATATTTATCAATGCCAGGATTGAGGCAATTTGTGATACTGTTAATTTTTATGTTAAAAAGTGTTACCGATAGTATGCTCCACTGTGGAACACCCTCTTCATGATTTTGAATATCTGATAATGTTGTGCCAATGCGGACTTGGAATTTTCTGTCTGAAAGAAAGGATTTTATAAAGTTAGGAAGTCTAACTTTCAATCCCAGGTTAAGCATGTCATTCATGATACCATACCTCCAAGTGGTCTCATACTCTTTCTCTAGGTCGAAGAATATAGCTCGTGTATGGGGATTTTTATAAGCCCCGAAAAGCCCGGTTTATTCCTACGTTTTGTAAAAGAATAAACCGTAATTTAACAGCAGTATTGAAATGGGTGACAGCTTTTGAAGAAAGGAGACGAACGACTTTTAGTGCAACAAAATTTATATACAACAACAACAACAACAACAACAACAACAACAACAAACAGGGTTTTGCACCAAATGGAACAAACAACGAATATGTAAGAGTTCAAGGTTCAGATAGGTGGTAGGGTTTTGTAAGGTTTGTAAGGTTTAGTTGTAAGGTTGTTATAAGGTAAAGTTATAAGGTAAAGGTTTAAGGTAAGGTAAGGTAAGGTTAGGTTGTGTGAAGGTTTGCAGATAAAATGCCTGCTGGAACATAGCTGTGTGTCCTGTTCCTTTTAACCCAGCACGTGCGTTCGTCGCTCTTGGGTCCTGGCTGGTGGAAGGTACCAAATACGTTTGCCGTCAAGGGCTGCTACGAATGGACCTGTTGCTAACAGCGGTGGGAGTGGAAAAGAGAGAGAGAGAAACTTCAGTCGTAGCTCTTTTTTGTAGTGGACACCACGTGACCCCAAGGGGCTGCTGATGTTCGGTGAAACAGGATCACCAGTTCCTTAACAAAATTTCTACACATGACAGCATTTTTTACCCAAACAGCAGAGTTTATTTGATCAAAAAGAAAAGATCATAAAACCTTTCGGTCTCCGCATGAAACATATATTGGAAGAGACTGACATTTCACTCACAAGCATTCATTATACCATACATCTAAGCTCTCCCCTTGGCTACTCAAGCAGACTGTCGTTATCCTTGACTTAAATAAACAACCTAAAAACAAAACTCATCTTTTAATATACCAAAAGAAACTAAAGAACATCCAGGAAATTTATCCAAACTACCAACACATTTTCACTGATGGCTCCAAAAGTAATTTCGGAACTGGATGTGGAGCAGTTCTCCGCAAGAAATCTCTGAAAAAATGCCTCCCAAAAGAAGTCTCCATATTTTCTGCCGAAATCTATGCTATAAACTTGGCACTTGACCTAATTTCAACAAGTAACCCCCCCAAAAATTTATCATCCACTCAGACTCCATCTCAGTTCTTCAATCACTCAAATACGCAAAATTGGATAATCCGCTAATTGTCAAGATCTTCAACAAACTCAATTCACTGATCCATGGCAAAAAGGTGATATTTTGCTGGATTCCAAGCCATATCGGAATTCAGGGCAATAATAAAGCCGACTCATTAGCTCAAGCTGCAATCAACATGACTCCCGATAAAAAAAACCCATTAAAACTCCATATACTGACCTCAAACCTAAAATCAAACAAATAGTTACCAAAAAATGGCGATAATTATGGGATGAAAATCCTCACAATAAGCTCTTTCAAATTCAACCAATTTTAAAAGAAAGGAAGCTGGATCCTAATAATACCAGAAGAGAAGAAACTACCCTTACTCGACTACGCATTGGACACACTCAACTGACTCACTCCTTCATTCTTTAGGAAGAACCTCCCCCAAAATGTCCATGTGGAAACCAATATTCAATCAAGCGCATTTTGATAGAATGCACAAAACTCAACCACACCAGGAAAAAGTTTTATAGGGCGAACAGCATGAAGGAACTATTTTTAAAAAATTGCTCTCAAAAACATAACCAACTTCTTAAAACAATTGGCCTCCTATTAAAGATATAGACTATGTTACCAACACCTTCGACCATCAAGTTTATACAAACAAAAACCTTTGACATTTATATATACACACACATACATACCAGAATGACCCTTAAGAGGTTAATTTGCCATAAAACCCAACCATCACCAACCCCAAAATATGCGTTTACATACATATAATATATGTGTAAAAAGTCTCTGGCATTAAATAACCTATAGAGGTTGATATGCCATTACATCCAACCAACCAAACCAACCAAGATTTGGTAGTAAAGTTTGCAGCATGCTTTTGGAAGCCATTTTTTGACAGAATTTCATAGCATATTTAGTTATCAAAGAATCGCTTTTATTTCCGTTAATCGTCCTGCAGGATGGAAATCTTTTCACTGAATAAGGAAAAAGAGTACTATGTATGTCGTTTTGGCGTAACGGCTGGGCGTCTGCCACCTGATCGAAACGTTTTCTGTTAGATTCATGTTCAGATCGACTGTTTTACTTTTGCTAATGAAATAAGAAGTGATAAGGTTTTGCACCAAAGTTTCCAACGTCCATTTGGAAAAAATCTTATGACAGAAATTCATAGCATCAATCCTCATCGATCAAAGAATTGATATTTTTCTCTATTGATCATTCTGGCAGAATTAAATCTATGTTCTGATTAAGGTAAAAGTACTATATTAATGGCCTTGTGGCGCAACGGCAGCGCGTGTGTCACCTGATCAGAAAGTTTTCTGCTCAAATCACGTTTTAGTCGACTGTTCTTCTTTCGTTTGCTGAATAAGCAGTGGTAAGAATTAAGGCCAAAGTTTGCTACAACAATTTGGAAGAAATCTTTCGATCGAAATTCATAACATCAATATTTAGTAATCCAAGAATTGTTTTTCTTCCCGTTGTTTGTTCCGACAGAAGTAAATATATGTTCTGATTAACGAGGCGGCAACCTGCGCGTGACCTTGAGGCGCAACAGCAGCGCGTCTGATCCTGATCAGAAAGTTACATGTTCAAATCACGTCAATGTGAAGTTTTACTTTTTTCGTTGATTCAATCATGAGAGATGAGGTTTTTTACTAATGTTTATAGCATCCTTTTGGAGGCAATCATTTGAAAGAAGCTTTTAGCATCAATATTCACTGATTAAAGAATTGCTTTTAATTTCTTATGATCGTTTGATAGAAGTATGTTTATGTTCTGAGTAAGGAGACAGTAACATTATTGTATCTGTGTGACGTAACAGCAATGCCAAAACTGACAGCATTTTACAGAAATTATCTGAAATTCACAGTATATTTTGAATAAAAATAAAAAGGAAGCCAGATAATTGAAAATGAGAAATTAATTAATTTAAGATTAATAATATTCATGAAACATAGTTTCCCAAATTAAATTTTCTCCATCTCCATTAGTCATAGATATAAGATATAAATATAAAATGGCATAAAGGTGCGTACTTATTTCACACACACACACACACACACACACACACACACACACACACACACACACACACACACACCTATATATAAAATAAAAACTTATGACTGAGTTTCACGTTAACTATCCCCAGGAAAGCTACCCAAGGATCAATCATGTGAAACTCAGTGCCGTGAAATTATATATTTTATATTATTTTACATCTAAAATATTGTGATATGACTCTGCATTGTGGCCATAAAACTGTATTTAAAACGCTTTTAGTGTTAGATCTTCGATCATCGCATATATATATATATATATATATATATATATATATATATATATATATATATATATATATATAATACAAACACAATGTATATCTGTGAGTGAGAGTAAGTTCACGATTACTTTATGTATCAGGGGAGGCCACTCTCATAATAGTCAGGGGCAGACAACTCCCACACAGTATGTAAACACGCGGGAATAACTTAACTGAATCTTGGGAAGAAAAGTTTTGTAGGTAAGTAAATAAAACAGATGCCAAATTTTTAGAGTTAAGTTGTGTGATAAATAATCCGTGCAATAATTTATAGTGTAAAGTTTTGGTTCGGACTATTCATTGAGCTTATTTCTAAATTAAATCATTATGCACTTTCGTTAATTTGGAAGACAAGAAGTTGTTAATTAGTGAAATTTGATTAGACACATATATCGACCTTTTGGATATTTATTGTTTTGATGTCACGTTTTTAAACTTTTTGCAACTTGTATCGACTTTAAAGTTTTTTTTCTGGTTTTAATTGAAATATAATTTTATTAAGTTAGTCGTAAAAAAAACAAAACATTTTTACAAATTCGGTCCGCCTCGAGTGGTGTAATGGTTAGCGAAGTGAGACTCGCAAACCCTCACGACTGAGTTCGAGTCTTATTTTGTGCCCGTTTTATACGGCCTTGTACCATATCTATGCAAAAAGCTTAGTAAAATACTACTTTTTACGAATTTGGAAAAGCTGTTTACATTTTTGTTTTAAGAAAACCTGCCTCCGGTTTTAAAATTCTTCCCAAAATGATCTAGGCAGCTGTGATATTTGATGAAAAGAAATCTGCTAATCAATTGGATTATATAAGAGTATTACTTTTTTTTATTTTTATTTAAGATAGGATAGAAAACAATTTTTTGGTACTTATGCATCTATGTTATCGCAAAAAAGCCGAGTGTTTCCGAAAAGAATCGGAATATGCCGAAACACCGAGCTAATCAAATTTAAGATAAAATAATTCAATCGATTTGTTTATTCAGTTACAAACAAATGTAAACATGAATTTATCACAGCTAAGCGGAAATGTACAATGTGCAGAAATGGTGATCCAATTCTGCCTAGAAAAAAACCTTATTGGCAAAATTAAAAGTTGCCGGACATATGAGCATCCTTGCCACACACACAAAAGAAAAAAAAGAGGAAAAGTTATGCCTGGAGATGTCGTAACACCAAATGCAGGACCTGGATTATTATTAAATTGTTTGGTGAAAATACAGAATAGTTACAAAACATCCCCCCTCCCCATGGTAAGAATGGATTTCTAAATTAACACGTTATTACTTCTGCACGGTACAATTAGTGCATAAATACGAAAAAAATTATTTAAAAAGACAAAAAAATGATACATCTCCCTCCCCCATAAAAATAGATAAAATAAAAATTCAAACTATTTTTTCATATTGAAAATTACCACACATTGACTGTTGATTTATTCTTTTTCTCATGAAAAGGTTGGTAACATTATCCATTAAAAATTGTCTTTTTCTGTTTTTTTTGTTTGTTTTTTTTGTCTTCATGCGGTTTGTCAACAAATTGGTTGACTTATTTCATCGTCTGCTTGCTTAAATTTCGTTCCGGAATTTTCCGATTCTTTCCGTTATCGGCCCGGAAACGCTCGGGAAAGTTCGGCTTTTTTGCGGTAACATAGATGCATAAATACCCAATTTTTGACGTCACTTTTTGTTCTGAAGATTTCTTCGCATATCTGAACAAACACCATTTTTTTTCAAACTGCTCATAAAAATATGCGAAGAAAAATAAAAATTTGTACTATAACCAGAAAGGAATAGAATTTTTTCAACAAGAATTCAAAAATCTATTTTGACGGTTAGGGAATTTTCTGAAAGAAAATTCTGTTTTTACGATTTGGGGTGGATTTGTTTATTTATTTATTTTTTCAAAGAATTTGAAATTAGAATGAAGAAGCCTTTTCAGAAATCTTCTGAAAGTAAGTAAAGTTGGCAACCTTAGTTGAGGGTGAATCAAAGGTTTCTTTTTCAGTAGCTACTACACGGAGGTGAAGGGAAGGGTGCTACTCCTTTCTCTGGATTGCACCACTTTACCCTTAAAATGCTGAGTTTTTCGATTTTTGATTCATTTCATTTTCTTAACTGCCTGATGATTGTTGTTTTGCAAAAAACTCCATGAAACTCCAAGGTCGCAGTCTAAATTCCATGAATTAAATATATATATCTAATATATATTTATTTATTATATATATATATATATATATATGTATTTTTTTTTTCTGTTGCAGTACAATGGAAATATGGGAAGCGTGTCCTCAGTTGGTATGTTTAGATCCAGAAAGAACTTATTATGAAGGCTACATCAGTGTTCTTGATCAAGAACTCCATTTGTCAATCACTTTACCACCAAACCGTTCTCTGAAAAATGCTCAGATAGATGTTGAGCCAAAGGTCTTCTATATATTGCAAGAATATCAAGGACTGGTCAAACAGCGTCTGAATCAATGTTCAGGGTTGGCAACTTTCTTAAAAGAGCTGAAAGTAAGTATTAAACTTAGATTTATAACAGTTCAACCAGATTTTGCTATCAAATTGTTGCCTGAATATTTGACTTTGTTTATATAATGTATGAGGGAGAGCTGTAAAGGTTGTATGATGATGTCATATCTGATGTTGATGACTTTTCTGACCAATGGGTTCCAAGCACAGCAACATTGACAAATGAAGTATGTGGACTGCAAGGAGAAATTATATTGAAAAATAAACCTGATTTGGTCGCATTTCATGAGAGTATCTTGGTCAGCATATGAACTTTTTAGCCACACTCTTATTGGCTGCTTTGCACTACACACTGGGCTAAATTGTCCGTTTCAATGGCATTTGAATTTAACATTGCAAATTTGTCTTAAAATATGATAAACCAGACAATGTTTATAGGTGAGAATTTTACCAAGAATCCATTTATTACCTAAATAGCCATTTGTTTGAAAAGAATTTAATATTAGTATTATGACACACAAGCAAAAACAAAAAATTACATCGGAAACCAGATTTTGAAGGTGCATTGATAACGCATGGCATTATCAAACTAAATGAAAGGAATATACGTAGTTTGACATAAAATTTTGCTTCTAACAATGGAATTATATATCAGGTATCTGATATTTATACCAGAAATCAATCTTGGTTACAAAATAGCTGTTGAAGGAAATTTTGATCATGGATGTTTTTTAAATTGCTAAGGCAGAATTGAATGAAAGCATCTTAAAGAGATATTATGTAAGTCCTTGTTTAAGAATATATATGTAAGTAGTACATTTTACTTTAGCATTTTCATGTTATTTCCTGCTATACAGGAAATATTTCTGTGTTTTTGAGAGCTATTGCCTTAAATTCTGTTTACAAAAACTAAAATTTGAATATGACATTAAACAATCTGATGGGGAGGCTCTAGTAATGCTGCAGTTTGGGGGAATGCAGAGTAACCTTTCATTGCCATCATTTCCAGGTCTACTCTGGCCTGGTTTGATAACACCTGATAGGGTCCTATCTATTGGTTATATAGAACTGTTTGACATTTAACTGAGTGCAAACAAATGATGAATTGTTAGGAATAGAACTGTTTGATCATTTAACTGTGGGTAAAGAAATGGCTGATGTTTAATTGAATTGTTAGTGATACATAACAATACTTGGAACTATTCAACTTTGTGGATTTATGCTAAATAGAATTGTTAGAAATAGGACTGTTAGATCATTTAACTGTGTATCTACAAAATGTATGTACAAATCATTCAATATATATGTAAAAACAAGATTTGGCATTAAGTAACAAATAATGGTTGATATGTCATAAAACCAAACCAAAAAGAAAAATGGCTATCTTGGATAGTCTTGATAGCCATCAGAATGGCTTATTTTTCACTTTCACTGGATAGTATTTCAGTGTACCTCTTTGGCAGGCAGATGCAGTTTGTATGTTCTTGGCCTCACCAACAGGATGGACTATTAATTGGGATTCATAAAAAGCTTCAGGCATGGGTATTGCTTGGAGTATTACAAAAAATGTAGTTAGTAAGTAAAGTTGGCAACCTTAGTTGAGGGTTACCCGAAGGCTCCCATTTCAATAGCTACTACACCAAAGTGTAGGGGAGGGTGCTACTCCTTTCCCTGGATTGCTCCTCTTTACCTTTGATCCATACATTATAATGCTGAGTGTTAAGCAAGGTGGCCTCAAGTACCATTTTTTGAGTCTTTGGTATGACTTGACCTAGGATTGAACCCCGGTCTTCCGGATCATTGGTGAACACTTAGCCCAATTATTTTATGAAAAAAGTGATAATATAGGGTTTTTGTTCAAAATTTAATCAATGAGGGATCATTAGCCTTGAATTGTGGTGATAGTATCTTTAATTTCTGACCATTTGATTATTTGCTTCTTTGGTCAGAGTGGAACTGAGATGATGCCACACTCCCCAAAGCTCCGGAACTGCTGCCTCACTACAAGATAGAGCTTAGTGTTATACCTAGAACACCTTTTTATTTTCCTCTCTTGGGGTGTGCTTTGTGTAACAGATAGTGTCGTAGGAAATGGACTCGGCATATCCGGTTCAAATCCTGAATGAGGCTGTTGATAATTCACTTTATGCTAAAGTCTTTGGGGAAAGCACAAATCCATTTCTTTTTTTGCTAAGTGTAAAATAGGAGGGCAGATAGAGTTGTTTAGTTTTGATATGGCTATCTGCCTTGTAAAATGAAAACTTTGAATTCAAATCAGATTTAATTCCACTTAAAAAATTGACCTTGTATTGCATCCTACTTATTGCAGAAGGGTTGGATGAAGACATAATTCTCTGCAGGAGGTGTAGTCCTTGTTTTTAGGCCCCATCAACAGAGTAAGATCAGTGATGAAGTGATCACTTCAGGTTTAAAAGACTAAATGTTTCTTTCTTTTTTTCATTTATTTTCCTTCTTTCTTTCAACTGATTTCCATTTCCTTTCTTTTGTTTCAATTGATTTCCTTTTTCCTTTGATATTCACCTGTTTTTTAAAAAACTCAGTGCTCCTTAAATGTTTTTAACAGGCTTCTAAATATCCAAGGTGTTTAAGAAAAATTGATATCATCCTGTAATCTAATAAGCTGACTGCTTCTCATTCAAATGATCTCAAATTTTAACAGCATGTATAGAAACCACTTTAAAATCTGTTTTATCATATTTACCCAACCCCTCTGCTCGGGCAGGATATGACACAAGGTCAATTTTTTAAGCGGAGTTTAACAGGTTTGAATTCAGAGTTTTTCCTTCTCCTAGACTAGTTGCCTCACCAAGGCTGAAGAACCTAGTCTGCCCTAAATCTGTTTTATGCCTTTTTTCTTTTCAGATATAAAAATGCAATTCATTGGAAAAGACAAGACGTTTAAACATTAAACATAGAATTTTGAGTTGTTTCTATTTCTGCTGTTAAAATCTGAGATTACTTGAATGAGAGTCCATCAAGTAAATAACAAAATGATATCAATTTTTTTGAAATACTATATATATATATATATATGTTTTTTTTTCATCATACAATGTGTGAAAGCACGTGCAATACCCTGCCCTCATCAGCTGCCAACCAACATAGTTTTGGTAGCTCAAGGCAGTACTGCTACTCCTGGCGCTACCAAGCAGCTTTTTCCACCAGACAGGGTATTTAAAAGAAATATATATATATATATATGCCAGATCAACTAAAAAGCAGAGATTACATTGGACATTCGTTCATCTTCATTTTAGAGCTGTTTGTGATTTAAAAACGCATTTACTTTAATTTCATTAAAAACGCATTTACTTTGCTGTCATAGCAACCGTTTCTTGATGTTGCCTAATCATATGAGAATGGTGGTTCCACGTGCATTTCATTATATATATATATTTCAGGTCCTTCTTGAGCAAGTTTTAGATCAACCAGGTCAGCACCAGCATATCCGGGTATCCAGCCAGCTCATTGATGAACTAAAGTCTCTCAATTGGGAGAGACTCACCTACATCAGTCCCACATTTCATGAGGTTCACATTTCTACGCATGATGATCATCAACGCCAGCATATTCTGAAAGTACATCTTCATTCTGAACACCCAAGAGTTGCACCAACTTGTCATTGTGATCTCCCAGCAAAATTTAAGTTTGTCTGGATGCCCAGCAGTACTCTCAAAGACCTCTTGGTGCAATTTGAGACCACGATCCAGTCTTACCAGCGCTTTTGGGATATTGTCGGAGAAATTGATCAGAAGACGTGGGTTCTTGAGCCTGAGAAGCCAAACTATAGTGCCAACTACAGGAGGATAGCTATCAGTTCTAATTCCTCAATTCAGATCACTCTTGACCCAAATCATCCTGGAAATCTCGTTCAGTGTCAGTTTATGGGTGCTGATAATATTGTTGATCCATTGAAACAGAAACTAAATGCAAACCTTGAGAATTGGGATTCACATCGGACAGTTCTGCAAAATCTGGAGGATCTTATGGAGATGGAGTTCCCTTCCCCAAACAATACAAAAAAAGAAGAATTTATTGGGGAGTGTGGGATATGCTACACTTACCGTCTTGGCACAGAATTACCGACAAAAGTGTGTGAAAATGCCCAGTGTGGGCAGTCTTATCATCAGTCATGCTTGCATGAATGGTTGAAGACTCTTTCAACCAGTCGATACAGCTTCAACATCATTTTTGGTGAATGTCCTATGTGTTCAAAACCCATCACTGTGACAGTAACAACAGGAGACTAAATATGAACTCAAAATTAACTGCTTATTTTTTACTATTTAATAAAAAAGAAAAATTTATATGATTGGATTTTATAATTTGACTGGCTGTTTATGTAACTTGTGATATCACAGGTAGTATTTATCCAAAAGGATATATTAAAAATGTTGTTGTAAGGATTACATATATACATTACATGACAAATCTTGTAGATAGGAAATATATGAATTTGTGTAGCTGTATTTTAAGACTCACTACATTTGAATATGATATATATATGCATATATACATAAGCAATGTTTCAGTATTTTTATTGTTCTCCATTTTCTATTTTTCTTTAGTCATTTTCAGTACTAACATAGTAAATATTTTGGTTAGTTGGTTAATTGGTTTCATTTTATGGTATATCAACCCTTGTGGGTTATTTCATGCCAAATCCTATTTATACATACACATGATTTGTAAGCCAAAATTTGTTGTTAACATTATTTTTAAACAGAACTTATTTGTTTGTACACATTTAAATTGTTTCAAGTATTGTAAATGAATATTTCTATTTGATCCATAGATACAAAAAGGTATTACCAATCTAGGTGAGAGTGGACCTGAGAGTAATGGTAATAAAGGGGTACTCCTCATTGCCCTATAAATATTGTTTAATTTAGCATTGATTGCATTTGAACTTAGTATATATAAGCAAGGTTTCAGTCCTTTTTTTTTTTTTTTTTATTACCACCTACTTGCTTTAACTCTACTTCAACATACCCTTGATTGTCTAAATATTTTGTATTTTAAGCCTGACTGCATTTGAACTTGGTATATATGTATTTGAAAGTTACCTCATGTCGTCTTCAGATCACAGTGCAATATACATCAAGGTGGATTTGGTTGAAAGCAAAAAGTCTTCAGCATGAATGAAATGCACGCGAAATCACCATTCCCGTGTGATAACGTAACATCAAGAAGCCGTTACTGCAAGCATGTAATGACATCAACGGCCGAAAGTAAACGTTTTAAAAATCACAAACTGCACAAAAAATGAAAATGAATGTACTATGTAATTTCTCCTTTTAGTTGATCTGGAATATATATCTATTTTAAATACCCTTTCTGGTGGCAAAAGCTGCTTGGTAGTGCCAGTAGTATATATATATATATATATAGGATTTAACATTGGTCTAATAAGTAGAGTATTTGCCAATGCTCCAGGAGACCTGGGTTCAATCCCAGGCTACGCCATACCAAAGACTTTAAAAATGGTACATGATACTTCCTTGCTTAACATTCAGCATTATAAGGTACATATCAAGGGTAAAGTGGAGCAATCCTGGGAAAAAAGTAGCGCCCTACCCTATATCTCGGTGTTGTAGCTATTGAAAAGTGAGCCTTCTGGTCGCCCTCAACTTTACTTATATAGGATTTCACTGTTTAATATTATCACACACTGCTTCACCCTTACTCCAACTACCCCGATTTTCTGTTATCATCTTCTGCACTAACAAATTAAACATTTCTGGTGATAATGAAAAAAAATGTATAAACATCAATTCAAATGTGAATATTTTAGTTGAGGTGCAATAATTGTATTTGGTTTCAATTGTTAAATAATAGAATGATGACACTTTTATTTGGCATTTCGTGTAGATAATTTAATAAGATTTAAACAATTGAAAACTGTTAATGTCAAATAAATTTAATTGATAGGTGATGACCCCGAAATTTATTTAGAGAACTTGACTTTGATTTGATAATCTTAGATGGCTAAGGTGTTCTCGGAGTTAGGAGTTAGATTGTGACTTTGAATTAGCCCAGAATTGTCAGAGATCGCCGTTATTATTTCCATCTATCATCAATGGGGCTCTTCTGTCAATGTAGGATTTGTAAAAGAATTAAGTTATATGTACACACTAAAGAAGTACCTTGATTTTTTATTAATTCCAGCTAAGAACATTTATCTGTATGGGATTATAAGGAAAGATAGAATAGAGAGAATGACCACGAGCTGAGATGGCTAGTCAACATATTCAGACTAATATCTTCATTTACTTTTATCACAGTGATTCCTTTTCTATTGCTGTTGTGTTTTAGATTATTAACTCTTGTTCTTATTTTCTCTTTTTATTATATTATATTACATTATATTTTCTCTTTTTATTACATTATATTACACACATTTTTTTCCTAATGCAGTAACAAAATGTGTGTTGTATAATGTAATATATGTCATTTCTTAATTGTTTATATTGTAAAAATTTAGAAAATGTTCTTTATTCCCTATAGCTTTGTTTTTGTACTGTGGATAAGGAAATTTTGGAGTCATATTTGACTGTTTAAAACTATACTAAATCTATCTAGTTTTTTTAAGTGGGATCTGTCTCATTCTGTATGTATTACTGTCCCTCTTGCTATTTTGTAGGGTTTACTCACTCTCTTTGTAATCATTATGAGATAGTTTTCTCCTTCCTTCTATGTATTTATACTCTCTCTATTGTGGTTAGTTGTTGCTCTAAGTGGGAATCCACTCCATGATAAAGGTGGTTCAGCCTTAAAGAAAAATGAAAAAGGGCTTAAAATTAAAGAATACTACCCCTCCCATATTATTAATTTTTAGGGCATTTCGAGATTTTGATGTTAAAACCTTTTATCCATTTCTTTATTATGTTTTAGTTATACATAGTGTTGCCCAATTGAACAAGCATGTCAACAAATTTTCTTGTCTTCCATATTTCAGGAGAAATTTTCATTAAAGCTTGCTGCTTTTCTGTTTTTTGTTGACCTTAGAACTGTATCAAATTCATCCTCCTCATGTCCACGTTTGATGGAGTGTTCTGGACAGCTATTCATAGGTTATCAATCATATAGAAGTCTGATCTCTGCTAAAATAAAACACGTTTTCTCCTAAACTGTACTACTATGCAGTTGCACTATTTGGACTCTAACGAATCATTGCCCAGTTGGCTGGGGCTGTAGAATACACCAACTGCATCTTTGCAGAGAGGTTAGATCCCTGCAATGATTGTCCTGGATATGACACTAAACAATCTAATGGTGATGCTTCAGTAATGCTGAAACTTTAGGGAATGCAGTGTATCCCTTTTACCATTGTGACTAGGTCTACCCTGGCTTGGAGTGGTAGTATCTAAAAGGGTCCTATCTATGGGTCAAATAGAACTATTTGACTATTTAAACTGAGTACAAACAAATAACTGATATTTAATTGAATTGTTAGTTATACATTGAAATAAATAGAACTATTTAACTTCGTTGACTTATGCTAAATTGAATTGTTAGAAATAGAACTGTTTGATCATTTAACTTTGTATAAACAAATGACTGATGTTTAATTGAATTGTTTGTTATACATAGCAATACTTGTAACTATTTAACTGTGTGCAAAAAGATGATCTTAGGCTCATTTAAAAATGTTATCAACAAAATGTGTTTACAAATCATATATATTTGATATATATGTATAAACAGGATTTGGTTTTAAAAAACCTACAATGGTTGATATGCCATAAAACCCAACTAAACCTTCTAGTTCAATTAATGAGATGGGATATTAAGTTTCAAATAGCAACTTGAAACTGAATCAAAGAACTCTAGTAGTTGATCCACAAACTAAATGCCTCAGATACAAAATGTGCCAGACCATAGGACTTGTCAGATCTCAAGAAGCTGGCGAAGAGAAGTAATTCTGTAATTCTTCCCCTGACAACTTAGGCTGTAAAATATGCTGACTGTACCTCTGCAGAGGGGTGAGACCCACCACCTTTGAGTGTTTGAGGTATGACACTAATCTACATCTGATGGTGAGACTCTAGTTCTGGATCTTTGAGGAATGTGGAGTACTTGTTCATTGCTATTACTCTCAGGTCAACTCTGATCCAAAGGACCTGTTAGGATCCCATTTATGAGTCAAATGGAACTGTTTAATCATTTACTAAGGATTTTTAATATTAGTTTTTTGAAACCATATAACTCTGCGTAAAATTGTTAATATTACTTAAGGATACTTGATAAACAGAATTACTTATGTTAAATATCAATACTTGAAACCATTTAAATGTGTGTAAAGAAATGATTTATGTATAGAATTATTAGTGTTAGGTAGGAATACTTGAAACAACTGTGTACTAACAAACGAGCTCTTACAACTCGTTTAAAAATAAAGTTACCTACAATCTAGTCGCTTATAATTCATATGTATGTATATAAAAACAAGATTTGGCATTAAATAAGTAAGAGAATTTGATATGCCATAAAATACCTATTAATCATGTAAACACACATTTTCCAGGGAGGTAACTCTTGCAAATGTCTTTGAGAGTTGTCTTTCTCTGTTATCTAAATTGTTTGAATTGTACTTGGTTTGTTGTTTGGTTTTACGGCATGTCA
Organism: Sepioteuthis lessoniana; assembly: GCA_963585895.1. Lineage (NCBI taxonomy): Eukaryota > Metazoa > Mollusca > Cephalopoda > Myopsida > Loliginidae > Sepioteuthis > Sepioteuthis lessoniana. The sequence goes on along the minus strand of OY757915.1, from coordinate 94,199,035 downwards.
ACTCTTGTTGGATTATTTTTATTAATACAGTTTCTGTTTATATACGTTATAAAAATGTACCTTCAAAGTTATTTTAAACGGAGCAACTCTTCATAATTCCAATGTTAATGTTTTCAAAGCCAGTATTTTATTTTAGTTCAGAATAAGTTTGAATATTATCTCCAGCAGGTCTATTCATTCCATTGATGGGAACTGAACAGATACTAAAACTAACAGTCCAACACGTTAGCCACTATACTACGGGGACTCCCTGCTCCCTTAATTAAATTAGGAACTGGTATGACGGTTACCGTTTTTGGAAATGGTACTATTTACCAACCCCTCCGCTCGGGCAGGATATGACACAAGGTCAATTTTTTAAGCGGAGTTTAACAGGTTTGAATTCAGAGTTTTCCTTCTCCTAGACTAGTTGCCTAACCATGGCTGAAGAACCTAGTCTGTCCTACTATTTACCCATAGCTGGAGGGAGAATTATTGGATTCATACCTTTCCCAAGGGTATTAGTGCTATGTGAAATGTAATCAGTCTCGTCCAGGATTTGAACTCGTATCGCCGTGTTCATTCCTACGGCGATAACGACTACACCACGGGCACCTCCGTTTTTGGAAATGGTATCAGTAACTCGAGTTGAAATCTTAGAAGAGACCGTTTACGTTTCATTTTGTGCGATTACTCATGGAAAGGGCATGAATCCATCTTTTTTTTTTTCCTTTGATGTATGTAAATACTAGGAAACACTGGGATTTTTAGTCTAAGTATAATCATTGAAACCATTCTTATTCTGCTTAAAAAAAAAAAAAAGAAGTGATCTCGTGTCACCTACTACACATGGTGGAGCTGTTGGCTAAGTACAAACTTAATCAGAATGTAATTAGATTAAAAAAATCATTTAAGGCCGCCTTCCACGTATATTAAGATCAAAATTGAGTCACGTCTTATTCATATTTATATTACAATTAAGTGCAATTTGATCAGATGAAGTAGTCTAATTATTATTTAATACCGTTTTTGAGAAATTATGTGCGGTGTAAGTAGGAAGGATGACCACCTACACTACTATTGGAAGCTTGGTGATAAGGAATATATTTAAATCGAGTCCCCATTCTCTAAGGACCAATATTAGCATTAGTATATTGCCAATTTACCAACATGAAACACAACGGAAGGAAAGGCAACATAAACTCGTTGTGACCCACCTAGAACAATTAACATTTTTTTTTATATATATACAATCTCGTTTCTTTAGGAAATCCAACATTTTCAAATATACTTCCACGTGTCAAACACGTTCTTAACCCTTTTGAATTATGAAATCTATGTGCACATTTATATCTTTTCGTTGTATACATTTCATTTGCTCCAGTTATCTCGACATGCATCCATCGCTATGTGAACTATTCTGATATCCAAGTCCTGATGAGGGTTTCTGAAACCGAAACGTTCAACGTCGACTTTACATCATTATAAATTTACCTATTTGGATTATGTTTTTCTGCTATCTTCATACTGTCGGATTTTGATCCATATTCACTTTCATATATATACAATATACCTATAAGTTATTTTAAAAGGAAAGAACGCACAAACCTGTTCTAACAGCTCAAAATACACATATACTGTTCCAGGAACCAGCAGTATGTAGAAGGGGTACAAATAGAAAAAGGTACAATAACAAAGAATACTTACTATAGCTTAACACTTGACCCGGTCATGGTTAATAGAATTTCAACAATAAACCACCATGGATTAATTAAAGAGTTCAGTTCAAGGTTCTGTGTATGTTCCTGAGTTCAGCATGAAATATCTGGAGAACGTCGAAGGATATATTGGCCGAAACGTTTTGAAGATGAATACAATAGTCCAAATATTCTAAGGGATAAAGATCTTCATCTTAGACATTTAGACAAAGAAAAAGCCTTATTTTAGAAAGGTAGGTAAGTTAGACATGTGGCTTTACCGTTCTCTGTCAGGGTCAGAGACAATGTCTTTACTGTTCAAAAACCAGAAGTGAAAAGAGACCGAGAATAACTTTTTGGAATTGCAACCTCTTATGGAGCCTCGATCTGAAATGCAAATTATATGTACGAGATGATTATTTATTGTATCTCTACACTTAATTTGCAAATAGGATTGAAAATTCCTTTATACTCTCAGCGATGGTATTTGAATCCTATTGCGACAACAAAAATTCGCTTGAATGTACCGTTTTTGTTGGGATATACAAAATTAATTTAGGTATTTACTAAGTTTAGATGTCGCTGGAGTCTTGCAAAGAGATACATTCGTATTATTTCTAGTCATAATCTATCTATGTTACATACTACTAACCATATTAACCCCCCCCAGCTCGGGCAGGATATGACACAAGGTCGATTTTTAAGCGGAGTTTTTACAGGTTTGAATTCAGAGTTTTCCTTCTCCTAGACTAGTTGCCTCACCAAGGCTGAAGAATCAGTCTGCCCTACTATTTACCCATAGCTGGAGGGAGAATAACTGGATTCATACCTTTCCCAAGAGTATTAGTCCTATTTACCAACCCCTCCGCTCGGGCAGGATATGACACAAGGTCAATTTTTTAGCGGAGTTTAACAGGTTTAAATTCAGAGTTTTCCTTCTCCTAGACTAGTTGCCTAACCAAGGCTGAAGAACCTAGTCTGTCCTACTATTTACCCATAGCTGGAGGGAGAATAATTGGATTCATACCTTTCCCAAGAGTATTAGTGCTATGTGAAATGCTTTCAGTCTCGTCCAGGATTTGAACACGTGTCGCCGTGTCCATTTCCTACGGCGATAACCATTACATCACGGGCACCTCCTACATACTACTAACATCAATTGACCTAATGACAAAAATTGGTTTCACATTAAAAAAAAAAATGGCAAGAAGCAAACGAGATTATCTGAAATTATTACTGATGTAGACTAAGCAGATGATCTCGCACATTTGGCAAATACATCTGCTCAAGCCGATTTGTTTTGCATAACCTGAAACAAGCAGCAAGAAGCATTGGTCTCTTCGTGAGTTCATGAGTTTTAAACAAGATGGTGCCATCTCCTATTTAAATGGCAAGTCTCTGAAATTATTATACTAGTTCACATACCTCGGTAGCAATATTTCATCTACTGAAAATAATGTCAACATTTCCATAGGAAAGGCATGGACTACTGTTGACAGGTCATCGACCATATGGAAGTGTCATGTCTCAGATAAAATAAAACGGATATTCTTCCAAGTTGTAGCGGTGTCAGAACTATTGTATAGTTACACCACTTGGATTCTAACGAAACGCTTGGATAGAAACCTAGACATGAACTACACAAGAATGCTGCGTGGTCTTTAAACAAAGTAGCACTCTACAAAACAGTAGTTGTGCGGCTGCTTACCTCCCATCCCCCAAACCATTCAAGTAAGACGAACAAGACATGCAGGGCAGTGCTAGGGAAATAAGGACAAACTCTTAAGTGACGTTCTCCTATGGACTAGACACACCTGTATTAGTCAACTAGCAAAAACGTACATTCATCAGTTCTGTGCGGACAGTGAGTGCCGTCTAGAGGACTCTTAAAGAGTAATAATCGATAGTCTTAGGAATATGTGTTGTCGACACGGTTCGATGATGGTGATGATGATGATAAGTTATGGCACAAGATCCGACATACAGTGGCCCAGTCGGCTGGGGCTGCAGAATATACCGACTGCATCTCCAACGAGTGTCCTGGATATGACACTAAGCAATCTCATGGTGAAGCTCCAGTAATTCTGGAGATTTGAAGAATGCGGAGTATTTCTTCATTGCCATCGCTCCTAGGTTCACTCTGAAGTGGTAGCAATTGATAGGGTCCTATCTATAGGTCAAATAGAACTAAACTGTGTAATTACATGAAACTGAATTGTTTGAAATAGAACTGTCTTGACATTTAACTGTGTATAAACAAAAAACTGCGCTTATGATAAACTGAACTGCTTGAAATAGAACTGTTTTTGACATCTTTACCATGTACTTATGCTTATCTGAATTGTTTGAAATAGAACTGTTTTGACATTTAACCGTGTGTTAACAAAAAACTATATTTATACTGAACTGAATTGTTTGAAACTTTTATCAAAATGACTTCATTTGGCATTAAATGACCCGAAAAGGGTTGATACGCCGTAAAACATCCAAACAACCGACGTACAGGGCTCGATAAACATTTCATTATGTGTGGTGACCATTTATCTGTACCTGAATGAGCGTCCCAGTTTCTTTACTATGCTGTAATATTCTCTTCCACAAACAAAATATTTTGCCCAGTCGGCTGGGGCTGTAGAATACACCGACTGCTTCTCTGCAGAGGGTAAGACCCCCTCCCAACGAGTGTCCTGGATATGACACTAAAAATCTGATGGTGAGGTTCCAGCAATGCTGGAGCTTTGGGGAATGCGGAGTACGCCTTCATTGCCATCGCTCCCAGGTCCACTCTGGCCCGGAGTGGTAGCACCTGATAGGGCCCTATCTATGGGTTAAATAGAACTAACAGCATACTTATGCTAAAATGAATTGAGTAAACTGAATAGCTTGAAATAGAAACGTTTTTGACAATTAAACCGTACTTACACTTAAACTGACTGCTTATGCTTAACTGAATTATTTCAAATAGAATTGTTTTTTGACATTAAAACTGTATTTACACTTAACTGAATTATTACAATGGAAATGTTTTTGACAATTAAACTTTGTACTTATGCTAAACTGAACTGTTTTCAATAGAACAGATTACTTACATAAAAATGGATTTGGCGTTAAATAACCTACAAAGGTTGATATGCCATAAAACCAAACAAACCAAATCAAACAAACAAAATAAACAGATATAAGCCACTGATTAGGAAGGTAAATTCCACTGATTATTTTAGTGAATAAAGATGTTAATTAAGCACTTATTTTTTTTTTTTACTTGGTGGTCGTGAGTTTAAGACCTACCTTAGGAAATAAACTCCTATCTCTTTCTTCATTGGAAAAAAAAAGTAAGGCGAGGTCGTATTAGCTGTACGACTGGAAATTCTACGGAATACTCGCTAAATATTTGCGCAAATTTAAACCATGAATAAATCTGTGTCCATTTTTATTTCTGTTTTAGAAATCGGTGAATTGATATCACATCTATTAAATAGATTGAAAAAAAAGTATTATGTTACGTGCTGGACTGCATCATCTAAGTAAGCAGGTTCGAACTCCAGTCGTGCTATTACGTTCACTTTCCGACAAATTCTCTTTGAAAAGGCATAAATTCCTTTATCCTTTCAGCTATTGGGTAAATATTACCACTTTTGTTCTACAAGGATGTATTTAGTATTAAATAACCCACGAATGTTGAAATGCCATTATACAAAGACACCAAACCATACCAAACAAGCCCAGTCGGTTGGGACTGTAGAATATGCTGACTGCACCTAATCTAATGCCAAATCCTGTTTATACACATCAATATTATATATAACAGTGTTGGTTGTCACTATCTCACTTCATGGGTTTGTGGCAAACCAAATGCGATATAATTTGGAGAGTGCTCAATAGCTGTGATAGAGATATTATATAATAATAATAAGTAAATATATATTAGTTTTTTTCATATAAATTTAATAGCATGGAAGCTTGTCTGTGACCTCAGGTTTCATGATGTTTTTATAAACGACAATCATCAGGCAACGAACGAACGATTATCTGTTGCAGACAAGCTTCCATCCTATTAAATCTATATAAAAAACTTATATATATTTACTTATATATATATATATATATATATATATATATATATATATATATATATATAATTTGTAAACGCATAGTTTGTAGATATCTTAAAATGAGTGAGTGATCATTTGTTTGCACATAGTTAAGTCGTTTCAAGTATTTCTATCTAACTAATAATCCTATTTAATCCTAAAAATTTGTTTGCACACAGTTAAATCGTTATAAGTATTGTTATTTAACATTAACATCTGTCATTTTGGCCCTGTCGGTTGGGGCTGTAGAATACACTGACTGCATCTCTGCAGAGGGGTAAAACTCTCCCAACGAATGTCCTCGATATGACACTAAATAATCTAATGGTGAGACTACAGTAATGCTGGAGCTTTGGGAAATGTCGAGTACCCCTTCATTGTCATTGCTCCCAAGCCCACTCTGATCCGGAGTGGTAGCACCCGATAGGGTCCTATCTATGGGTCAAATAGAACTAAACTGTGTACCTAAGTACTGAGTTGTTTGAAATAGAACTGTTTATATGTATAAAAATGGATTTGGTATTAAATAATCTACAACGGTTGATGTTCTATAAAACAAAACCAAACCAAACAATCAGTCATTTGTTTGCACATAGTTAAATCGTTATTCACATATGATTTGTAAGTGAATTATAGGTAATCTTAGTTTTAAAGTTAGGGCTAATTGGTTTGCACACAATTAAGAATTGCTATTGTTTGTACACATTTAGAAGGTTTCTAATATTGCTTGACCCAATAATTCTATTTGATATTAATGATGTATTTGCATATATTTAAATAGCTTCAATTATTGCACTCTATCATCAATAGTTTTATTTGCACACAGCTGAATAGTTTCAAGTATTGCTATGTAACACTAACAACTCGTTTTAATATTATGCATTTGTTTGCACACAGTTAGATGGATAAACAATTCTTGGAAAAATTGTTCTATTTAACCCACAGATGGGACTTTAACAGGTGCTACCACGCCGAGTGGATTTGGGAGTATTGACAGTGAAGGAGTACTCCGCATTCCCCAAAGCTCCAGAATTGAAGCTGCGGCATCAGATAGTTTAGTACCATTTACAGAACACTTGTTGGGCGGAAGGGGTTTGGGATGCAGTCGGTATATTCTATTTTCCTTGACAACTTGACTGTGGGAATAAGTCTTTTTTATATGTGAATATGGCTGGCAGCTTAATAATTCCTGATTGTTTTTTAATTTTTTAATAAAGAGTTTTAATATCCGATTAAAAAAACTATTAGTTGTTTCTGTTTCCCAGTCCCAACCGGAATTTTAACCTGTGCCATTAATTCCTTGGCACACCTCTCTCTACATATTTGATTTAAGCTTCAAGTATCATATATGTGTGTGCCTCAATATTCACTCATATCTCTCTTTCTCCCACACCTATTTTTTTCTTAGTTTGGTCAAAACCTGTCATATGCTTCAGTGATAATATATTTTTTAAAATTCTTAATGTGCACTAAAGATTTAGATATTGGGGTTTCTCCTTGGCCTTTATTCATACAGAATATTTTAGAATGGTATTTACGAAAAAGAAGAAACAACAAAAATAAAAACGTAAAAGTCAAGAACTCCTCATAGAATCTTCCGGAAACATGGCTGGCAACATGTTACTACAAGAAGTATGTTTCATCGTAGACACAGACAAGCAACTACATTCAAATCAGAAGTAGAATATCATCAGCCTTAGATCCTCTAGGTCCTTTAGAAAAAAAGACATTGTAACTTTTTAACTCTTTAAAAATTTAAAATCAGCAAGGTATAGTAAAGAAAACAGGGAAAAGCTGATTCATGCCTTTCCATCAAGGTTGAATCTGTAACATATAGCAAATTCATACTTAAATGGTACTGGCTAGAATTGTCCCACCTAGTTGCAAAAATATAATTATGTTGCTTGAATTTAAGGGGTGTTCTATTAGGCAGCGGCTCTCTGATGCTCATAAGGGAGTACGTAAGTTATGGATCAATTCTTCTATTGTCTCTAAATAGGAATGCCGAAGGGCCCGTGAAATTTTAGTACCTATCTTTTGGCGCTTGTGGCGTAACGATCATCCTTGTAGGAAATGAACTCAACTACCTGAGTTCAAATCTTGAACGAAGCTGTTTGCATTCCACATAGCACTAATATCATTGGGAAATGTTTGCATCAGTCGGAAACAGTCAACAAGAATTTTAAAATCAATTACCAAAAAGAAAAAAAAAATGATTACTGTATGTTCACTTCATATGATCTGCCATTGTTTTGAAAATCTTCTTCTTCTTCTTCTAACACGTGCGCGCGCGCACACACACAAACACACACACACACACACACACACACACACACGAATTATAACATTTAAACTAGATAAATAATTATAATTTGCATATAAAACACACAACAATTTTAAATTCTTTTAAAACTTCCTAGAGTTACTACCCCA
>OY757915.1:93998335-94185835 GCA_963585895.1 Sepioteuthis lessoniana | reverse complement strand
CACGGCAATCGTCAGGTAGAAAAAGAAAAATTTTGGAGAAATCGAAAAAATAAAAAAGATATACTTAAAATAATTTGATGTTAGAATTGTGATTTTTCCCAAATCTTTCTTTTTCTGTCTGATGATTGCCGTGCGAAAGACGGCATGAAACCAATGGTTGTAGATAAGCATATATGTTATTAAATATATATAAAAACTAATATATATATATGTTTGTGCGTGTGTGTGTGTGTGTAGTTGGGCAGCAGTTATTTATTTAAGCATGCTTGATTAAATAATAAAGACACATTTTGTCTATATAATTTAATTAAGTTCCTTTCAAGTTTCCTGATAAGTGTCTTGGTTTCAGGTTGGAATTAGTGTATAAATTTACCAAAAATATCCCAAGCGCTTTCAGACATTTCATAAGACATCATCTAGCCATCATTTAAAAAACATGCAAACAACCCCTAAGAAAGGTCCTTATGCACTCGGGACAATTTTGGTAAATTCATCCACCAATGCTAACCTGAAACCAAGACACTTATCAGGAAATTTGAAAGGATCATAATAAAATTTTATAGACAAAATGTGTCTTTATTATTTAATCAAACATGCTTAAATGTGTGTGTATACATAAGTATATATATATATATACACACACGTTTAAGCATATATATGTGTGTGTGTGTGTGTGTGTGTATACATACACACACACACACACACACACACACACATATATATATATATATATATATATATATATATCTATCGCTTTTTCGGTTAAAAAAGTTGTCTAGTAGTTTACAAAATCCTTATTTGTTGCATTCTCACTTGCAATTCCATGCTTTTGACTCCTTGCTAAGTCCAAGCTATGCTTAATAGATAATATATACATGTATAAAGGTATATGGTGTCTACTGAAAGAAATCAAACTTTTAAAACAGTATCCAATAATTCATTTTTTTTTTTTATATATTTGCGACTGGCCTGTTGAATAAAACTGCATCACACCACGTTGGTTAATTTTCAAATCCTCGACGAGACTGATTGCTTTTCACATAGTACTAGGGTAAATAGTAGGACAGACTTGGTTCCTCAGCCTTGGTGAGGCAACTCGTCTAGGAGAAGGAAAACTCTGAATTCAAACCTGTTCAACTCCGCTTAAAAATTGACCTTGTGTCATATCCTGCCTGAGCGGAGGAGTTGGTAAATATGGTTAATTTTCAAATACATTCATGTATAATGTTCCTGTTTTGTTTAGTTTTGTTGTGCAAAATTTATTGAAGAGCAGCGTTCATTTTTTTTTGTGTGAGTGAAAAATTCTGTTTCAAATCAGAAAAAAAGTTTAGCAGCAAAATCATACGAGGAGAATTGTTTCACCCGTGCGCCATGTCACGTGTGGTATTAGTTTGTCAAATCGAGAAGAGCACCAAGGAAACCAAAAAAAACAAAAAAACAAAAAAAAAAAAACAAGAACAAAAAAAACAAAAAAACAACGTAGAAACAAACAAAAAACTAATAAACCTCAAAAGAAAAGAAAAAACAAAACAAAATAAAACCCTCGTCATACACCTTCAGATGTGAAGGGAATATTGATCGTCTATTTTGATACGAAGAACAAAATTCCTGAAGGCTTTCTTCATGTGATCAGAGGGATTTGAACACGGATTGCCGTGTTCATGTCCATCGATGATAACCATAATACCACGAACGTCATATATATAATGTTCTCCAGTGGTCCAGGAGACCAGGGTTCAATCCCAGGTCGAGTCATACCAAAGACTTAAAAAATGGTACTTGATGCTGCCTTGCTTAACACTCAGCATTATAAGGTGAGGATCGAGGGTAAAGTGGAGCAATCCAGGGAAAGGAGTAGCGCCGTCCCCTACACCTCGGTGTAATATCTATTGAAAAGGGAGCCTTCGGGTCACTCTCGATAACGGTCGTCAACTTAACTTACTTACTATATATATATATGTGTGTGTGTGTGTGTGTGTGTGTGTTAAGACATGTTTTGTTGAATATGATGGAACACATTTTATTTAGAGTTTTTGATTATAATTTCTCGAGTTGTCTTATTTTTTCCCGTATTTCATGGTCAGGTTGGTGTAACAATTGTCCCATGTTTTTTTCCAAGCGCTTTCAACCATATTTTGGTTTGTCTTCAGGGGAAGTCGTTTAAGTTGTGTGTGTGTGTGTGTGTGTGTGTGTGTTCAAAAAGTATTCACTCCGAAGGAGTATTTTCCAATATTGAAGTGAACCATGAATGAAACATTAATTTTCTTTAAAATCGTCCCATGCCCTGTTGGCGAGGCTGTAGAAAAAGTTGACTGTATCCCTTGAAGATCTCTCTACCTCTACCCAACAAAAGAAGTATTCTGGGTATGACACTAAACTGCATCTGGTAGTGAGGCTCTAGCTCTGGAGATCAAAGGGGTCTGGAGTAATCCTTCATTGCCCTTACTCCCAGGTCCACTCTGACCTGGAGTGTTAGGGTCACATCTAGTCAAATAAAAATATTCAATTATTTACCAAGGATTATTATTATAAGTTATTTGAAAACGACAGCTATGTGTAAATTATCTAGATTACCTAGGAATACTTGATAAATAGAATTACAAATGTTACATATGAATACGTGAAATTATTTAACTGTGTGCAAACAAATAATTGATATTAAATAGATTAATTACTATGAGATATGAACCTTTGTAACCATTTAAATATATACAAACAAAAGATTAATGTTAGATAGAATTATTAGTTTTCGATGCGAATATTCGAAACTATTTAAATGCGTGCAAACAAATCATTAATATTAAATAGAATTATTAGTTTTAGATAGCAATACGTGAAATCATTTAAATGTCTGCAAATAAATGACGTTTAGCAACTCGTTTAAAAATAAAGTTACCTACAAAATATTCACTCACAAATAATATCCATTAAGAAAAAATAAGGATTTGTTATTAAATAATCCAAAAGATTTGATATGCCATAAAAAACGAACGAACCAACCAACGTAAAATATGAACTTTCTGTCAGCGTACATTTTTTCCAGAAAGAGAAGCCAGACTCGGTGTGATAGTACTTGTTAGGGTTCCATCAATCGGGCTAATAGAGTTGTTAGCAAATCATTTGTATTAAATAGGAATACTTAATATGATATAATGTGCCAATTATTTGTATTAGGTAGAAATACTTGATCTTATATAACCGTGTGCCAATTATTTGTATTAGATAGAAATACTTGATATTATATAAGCGTGTGCCAATTATTTTTATTAGATTGGAATACTTGATACTATATCACCGTGTGCAAATTTTTTTTAGATAGAAATAGTTGATAATATATGAACATGTGCAAATTTTTTGAGCAAATATTTTTATTAGATAGAAATACTTGATATTATATAACCGTTTGCCAAATATTTTTATTAGATAGAAATACTTGATATTATATAACCGTGTGCCAGTTATTTTTATTAGATAGAAATACTTGATATTATATAACCGTGTGCCAATTATTTTCATTAGATTGAAATACTTGATATTATATAACCGTGAGCCAATTATTTTTATTAGATAGAAATACTTGATATTATATAACCGTGTGCCAATTATTTTTATTAGATAGAAATACTTGATATTATATAACCGTGTGCCAATTATTTTTATTAGATAGAAATACTTGATATTATATAACCGTGTGCCAATTATTTTTATTAGATAGAAATACTTGATATTATATAACCGTATGCCAATTATTTTTATTAGATAGAAATACTTGATATTATATAACCGTGTGCCAATTATTTTTATTAGATAGAAATACTTGATATTATATAACCGTGTGCCAATTATTTTTATTAGATAGAAATACTTGATATTATATAACCGTGTGCCAATTATTTTTATTAGATAGAAATACTTGATATTATATAACCGTTTGCCAACTATTTGTGTTAGATAGAAATACTTGATATTATATACCCGTGTGTAGATTATTTGAATTTAGAATACTTGATATTATATAACAGTGTGCAAATTATTTGTATTTGAAATACTTCTTAAATTTTAACTTTGGGAGGAATTTAGAGATTAGGAAAGCAGAAAAAGTCAGATCATTAGTCGAGAGGGACAACGTACTAGTAAAATCCTGCGTTTTAATGACGCATAAAAATTATCGAGACTGCCAGTTGAAAATTATTGAGAATAGCTACTGAATTATCTTGATTTTTGTTTCAATATCATCATTTAGTTATTCAACAATACATTTAGATTCACAAAAAAAACTAAAGCTACATCCCATCTTTTATATATATATATATATATATATATATATATATATATATATATATATATATATATATATCAGTGGCGACTCTAGCCTATTTTTGCTACTCGTGCCCCCCCTCTATCAACTTCAGTTCCCAACCCGTGGTCCGTGGACCCAAAGTAAGTCATCATAGTTGCTATTGCGTGATTCTCCATTGTATAGCACAGATTGACAAACGTACCTTGCATGGTGTTTTTTTTGTAAACAATCAAAATACTATATAATTTGTAGTCTTGTTAATACAGTAGATAAGATAATTTTTTTTCCTTTCAAAAGTATAGAAGAAAAGAGAAGATGTTCATTACTATGACGAGAAAAATATGTTTATTAGAATAAAGAAACTGATGACAATATACACAGACACAGCTAGTAGTTTCAATTTCGCTTAAAATAAAGATTATTTGTTGAAAATGTATTCAAATAAATAAATTTTAGTTACAGAATGTAATATATGCAACATTCATTAAAGAAATAGAGATCTGTTAGTGAAAAAACGAATTAAAACACGCCGTTTAACCAACATTTACCATAGCGATGATGATGACGTCGGCGACGGCTATAATCTGCTATCCCCCCTCTCTCTCTCTCTCTCTCTCTCGGTCCCTCTCCCTCTTCCCAAGACAGCTGTCAGCAGTCAGAATGTGCTAATATTTTTGAGCACGGTGTTTTGAGTTGCTCATGCTATTGGCTACAGCCAAAAGCAGATTTCTCTAACATTACTATTATTATAAGGGTCTAGTGCCTGGCGCGGATTGCGCGTGTTCAACATTATAGCCGATTTTATGGGATGTTCAATGAATCTGACGGTGGCCGGACAAAGACCATCCGTTCAAAACAGCATCGTTGTATTATTCCCAGATATATTTATGAACTTTTGGCTACTTAGTTATCGAAACTTGAATAGATACGTAATTTAAGTGAGATCAGACTAAGAATGTTTGCTTGAAATTAATGGATGATTTTTAATCCATTTTGAATAACATTGACCGAGTTATTGGTCGTGCCGGGCACGAGTAGCACTAGTCCCGTCTCAGCCCCTGATATATATATATATATATATATATATATATATATATATATATATATATATATATATATATATTTAAAAATGAGTAGGTCCTCGAAAAGATTTCTCTTTTTTAGAATTTATTATGAAATTTACTTCGATGCTACTAGCTCCTCGTGGCTGAAGGGTTAGATGCTTGGATTGGCGTTTGAGCCAACCGGGTTTCGATCCCGGCTACGGGAAGCTAATATGTCTCGCCACACTGATGAGTTCTGATAGAACGAAACAGATCTGTCTGTGGATGACTATATATGTATATATATATATTAGAGGTTTATGGTTCTCACTAGCTCACTTGGTGAGTTTCAATGGCGGACCAAATATTGCAGTATGATAAAATACTGCTTTATATCAATGAAAGAGCTTATATATATATATATATATATATATGTGTGTGTGTGTGTGTGTGTGTGTGTGTGTGTTGTTAGGCAGCAGTCGTTCATTTAACCTTGTTTGATCAAATAGTAAAGACACATTTTGTCTGTATAATTTAATTTAGATCCTTTCGAGTTTCTTGATAAATGTCTTGGTTTCAGGTTGGAATAGGTGGATAGATTTTATCATAGTTGTCCCGAGCGCTTTCGGACCCTCTATAGGCCATCATCAGGGGGTGCTTGCATGTGTAAGGAGTGTTTTTTAATGAGTTTTTTATGTTATAAAAAAACAAAAACTTTCAAAACTCATTAAAAAAACACTTCTTACACATTCAAGCAACCCTTGATGATGGCCTATGAAGGGTCCGAAAGCGCTCGGGACAATTTTGGTAAATTTATCTACCAATTCCAAAATGAAACCAAGACACTTATAAGGAAACTCGAAAAGATCTTAATTAAATTATATTGAGAATTGCTAATGAATCGTCTTGTATGTGTGTCTGGGCTGTGTTTTCTTAGTCCTCATTTCACTCTCAGATTCATAAAATTCATACATTTGTAAAATAAAAGATACAATCTTCAGATTAAACCTGAATCTTATAGTCCTGAGAGAAACGTAAAGAATCGAGAAAACATTCATTTATTTTTGTCCAGTATTTAAGCACTTTTCTGATGTAAGAAAAATGCTTTTGTGTGGCCTTCCATCTCACAAATAATTCAAGTATAATAAGCTGAACATGCTGAGAATTGCTGGGGAAGCAAGGACGAACTCATAATCGACTCTCTCCTGTGGACTCCTACACATGGACACACTAGAGTTGGCCGATCAGCAAAGAATTACATACATTTGCTCTCTGCGGACAGTAGATGTCGTCTAGAAGACCTGCTAAGGAATATGGCCAGTGGGAGCGGGTGGAGAAAGAGAGAGAGAGGAGAGGGGGGAATACGTGCTATCAACACGATATATATATATATATATATATATATATATACGTGTGTGTGTGGGGGGTGTTTCTTTCTTTCTTTTTTTGGTATGCTTCTAAGCATTTTTCTTTCTTTCTTTCTCTCTTTCTTTCTCTCTTTCTTTCTTTTGTATGCTTCTAAGCATTTCTTTCTTTCTTTCTTTCTTTAATTTTCTTCTTCTTGTGCCTCCATATTCTTATCGACATAAATCTTTTCGCCTTCAAAAGAAAGCCACAATTGTATCTACCTTTAGGTAAAACCAAAAATTACAAACTAATAAAAACAAGTAACAGAAGGAAAGAAACGAAACAATTTTTTTTTTACTCTTTCAAGTATCCTAACACTAATCTGGCTTCTAATCCCCCCCAACAAAAAAGAAGAAAAAAAGCAACAAAAAAAAACCATAAAAAAACACAATAACAAAAAACAAAAAATCTACCTCCCCAAGAAACAAACAAACAAACAAAATAAAAAAAAGAAAAGAAAAGAAAAGAAAAACAAGAATCTAAAATCCAACTCTACCTCCAGGCAAACTTATCTTGCAATCTTTCCATAATTTCACGCTCGACCTATCAACAAATCTGAAGCCACTCCTCCTTAAAAATTCCTCGATTTCTCACATCTTGATGTCGGCAGACATCTTGGAACTTTCCTATTAAACAAAGCGTTAACGCCATTTTGATATGTTAACATTACTAAATAATTATTACTGACCTTTCTCTATCGGTCGATGCTTTTATGCCCCAAGTAAAACTTAGCAGAATTTTTTTTCTTTCGATTTTGAAGCAACTTTGAAAAAAGATATCTGTCTTACAGCAAATGTTCATAAACTAAATTAATTTTGAAAAAAAAAAATCTAGATTCGAAAAGAAACGGAAATAAAAGAAAAGTCAACTGGATGAATGACTATATTTCATATTCTTATACAATTTTTTTTCATGTCTGATTTAAACAAATAGATTCTCGTATCTGCTTTAGTTGGACAAATAGTTTATATCGTTACAAATATTAACGCTAGAATTTGGATTATACGAGGGGCATACGATAAGTTTCAAGACTTTTTTCGTATGGACACTTGTATTAATAGTACACACATGAAACTCTAGTCCCCTTCGAAGCAATCTCCTCTGGCTGCAATGCACTTGTTGTACCGTTCCAACAACTTCTGGAAGGTCCCATGGAAGTCCTCTTGTGTGAGCGTGTCAATGACCTTCGTCACAGCCTCTTTCATCACCTCAGTTGTCTCTTAGCCACAGCCTCTGAGCTTAGGGAATAACCAAAAGTCACAGGGAGCAAGGTCTGGACTATAGGGAGGGTGACGAACTGTCTTGGTGCCAATCTTGGTCAAATAGTCTGTGACAAGGATGGAGTTGTGGACTGGTGCATTGTCCTGGTGGAAATGCCACTGAGCCGATTTGAAGAGTGCTGGTCTCTTCCATAGGAATCTCTTGCTGAACTCCCTTAAAACCTCAACATAGTAACCCTAATCCTAACCCTAACTCTTTGGCCAATCAACTCTGGTGTATTGACTTCCTTACTCCTCCCACACCTCTCATCATCCCTCACAGACTCCCTGCCTTCTTTGAATCTCTTATGCCACTGAAAAACTGATGCTCGATTCAAGCAAGATGGTTCAAAAGCAGTTTGAAGCATTCCATACGTTTCTGTGGCATCTTTTCCAAGTTTAAAACAGAATTTTATTGCATATCGTTCTTCTAAAGTGTCTTCACGTCCAGATTGCATTTTTGAAATTCACCAGCTGTGACAATCAGGCTGTAGCTGTTCATTTGAAGCTGAAATCATAAAAATTGGTCAGTCATCTCATAAGATATATAGCGATAAGATACTGAATTTTCAAGAGTCTACGACAATTTTAAATGGCCATATGAAAAAAGTCTGGAAACTTATCGTATGTACCTCGTATTTCTAAAAAATGAAATAAATTTTTCTTAATTTTATATTTGTTCAAACCCCGTTATAAAATATCATACGCACTGCTAGAATTCGAACAAAATAATTTGTTATATTACGTTTGCACTGAGAGAGGTGCTCGTATCAGAGGGCCATGTGCCAAACATGGACGATGCACGTCGTGACACTTTGATCGGACATGGGTGAAGCGAGGTTACTTGTGGGCATATTCGAGACAGACAAAAGTATTACTGGCGTAAAGACCTGAAGCACCTGGTCAAGACTGGATGGTGTGCAGTGACAAGTATACGTGGCGTATTAGGTGACCTCGAGATGGCAGGTATATTGACGAATAACACACACACACACACACACACACACACACACACACACACACACACACACACACTCTCTCTCTCTCTCTCTCTCTCTCTCTCTCTGGTGCGAGTGGCGAACAGACGCAGATTTCTCCCTTTTCTTGTTTTTTTACGCAAAGCATTGCATGCGAAGATTATCTGCATGAAATAAAACCGAAAAGATTATTTTCCTAATTCAAGCAATAAATTTACCTCTTTAACCAAAACGAGGCGAATCAACAACTGATGAGTATACAACTAAATAAGTACACGAAAAAAAATTGCACGTTCACAAATCTTTACAATAATCAATTATCAGTGACCATAAAGTAGTCATCATCATCATCATGTCGCGCCATCAGCACGGATATCCCCGACCCTCTCTCGCCACTACTCCCTATCGTCCATCGCTTCCGGCAGGTCCTCGGGGTTACATCCCGTATCTAGACAGAGCTGCTGTATGTAGGCTCGAGCTGGTCGCCCTGCCTTTGCTCGGCCATGTGAAGGGGTCCACAAGAGTAGCCTTTTTGCTTAGATGTAGCCCAAAGCCATATGAATGGGGCACCCAATGAGATTTGAACTCACTTATGAAAGTTTGTTAGTCTAGATTGCTAACCATTACACACACCCGTGGTGTAATGGTTATCGTCGCAGGATATGGACACGGCGACACGAGTTCAAATCCTGGACCTGACTGATTGCATTTCACGTAGCACTAATACTCTTGGGAAAGGTATGAATCCAATTATTCTCCCTCCAGCTATGGGTAAATAGTAGGACAGACTAGGTTCTTCAGCCTTGGTGAGGCAACTAGTCTAGGAGAAGGAAAACTCTGAATTCAAACCTGTTAAACTCCGCTTAAAAATTGACCTCGAGCGGAGGGGTTGGGTAAATAGGACCATTACACACACCACCATAGGGGCCTATGGCCATAAAGTATACAGTCATGTATAAACCGTTGTCTTGAGAGTATGAATTTGAACTAAATTTTAAGCTAATTTGTGTTTGATACAACTGCTATAAATAGATTCTGTTGATGTCATTTAAAAAGCTTAGCTTGATTAAGCAGAAGGTCACACGAAAGATGAGGATCAAACCCTCCAATAATAATCTGTAAACCTTGGTCACTAACTATTACACCAGACAAGGTATACGAAATTGTCATTTTACTAAGCTTAGCACAAAACCAGAAGTATGTATCACTCAGTGAGAATCGAACTCATTTAACAATAATCTGCTCATTATAACAACAGGAATTGTAACCAAAGTTGTCATTTACTAAGCCTAACTTTAATGCAAGACTGGAGGTATGGGGCACCCAGTGAGAATCGAACTCATTATCAACGATCTGCTTATTTAAACAACCGGAAATTTGACCAAAGTTGTCATTTACTAAGTTTAGCTTTGTTTAGTACAAAACCAGAGGTATGGGGGCACCCAGTGAGAATCGAAACCAAACCAACTGTTGTGTGTGAAGCAATATATTATTAGTAATAAATTATTACTGAATAAAGTATTATAATTCATGATTCTCGAGGTTAAGTTTATGGTAATGTGACCTATACCATGTCAAATTGAATTTTATTCATTACCAATATGATTATTTTTCTTAACCAATCACGAAGAGAGTCCTTGTGGCATAGTTGAATATTGGCTAACGTACTGGTCTGCGACATCGTAGTAAGCGAGTTCGAACTCCAGTTACGTTATTACGTTCACTTTCTGACAAATACCCTTCGGAAAGGTATGAACCCCCTAATTCTCCCAGCTATTGGTTAAATCGTACCTCTACTGTTCTTCTCCAAGGATGGTTTTGGCATTAAATAACCCATGAAAGTTGACATGCCATTAAACAAAAGAAACCAATACTTTAACATTTTTAAAGAGTATTTTAGAAGTTCTAATCAAATTCTGGTCTGGGTGAAACATGAAAGAATTTGATAACATTTTTTTATTATTCAATTTAACTTTTTGACAAATCAATTTGAGAAACGAGAAATGTTCAAATAGTATGAAGATTGAAGCCATAGAATTAACCGAACTGTCATCCAGTTAGTCCTGCAGATTTGCAATACTCTTGTAATTTTTCTCGGATTAAAAAAATATGACTGGCTCACAGTTGTTGTAAAATCGGTGGTTTGTCAATAGAAGAAAATGCTAATCAAAACTGACTCAAGTCAATAATGGCGATTTATAGGCGAAAGTCTCAGCTTTGATAACTACACTTGAACAATTTTTTTTTTAAATCTTAGATCTCGTCTGCCTTTATTTTAAAAAAAATCATGTTTTTCTTTTTTTCTTTTTTCAGGTCTTTTTTTGTAAGTTTTATCAAATTCCGTTTTTCATTTTCTGTTTTTCATTCCTTTTTCTTTTCTATCTTCGTTGTTACTCTTATTGTCTCTGAAGCCGCGTCATCGTTTTCTATTTGTCATATATATATATATATATATATATATATATATATATATATATATATATATATATATATATATATATATATATCCTTCATGTCATATATTTTTGTGTTTTTCTTATGTAGAAGAATGTGCCGATACCGACTAGTGGATTGAACACGGATCTCCAGCTTACAAACATAACTGTTGAAATTGATTGTGCTACTGGGGTCACGTGACTAAAAGCTGTGGATACATAAATCGGTCAGACGGGGCACCTCTGGTGGTGTAACGGTTAGCAAGCTAGACTAGCAGACCTACACGAGTGAGTTCGAGTCTCATTGGGCGCCCCATTCATTCGGCCTTGTGCCACATCAAAGCAAAGCGCTTTGTAAATTACATAAATCGGTCAGACGGAGGACGAACGTGCAGAGAGAAATGCCAAATAGATGTGAAATGTTGCATAGCGAGTTAGTATTGCTAAGCATTGCTTACTAAGTATCCGGCATTGTCCGGGAGTGAAGAGATTACAATTATCGGTCAAAATTACTCCCCACCCCTTATGGAACACCACAAAAGTAGCGACATTTTCTTTTACTTTTTCGTTTCCAGAGTCTTCTAAATCAAAATGTACCTGTTGGTGAGCCTAGGATAAACTGATTACATCCCCTGCAGTTCTAGAGATCTGTGGAATGTAGAGTTAACTTTGGTGACATTACTCCCAGGTCAACTCTGATTTGGAGCGGTAGTACTTGTTATTCTTCTATCAATGATTGCCCAGTCGGTTGAGGTTGTAGAATACACTGGCTGCTTCTCTTCAGAGGAGTAAGACCCTACCTCAACGAGTATCCCGGATATCACAGTAAACAAGCTGATGGTGAGGTTCCAGTAATGCTGGAGCTTTGGGGAAAATGGAGTATCCCTTCATTGCTATCGCTCCCAGGTCTATTCTAGCCTGGCATGGTAGCACCTGATAGGGCCCTATCTATGGGTCAAATCAAACTGTGTACTTATGCTAAACTGAATGGTTTGAAAGGGAACTGTTTTTGTATGTTAAACTGAATTGTTTGAAATTGAACTGTTTTGACATTTAACTGTGTGTAAATAAAAACACACTAATACTAAATTGAATTGTTTGAATTAGAACTGTTTACTAAACTGAATAGCTTGAAATAGAAATGTTTTGACAATTAAACAGTGTACTTTTGCTAAACTAAATTGTTTGAAATAGAACTGTTTATTTGTTTAAAAATGGATTTGACAATAAATAACCTACAAAGGTTGATATGCCATAAATCACAAACAAACAAACAAACAATTCAATCAATGAGTCAAATAGATCAGTTAGAAATAATGCTTGAAAAGCTTTAAATTGAATTGATTTCCTTGTTTAAGAGCATATCAACGTTCGTGGGTTATCTAAAGTCAAAGCTATATCCTTATTGGTATTATTTAATCCATAGCTGAGGAATAAGATGGTTCATATCTTTCCCTAGGGTATAAGACCGAAACTTGACATAATAGCACGACTGGAGTTCGAACTCGCTTACTACGATGTCGTGACCCAGCACATTAGCCATTACACCATGCGGACTTCCCTCATACACAACAGTGAAATCTTCAAATCTAATTCCCAGCCTTATCGGATGGGGCGGTATAATACGCCTACATCTCTGCAAAGGGGTATGACACTGAACTTCATTTGATGGTGAGGCTCCAGTTCCGGTGATCCGGTGAGTATAGAGTACCCTTTCATTGCCATTACTCTCAAGTCTACTCTGATCCGGAACGGTAGAAAGGGTCAAATAGAACTGTTCAATCATTTAGTAAAGATTATCATTATTAGTTATTTGAAATTATACAGTTGTGTGTAAATTATTTGTATTACATAGGAATACTTATCAAATAGGATTACTTATGTTAAAAAAAAACAATACTTGAAACTATGTAACTGAGTTAAAAAAATGATTAATATCAAATTATTATTATCAAATAATACAATTATTAGTGTTAGAGAGGAACACAATAGTGTTAGAGAGGTTACAATTATCAAATAATACAATTATTAGTGTTAGAGAGGAATACTTGAAACCATTTAACTGTGTGCTAACAAATGAGCTCTAACAACTCGTTTCAAAATAAAGTAACCTACAAACCATTCGCTTCCAAATTATATATATAAATATATATATATGTGTATGAATGTATGTGTGATTTGTATGCAAATAATCTATCTATCTATCTATCTATCTATCTATCTATCAACAGGGTTTAGCATTAAATAGTACACAAGGGGTGATATATCGAAAAAAACAAACAAAAAAAAAACAAAAAACAACCAGCCAACCAACCAACCGAAAATCTAATTTCTTTGATTAAAGAATTATCAAAACTACAATTCCAACTGTTTTTCATTTCCATGTTTTTTAAAGAGCCGTAACGATTGACTTTTCAGGGGAAGTAACCATGATAACCAGATTCTTTAGTTTTTCACTTATTCTAAAGTATTTCAAATTTTCTAATTATTATCTGATGAAGGTCGTAAACGAGTGAAACGTTTTATTAAATCAATAAATATTGCACTAATTTTTTTTTCAGTCATAAATATCTCAAGAATGATATGTAGTCTGTGTGTTTAATACCAGAAGGTGCATTTCTTATTAAACCTCAAAGTCAATGATGCTGCTCCCTCTCAAGGCTGAAATATTGCTTACTTTTCATAAAGTGAATGTTAGAGAAGCTTATCCATTTCTGTGAAACATTTATGAAAGAATGAGATAAAAAAAAATTGTTATTGTTTAATTTAAGTTTTTGAAAAGTCAATTCAAGATTCAAGATGTGATCAAGAAGTATCGAGAATGAAGCGGCAAGTGCCAAGACAGAAATAAACAATGACAAAATTGTCTCCTTGCCATTCAACGCTTTATTAAGCTATTTATAAATATAGAAAGCTACATTATATATATATATATATATATATATATATACATGCAGCTTTTCCTTTTTGAAAAATGTTTGTCTTGTGTAGCTACTAGGACGGAAGAAACCACAACACTTGGTCATAAAATAGTAAAGCGGCTATGAAGAAGTTATAGGTCAATATGGCGGTCTGCCTCGTTCTCATACTAACGCCAGTCACTCGCTGGTACTCTCCATAACTGACCGAATCTCTTCTGGCCACAAGCTGAGATTGACTCAAGACTGACCGTATCTCACGTGGGCATCTGCATATATCATTCCATTACGCTTATCATTCCCTTTCAACCATATGACTGCTTCCGCTTATTTACGCAGGTGCGTCCTGTGCAGAGAAATCTCTGATTGACGGCCCAGTCAAGGTACAATATGCAATATTTGATTAAATAAGACAGATTTTACAGTTTATCCGTTTAAGACTTTGTATGAGTCAATACTCTGTTAAGACAGTCTCAAATCCAGGCATAAACTCATTTAAATGTTACAAACTTTGAAACCGAATAACCAAATCATAGCCTCAATCGATGCCGAAAATCTTTTCTTTAATATTTCCGTAAAAGAATCTATCGACATCATTTATTCATAATATTTACAATGACCCCACACACCCTCGACTAAAAATTAACCCTAATAATATTAGGAAAATCCTCCCAAGTTGTTCAACTGAAGTTCAGTTCTACGACTAATATTGCAATGTATACATACAACACGAAGGCATAGCGATGTTGTCCGCTCTTTGACTCCCTTTCAACAATTTCTACATGGCTCTTCTAGAAAATAAAGTTTTCAACTATATAAAAACCTTAAAAATTTATCTACTTTATATCGATGATATCCTCCTTCTCGTCAACAGCACAACAGAATTATACAATCTACAATTTGCATTCCAAAACAATTCCATACTCAATTTTACTAATGAACTTTCTCTTGATGACTTCATCGATGCAATCAACGACACTTCCACCACCTTCCCATACAAAACCCCATAAGCACAAATCCCTTCACTCTCTATTATAAAAAAGAAAATGCCCTGAACAATATAAAATAGCATTAACTAAAAATCTGATATATAGCGCCAAACTCATATCAATTTTCTACTCTGAACTTAAGATCATTAAACAAACACTCATTAACAATTTTTTTCCAAAATACATTGTAGAAGAATAAATAAAACGCTCCATAAAAATATCAACATTTATTGCAATGGAAATAATACCACATCAAATAACTCTAAATACATTAAACTATTTTTTCGTAACCAGATCCATGAACACTCGTTGACATAGCTCTAAAAAATCTTATACGTAATAACGACTCTCCGGCTGACTAACTAAAAGATAAAATAAAACTAATTATATACCGGGTGTCTCAATATACATGGGACCTTTGTGACTCCTTATAACTCTACTTATAATAACGTCGTGTTCTTTTTGTTGTTTCAGATTTGAAAATAGTGTACTATGACAACTATTAATCCTCGATCACAATGCCTTGCACAAGAGAGGAAAAATATTTTGTCATTACTTATTTGGAGACAAAAACCATTCAAAACTCTCAAAATAGATGCAACTCATTAGTATGATTATAATTTATTACTGAAACAAGAAACTAAAAAAAATGATTGCATGTCCTGGAAGCTGATATAAATACAGTTAAAAATATTGATGTCTCTAGCTCAAAAGATGCGTTTTTACAGAAGTGTTCCAAATGACCGTCATTGTGCTTGTCTCAGTTATAAATCATTATCATATTAATGGGTTGCATCTATTTTGAATTGCTCAGTCGGCTGGAGACGTAGAATACACTGACTGCACCATTGCAGAGGATTATCCCCCGCTCTAAGGAGTATCCGGGATATGACACTAAACAATCTGATGGTGAGGTTCCAGCAGTACTGGAGCTTTGGGGAATGCGGTGTATCCCTTCATTGCCATCGCTCCCAGGTCCACTTTGGCCCGGAGTGGTAGCACCTGATAGGGCCCTATCTATGGGTTAAATAGAACAGCATTCTTATGCTAAACTGAATTGTTTGATTAAACTGAATAGCTTGAAATAGAAATGTTTTTGACAATTAAACCGTACTTAAACCGTACTTGACATTAAAACTGTATTTACACTTAACTGAATTGTTATATATAACTGCTGGAATAGTTTGAAATAGAAATGTTTTTGACAAACTGTGTACTTATGCTAAACTGAATTGTTTTAAATAGAACAGATTATTTACATAAAAATGGAAATGGCGTTAAATAACCTACAAAGGTTGATATACCATAAAACCCAACAAACCAAACCAAACCAAATCAAACTATTTTGAAATATCCTGTATCATCCCAAATTCAATACAACTAACCCTGTCGTCTCTTATAACCTCTCTCTCTCTCTCTCTCTACTATTTGCTGCGGTACGATCAATGTAGTGTACCAGTTTAAATGTCTACGAGAAGAATACTTCTCCCATAAAATAAGTACTTACATTGCACTGACTGCAACGACTCTGTCGAAATATTTAACACTTCACCTATCTGACACTAATTCCATTTCTCAACACTTCAAAACGTATTCGTGCCCCCTTCCTCCAAATACAGAAAAACTCTGAAAACACCTTCATATTGCATAAAGAAAAAAAATGCAAAATTCTTAAAGCTCTCTATTTAAAGATTAATCATCATCATCATGTCGTGCCGCTAGCACGGATATCCCTGACCCTCTCTCGCCACTCCTCCCTATCGTTCATCGCCTCCGGCAGGTCTTCAGAGCTACATCCCGTATCCTCACATATCTACTGTATGTATGTTCGAGCTGGTCGTCCTGCTTTTGCTCGGCCATATGTGGGGGTCCATAGGAGTACATCACTTATGAACTCGTCCCTGCTTCTCCAGCACTGTCCTGCAAGTCTGGTTCGTCTAACTTGGATAGTTTTCGTGATGGGAGGCAGGTGACCGTATAGTTGGTGCCTTGTGGGGTGTTGCCGCCAGGACTTGTTCAATATTGCTCGCAGCATTCTTGTGTAATTGCCGTCTAGCTTCTTCTCCAGCCGTTTAGTTAGCGTCCAAGTAGTGCATCCATACAGCAGTATCGATACGACCGCTACCCGGAAGAAACTGTGTTTCATTTTATCGGTCAGGTCTGATTTCCATATGATCGATAGCCTATCGATAGCTGTCCATGCCTTCGTTAGCCGCGTGTCGATGTTTTTTTTTTCTGTTGATGAGACGCTGCTTCCTAGGTAGGAGAATTTGTCTAAACCTTCCTTAAACAAGATCAACTTCGAATATAGTTGCCATATTCTGAAAAACCTTTAAGACTTTTCCCAACAATTGTTCCTCTTACCAACAATAAAGTCTTTTCTACCGTAAATTCCACCCCCACTTGTTCTTCCACTTACTCTTTATATAAATGCATACGATTCGTCATTGTATAAGTCATTTCACTATTCGTTCCCTCGAAGATAGCTCCTGCTGGGGCTAAAAGTACCTGAGAATAATATGGTGCTTTTTTTATTCATTTCATCCAAATATCAAATGGCTCATACGAAGACTTGAACGGATCAACTATGAAACAGGCTGAAAAGCGACGTGTTTATCCCGTTTAAACACACACACACACACACACACACACATATATATATATATATATGTATATATATATATAAGTTGGCTGACCGTAGTCGAGAGTGACCCAAAGGCTCCCCTTTTAATAGCTATTTCATCGAGATATAGGGAAGGGTGCGACTCCCTTCCCTGCATTGCTCCACTTACGCTTAGTCCCTATCTTATAATGCTGAGTATTAAGCAAAGAGGCATCAAGTACCATTTTTCTGAGTCTTTGGTATGACTTGACCTGGGATTGGACCCCGGTCTCCCGGGCTATGGGCGAACACTCTACCCATTAGACCAACATAAAAAACCACTATATACAAAATTGATAAGACTACCTTTTATGAATTCAGAAATAAGCTCGTAAATTTGTGAAGAAATATTAAATATGATAAAAGGTTCTTTGAATAATAACGACTAAAAAATTAAAATAAAAAAATACATTTTATAATTCAAAAATAGGAATAGATTTTCTTTAATTTTTGATTTTATATAAAACCAAAGATCGTCGATTTAAAAAAAAATCAATTTCTATTTGATAATCTGTTGTCTTCCTCACCACAATCTATCTATCTATCTATCTATCTATCTATCTATCTATCTAGTCTATCCATCTATTTATTCACACACACACACACATACACACACACACACACACACACACACACATATATATATATATATATAGCAGTTGCAGTAAACCATGTATTTTCAGGAAATTTGCTTGATATCTTTAATGCATTCCTTTTATTTTTTTTCTCTATTTGTAGTGACATAAAGCTTACATATACATCCAGTACATCAATTCAGACAGAAAGCAAAATAATACACACACACACACACACACACACACACACACACATATATATATATATATTTATGAAGAAATATATATATATATATATATATATATATATAAATCTCCAGATAAAAATCTTCATCTCAGCTTTCCGGTTTCGTTTATTGTTGAATCACGACTCGCGCCAATCAAAGTAAATTTGTTGTCTGGACGTCTTTGATTTTAACCGTCAAAATTGAATGAACTGGCGTCAATTATACTCTTTCTTCTTCTCTTGCTTTTTTTTCCAACATAGTCAAAAACTTTGTAAAGGAAAAAAAGGAAGGAAAAAATGCGAACCTGAATGAAATTAAAAGACACAAGAAACAGTTTTATTTAAGCTGCTGACTGGAGCCAGACTTCGTAGACATTTGCAAATCTTGGGTCATAGAGGTGGATTCATTCATTCATTTATTCATATATTTATATATATGTATATATATATATAAAGAGAGAGAGAGACAGAGACAGAGACAGAGAGAGACTGAGAGAGAACAGAAATATATATACTCATGTATGTATACACATATGAATATATACCTCTATATAAACCTAACTAGATATAGGTATATATCAATATTTGAGATTGTATCGATAAGTCTGGGATTTGATTGAAAATTACATTTGTTGAATGTGATCTGTAATGAACAGTTCGATTAAGTGCATTGACAACGAAGGAAATTATCTTGAAGAATAAATGTTTGGCAAAAGAAATGCTTTGTTGTATTAGTATATGAAGTCATTGGCGAATGAAGTCATATATGAAGTCATATATGAAGTCATTGGCGAATCTACTTACACACCAAACACACACACACACACACATTGGTGAACACTCTACCAACTAGACAATAAAATGTTTAGAATTCAACGCCGCAAGTCCCTCCAAACCGCGAAATCTTTCTCGATACAAAATACGTAGAGCAATATCATAATTTATTTACATTTATAAAAATAAGCCAGTTTTTTTTATTCACGACTCTTAGTTTCACGTCTTTGAGCTGGTGATCCGCACACAGACTAAGTCACGCTTGTGTTGTAAAAGTTATCGTCGTTAAAAATGGGCAAAGTAACACATTTTTGTAATAACTCATGATGCCATTCGTAAGAATAATGAATGGGGAAAATTCTGATACAAGAATTATTTATTTCCAATGTTTAAAAAGGAACTTTTTATTTGACATTTGATTTGGTTTCATTGTTTAATTGCATATTAACCTTCGTGGGTCATTTAAGGCCAAGTCCATCCTTGAAAGTAAGTAAAGTTGGCGACCTTAGTCGAGGGTGACCCGAAGGCTCCTTTTTCAGTTGCTACCACACCGAGGTGTAGGGGAGGG
The DNA here is from genome assembly GCA_963585895.1 of Sepioteuthis lessoniana. NCBI lineage: Eukaryota > Metazoa > Mollusca > Cephalopoda > Myopsida > Loliginidae > Sepioteuthis > Sepioteuthis lessoniana. Next base: position 94,165,702 of record OY757915.1, on the reverse strand, counting down.
CGCTATTCCATTCCTGGATTGCTCCACTTTACCCTTGATCCTTACCTTATAATGCTGAGTGTTAAGTAAGTCCACATCAAGTACAATTTTTTTAGTCTTTGGTATGACTCGACCCGGGATTGAACCCTAGTCTCAAGGACAATTGGCGAATATTCTACTCATCAGGCCCATGGCTCGGTTAACACATACCTAGGTGGATATGTGTATTTATACTTTTTCCTAGGGTATTAGGCTGAAAGTGAACGTGTTACGTTCCGCCCTCTGGTCAAACAAACGACAACACGGAATTTGTATATAACAATATATATTTATTTTCTCGACGGACGCTTGTGTGAAGTAGGAGCAGTCAGGAGAGGAATTAGGATCGTTCGTCGATGAGGCTTGAACTTTTCGATGTCAGGAGACGATGGCCGAGACAACGCACACTGCGTGACGACGAGAGAGGTTTCGTGAACAGCGGGATCCTTTTTTCTCTATCTTCTTCTGTTCAATCCGTCGGCCTTATATTACCTTCAAACTCCCACACAGAGATAAAGACACGCCTCTACGCCTCTGCAATCTTCCCGATCTCAGGCGATTGGGATGTGTTACTTCCGCTCATTTGGAATGGCCTGTGTGATCATCGTCGAGCGGAAATAACTGTCATGCAGTTCACAGGTCACTCTCTTCCGGTGCATCATTGAAGTGGGACCTTCACCTTGTCCCATATTATCAGCCGAGCACACCTGCGCGCTTTCTTTCGATTATTGGCCATTGGGATGTGTCACATCCGCTATCTTCGGAATTGCAGGTGTGATCATCATCGAGCGGAAATAACTATCATGCAGTTCATAGGTAAATCTCTTCCGGCGCATCACTTTTTTTACGGCACAGTGAGAATTTTTACCTTGTCTCATATTGTGAGCCAAGCTGTATTTTACAAACGTAATGGCGCGACTGGACTTTGAACTCGTTTACTACGATATCGCAGTTCAATACGTTTGTCACTACACCATATCCTATAAACCATTACAAGAAAGAATGGTCATAACACTTGCTAATAAAAATATTAGTCTCTTTATTCTTTCTTCCGATCAAAACTTCTATTAGTGTGCGAGAGAGACAGAGATAGGGATATGAAGGACTAACGGACTCAGACTGGCGGACGACTACAATATTGACATTTTCTTGACCGACACTGCCTCTTCTGCTTCTTTGACGTGAGATACACAACCTCTGTAGGTCACTCTGCACCCCCAGGTGCCCGCCAGCCACTCGCTGGCACTCCCCAGACCTCTTGTGAGTGCGTTAATGAGACTGACCGTATCTGCCGTGAGTACCTGTGTATATATAATATCATAATGCCAAAGCATTTTTCCGGTTATCAACCCACTTGATCTGCTTGAGGTTGTTTTCCGATAATAAGAATGTTTGCACTGGCGGATCCTGTGTTGAGAAATCCCTGAATGACGACTCTGTCAAAGGTAAATATGCAATACATGTAGACACTCCTTCGATATTTGTTGAATGACGTTCAATACCAATCATAAATATGTCACAAGGAAACGTCTTAGCTCAAATAGTAAAGTAAGTAAAGTTGGCGACCATAGTCGAGGGTAACCCGAAGGTTCCCTTTTCGATAGCTACTACACCAATGTGTAGGGGAGGGCGCTACTCCTTCCCTGGATTGCTCTACTTTACCCTTGATCCGTACCTTATAATGCTGGGTGTTAAGCAAGGCGGCATCAAGTACCATTTTTTGAGTCTTTGGTATGACTCGACCTGGGATTGAACCCAGGTCTCCTGGGTCATTGGCGAACACTCTAACCCCTAGGCCAATTGCAACATTAGAAATTGCCACTGTAAAGGTTTTTTTTCCTAATTTGAAACAGTAATTCACACAAATAACAATCATTATTTTACAAAAGGATTACAAGTACAATACAAACAGAACCTGTAGCTGGTCATGTGAAAAACAACCCTTTAAAAGTCAAGTACTGGAAATATATATAATCATCATCATCATCATGTCGGGCCGTTAGCACGGATTTCCTGGACTCTCTCGTGCCATTCGTCTCTATCGTCCTTCGTTTTCCTCTAGACTACATTCTGTGTCTGTACAGAACTGTTATGGATATGTTCTAGCTGATCGTCCGTGTGAAGGGGTCCATAGAAGAACGTCGTTTATGAGGTTAACCTTACTTCTCCAGCAGTGTCCTGCATGTATTATTTGTTTAATTAGAGTGGTTTTAGAGATGGGAGGTAGGTGGCCGTACAACTGCTGTTTTGTGGGATATTGCTTCCAGGATTTGTTCCGTATAGTTCGTGGCATTCTCGTGAAATTGCCGTTAAGCTTTTTCTCTAGTCAGCGTCCATGTGGTGCATCCATATTGTAGTATGGACACGATTGCATTTTATTTTATCGGATAGGTCTAACTTCCATATGACCGATAGCTTATCGATAGCTACCCATGCCTTTGCTTGTCGCATACTGATGCCATTTTCCGTAGATGAGACGCTGCTTTCGAGGTTGGTGAACTTGTCCACTAGTTTCAAGGAACAACTAGTTAGGGTGGAGATGTCACCTCTTTGACTGAGGAAATATATATATATATATATATATATATATTTATATATATTGAGAGAGAGAGAGAGAGAAATGCAAAAGTTTGCTTAAAATGTACTCGATGCTCTTGTACAAGTGTTGGTATAAAATCTAAAAAGATAATATAGAACGTATCTCCGTGGCTTAGTAGTTAACGTGCTTGACTGCAATATCTTAGTAACCGACTTCGATCTCTAGTCACGCTATTACGTTCACTTTCTGACTAATACTCTTGGAAAAGGAACGAACAAACTTATTTCTTTAGGTGTAGGTCAAATAGTACCACAACGGTTCTTCTGGAAAGGATGGCCTTGGCATTGAATAACCCACAAAAGTTCCTGTGCCATTAAACAAAGAAACCTAAGAATATTATGATTAGGAACAGTAGAAGTACGGTTCTTGGAGTTTTATGTGGCATGTACAATCATCAGACATAAGATTGACATATGACTCTAGTTGCATATTAAAAAAAACAACAACTTGGAAATTTAAAGAATTTTAAGCTTTTTAGTATATTGTGATCAACAACCGAATTTTTTGCTGCGACATACAGCGTAACACAATTCGCAATTGACTGAAGTCGCTGTCCGTCTGTCTGTCTCTGTCTCCCTCTCTCTCTATATATATATACAAACTAAAATCAGGTTAAATCTTATCTTCTTTGTTGTGTTTCAATAGTAATAGTTTCATATGCATATAAAACTATAAAAAAAACAAAGAAAGAAAGAACGAGAGATGTAATTGCTTTTAGTTTGCCTTGTGCTCAGCTGATCAGCATTTGAGTACTTTTTGATTTATCAAAAGTCTTTTTAAATGATTGCTTCTTCTCATCACTTTATATATATATATATATATATAATCTGTCCCTACTGTCCATCTGTTTTTGTCTGTCTGTCTGTCTGTCTTTATCTTTCTCTTTATCTCTCTCCCTATATATATATATAATCTGTCTCTACTGTCTGTCCATCTGTTTCTGTCTGTCTGTCAGTCTATCTGTCTCCCGATATATATAGATATATAAGCAGGTTAGACTGGGCTCTCTGGCCTTGGTAGGATGACTAGTCTAGAAGTAAAAACTCTGAATTCAAAACACAACGGGCTGAGGAGAGCAAACCCTGATAACGAATCCTGCTATTCTATGGGTTGCAGTAACCGTGAAGGAATATATCAGTAGAACGACAATATGGCAAAAGAATATTGTGGTCTCTCTGAGGAACATGTCAATGTCAACGGGAGAGCCCAGCCGCTCAAATTTGTAGAGAACCATAATGAGAAGGAAAACTCATTGTATCCTGCCGTGTTTGTCATAATTGGTAATCTTTCCTCGGACTGTCACTGAAATCTACTCACTCAGAGTGTGGTATTAAAATTGTACAAGAGTTTACCACTTTAATCCCTTGATATACCAATGTTTCTTTTTATGTCTTTTATGAGAATCAAGAGACGGCATTCACCTGTGAAGATGGAGCAATCATAACACACACACACACACACACACACACACACATATATATATATATATATATATATATTATCAAGCTTTTGTCTTTAAAACTTTTCGTCGTTACTTATTTTATTCACTTGCTCAATCTCAGATATCTATATTTTACCTGATCGCTTTGCTTTCATTTTAGCCTTGTCAACCAATCAAAACATTTCACCAATCAAACAGATAGAAAAAAGAATTGGTCCGTTGCAGTCTCTGATTGGCTGTCAAAATGTAGCTGTTTTAAGATTGTAACAAATAATTGCATGAAACTTTAAATAACGGTTTGAAGGTTTAAAAAAGAAAGGCTTTTTATTTATATTTGTGTTTAATTCGGCTCTGTCTTTTGTGATATAGAGCGCTTTTTGTATGTGTCTTTAATGACTGCTAACAAGTAATATATATATATATATAATTAGAAAGCTTGTCCAAGTTTATAACAAAGCTTTACCCTCACTTCCTGTTTCTTATTCCTTTTGTCTGTTTGTGTCTCTGTCTGTCAGTCTGTTTGTGTATATATATATATATATATATGTGTACATGTAAAGAGAGAGTATATATATATATATATGTATATATAAAGAGAAAGAGATAGATAGATAGAGAGAGAGAGAGAGAGAGAATAAAAAATCACGACGTGTCGAATACTAGCTCACCTGAGTATTGACAATGTGAAAGTCATGGGTTTTATCCTTTATTATTATTATTATTATTATTTAATCAGAGTTTCTCAGATCAGCATTAGCTGATGGTCTTTCACTGGAATTTGGGTTACAGCCAGTCTCCTCAAGTCTCCAGGACTCTTCTTAGTATTCTGGCCATTCTCAATAATGTAGTAGTTTGGATGGTCTCCACTCGTCCTAATCCTTTAGTTACTGTTCCAAAAGAACCAATTTAATTGGTATAATTATCACCTGCATATTCCATTTTTTTTTTCAATCCCCTAGCAAGGTCGAGGTACTTATCCTTCTTTTCACATTCTTTCAGTTTTATTCTGTGGTCAGCCGGGACAGAAAAGTCCTCAATTTTACAAGTTCTCTTTTTTTTGTTGATTATTATTAGGTCTGGTCGTCTAGCCGAGATTAGGTGATCTGTGTGTATGACAAAGTCCCATAGGAGTTTATGTCTTTAATTGGAATCAAGTCCGCAATAAAAAAAAAAATTAATTCTCACAAAAATTAATTCTCAGTTTTCCGAGTTTATGTCTGTTATTTTCTGGGACAGGTGCTGGGTTGTGTATATACCATTTGTTCGTATGGTCAAATTTAAGTTTCCTGCACATCTCCCAGTGGATCACCTTGCTGACCCATCGTGTCTAATCTTAAATTTCTTCTGCGCTAATTTGCTGCATTCGCTTATTATGTTATTGTTGGTTTCATCTCTGTCACCGCATCGCCCACATTTGTTATTTTGTTGCGTCTTATCTATTCTTGGTTTGATATGTTTGTTTCTTACGGCATTGTTTTGTGCTGCTATTAGGAGAGATTCTGTTTCTTTCTTAAAGTTTCCTTTTTTTAGCCATGTCCAGGTTTTTGTCGTGTGAGGTGTTGTTAATTAGCCGTTTAAAACGCCCATAGAGTTGTTTTCCTTCCCAATTTTTGTTTCCTAGTTATTGTCATTCTGTTGTCCATTGTATTATCAGTATCGTTTCTGATGGCTGTAATCAGTCCACCATCGTATTTTTGTATGTAGTCCGAGTCGTTGTATCGATGCGTCAACGCTGTCTTCAATGCTGGCAAGTCATCTTCCTCACTCTTTTCTTGATACATATAGTCTGTCAACGACGTTCATCTCTGGTCCACTTCAGAAAGGGTCCCGAATATGTAACGAGAGGTACAGCCCAGGTATTTATTCCTTTAATAAGGTCTCGGCTAGAGAGTTTTGTCTCTTGTAGTTTTCTAGTTCTCCTGGGATATTCTTTTTGAATTTTGTTTTTCATTTCCACTTGTTTGATGGTGTCAGCTTCCAAGATGCCCAAGTATTTGTAGGTTTCGTTTTCTGCGAGCGTTCTAATCTTGTCTTGATTTGATAGTTCTATTCCGTCAGTTAGATGTCGTTTGCCACTTTTCATTACAAGCATTGCACATTTTTTCATGCCAAATTCCATTCCTATAACCTGACTGTATATTCTAACTGCGTGTATTAGAGTTTCCAATTCTTTTTCATTTTTTGCAAATAGTTTGATGTCATCCATGTGCATAAGGTGATTGATCTTTTCCTGCGATCTACTAAGTTTGTATCCGGCTGTGCATTTTCTGAGTATGTGGTTAAGTGGCATTCTGGCAATTATGAATAATAAGGGTGATAGAGCATCTCCTTGGAAAATATCCCTTTGGATCTTTGTTTCAGCTAAGCTTCTTACTTCTGCTGTCAATTCCACTCTCCAGGTTTTCATGGTTTTCTCAATGAAGTTTATGACTTCATGTGATAATTTGTACATTTTGAGGCAGTTTATAATCCAGCTTTGCGGAACCATAAGTGTGTGTGAGTTTATGTGTGTATATATATATATATATATATAGTGGAACCTTGACTTACGAAAACCCCATTATACGAAAAATTCAGAAAACAAAATGAGCTTCGAAGAAATTTCCGTCCCTTTTACCGAAAAAATTTTCAAGATACGTAAACGAAAATCGAAAGTGCTGCCTGACAGCGATCCTCCCAGAATTCATTTCGTAGCATCACGTGAACGCTTTGTTGTGATCTTATCTTTTTAAAATATTATATAAATGACTATGTTATCATTAACGAGCATATTACTTCGGGTGGGTATAATATTTACACTTTATACGACTCTTTTATGGGTTGGAGCGAATTACGCCATTTATAGGGTAAACCGGACATTAGCATAATGGTTTGAGTGTTCGCCAATGGCCCGGAAGACTTCGGTTCAATCCCAGGTCGCGTCATACCAAAGAATTTAAAAATGGTACTTGATGCCTCCTTGCTCAACACTCAGCATTATAAGGTACGGATCAATAGTAAAGTGGAAAAATCTAGGGAAAGGAGTAGCGCCCTCCCCAACACCTTGGTGTAGTATCTATCGAAAAGGGAGCCTTCGGGTCACCCTTGACTATGGTCGTCAACTTTTTTATAGGGTAAATCTTGTACCACAATACGAAAATTCCAAGATACGAAATCCCCTCAAGAATAAATTAATTTTGTATCTCGAGGTATTACTGTATATATATATATATATATATATATATATAAAGGTTTTTATTATGCTTGTTATGACACAACTATAGATATATACAAAGGGAACACAGTGAAATAGAGTCTAAGGCGCTGGGCTGTGACATCGCAGTTAGTAAGTTCCAACTCCAGTTGTGCTATTACGTTCACTTTCACTTGGGAAAAGTATAAACCCTCTAATTCCCACAGCTATGGGTTAAATTGTACCACTACTGTTCTTCTACAAGGATAGCTTTTGCATTAAATAAACCCTGAAGGTTGATATGGCATTAAACAAAGAAACCAAATCTAACCAAACCAGGTACATATAAAAAACTATAACTTTTTAAGAATTCCAAGTTTTTATTGTAGTTTAAACAACAACGGGTTCTTTCGAATATATGTATGTAAAGTTTATTGTTCTAGATTCTTCTCAAAACTTCTGTAATGTAAATCTGATTGCGTTTTATATTTCGTGTTTTCCATGCACCGTTCTCTTGTAATACTTGAAATTCTTCTGAATTTAGTATTATTGGCTGATTACGAAGGCGTGAAACTATTAATTTGAGCTCGTGGTTTTAATTTCTGCGTTAAACTACCCCACACACATGTATATATATATATATATATATATAAAATGAGAGCTCAATATCATTGATAGAGCACACACACACACACACGCGCGTGCGCACACACACACACACACACACACGCGCGCGCGCGCACACACACACACACACACATATATATATATATATATATATGTGTGTGTGTTATGCTAGGATAGCGTAGACACAGAGTCAACAGTGCCTGGTGACTGTCAATGTCTCGTCTCTGCGTTCGTGCAAAAGTAAGAAACTAACAGTCACTAGGCGCCGTTCTACGTCGACTATATCTTAATATATATATATATATATATATATATATATATATATAACTATTTAGGGCTGATATCTATTTTCACGTGAATGCAAGATTCTCTAGCACTGCAATTTTCATTTCTAGTCGCCGTCATAGGGACAATTTCCTGAATTTTCCCTCTTTTTTTTTTGAATAAAGAGTTAAAAAAATAGCAAGTAAAAAAAAAAAAAAATCAACCGAAAATGCTAAAATATAAACAACCTTCTCGAAAGTTTTAGAATCAATTACATTTCTTTTCTAATTTTTTTCCTATTTATGATTTCTTTTTTTTTAGCGTTTTTTTTTCAGCCTTTCGCCATCGTCATTATTTCGTCTTACGATGTCTGACGTGTCCATGTTTGCAAGCTCCTTATTACCCGCCCATCAACATCGCCACATCTGCCATCCTCTCTTTCAATTTCAACACTGTCCCTTAAATTCAACATGGCTGCCGTCGCACGCATACGCATACGAACGTCCAGCTGAGCTGAGTACACAGGCGCACGCCGGCGCACGCGCAGTCACTCTAGCTACTTGTAGCGCGGCTTGTCCGGTCGACTTATTACATTTTCATCCAATCATTCGCTTGTAAACTAACAAGGAAATTCGAATTTCCAGGCTTTGATTAGGAAATCAGAAACCAACAATGCGGAACCTCGTTATCTTAGAGAGAGAGAGAGAGAGAGAGAAAGAAGAAGAAGAAGAAGAAGAAGAAGAAGAAGAAGAAGAAGAAGTTATTCCCATTGGGAATATAATGTACAATTTCATACTATTTCATTCTAAATTTTACAAGTATATTTTATTGTTTTTAATGGGAAACTTTAGGTTTAAAACGTATTGTTTTGCTACTCACGAATCAGAGCGCATGCGCACATACGCACGTATCTATTTCTTGGTTGTGTTTTATGGCATATCCGCCTTCGTATATTATTTAATGCCAATTCATGTTTTTTTTATATATATCTAATACTAATCTCTCTAATATATCTAATAATGAATTGTTAACGATTAGTTTGTAGGTAACATTTTTAAACGAGCAGAGCTTATTTGTTTGCACACAGTTAAATGATTTCAAGTTTAGAAAATGATTACATATTTCTATTTGACCCAAACAGGTACTACCATTTCGAGTTAGAGTGGACCTGGAAGTAATGGCAATAAAGGAGTACTCCACATTCCCCAAAGCTTCTCAACTGGAGCCTCAACATCAGATGGTTTATTGTCATATCCAGGAAACTGGTTGGTGAGTGGGGGTCTTAAACCTCTGCAGAAATGCAATCGGCGTATTCTACAGCACCAGCCGATTGGGCTGTAGAAAATTAGGATTTACTACTTTACAAGAAAGAAGAATAAGAATAATTGAAACACTCAAAATAATTAATAGAATTTTCAATTATTATTGACATTTTTTGAATATTTCTTTTTTAATTGAAAATTTACTGTCAGGGCAGATTTAGAAAATTAAGTCTATCAGCCTGTTGGATTTTTTTGCTAATAGAGTAATATATTTTTGCAATAAATCGCCTTATTAGATCCAGAACAGTAATAACGTAGAAAATTTTATGATTGAATTGCAAAAATTCAGAAATAATAGGAAAAAGAAATTAAAAGGGCTTTTATGGCGACTATGGGATGGAATATTTAGCCGAATTTAATCTGTATATTAACATTGTATTTATATTGTATTTATATTGTATTTATATTCTGAGCGAAGATTTTTCAAACGTTGTTATAAAAAGAGGAGATGCGCTACGTGGCATAAGGAACAAACAACAACAGCAATAATATTAATAATAATATTATTCTTATGTACGTGGTGCCTTCAATAAGTTTCCAGACTTTTTTTGTATGGACATTTAAAATTGTCATAGACTCTTGAAAATTCAGTATGTTATTGCTATACATCTTATGAGATGACTGACCAATTTTTATGATTTCAGCTTCAAATGAACAGCTACAGCAGCAATTGGAATACACCCTACTAAAGCCTGATTATCATAACTGATGAATTTGAAAAATGCAATCTGGACGTGAGGACACTTTAGAAGAACGATATGCAATAAAATTCTGTTTTAAACTTGGAAAAAATGACACAGAAACGTATGGAATGCTTCAGACTACTTTTGGAGCATCTTGCATGAATCGAGTATCAGTTTTTGAGTGGCATAAGAGATTCAAGGAAGGCAGGAATCTGTGAGGGGTGATAAGAGGTGTGGGAGGAGTAAGGAAGTCAATACACAAGAGTTGATTGGCCAAAGGGTTAGGGTTAGGGTTATTATGTTGAGGTTTTAAGGGAGCTCAGGAAGAGATTCCATCGGAAGAGGCCAGCGCTCTTCAAATCGGGTCAGTGGCATTTCTACCAGGACAATGCACCAGTCCACAACTCCATCCTTGTCACAGACTATTTGACCAAGATGAGCATCAAGACAGTTCCTCACCGTCCCTATAGCCCAGACGTTGCTCCCTGTGACTTTTGCTTATTCCCTAAGCTCAGGAGCTGTTATGAGACAATTGAGGGGATGAAAGAGGCTGTGACGAAGGTTATTGATACGCTCACACAAGAGGACTTCCATGGGGCCTTCCAGAAGCTGTTTGAATTGTACAGCAAGTGCATTGCAGCCGGAGGAGATTACTTCGAAGGGGACTAGAGTTTCATGTGTGTACTATTAATAAAAGTGCCCATACGAAAAAAGTCTGGAAACTTATTTAATGATTCTCGTACATACTAAGTATTTGTTACTGCCTCCCACCAGACAGGACTTGACACAAAAGGTCGGTTTATACTGGGGGTTAAGGGGAGAGGGAGGTTAGACACAAGTCGAGGCTTCAGCCTTGCCGGACTCGTCTGCTCATCAGCTCCCTTAGTGCAATGTGAACCTGGTGAGCCAGGACTCACTCGATATATGGGATTCCAGGCATAGATGTCCGATTATAGCTTAAACTGGACCAAGGGGTCCACTGCTATACAGTGCTATCAATACAGCTCACCGATCCGAAGGTGGCCCAGCCAAAGCTAGCGGCTTTCGCCTTCAAGTCTGCTATGGATCATTGATACTCCGTCCGGCACGAATGCCAGACGGAGCAGCTGAAAAGCCTCTGCGCAAAGCTAACAGTAAATTAATGCTGTTGACCTTGGCTGTATACTATGTATTTGTTTCTGTCTCCCACCAGACTGGACAACACAAGGTCAACAACTAGATAGTAGGGGTTAGGGGGAGAGGAAGTTTGGACACGAGCCGAAGCTCGGACCCTGCTGCACAATGCTGGTTATCGGCTCATTTAGTGCAATGTGAGCCTGATGAGACAAGCTGGACCATGGGGACCAGTGCTATACAAAGGTAACAATAATGTAGCTCCCGAAGGTGGCCCAACCGAAGCCATTCGGTCTCGAGCCTGCCATGGATCATTAGGATACCCCGTCTGGCCCGAATGCTGGACAGGATGCAGAAAAGCCTCTGCTTGAAGTTAACCGTAAATCAATGCTGTTTGCCTTGGTTAATATTTGTCTCTGCCTCCACCAGACAAGACTTGACACTAGGTCAATGACCCGAAGGTCGGCTTATTGTGGGGGTTAAGGGTGGAAGAGGTGTGGCACGAGATATTGCTCGAGCCCAGTAGGTCTATGCTGGACACTGACTCACTTGGTGCAATGTGTGTCCGCAGCTGTGCAAAGCTGGTCATTAGCTCACTTAGTGCAATATGAGCCTAATGAGCCGAGTTGTTCATGGACTCAAACATGAATTCAGGCAAGGATGCTTGATTATAACTTAAACTGGACCACGAGGTGGTGACAATAATGCAACCGAAAGTGGCCCAGCCGAGGCCGGAGGTCTTTCGGTCCCGAATCTGTCATTGATCATTTATACCTCGTCCGGCACGGATGCCAGACAGGACGCAGAAAAGCCTCTGCGCAAAGCTAACAGCAAATTAATGCTGATGACTTCGGCTGCATACTAAGAGCTTGCAATTGTATTTATACATAGAACTCAGTAGCGGTTTACAGTGTGAACGGGACGGCTAATTTGCATATTGTTATTAAAAATTTGATTTTAATAAATATTTGATTCATATTTTGGATTTCTTATTATTTCTTTTTATTTTAGTAAATATGAGGAAAAATCTCGTCGATAAATTCTAAAAGAAATCCATTAACAAAAACAGATAACTGTAATATTCTTTCCTTTCTCATTTAGTAAAATAGTTAAATTTTGAAAATTTAGTCATGAAAACCGGGAGTGATGGAAAGAGCTAGCGTTCAAGCTGTTCTATTCTTCGATTATACCTCCTATTTTACGTAATAATCTTTATTTTAAATGATATCAAAGGCTATTTTTTATTTCATAATTATTTTTCTTGCTTTGACCATTGTTGATATTTTTTAAAACTATTTACAAACACATACACAAAAAAGAATAAGGAAGTCATTAAACTAAAGAAACCTTATTATAATGGGGATTATGTGTCTATCAGTAAGCGAAACTACGTTACTACCAACATCACAATTCCCGTGGTTATTTACTTAATATTCTCAATGCTTATTAAATAGTCAATATTTAACCTGAGCATCTTATCAATCAATAATGTTTTCGTTAAAGTCTATCTGAGTTAGAGTAGCCTCAAAACAGCCAATGTGATAAATGCATTTAAAATCCTGCGATGTGAGTTACATGCATTCATCACCCCCTTTACTGGAGAATGATATGAAACAAGGACACATTTTATGCGGGGTTTAACAGGTTTGAATTTAGTTTTCCTTCTCCCAGATCGGTTGTCATAGCAAGATTAAAGAGCCCAGTCTACCTTCCATCGCAATATGTATCACATATCACGAAGAAATAAAAATTTACATAGTTAATGGTGAGGAAAATTTGCATATTGGTTTTAACAAAACCAGGTTTAATAGATTATTTACTTGGTATTATTGCCGTCCTGTTGGTTGAGGCTGTAGAATACACTTCCGCTGTGGAGTAAGGAACCTCTACAACAAGGCCATCTGTTGGTCGTGGGTGGTGAAACATAATGCTTCAGGACGGGATCCTGGTGGTTGAGTGGCCCGTGACCTGGCAACTAAAGTTTTCATGTGCTTTGCAACACTCCACATCGGCCCTTACTGGGCAAGATGTACTGTTGGAAACGCTCGATTCTATCAATCGACTGGTCATATCAAGCTCTAGAACCTATATGATCATCCGGACTTTATTCTTTAAATTGCTCCTGTGTAAAACAAGATTGGTTGTTTGAGTTTTATGTCATATCAACCCTTGTTGGTTATTTAATTCGAAATTATATATATATATATATATATAATTTGTAAAGTAATAGTTTGTAGGTAATTCTTTAAATTAGCCAGAGCTCATTTGCTTGCATATTTATTTGCTTGATTTTTAAGCGAAAAGTTTAAAGGTAATTTCGTTTTTAAACAAGAAAGAGCTCATTTGTTTACACACAGTTAAACGTTTTCGATGGTTTGGTTTGTTTTTATGGTATATCAACCGTAGTTGGTTATTTAATGCCAAAACCATTTTTTATTCATATAAACAGTTCTATTTTAAACAATTCTGTTTAGCATAAGTATGCACTTTAAATGTCAAAACAGTTTAATTTCTTACAATTCAGTTTAGCATAAACACAGAGTTTACTTTTATTCAACCCATAGATAGGACACTATCAGGTGCTACCTCTCCGGGCCAGAGTGGACCTGGGAGCGATGGCAATAAAAGGGTACTCTGCATTCCCCAAATCTCCAGGATTACTTGATCATTGCTCTCAGATTGTTTAGTGTCATACCGGTTTATTTCTTGGGGGAGTCTTACTCCACTGCAATGAAGCAGTCGGTATATTCTGCAGCCATAGTCGACTGGTGCAAAACGTTTTCGAGTACTGCTATTTAACATAAGTATGTCTATTTATCAAGTATTCCTATCTAATTTGATATTAATCATTTGTTTGCACACAGTTAAATGGTTTCAAGTATTGCTATGTAACTCTAATAGTTTTGCTTGCACATTGTTTAAATGTTTTCAAGTATTGCCATGTAACGCTAACCATTCAATATAACATCAATCCTTTATTTGCACACAGTTAAATGGTCAAACAGTTCTATTTCACCCATAGATGGGACTCTAACAAGTACTACCCCTCCGGATTTGAATGAACCTGGGAGTAATGGCAATGATTGATTACTTCACATAACCCAAATCTCTAGGACTGGAGCCACACCATCAGATGATTTGTTTTATCTAAGATTTTCGTTGGGTGGGTATTTAGCCAGTTGCAGAGATGCAGTCGGCGTATTCTACAGTACCAGTCGACTGGGCTCTGAAGCAAACAAGTACCCCAAACCTATTTCATCATAAAGGCGCTAGAAGTTGGTAACTGAAGATCAGTTGTGTTAAGATAACTATAGTTGAAACTATGTAATCTGAGTACAAATAAATGATTAAATAGAATCCTCGGTATTGAAACACGATACTTGAAACCATTTAAACTATGTACAAACAATAATTACATTTACATAGTATTATTCGTGTTAGACTGCAATGCTTGAACCCATTTAGCTGTATTCCAACAAATACTAGATAAATAGAATTTCTATAATATTGAATTAATAATGTTAAATAGCAATATTCAAAACCATTTTAGGCCCAGTTGGCTTGGGTTGTAGAATACACCGACAGCATCTCTGCAGAGGGCTACAACTCCTCCAGTGTCCTGAATATGACATTAAACTATCTGATGGGGAGGCTTCAGTCTTGGAGCTTTGAGGAATGCGGAGTTTCCTTTCATTGGCATCGTTCCCCGATCCACTCTGGCTTGTAACACTTGGTAGGTTCCTATCTATGGGTCAAATATAACCGTTTGACATTTTAACTAAGTACAAACAAATGACTTATGCTAAATTGAATTATAAGAAATAGAATTAATTGATTACTTGTATCAAGAAAATGTATTTAAAATCATATATTTGATATATATGTAAAAACAGGATTTGCAATTAAATAACCAACAATGGTGGATATGCCATAAAACCAAACCAAACCAAACCGAATCAAACCAAGCCAAATCAATCCTTTGACGAGTGTCCTACATATGAAAATAAACCATCTGATGGCGAGGCTCCAGCCTTGGAGCTCTGAGGAATGTGGAGTACCTCTTCATTGCCACTGCTCACAGGTATACTCTTTTCCAGAATGTTAGCACCTGATAGAATCCTATCTATGGGTCATATAAGATTGTTTGACATTTAAACTGTGCAAAAAATGACGGGTGCTAAATTGTGACTGTTACGAAGCAATACTTGAAACCATTTAACAGCGTGCAAAAAAATTAACTATGGCTCGTTCAAAAATGTTATCAACAATGTTTACTTATATATATATATATATATATATATATATATATATATATATATATATATGTGCTTCCCACCGTGGGTTGAGCAGTCGAGTGGCGAATTGTTGGTTGCCAAATATGCGTAAATGTAACGCTCTTCTCATGAAAAGAGCAATCTGGCTGCCGATTGCGTATATGCAATATATATATATATATATATATATATATATATATATTGCATATATGCAATAGATATATATATGTATATATATATATATGCATATATATATATATATGTATATATATATGTATGTATATATATATATATACATATATATATATACGTACATACATATATATGTATATATATTGCGTATATGCAATATATATATATATATATATATATATATATATATATATTGCGTAAAGGCAATATATATATATATATATATATATATATTGCGTATATGCAATATATATATATATATATATATATATATATATATATATATATTGCGTATATGCAATATATACACACACACACATATATATATATATATAGTCAACTGACTATACGTCCGTCGGGTTTCCATCCCAGCTTGAAGTATCTCGCGTGTCTGGCCACACTGACGGGTTGTGATACTACGAAATAGTTTGTTTGTGGATATATATATATATATATATATATATATATATATTCACAGACAAACTGTATATATATATATATATATATATCGTGACGCAAAGAATTTACTTTTATCCCTAAACAGGGTTTTATTTTCGCACGTGTGAAGACGGGGCAGGTTGGCACTTGATCCCTTGTAGAATAAGTCCTCGTTCAGAGTTTTTTTCTCAGGCATATAAGAACTGGCATATTATGTGGGGGATTAATTTAGGGCTAGACTGACCGCCGCTGGCAAGGGGTTCCAAATTTCACACTATCCACACACCCACCAGGTCGCTTTCCTTCCTCCCCTAGACAACGGAAGATATGGACCTCTAGGTTGAGACGTAATAATATTATATTGTAGTAGTCGGCAACTCTGGTTTCCCGTGTGATATTTTAAAGAAATTTATAGGACAATTTTGAGCAAGATGACATAAGGCGAACAGAAGCTGGAAAGGAAGCATGAAGTTTCGAATTCGTAGTAGACGCCACAAATAACAACTTAGACCACGTGGGAACATTAAAATATATCAATCTTATACTATACATAGATATACACCTTCAACGTGTCAAATATATAATAAATGAACAGTCCATGAACATAAATGTCTTATTTCTTTTCTTTTCTTTCGTTCTCCTTCAAATTGTGTGTGTGTGTGTGAGAGAGAGAGAGAGGGTATATAAAATTGGTTATAAGGAGAAACAGTCCCAAAGTCACTTATCTTATTTAGATGGATTCCTGTGGAGAATCTTTCTTCTTTTACGGGCTGACAAACCTTTTCTTATTTTCAATACTGGCTTGAAGAACTTGGGTCATTCGTGTCCGAGATATTTATTGTTCGTCTTTGTTTACCCGGAGTACTTGGCTTTTGGTTCCGTCCACCACGAACCATGTCCAAAAACTAACTTTTCTTTTCTTTCTATTTCCGCTGACGGGAAGGAGTCCCCACTTCCGTCTTAGGGTCCCAGCCAATCATTTGGCTTCTACCTTCCAGTGTCAGGCGACCCAAGTGAGGTCACCAAGTATAAACATCTGTGGGTCTCCCCTCTGTGACCTACATTCTTTCTTAACGGTCATTCTTTGACGGCTTGCTACTGTTAATTCAAACAAGGGGAATAGTATTAATCCCACTTCCATCGTCTCAGTGGGATATCACGTGACATCCCCACACTTAAGAGAAGAAAGGGATGAAAGAAATAGCATAAAAAAAAGTAATTTATTTCACTGTTCTCTCTCCTTTTGTTTTTCTCTCTTTTTTTTTCACTTTATTTTTCTTTTATTCCCCTTTCTTCTTCACGCTTTGACGAATTATTTTCCTTTTCCTTTTTTTCGTCCTTCCTAATTTTCACCATAGAGGAAAACAATTCCTTTTCTCTTTCTTTCTCTCTCTCTCTCTCCCTTTCTTTTTCTTTAATCTTGTCTTCCTTTCTTTTTCTCTCCCGGCTTTTTGACCGTATCATGTTTCAACCTTAAGGAGGTAAATTCCTTTGTCTTTCTTTCTTTCTTCGTCATTTTTGACGACTTTATAATCTTAATTATCAAGCCTTGGTGAGAAAAATTACTTTTTCTTTTCTCCTCGTCGTCACTTGTTGACGAGCCTCCTTTTCGTCCCTCTCATATTTCAACATTGGGGACGAGAATTCCTCTCCTTCGGTTTTTCTCTCTCTCTCTCTTTCTCTCAACAACTATGAAAGAATATTCCGCTACTACATTTTCGTAGGACGTTAGAGAAATAAACCTGGGTATTTTTCTACTAATTTCTCTAAGTCCTTTCGCCCTGAAACAGACAACTGGCTTAATTTTTCCTCGAATTTATTCGGCATTTCCGAGTTCTTAATTTTGCGAGGTGGGCCTTCTTGAAGGACATATTTCTTTAATTTGTTCGCATGACACACTTGTGTCTTCTTCTTTCCCTCGTGGGTATCGATCCTATATGTCCTCTTGTCTATTCTCTGTGATATTACGAAGGGACCTATATATCGTTCACCACAGTGTGGCTCTTCGTTTGAGGATAGTAGCAGGACTTCGTCGCCCTTTTCAAATTCTTCCTTAGCCCTTTGTGAGAGTTCTCTCATTTTTCTCTTATCCTCTCGATAAGTATTAGAGAATCCATTTCCATTCTTCTTTGGAGTTTCATCTCTTCTCTCATGACCGGTCCCTTTATCTTTCGGTTTATTGAGGTGTGGAAGCTTCACTTCTTTCCTTTCCACTTTCTCACTCTGCGAGCGACTATGTCGTTTATATCTCGCACGTGGCTCTGCCGCCATGTTGTCTTCCTGTTTGGCGTTCATTATCGCCATCTTTCTTTCTTCATTTTTGGCGCTCATTTTCGCCAACTTGCTTTCTCCATTTTTGGCGTTCATTCTCGCCATCTTTCCTTCATCATTTTTGGCGCTTTTTTTCGCCATCTTACACGGGTGACACTTTTTAGTTTTTACTTCATTTCCCAGTATGAGGGAAATTCCTTTCATGGGTAGCTTATCTACCACACCAACTTGAATTGGTCCATTTTTCCACTGGGACTTTAGGGTTATTTTACATAGCGGTATTTTTACCCTCTTTCCGCCAATACCCTCTATCATCACAGTCTCACGTGTTGCTTCTATTACCCCTTTAGGTAATTTATTTCGTAGAAGTAACGACTGAGATGCTCCGGTATCTCGTAAAATTGATACTTCCACTGGTCCTCCATGTGGGCCTCTTATCATCCCTCTCTTCGTCCAAGGTCGATAAGACTTGTCTACTCTAGCGGTCGTGACAGCTCCCTGTGGTTTTCTCGGCTGGGTCTGGTTTCTTTCAGGACCTTTTCCAAGCTGACACCTTATGGCTATGTGCCCAACCTTTCTACATTTGTAGCAGACCACTGTTCTGCTGCTACTTTGGAAGGTTCTTCTATTCTCTTCCTTAGGCTTTTCTTCTGGGCTGCACTCTGCCTTAAATTTGACTCTACTTCCCGTGTACGTTTTTTCCTTCGTTTTTCGGTGTGTGAGGATGTACTCGTCTGCTAGTGCGGCCATTTCATAGTTCACGTCAGTTTTTCTTTCACTTAGGTGAACCCTGACTTCTTCTGGCACACAGTTTAAAAATTCTTCAGCTAATATTAGCTGCCGGAGTTTCTCCACGTCTCCGTCTATCCTCTTAGAGTCACACCATTTATCCAGTGCATTCTCCTTTTCCCGCAGAAATTCTACATAAGACTGGTTTTCTTTCTTTCTCTGTGTTCTAAACCTCTGTCTATAAGCTTCTGGAACCAACTCGAAGCTTTTAAGAACCGCTGCTTTCACCAAATCATAGTCGGCGCAATTTTCTGTCGGCAGAGTTGCATATGCTCTCTGTGCTTTTCCTGTCAGTTCAGTCTGGAGTAGCATTGACCAATATTCTTTCGGCCATCCGAGATTTAGTGCAGTTCGCTCAAAATGTGCGAAGTATCCGTCCACGTTGGCTTCTTCAAATTTTGGGACTAGCCTCACTTGCTTCGTTACTTCGAAACTGTCATGGCTTCCTTCGCGTCCTCTTATTGCCAAGTCGACTTCTCGCAACCTCGTTTCTTGCTGAATTTTTGCTTTCTCCAGTTCCATCTTATTTCTCTGTAGTTCGAT
The DNA here is from genome assembly GCA_963585895.1 of Sepioteuthis lessoniana. NCBI lineage: Eukaryota > Metazoa > Mollusca > Cephalopoda > Myopsida > Loliginidae > Sepioteuthis > Sepioteuthis lessoniana. Next base: position 94,145,956 of record OY757915.1, on the reverse strand, counting down.
TTGGGCTTGTATTTTAATTTTCTCCAGTTCAATTTGTTCTGGTGTCATTCTTATTATTTCCATTGGTAGCTCCTCTAATGCTGTTTCTTCGAACAAATTTTCGTCCACCAAGTGCTCGGCTATTTTTCTAACGAGTTCATGTTTCCTCATAGAATTTTCAACATTTAATTCCAGCTTCTCGCCAATTTTCATTATCTCGCTCTTTCTCAGCCTCTCCAACTTTTCCATGGAGGGTTCTTTAAAGAAGAATTTACTTTTATCCCTAAACAGGGTTTTATTTTCGCACGTGTGAAGACGGGGCAGGTTGGCACTTGATCCCTTGTAGAATAAGTCCTCGTTCAGAGTTTTTTTCTCAGGCATATAAGAACTGGCATATTATGTGGGGGATTAATTTAGGGCTAGACTGACCGCTGCTGGCAAGGGGTTCCAAATTTCACACTATACACCCACCCACCAGGTCGCTAGTCTTCCTCCCCTAGACAATGGAAGATATGCACCTCTAGGTTGAGACGTAATAATATTAATTATAGTAGTCGGCAATTCCGGTTTCCCGTGTGATATTTTAAAGAAATTTATAGGACAATTTTGAGCAAGATGACATAAGGCGAACAGAAGCTGGAAAGGAAGCATGAAGTTTCGAATTCGTAGTAGACGCCACAAATAACAACTTAGACCACGTGGGAACATTAAAATATATCAATCTTTTACTATACATAGATATACACCTTCAACGTGTCAAATATATAATAAATGAACAGTCCATGAACATAAATGTCTTTCTTTTCTTGTCTTTCGTTTTCTTCAAATTGAGAGAGAGAGAGAGGGTATATAAAAGTGGGTATAAGGAGAAACAGTCCCAAAGTCACTTATCTTATTTAGATGGATTCCTGTGGAGAATCTTTCTTCTTTTACGGGCTGACAAACCTTTTCTTATTTTCAATACTGGCTTGAAGAACTTGGGTCATTCGTGTCCGAGATATTTATTGTTCGTCTTTGTTTACCCGGAGTACTTGGCTTTTGGTTCCGTCCACCACGAACCATGTCCAAAAACTAACTTTTCTTTTCTTTCTATTTCTGCTGACGGGAAGGAGTCCCCACTTCCGTCTTAGGGTCCCAGCCAATCATTTGGCTTCTACCTTCCAGTGTCAGGCGACCCAAGTGAGGTCACCAAGTATAAACATCTGTGGGTCTCCCCTCTGTGACCTACATTCTTTCTTAATGGTCATTCTTTGACGGCTTGCTACTGTTAATTCAAACAAGGAGAATAATATTAATCCCACTTCCATCGTCTCAGTGGGATATCACGTGACAATATATATATACATATATGTATATATATGATTTAGCATTAATTAATCTACAACGGTTGATATGCCATAAAAAATCAACCAAACCGAAGCATCAAAACCATTTAATTGTGTGCAAGTAAATGAGCTTACACACGTTTTAAAAAAGTTACCTACAAACTATTTGCTTAAAAATCATTTGTGTAAACAATATTTGACTTTAAATAACCATCAAGTGTTGATATGCCATTAAATTTAATAGCATACCCTGATTCCTGATATTGTAACAATATGAAAAAGCAATTCCATGTTTGATTTTATGTAAAAGTCAATTAAAATAAAATAAAAAATGCAAACGTTTTATAAGCGTTCTTATTCATTTTCGTTAGTGTTCCTGATTTAATAAAATTTTTTCTAATATTCAAACTGAAATACTCTCGCCGGAAGAGCGCATATTTTTGTGAGTTAGTATTATACATATTTTCAGTGGAAAGAATCATATTTCTTCAATTAGAGTCTCTCGGTCTTTCGAAAATTGCATTGGGGAGATTATCAGTTTTACCATGGGGTTGGGGATATGTAGTAACGAGTATCCTTATTTCGATATTTTCTAATAAATCTAACTCCTTCTTTACTTTTCGCCAAAAACAATATACTTGACTGGCAAAAATACGTCCACTCCCATCACATCATTTCCTCTTATTAATTTCCAAACTCTACAACACTGAAATTCTGTCAACAAAAATAAAATTATCAACACCCATATGCTGCAAAAATAAAATTGCCCGTGTACATACACGCGTACACGCGCACACACAGAGACATACACACACATATACACACATACATATACACACACTCAAACACACTTATACACATGCACATTTATACACACACACACATATATATATATATATATATATATATATACATGCATGTATGTATGCATTTATCCAACTCCTCCATGGCCCAGTCAGCTGAGGGGGCTGTAAAATACACCAACTGTATCTCTACAGAGGGGTAACACCCCACAAGGAGTGTCCTTATATATAACACTAAACAATCTGATGAAGTTCCAGTAATAATAGAGCTTTGGGGAATGCTGAGTACCCTTTTATTGCTATCGCTCCTAGGTCCACTCTGGCCCAGAGTGGTAGCACCTGACAGGGTTCTGTCTATGGGTCAAATAGAACTAAACAGTGTACTTATGCAAAACTAAACTGTTTGAAATGGAACTATTTTTTTGACATTGAAACTGTGTAGTTATGCTAAACCGAATTGTTTGAAATACAACTGGTTTTGTATGTTAAATTGAAGTGTTTTGAAAAGAACTGTTTTTGACATTGAAACTGTGTACTTATGGCCAACTGAATTGTTTGAAATAGTACGGTTTATACATTTACCTGTGTGTAAACAAAAACTATACTTATACTAAACTAAATTGTCTGAAATAGAACTGTTTATATATATATAATGGTTTTGGCATAAATAACATACAATGGTTGATGTGTTATAAAACCAAACCAAACCAAATCCTACACCTGGGGTAGGATGTGACAAAATGTGTATTTTTAAGCAGCATAAAGCTGGTTTAAAATCAGAATTTTCTTTCTTAAAAGCATGGTTGCCTCGACACTTCTAAAAAAAATCCAGTCTGTACCACTATTTCCCTATACCTGATTGAAGAACAACTGGATTCATATATTTCCTAAAGGCATTAGCAGTAAGTGAAATACAAACCACCTCGTTTTGGATTTGAACTCCTATCTATTTACTACGACGATAACTGCAACGCTAAGCATGCCTCCTCAACAGCATAGGAATTGTCTTCCTATTTACCCATAGCTGAGGGAGTGGAGAAGAGATTGATACATATCTTTCTCAAGCATGAAAGAAAACTACTTTGTCCAGAATTTTAATTCGGGTCATCGATTATATATATATATTTATATATTTTGGCTGCATTTCTTCATTAATACAAATCTCGTTGAATATAATAGACATTTTCTGTCTACATATTTTCTTGTTGATCCTTTTATATTGCCATATTGATTTTATAGTATTCGGCGGGAATTGACTGATATATTTTCCATAATTGTTTATTTCCCAAGTGCTTTCTGCTCGTCTTTGGGCCATCATCAGGGGAGGATGTATTACAAAAGTGATGTAACTTTTGTATGTTCATTACTTCTTTGACACTATTTATAGAATAATTTAAAAGTAAACGCTACACACTGCAACGGCCCAAATGCTGTTCTTCTTACAAAGTAGTAATGTACATTCAAAAGTTACATCACTTTTGTAATACATCCACCCCTGATGATGGCCGAAAGTCGGGCAGAAAGTACTTGGGAAATAAACAATTATCAGTCAATTCCCGCCGAATACTATAAAATCAATACGGCAAAATAAAAGGATCAACAAGAAAATATGCAGACAAAAAATGTCTATTATATTCAACGAATATAATGTATATATATATATATATATATATATATATATATATATATATATATATATAATATAATGTATATATATATATATATATATATATATATATATGACGTATTTGTCTTTGAACTGTGACATGTTCATATTTTGGTTACTGGGTTTTAATACAAAAACCAGTTACTGAGTTTGCTAATAAATAGTACCTAATGATACGAAATGTAAAATTACAACACCTTTGCTAATAAGTAAAGTTAGCGAGCGTAATCGATGGCGACCAGAAGGCTCCCTTTTCAATAGCTACTACACCGAGGTGTTGGGAAAGGCGCTACTCCTTACCCTGGATTGTCCCAGTTTACCCTTGATCCATACCTCATAATGCTGAGTGTTAAGCAAGGAAAGATCAAGAACCATTTTTTGAGTCTTTGGAATGACTTGGCCTGGGATTGAACCCTACTCTCCCGGACCACTGGTGAACACTTTAACCATTATGCTAATAGGCCAGAAATACTTGACGACCATAGTCGAGGGTGACCAGAAGACTCTCTTTTCAATAGCTACAACACCGAGGTGTAGAGGATAGCGCTACTCCTTTTCCTGGATTACTCCACTTTACCCTTGATCCATACCTTGTAATGCTGAGTGTTAGACAAGTATTTATCAAGTACCAGCTTTTGAGTTTTTGGTATGACTCAATCTAGGATTGAACCCCTGGTCTTTCGGGCCATTGGCGAACACTCTACCCACTAGACTAATTTGGTAATAAATAGTACCTAATGATATGAAATATAAAATTGCAACACCATTGCTAATAAATTCTACCCGGACCATCGGTCTACTGAGTAGAGTGTTCACTAATGGTCCGGGAGACCGTGGTTCAATCCCAGGTCAAGTCATTCTAAAGGCTCAAAAATGGTATTTGATGCCACCTTGCTTAACATTCCGCATTATAAGGTAAGGATCAAGGGTAGTGGAGCAATCAAGGGAATGGAGTAGCGCCCTCCTCTCTACCTCGGTGCAGTAGCTATTGAAAAGGCAGCCTTCAGGTCACACTCGACTAAGGTCGCCGACTTTACTTTTACTGTAGCGTAGTGGCTAACGTGCTGACATGCGACACTGTTGTAAGCGTGTTCGAACTACAGTTGTGCAATTATGTCCACTTTTTGACTTATACCCTTGGAAAAAGTGTGAACAACCTTATTCCCTCAGCCATGTGTTAAATAATACCACTTCTGTCTTTCTACAAAGATGGCTTTAACATTAAACAACCTACGAAAGTTGATATGGTTGATAAAAAGAAAAACAATTTGGCAATGAATGATACCTCATGATATCCATTTTCGTTGTATAATGAGAATTAATACAATCTTGATATATTTAGTTTTGAAGAAAATAAAATTTATTAAAAAAAATGATGATTGTATTTATGGGCGATAGCCATAAATCAATACTTACGCTAACATTACTTATTCATTAAGCTTAGCTAAGGTGTGGTACAAAGCTGGAAGTATGGGATACACAATGAGAATTAATCTCATTAACATTGGTCTGCTAATCCAGCTTGCTAACCATTACATCACGTAGTGTTCCCACTAATATTAAACTTAGTATACTCGTAACGAACGAGAAATACTAACAAGGATGAGTCAAAAGTTTTGCAATATTTTGTTAACATGGTTTTACCGAGGTTGTGAAGGAGGCGAACCACACAGAACTGTGAGTTTCTAAACTTGCCTGGTACTCTCTGAGTGCTACTCGCCAGATTTTAGTTTCGTTAATTTCTTTGTTTAATGGCATATCAGGTTTCGCGGGTTATTTAATGACAAAGCCATTTTTGTAGGAAAACGATAGTGGTACTAATTGACCAATTGCTGGGTGGTGGGATTAGGTGACTCATACTTTTTCTAAGAGAATTAGTCTGGAAGTGAATGCAAAAGCTCGACTGGAGTTCGAACTCGTTTACTTCGATGTTGCAGTCGGGCACGTTATGTTATATAGACGGAATGAAGAGAAGAGGCAATGAATATAAATATAAAAATATAACTCTTCTTTATTTCTAGGAAAGTCGAAATGTAGCGAGAGAGACAGAGAGTCGGACTTCTATCATTCACACTATATTTTCTTAATCTACTGTAAAATCTACTGAAAAAAGTATTTATTTCATTTTTATTTTATGAGATTGACCTAGTCTGTAAATTAGATTAAAAAATGGATTGATTTATGTATTGTCCTAATTTTAAAAGAAAGATTTTAAACAATCTTAGAGAAAAAATATTTCTTGTATTATATTCAGAGCCTTGCTTCTTTCATGGGAGGTTTGATACAGAGATGGCTTGTCAACCCGGAGGCCAGCTGGCCTTCTCCGGGTAACACCCAGCTGGCGCAACTTGTTTACTCAGCTATCCCTGACTGACCCGACTGACTGATCGCTGGGATCGAAAAACTTCTGTCATTATATAATTTTCTGACGCCCACACATTTTTCTTCCGACGCAATTCAAGTGATTCATTTCCGCTGTCTCTTGTTTACCTTAAGACACAGCTGCATATCTTATTTACGAAACCCACATTAACGAGCTATCAAAGGTCAGTATGTGTTAGCTGGATTCTACCGCACGAAGCCTCCCTCCTTGCCAGATTTGTATCTATGGCTTGGAGCACGGCCTTGAAATCCACGGTTATATGCCGACCTAATGTTAACTGATCGTTGAGGTTCTTGCAACCCGAGCGAAATTTCTCGGACCGTCTGGTTACTGAATAGTGATCAACGGCATCTTCTCTTTTTGCACAACAAATTTTTTTTTTTTTTTTTTTGCTTTTGGTGACGTTCCGGCCCAGTTCGAATTTGCAAAGTATAAGTTTCCGAATTAGACTATATTGCACGTTCATCTGCTCGGCTTTCAAATCATACTCAGAGTGAAGCAATGCACAACATATCAGCACACCGACTACCACAATACTACCAAACCACACCGAGAACTTCCCACAGCTTGAATTGTTTCAGTCACGAAATATACGCACCGCAAATAGGCATGTACCCAAATATTGCAAAACTTTTGACTCACCCTGCAAAAATTTCAGATTTGTCTTTGTTATCGAACCAATTCTTGTACTTGTAATTTAAAAATATTTTTTTCCATTGTCTCTTTTTTATTGTTGTTTTGATCATTATATTTTCGTAAAAAACCTTCCTCTGGTGTTTATCATATCTGATAATCTTTGAAGAGAATCCATTATCCCTTCAATTATCGTCTGCAACATAATTATTATGACAACAAATATGATGATATCAGTCTCAATTTATGGAATAATATTATTTCCTTTTTGATATTCAAACAACAGACCACTTAGTTTAGTCATAGTAACTGGTCGTGCTTTGAGGCATGTGAATTCATTGACTACATCTCTGTATCAAGTGATAAAAAGACCAGCTGTATTGTTAAAATAAAAAAAGGGATAATACATTTCTTCTTCTTCTTCTTCTTCTTCTGGAGATTTTCACATCAGCGTTGGCTGATGGTCTTTCACTGGAGTTTGAGTGATAGCAAGGCTCCGCAAGTCTTCAGGACTCTTCTCAGTATTCTGGCTGTTCTCAACAATGTTCCAATTTCCGAGTCCTCCAGCCTCTTTAATAGTCCTCTACCGAATGCACCTATCACGATTGGTATAATCGTTACCTTCATGTTCTATCGTGGGTGTCCTCGTGGTGTAATGGTTAAAGCGATGCACTGCGGAATCGTAGTACGCGAGTTCGTACTCCAGTCGCGCTATTACGTTCACTTTCGGGCAAATACCCTTGGGAAAGGTATGAACCCCCTTATTCTCCCTCCAGCTATGGGTAAATAGTAGGACGGACTAGGTTCTTCAGCCTTGGTTAGGCAACTAGTCTAGGAGAAGGAAAACTCTGAATTCAAACCTGTTAAACTCCGCTTAAAAATTGACCTTGTGTCATATCCTGCCCGAGCGGAAGGGTTGGGTAAATAGTACCTTCATGTTCTATCGTGTTTTTAATTCCCTAGCAAGTTCGAGGTACTTACCCTTCTTTTCACTTTCTTTCAGTTTTATTCTGTCGTTAGCTGGGACAGGAAAATATACAATTTTGCAAGTTCTCTTTTTTTTTTGGTTGATTATTATGAGGTCTGATCGTCTGGGCGAGATTAGGTGATCCGTGTGTATGTCAAAGTCTTATAAGAGTTTGTGTGTGTCATTCTCTTGGACAGCTGCTGGGTTGTGCATATACCATATTATTATTATTATCATCAATAATTTGAGAGTTCTTCACGCCAGCGTTAGCTGGTGGTTTTCCACTGGGAGCTGAGTGACAGCAAGTCTCCTCAAGTCTCCAGGACTCTTCTTAGTATTCTGGCCGATCTCAACAATGCTGTAGTTTCACTTTATGTGAGTTTTTCACAACAGTTCTCACTGTTGGATTTTTCTTGGAGTCTGAATGACAGCAAGTCTCCTCGTATCTCCAGGACTCTTCTAAGTATTCTTGCCGATATTAACAATGCTGTGGTCTGGATAGTCTCGATTCTTCCTCTAATTTCCAATTCTTCCAATCGTTTTGCCAAGCCTTCGAGAACCCTTCCAAAGACACCAATTACAATAGATATCACCATCATCCTCATTTTCCACAGTTTTTTTTTAGTTCCCTGGCAAAGTTCAAATATTTGTCAATCTTTCCACTTTCTTTTATTTCTACTCCGTGGTCCACCGGGATAGCAAGTTCTCCTTTCTTCTTGTTAATTGACTCGAAGTCTGATCTTCCAGCTGAGATTTGACGATCCGTTTGTAATTTAAAATCCCAGAAAATTTTATGCGTCTCATTCTCAAGGACGTATTCTGGCTTTATACCATTTGGTTGTTTGTTCAAATTCTAACCTCATGCACTATTCCTAGTGGATCATCTTTCCAATCTGGTTGCTCGTAGTCTTGTATTATTTTTGTGCTAGTTTTTTACATTCGCGTATAATGTGATTAATCGACTCACCTCTGTCTCCCCAAAACCTTCACTTATTATTCTGTTGCGTTTTATCAATTTTCGGTGTAATATAATTTGTCCTTGTAGCGTTGTTTTGTTCTACTATTAAAAGAGATCCAGTCACTCTCTAGAGGTTTCTCTTTGTTTGCCATGTCCAAGTCATTTTCTGTGCAATCTCTCCAGTTTGTTGCTTGAAGTATCTATACAGTTGTCTTTCTTTCCATTTCTGTTTTCTATTTCTGTTGTTTTTCTGTTTGTCCTTGTTGCAACTGCTGTTACTAGCTGTTTTAATTAGTATTTCTTTCCCGTTTTTTATTGTATTTTTCTAGTCCTTTTATTGATGAATCTACACAACCCTTAATACTGATAAGTCCTCTTCTTCCTTCTTTTCTTGACATGTATTGTCTGTATGATCATTCGAGTGTAAGGCCTTATGAGTAGTCATCAATTTTTATCATATTATTCCTAGCAACTTTTTCTCACCAGCATTAGCTGATGGTCTTTCACTGGAGTTTGAGTAACAACAAGTCTTGTCAAATTTCCAGGACTCTCCTCAGTATTCTAGGCGATTTTAACAATGCTGTAGTTTGTTTGTTTGGGTTTTAAGGCATATCAACCATTTTAGGTTATTTAATGCCAAATCCATTTTAAAATAAATAAACTGTTATATTTCAAAGTATTTCTATTTCAAGCTATTCAGTTTAGTCAAATAGTTCTAATTCAAACAATTTAGTTTACGAGAAGTATAATTTTTGTTTAAACACAGTTAAATGTCAAAAAAGTCCTATTTCGAGCAATTCACTTTAACGTATCACAGTTTCAATGTCAAAAACAGTTCAATTTCAAACAATTCAGTTTAGCATAAGTGCACAGTTTTGTTCAATTTGACCCATAGATAGGGCCCTATCAGGTGCTACCACTCCGGGCCAGAGAGGACCCGGGAGCGATAGCAATGAAGGGGTGATCCACATTCCTCAAAGCTCCAGCAGTACTGAAGCCTCACCATCAGATTTTTTAGTGTCATAAACAGGACACTCGTTGGTGGGAGCATCTTACCTTTCTGCAGAGGTGCAATCGATGTATTTTACAGTTCCAGCTGACTGGGTCAAGATATAGTTTTGATGTATTAACTCAACTTCAAGGATATGACACAACGTCAGTTGGTTTGAATTCAGAGTTTTCATTCTGGTTGTTTAATCAGGGCTAAAAAAGCCTATCTTTCTATTTTACTCAGAGCTGAGAGGTAAGGAAGAAGACTTGGGTTCATGCCTTTTCCAAGGGAATTAGCATGAAGTGAAATTCAGAGAGTATCGTCCAGGAATTGAACTCGAATCGAAGATTCCGTTTCCTACGACGATAACCGTTACGTTAGCCCTGCCTGTTGGTGGCTCGTCAAACATGAGAAACCTTTAAAGTAGACAGAAATGACAGTCTATCATTCTGTCATAGTCCGTTGCCTCATGTACAAGTTGAACATCATGATGCTATATTCGAAAATTAATCTATTTCTACGTATATCTCATTCCATCTTAATCATATGAAGCTTATCATTAATTGATTTTAAAATAAAACGGCATTTTTTTCAAGCTGTGACTTTGCCAATGCAACTCTATGGATGCACAGCCGGAACGCAAACGAAACGCAAAAATACAAAGGTAAATTGGAACTACACAAGAATTCTACATATTGTTTTGAACAAATCCTAGAAGCAACAACCCACAAAACTGCAGTTGTATGGCCACTTATCTCCGATCTCACAAACCACCGAAGGAACACGAACAAGACATGCGGGGCTGTGCTGGCAAATTAAGGACAAACTCATGAGCAACGTTTTCCCACACGTGGACGCGTTGGTGTTGGTTGTCCAGCGAAGACCTATGTATATCATACATATGTGGACACTGGATGTAGCCTAGATGACCTACCGAGAGGGATGATAGATAGGGATGGATGGAGAGAGAGAGAGAGAGAGAGAGAGAGAGAGAGAGAGAGAGAATCAGATAACTCCATGCTGTCAACATGACTTGATGATGATGATGATAACTAATTGATAAGGCTTTTCTACTAAAATTTTGTCAATTTAGGCAGCATTATTTTAAAAGTTTAGTCATATTTAATATTTAATTCAGTCATCATCATCGTCATCCTCATCAAGGCATGCCGACTGCTGAGACTCCTTTGATTTTCTCTTGCCATCCACCGACATCGGCCATTGCTTTTAGTAAGCATTGTAGACCGCACGCAGTATCCATACAGAGCTGATGAATGTAAATATTTGCCGTTCGGCTAACACTATTGTATCCCTCTGTAAGAGTTCATAAGCGAACGTTACTTATGAGTTCACCCTTACTTCTTCAGCAGTGCGCTTGCATGTCTTGTTGGCCTTTTTTGGATGGTTTGTGTGATTGGAGGTAAGTGGCCGTACAGATGCTGATTTGAGGATTTGTTCGAAACAGTATGCAGCTATAGTTTTCATTTTGACTTTTCTCCAAGTGTTTCGCTTGAGTCTACGTAACATAATCATACAGTAGTAACTATACGCCTTCAGCTTGGAAGAATTCCCGTTTTATTTTACCAAAGAGATTAGAAGGCAAATGGACCCAATATTGCTGAGTTAAAATGGATACACGAACGAAAATCCTTTTATCTCTGCGCTGGTGAAATATCAACTTTTTATTAAATGATTTTTTGATAAAAAAAAATATTAACTTTTGTTTTTAAATTTAGTTGTCATCGTTTTTTTCCCATTAAAAACAACACAAAAAAGCACAACAAAAACAAAACAACAAAACAACAAAACAGTCTCCTAAAATGAAGAACAATTATCAAAATTTGCAACTATGCAGATAATACTAAAACGATCAATTAAATTTTTCATAAAAAATTAATGTCAGGTCGCTCATTCCATTCAATATGACGTTAATCATTACGCAAAGCGTGCCTCTACGGATGGAGCTTTGTACAATAATTTACCATATCAAACAAACAAAAATGTCATTGTCAAAACATCTTTGTCTTTCAACGTCGTAACAACTAAACACTCTTCTAAAAAACCTTCCAAAGTATGGACGACAAAGACATTTAGAAATGGTGAATCGCAAATAGAATCGTACCGTGGTGTAAAGATTAGAGTCCCCCCGCATACAAAAAAACAAAAGCAAAACAAAAAAACCAGCAAATACTTACTAACTGATGCTAAAATAACCGCTTTCTTTTGCAAACATTCGATTGGTGGCCTTTTGATTAGCCAATGCGGTGGTGAACCGCAATCAGTTCTTTTCTTTGCTGTATTTCCTGCTCTTTTCTTTTCGAACGTCTTTTTCCTCTGCTTCTCACCTTTTCTTTGTCTGTAGCTTTTAATAGGGCAGCATCGTAGAGAAAAACGTGCCGTGCATTGATATTCTTCAAAGCAGAGGGACCTGTATTCCTCTTTACACGTCACTTCCGGCAATTTTGATTCTAAAGGGATTCCGCACCTCCACCAATTTTTTTTTTTTTTTGCTTTCGACTAATTCGTCTTTCGGAAAATTACTTGACATTTATTATATTATGAAAGGACGAATTTCACACACGCACGCACGCACGCACGCGTCGGCGAGGTTTCGAATATGTTACACTGACTGTATCCCAGGCAGAGTATTCCCCCCCCCGCCAAAAAAATTAGGGCGTCCCGGTATTAACACTAAATTGAATCTTCTAATTCCCTAAACAAAATCTTTCTCGGCATTTTTTAAAAAATATACTTCTAAAACGAGGGAGGGCAAACTGCACTGTTCTGTGCACCCCGCAGGAACCTCTTAAAAAAATTAAAAAAAAATTCATAACCCAATGATGAGGCCCTCCCACCAAAAAGTGTGCCCACCCCTGGTCTGGAATTAGGCAAGACGGTTCGCCTATACTAATCATTGGGGCTTAGAATATACTGACAGCATCTCTTGTTGAGGAGTAACTTCTCCAAAAAGGATGTCCTGAGTCTGACATAAATCTGCATTTGATGACGAAACTCAAGCTATGAACCTCAAGGGAGGATAGAGTACCCCATTACTTCCGGGCTCACTCTGACCCGGAGTGGTAGTACCTGTTCGGGTCTCATCGATAACTCAGATCGGTTGTTTAAAAATTATCCGTAATCGATAGGAGTGTCGGGAAAATATAAATCAATCAATCAGACAGCGTGCACATGTGCACAGACATTTACATTCGGTTGGGTTCCTTTGTTTAAAGGCATATCAACCTTCATGGGTCATTTAATGTCAAAGTCATTCTTGTAAAGAGCAGTAGTGATTCAACCCTGAACTGGAGGAATGAATGGGTTCTTACTATCCCCAAGGGTTTTAATGAACGTATCGTGTATCTAGTGTTCGAAGTCTCTTACTTGTTTAATGGTATATCAACTTTCGTGGGTTAATTAATGTCAAAACCGCCCTATGGAATGATATTAGTGGTGCTATCTAATCCATAGCTGGTGGGGATGAAGGAGTTCATGCTTTTCTCAAGAGCATTAGTCCAAAAGTGAACGTAATAGCAGGATTGGAGTTCGAACTCGTTTACTACGATGTCACAGTCCAGCACTTAGCCATTATTACTGGGGATGGGGGCTCCCCGTATTCCTGTACATGGCGTCAATTAATTTCGGGACACGAGTATCATTTTTATTATTATTTGGTAATTTTTGTTTAATCTGGTAAACCAATGTTAGATTTTTCCTTGCATCCACTGTTCAATGAGGTCACTTTCTCTTCCGAAATGGCCACCTGCTGTTCTGAAATAGTCACCCACTATTTTGAAATGGTCACCCACTGTTCTGAAATAGTCACCCACAATTCTGAAATGGTCACCCACTGTTCTGAAATAGCCTCTAACCGTTGTGAAATGGCTGCTTTCTGTTCTGAAATGGCAACTTGCTGTTCTGAAATAGCCACCAACTTTTCTGAAATAGCCGCTTTCTGTCATGAAATTATCTGCCACACTTCTGAAATGGTCACCTACTGTTCAGTAATGGCTATCCAGACCTCTATAATGGCCACTCGCTGTTCTGAAATGGCCACCCTTTATTCTGAAATGTTCACTTTCTATTCGGAAATGGCCACCAAGAACAGTTCCAAAAACCCATTTTCGATATCTTTTCGCCTATGATCTTTGAATTGTAGAAACCTATCAGACTGCGCCAGAGAACGGGGAAATCACATATTAATCTTTTACTTATTCTGATTAAATATGCGTTTTACTTTTATGCACCCCTTTTACATACTGCTGGTCCATAGATCAATATATGCATAGTTCTTGCAGTAGACACACGTTGGCGTATTCTTTCCTTTTAATGCCATATATATTTTGTGCCTATGAAATATCAAATGTTTACAAGGATTTTATCTTTCTTTCTTTCTGTTTATTTGTGTTAGTATATCACGGATTTACTAAGGCTGTTATTGGTCATTTGTGAGTGGAGACTCGTCTAAAATCTTTTCCATAACCAAGCATTCTAATATTCTCATTGTTTAAATATATTCAAGGAATTGTAATCCAACTTCAGCGTGATTTTTAATTGAGAAATACATAAAAAAACACTCAATCTTAAAGAGTAAAGCAATATCCTGTCTAATTTGTAACTAAGTGATAATCTTATGAGGCCTGTCTTAGGATGAATATCATTTTTAATCCTCCAAATTCTTGATATAGCAGAGATAAATATAAAATAATAATAATAATCACCTTAAACCACCAGTACATCAAATTCATGTGTCGTCTATTAATTGATCAATTGATTTTACTTGCACATCAACCTGTCTAGGGTTAATTTATGTCTATAGGTTAGAGAATTGCATTCATTCAACATTTCTATTTAGATTTTTATGCTATTGTTTCTTAAGAATTTCTGGTTCATAGTTATATGATATCTATAATTCTTATCTAGAATAAATAATTTTCACACAATTGTATGGTTTCAAGTATTCTAATATAATATCAATAATTATATGGTTTCAAATATTCTTATATGATATTAATCATTATATGGTTTTAAATATTAATATATGATATTAATAATTACATAGTTTCAAATATTCCTATATGATATTAACAATTATATGGTTTCAAGTGATTATTTCCCTTATATAGTCATTTGCTTACTCACATTTATATGGTTTCAAGTAACTAATAAAAATCCTTAGTAAACAATAATAGCTTTAAAGAACTATAATCAATACAAACTATTTTCAGTTATATGGCAATATATATTCCTATCAAATAGGAATAATTTTAAAACAGGTCCATTTGATCCATAGATGAGACCCTAACAGGTACTACCACTCCGTGTCAGAGTGGACACTTCGCAGAGCTCCGGAATTGGGGCCTCATCATATGAAGCAGCTTATACCCAGGACACCCCTTTTTCGAAAAGTCTTAACTATCCACAAAAGATAGCGTATTTGAAACCCCACCGACAACACGTGCTTGTATAATTCTAAAAGTATTCTAAAAGAATAAAGCAATTAAAAGATTTTGTTCATGATTAAATAAAGAATAAGTTTATAGAGCAAATCTACGACACACAATGTAAAAAGCACTATTCTAAATCCTACACAGATTAAAACAGGCTTTTGTTCTTTTGATATGCGTGATTTAGCTAAAATCAATATTAAGGTGGTCCCTCGGTCTCGAAGTAGACTTGTCTATTCAGCTCTCTATGGACACGGGAGTAGCTGAGCAGGCCAAGTCTGGACTTGTAAAGTCGTGAGCAGATGGGACACTGGAAATCCGCTAATATTGCAAGGACAGATGTTGCTCTGTGGCGAGGTTCTCAGGAGACCTGTGTTTCTAGTTGCAAAATTTATCTCTCGGTGTATTTGAGGATTTTCTTATGACAGCACGTCGGTGTACACTACCTTGCGTTGTGCCAAACAAATGCAGACGGTTTAGTCACTCCTCTCCGTTTTTGTTTTTATAAAAACCCATCTCCATTTTACAGGGTGGAAAGATAAAATTGTCGCCCTAGAAAAGACGACATGATTCCATTTCTGTTTAATGAAAACCGGTTTTTTTTTTGTTGCAGACCATCAACTAGTTGGCCAGTTGTGTACAAATCCCAAGAGCGATAGGAGCCTTCTATCATGTCTGAAGGTGACACAATGTTCAACGAGCGAGATCGGAGATGCGCCGCTGTACAACACATGCTCTCTACTGATCCAGGTTATGACAACAGGACCATTACCAGCACCCACAAAATGCAAATCTGGGTTGCCACGAATAACAGAGACGTGCCCAGGGTGATGAAAACAAAGTTTCCAGCTACGGTTATGGTCTTTGGTGTGGTTTCAAGTGAGTGCTACATCATGCCAACTCACATCTTCGAAGTCGGCTTGAAAGTCAACACCAAAGTGTACCTGGATGTGCTGAAGAGTGTGGTAATCCCCTGGTGCAATCAGGTGGCCGCTGGCAGACCCTGGGTGTGGCAGCAGGACGCGGCGCTGGTCCACAAGTCCAAAGAGACCCAGGCTTGGCTTCAGAAGGAGTGCTACGACTGTGTACCCTTCTCTCACTGGCCCCCCCTCCTACCCCTACCTGAACCCGCTGGACTACTTCGTTTAGTCATACGTCGAGAACATCACCAACATGACCTCCCACAAGACCAAAGCCAGTCTGATTGCCGCCATCCGCTGAGTATTCGCCGAGCTCCCGCCGGCGCTTGTGGAAAAGGCCGGTTCCCAGTTCCGGATCCGTATCGAGGAGGGGATTGAGGCTGAAGGCAGCTACTTTAGATAGATGTCAGCTCTACTACACAATCAAGTTACCTGAATTGATTTTTTCAATAAAAGTTTTAAAATAAAGCTGTCGTGATGTTTTCTTTAGGACGACCATTTTATCGTTCAACTCTGTATTTAGCAAATAAAGAGTCTAGAAAAGAAAAAAGGCTACCGGAAGAAACTCCATACACCCCACCTCAAACAAACAAATGTTGACATTAGTTGACCGAGAGAACGACAGATAGATAGACAGGTGTGAATTAATTACAACTCGTAGCATAGAATTACCTGTAAATATCTGAGATCGATAATGTGTAGACTTAGATAGATAGTTATATATATAAAACTATCTCAGATATTTTACATAAAAAACACGAAAGTAAAAGTCCGCTCTTCGGATGGAGACACAGACTACTTCAACATTGCAGCAGGTGTGCTACACGGAGACACATTAGTCCCGTACCTGTTTATCATCTACCTAGACTACGTGCTTAAAACGTCTATTGATGTAATGAAAGATAACGGTTTCAAGCTGCAAACGAAAGAAGGAGAAGATACCCCACACAATTACAGACGTGGACTGATGACATAGCTCTCCTGGCAAATACACCCGGCCAAGCCGAAACTCTGCTATATAGTCTGGAACAAGCAGCTTGTTGCATAAGCCTCCATGTCAACGCAGACAAGACGGAATACATGAGCTTTGACAAAAGAGGCGACATCTCCTCACTAAATGGTAGTTCACTGAAACTAGTAAAAAAGTTCACCTACTTAGGAAGCAGTGTCCCATCAACCGAAAAAGATATCAGCACGCGACTAGCAAAGGCATGGACAGCTACTGATAGACTATCGGTCATATGAAAGTCAGACCTGCCCGATAAAATAAAACGCAGTTTTTTTCAAGCAGCGGTAGTGTTAATACTGCTATATGGATTCACTATATGGACGCTAACTAAACGTATGAAGAAAAAGCTTAAGGGCAATTACACAAGAATGATGCGTTCAATATTGAACCAGTCCTGGAGGCAGCACCCCACAAAGCAGCTGTACGGCCACCTACTACCCATCACGAAAACTATCAATATTAGACGAACCAGACACGCGGGACACTGCTAGAGAAGTAAGAACGAATTGAAAGGGATGTGTTCCTTTGGACGACCAGCAAGAACCTATATACAACAGCTCTGTGCCGATACAGGATATAGGCATGAAGACTTCCCGGGAGCAATGGACGATAGAGACGCGTGGCGAGAGAGGGTCAGAGAGATCCGTGCTGGCAGTGTGACATGATGATGATGATGATATGTGCGCGTGTGTGTGTGTGTGTGTGTGTGAGTGTGTGTTTAGACTTATGATGAGCGCAGTGGGATAGAAAGACATGATTACATATATATGAACAATCTATCAATCTATCAATGCATCTTGATAGATATGAATGGACTCACATAATACTCAGTAGTAATGATCTATCTATCTATCTATCTATCTCAATTATTCAAAAAAAATTTCTATCAGATTTTCGTATATATTTATGTCTTTTTGTCGTGTGTTCATGCCTGTTCATCATTTACTCCCAATCTATCTATCTACCTATCTATCTATGTACATGTGTTGTAGAACTCTTATTAGTATGCATATTTTGCTAGCGCTGACTAATTGAATTTCTGATTGGATGTTCTATAAAACTGGATTCGTACCAAACTTTCGATGTAGCCGAACAAATATCTCTTAAAGGATTCTCATCTATCAATCTATCTATCTTAGTGTTAACATTTATCTCAGTCTATTCATTACTTTCTCTAAGATTATTCATAAATATAATAAATGAATATATATATATATATATATATGTGTGTGTGTGTGTGTGTGTGTGTGTGTGTGTGTGTGTGTGTGTGTGTTTCTATATCACTCTGTTCATAGTTGTCAGTAAGTTACATAGTTTAGTTAGTCTGCTTATCTCGCAAGCTATGACCAGTAGGCAAAGTCCTGATTGTTTGCTCGATTTAGCTGGGCTTGCGCCAAAGTTAATGTAGCCGAATAGATATCATATGAACTTTCCCATTTATCTATTTACGAGGGATGTTCTGAAAGTAATACCTCCAATTTATTTTCCCGAAAACTACAATAGATTCTAAGGGCACAATAATACCATTTGACAGACCAAGTCTTCAGCATCAATTTTTTTTTCCTTATTTAGGACTAATATCCTCGGAAAAAGTGTCGATCCCCTTATCTTCGCAATAGGGTTCTTTTACAAGGATAGATTTGGAATAAACTAACCTCGAAAGTTTGCCATTAAACAAAAAAAGAAAAAAATTAAGAAAATAAACCAAACCAAATAGACCCAGTATGCTGTGCTAATAAGATCTACAGTTGCTGTCGGGAAAATGTTGTTCATGTAGTCCATCTTTCAACTGTTCGTTTCACGTGGATAAACTGATCGAGGCACATTTAATTTCTTGTGCTGATAGCTGTGTGCCCTGTCACTTACATCACTTTTGTTGAATAACCATTTCACCATCTGGTTCTTTTTACTCAGCCGGTGGTCGTTCTCAGGGTCGGCATGCACAACCCCCGAACTCTTCGACCAGAGGTGGGTGGGGCAGGCCTACTTGAGGATCCCGGAAGAGTGGGTTTCATATGTTTTCTTTTAATTTTACTTTATGACAAGGGAACCCGTGAGATTGCAGTACGGGCCCTGGTTCTTTTCCAAGCTGTTTCTCGCTGCTCCATATTCTTATTTGCTGGGATAACTAACAAATTCAGTGACCGACATTTGCTTTCATGTAAAATGCAGACTTGCCAAACTGCCGCCAAGCTGCTATTTTTTTGGAAGAAAAATAATCATAGGCTCATGGGTGGAAGGTTCATCCACTGATGTCATATCATCGATATCTACATCTGAAGTTGTAGTTCATCATAATAGAATGAGAATCAATACTTTCAGTGACCTTTTTTTGAGCTTGGCCCAACTCCATAATACTGTAATATAAGCCCAATTTGACAAGAACCTGTGGATACCTAAAAATAACTCATGTAAATATAAAATATTCTATTTCTCAAAATGTTGTTAAAGAATAGTTGACAAAACATTGTGAATACTACAACCAACACGAAGATACTCTTCCAAAATATATCATCATCATCAAGCTGTGTTGACAGCACGGATTTCCTTGACTCTCTCTCTCTCTCTCTCTCTCGCTCCATCTGTCCCTATCATCCATGGCTCCCAGCAGGTCTTCCAAACTACATCCTGCATCCGCGCGGAGCTGACGTAAATAAGATTTTGCAGGTCGACCAACACTGACACGTCCATGTGTAGAAACCCATATGAATTATCGAGTTTAAAAAGTAAGTTGGCGACCTTAGTCGAGGGTGACTCGAAGGCTCCCTTTTCGATAGCTACTACACCAAGGTGTAGAAGAGGGGGCTACTCCTTTCCCTAGATTGCACCACTTTACCCTTGATCCGTAGCTTATGATGCTGAGTGTTAAGCAAGGAGGCATCAAGTACCATTATTTGAGTCTTTGGTATGACTTTAGCAGGGATTGAACCCAGGTCTTCCTAGCCATTGGCGAACACTCAACTCCTTAGGCCAATGGACATTGGCATGATGGTTAAAGTGTTCGCCAATGGCCCGGGAGACCTGGGTTCAATCCCAGGTCGAGTCATACCAAAGACTCAAAAATGGTACTTGATGACTCCGTGCTTAACACGGATCCAAGGTAAAGTGGAGCAATCCAACGAAAGGAGAGCGCTCTCCTCTACACCTTGGTGTAGTAGCTATCGAAAAGGGAGCCTTCGGGTCACTCTCGACTAAGGTTGCCAACTTTACTAACTTATAATGTGACATTTGATGGTTCATAAGAAGATTTTGAGATTTCTTGTGCATTGCAAATTATTACAATACCGTAATTCCCAGGTCGTTTATCCGAAATTGAGTTATCTGGTAGGTTTGATTCGGTTTCTTTGTTTAATGATATATCAAACTTTGTGGGTTATCTAATGCCAAAACTATTTTTTGTTGAAAAACAGCAGTGATACTATTTAACCCATAGCAGGGGCGGATAAGGGTGTTCATGCCTTTGCCGAAGATATTCGTCGAAAAGTGAACGTGATAGCGCGAATGGAGTTCGAACTCGCTTACTACGATGTCACAGTTTAGTTCAGAGACCCCCCCCGTATTTGAGGGGTATTTTTAAATTGATGTCATAGACACCATTCATCATCATCATGTCGTACCGCCAGCACGGATATCCCTGACCCTCACTCGCCACTTCTCCCTATCGTTCATCGCCTCTGGCAGGTCTTCAGGGCTACATCCCGTATCCTCACATAGCTGCTGTATGTATGTTCTAGCTGGTTGTCCTGCTTTTGATCGGCCATATGTGGGGGTCCATGGGAGTACATTGTTTATGAGCTCGTCCCTGCGTCTCCAGCAGTGTCTTGCGTGTCTGGTTCGTCTAACTTGGATAGTTTTCATGATGGGAGGTAGGTGGCCGTATAGTTGGTGTTTGTGGGGTGTTGC
Organism: Sepioteuthis lessoniana; assembly: GCA_963585895.1. Classification (NCBI taxonomy): domain Eukaryota; kingdom Metazoa; phylum Mollusca; class Cephalopoda; order Myopsida; family Loliginidae; genus Sepioteuthis; species Sepioteuthis lessoniana. The sequence continues at coordinate 94,124,972 of OY757915.1, read as the reverse complement.
CTCCAGGACTTGTTCAATATTGCGCGCAGCATTCTTGTGTAATTGCCGTCCAGCTTTTTCTCCAGCCGTTTTGTTAGCGCCCAAGTAGTGCATCATTAAACGCAGTTTCTTCCAAGCAGCAGTCTTGACACCATTACTTGTACCTAACATAACAAAATAATGTAAATCATTTAAATGTTAACAGAAAAAAAAATATTGATATTTCTTGTGATTGTAGACTACTAGTACTTGTACCTTGCTTAACTCCTGAATACTCTAATATAATCTTAGTTCGAAGAGAACCAGTTGAATGAGAGCAGATATCCCATCAAACGAACCAACCTGTCTCAAGCAGGAATACATCATAGTCAGTGGTAGTGTCTTTGTGAAAGAACAAGACTTTCTTTTTTTAATCTGATAAACTAAAAATTTTCAATATCTTATTGTGGTCCTCGTATCTGTTGTAATTGTAGGCTTCACTTTCATAGTATCTATCTATCTATCTATCTATCTATCTATCTCAGTGTGTTTATACACACACTCTCTCTCTCGCTATCTATCTATCTATCCATCTATCTATCTATCTATCTCAGTGTGTTTATACCCCCCTCTCTCTCTCCCTATCTATCTATCTATCTATCTATCTCAGTGTGCTTATACCCCCTCTCTCTCTATCTATATATCTATCTATCTATTCATCTATCTATGCATTTACCTATGTAACTTGTCTGTTCATCTCTCTCTCTCCCCTCTCTCTCTCGCTATCTATCTATCTATCTATCTATCTATCTATCTCAGTGTGATTATACTCCCCTCTCTATCTATATATCTATCTATCTATCTATCCATCTCTCTATGTATTTACCTATATAACTTGTCTGTTCATCTCTCTCTCGCTCTTTCTTTCTCTCTCTCTCTCTCTCTCTCTCTCTCTCTGTATCTCACTCGGTGTATGCATTGTCAATATAACATTTCTGTTCAAATGTATGTATGTATGTATGTATGTATGTATGTATCTATCTATCTATCCATCTATCTCTCCTTGCTTTTCAGATCCAATAAAATTACCAACGCCACAACCCCGTCGTTTCCAATCCGACCATTACCTCGATCGCAGCCAATCCATTCATTTCACTATTTTTTTTCACTCTTCATTTCACTTCTCCGTTCTTCCTGTTATTTTATTCAATTTCAATTTCGCCTCTTTTCGCTTCTACATTTACTTTCAATTCCCTTTCCGTCACGGCCTCTTTTTACGCTGGGCCGATTCTCGCAGCTTTCCGTCCCGACCTCTTCGCCTTTGTGTACCAGAGCCTGGCGCTGCTGTCATTCTTCGCGCCAACAGCCATCGTCCTCATTCATTCCATCTCAATTGTATCCTCTTTCTGTGCACTGCTTTTTCGCGCCGCCAACCGGACAGTCAGTAAATCTCCATTTTCTCTGGACCCTTTGAATGAAAACCGCAGTAACCACTCACTATGGTGAAGCTGTGCATTCAAGCGTATCGTCATGTGATCATGTAGGTATATAAAAAGAGGATGTGTCGTTTTTCTCACAAAGGTGCAGAGACAAACGCATGCACGCGCAAGCACACACACACACACACACACACACACACACATATATATATATATATTAGAGCACGTATGCTTACACATACACGCCTGTACACCATGACAGATGAGTACAATCGCTTACACAATACGTGCTCGTGTGTACCCAGCACCCGGGGAAATCTCATACATATAGAAGCGGACAATTGAACACTTGAAAAAGCCAGAAGAGATAAAAAAAACAAAACAAAACTTTCAGCCCATTTACTTTGTATCACTTTTTGCATATTATTGTTTCGTAAATCCATGCACGTACGAGTTGGTTAGTTAGCTCGTTTTATGGCATTTCAAACCTTGTTGGGTTATTTAATACTGGACTCAATATTTTTCGCGAGCAATTATTTCGTTTTACGTAAATAAGCAAGTGTAGGTTACAATGCAGAGACAGAGGCGAAACGGTTACGCATAAGCAAACACAACAAACAAGCAGAAAAGGAATACAAAACGTGGAATGACTGGGTGTGAAGGGTGGTCCACTAAGAATTGTGCAAGAGATTAGATTTTGGTCATACTAACAAATAGTATAGGGACAAACCAGAATCCGTCGTTGAAAATGAAACCTATACAATTCTTTGGGATTTTGAGATTGAAACGGATCATCTAATCCTAACCAGAGGTCAGACCAAGTGTTAATTAATAAGAAGGAAAGAACTTGCCATCTTGTGGATTCTGCCATTCCAGCGAGCCAGAAAAAATTATAATGAAAGAATACAAAAAGATGGACCAATTCTTGGATCTTTCCAGAGCGTTGAAAAAGCTGTGGAAACACGAACCCGATAAGGGTCTGTGGAAGATCCGAATGGGATTGGAAAGAAAAAAAATTGGTTAATTTATCTCTCAATTCAAACCTTAAAATAGAACACGTGTCAAAAAGTTTGATAGGATCTTGAAAAAATTGCATAGACAAGATCTGTCTATATCATTTAACCAAACTTGTTTGATTGAGGGAATGCTGTGTATATGTGTGCGTGTTATGGACCAGTAAAGGGTCCGGAAGCACAACACAACTCGGGTTTGCGTGGAACAAAGTATATTAACGAAGTATAATACAACATATGTACAAAGGGTTAGAAGTCAGTCCGACTGCCAAGTGTTCGTCGGGAATAAGGACAGAGCCCAGTATTAATAGTCACGGAAGAGTTCATTACCGATCGCAGGTTGGATACCATAACAATATATATATATATATATATAATTAAAGAACATATTCACGTGCAAATATATATACATATATTTCAAGAAAACAATTTTAGTTTCGTTGCATTTATGATTACGTACTTTCATACACACATGCAACTACATATATATATATATATATATATATATATATATATATATATATATATATATATATATATATACCCATTCCATCGTATGAGCAGGTTGCAGCACAAAATCAATTTTAAGCGAAGTTTAAAAGGTTTGAATTCGAAGTTTTCCTTCTTCTAGACTGGTTGCCATACCAAGGTTAAAGAACCTAGCCTACCCTACTACTTACCCATAACTGGAGGGAGAATAATTGGATTCTTACCTTTCTCATCGGTATTAGTGCTATGTGAAATGCAATCAGCTTCATCCAGGATTTAAAGGCGAGTCACCGTGTTCATTTCCTACGGCAGTAACCATTAAACCAGGAGCGCTTCCAATATATATATATATATATATATATATATATATATATATATATATATATATATATATATATATATATGTGTGTGTGTGTGTGTGTGTGTGTGTGTTCATGTACATATATATATACGTAGATATATGAATCTTTACGATGGGTAGAGTGTTCGCTAATGATCCGGGAGACCGGGGTTCAGTCCCAGGTCAAGTCATACCAAATACTTAAGAAATGGTACTTGATGCCTCCTTGGTTAACACTCAGCATTATAAGGTATGGATCAAGGGTAAAGTGGAGTAATCCAGGGAAAGGAGAAGCATCCCCCACTTCATCTCAGTGTAGCAGATAATGAAAAAGGTGCCTTTAGGTCGCCCTCGACTACGGTCACCAGCTTTACTTATATATATATATATATGCACACACACACACACACACGCACACGCACACATATACCCACATATATATATAATAAAAAAAGTAAAGTAAGTAAAGTTGGTGACCTTAGTTGTGGGTGACTCAAAGGCTCCCTTTTCAATAGCTACTACACCGAGGTGTAGGTGAGGGCGCTACTCCATTCCTTGGATTGCTCCACTTTACCCTTGATCCTTACCTTATAATGCTGAGTGTTAAACAAAGCGGAATCAAGTACCATTTTTTAAGTCTTTGGTATGACTCAACCTGGGATTGAACCCCGGTCTCTCGGACCATTGGCGAACATTCTTCTCATTATGCGAATGGCCCGATTATATATATATATATATATGTGTGTGTGTGTGTGTGTGTGTATATATGCATATATATGTATATGTATACATATGTATACATATATATATATATATATATGTATGTATGCATATATCTGTCAATCAATATATATATATATATATGTATATAAGGATGCTTCAGCATCAAATACCGATGGATACGATTAATTTGTTTCCGATATAACCAAGTAGACATCACATTTTCCTTAGTTTGCTTCAACTACCTTTACTCTTTTCGCCAATTATTTTTCCATTGCTTTCCCTTCTTTTCCTCACCTGCTATTGTCCTTTCCGTTATTCCTTTTAACGAATCTAAACCACTCGTGCCGTTCTTCCTCATGCATACAAACGACAGATCAATTACCCTTCGATATGTCCATAAAACCAGTCGTTCAACAAATTCAAGAAGAGATCATTGATGCTTCGAACCGGAAGTACATAACCTCCATCTTTTCATCACTGTTACTTGCACTATCACTGATACAACTGTTATAACCAAAGCCATTAACACCAATAGCACTATAATTTTTTTCACTGACCCTCAACATCAGTCAAAGCGAATTCCAGTCATTATTTTAGAGCTCACAGGAAGAAATAAAGTCTGTGTAGAGGTTGATGACTGGGGGTTTGGCCATGAATTTAGGAAAGTGAAAAATCTTTGATTGTTAGCTTTTTTTTCTTTTTTACTTAAATTTTCCTTTTTTTATATTATAACTCGTGACTTGTACGTTTATAAGAACAAAGCGAAGCAAGTAGTAATCTTGTGTTTGACGCTGATAAGTGAGAGAGAAAGACATAAAATATTTATATAAAGTGACAGAAAGAATGGTGAGTTGAAAAGGGGTTGTAGAGAAGAAGATAGAATTAGAAGTATCGTTATTAATAACTTTTCGTCTGTCCTCTTTCGATGGGTATTTAGTTTTCTGCAGGAAGAGAAAGAAAGAACGACAGACAGACAGACAGACAGACAGACAAAAAAGAGATGATATGAGATGAAGTAAAGAAAGAAAGAAAGAAAGAAAGAAAAAATGAATGAGAGAAAGAAAGAAAAAATGACAGTCAAAAAGAAAAAGAGATGAGAAATTACAAATCTCAAAATACTCGAAGGAAAACAACTACCAATGTGTTATGCATGTCAGGCCAAATACACCGTGAAGCACATTCTCATCGAATGAACCGACCTAGCCCATACAAGAAAAACCTTCTATAGTGCAAACAATATGAAGGAACTGTTCCAAAACACTGAGATAAATAATGTGATATCATTTCTAAAAACAGTGAAGTTACACACAAAAACCTAAAGAAATTTACAATAAGACCAAATTACTTCTATAAACCCTTTCTTTACTAGATATATTCTAACAAACTGATCCCTTCCCCAACCTGTTTCACAGTTTTTTTCTGATCATGATTCCCTACAAATAAACTCCTAATAAAAAACAACAAATAACCAACTAATTATCTCAAGTTTATAATTAATTCGTAAGACCTCTCATTTTGAATTTCTTTTCAGACTTATTTTCTTTAACTTGATTCGGCATTAAATGATTCCCTACAAATAAACTCCTAATAAAAAAAAAACAACAACAAATAACCAACTAATTATCTCAAGTTTATCATTAATTCGTAAGACCTCTCCTTTTGAATTTCTTTTCAGACTTATTTTCTTTAACTTGATTCAGCATTAAATGATTCCCTACAAATAAACTCCTAATAAAAAAAACAACAAATAATCAACTAATTATCTCAAGTTTATCATTAATTCCTAAGACCTCTCCTTTTGAATTTCTTTTCAGACTTATTTTCTTTAACTTGATTCGGTATTAAATGACCGATAAGGTTGATATGCCATAAAACAAAACAAACAAGCAAAATAAAAACAGCAAACTTGTCTTACTAAAATTGGCAGGGTAAGTTGCTATGATGGAGTGGTACCCGAACCTGCACCGATATCTACGCGCAGATCCCTGGGGGTCTTCTGAAACTGACGGGTGCCAAAATATAATTAATAGATTTGTTGATAATGAACTTGAACAATATAATTGCTAAGGTTTGATTTCTTTGTTTAATAGCATATCAACCTTTCTGGGTTATTTAACGTCAAAATTATCCTTGTAGAAGAATAGTAGCGGTAACATTTAACCCATAGCTGGGGATCAGGGAGTTTGTGCCTTTCCCAAATAGTGTGACTGGAGTTAGAGCTCTTTTATAATGATGTCACAGTCCAGCATATTAACTCTAAGGCCACGATTATTCCCGGCATTTTTGCTTTCCGAGAACAAACAATTCTGACTGAAAACAAAAATGGTTAGAATGATAAATAGTGTTACTCACTTGGATATAAGTGTCCTGAATATGGAACGAAACTACAACTGGAGGTGCTCGTGCTGTAATGGTTATCGTCGTAGGAAATGAACACGGCAACACGAGTTCAAATCCTGGACGAGTCTGATTGCATTTCACATAGCACTAATACCCTTGGTAAAGGTATGAATCCAATTATTCTCCCTCCAGCTATGGGTAAATAGTAGGACAGACTAGGTTCTTCAGCCTTGGTGAGGCAACTAGTCTAGGAGAAGGAAAACTCTTAATCCAAACCTGTTAAACTCCGCTTAAAAATTGACCTTGTGTCATATTCTGCCCAAGCGGAGGGGTTGGTAAATATGTACAACTTGTAGCAAGTCTCTTCTCTTGAGGGTCCTGGGGAGTGGAGAAGCGCCCTCTTTTTGCTATTACACCCGAGTTCACTTTGGCCTAAAATGGAATGACCTATTAGAATCTCATCTAGGAGTCAAATTGCTCTTGGTTGGTTTCTTTGTTTTGTGACATATACAACTTAATGGAATTATATATACCCAAAACCATTATTGTAGGAAAACAATAGTTGTACTAATTAACCCATAGGTGGCTGGGAATAAGGGAGTTCATGCCTTTCCCAAGTGTATTTATCCAAAAGTGAACGTAATAGCGCGAATGGAGTTCGAACTAGCGTTCAACGATGTTACATTCCAGCACATTATCAACAGCACTTTGCTAACTTCTCCCTAATTTATGGTAGCCTTGTCGCCTGGGGCTGTAGAATACACCGGCTGCATCTCTGCAGAGGGGTACGACTCCCCCAACGAGGGCCTGTCGGCTGGGGCTGCTGTATACACCGACTACATCTCTGCCGAGGGATAAGACTCCCACAACAAGGAGTGTCCTGGTATGACACTAAGCAATCTGATGGTGAGGCTCCAGTAATGCTAGATCTTTAAGGAATTTGGAGTACCCTTTCATTGCCAACGCGCCCAGGTCCACTCTGACCCGGGGTGGTAGCACCTGATAAGGGTCCTATCTATGGGTCAAATAGAACTGTTCGACATCTATACTGTGTGCAAACAAATGACTAATGCTAAATTGAATTGTTAGAAATAGAACTGTTTGATGATTTAACTGTGTGCAAACAAATGACTGATGTTTAATTGTTAATGGTATCATAGCAATATTTGGAACCATTTAACTGTGCAAAAAAATGAGCTTAGGGTCATTTAAAAACGTTATCAACAAAATGTGTTTACAAATCATATATATTCAATATATATATATATATATATATATATATATATATAAAGAGGATTTGGTATTAAATAACCAAAAATGGGGGACATGCCATAAAACCAAACCAAATCAAATCAAGCCTAATTAATGATCAGCAGTATATATATATATATATATATACACACAGGGAACTACACAAGAATGCTACGAGCTAATTTAAACAAATCATGGAAGAACAATCCAAAAAAACAGCAGCTGCATGGCTACTTACCTCCCATCTCAAAAACCATTCAAGTATGACGAACTAGACATGCGGGACACAGCTGGAGAAGCAAAAAAAAAAAAAACGAACTTATAAGAGACGTTCTTCTATGGACCTCTACACATGGATGTGCCTGTGTTGGCCGACCAGCAAGAACTTATTTTCTTCATCTCTGTTCGGACACAGGATGTAGTTTGGAAAACCTGTCAGCAGCGATGGATTATAGGGACGAATAAAGAGAAAGTCAGGTAAGTCCATGCTGTCAGCACGACTTGATAATGATGATGATAGTGATAATATATATATATATATATTATTTTTAAATGGATGAATTGATATTATCATAGAATTACCAAAATAAGAAAATCCGGCAAACACCTACACGTGACATATGGAGCACTGAACAGCTTTTTCGACCTTATTAGGTCTCATCAGCTGTGCACACCGTGATTTCCATCCCTAGAGATCGAACCAACAACCACAGTATGCAGAAGCCGAAACTCTACCACTGGGCCATCGGTTCATGCCACATATAAGCTGTAAGGGGAATAAGTACCCTCCGAGACACATTAGGTCAAATTTAGGTCAATTTGCCATGACTTGTTAATTCGGCTTCGCTTATATGGTAATTCTATGATAATATATATATATATATATATATATATATATATATATATATATATAGTATCGATATAGTCGGGATTAGGTACCCTGATGAGCCGCTTAGGCGAAACTATAGTAGGTTAGTTCCTGACTCACTAAGTAATTATCGTTACTATTTTGCTCTACTTTGTATTGAGCACTTTTTAAATTGTAGCTTAGCAGTCCGAACGGTGTTTTTTTCTTTTGACCAACCAATTGCGTGTCTTTTGATTTTTTCAATTGGTATGACAAGGTTGGCCTTTTCTTTTTTTTCCAATATATATATATATATATATTTCCCCTTGGCAGTGATTCGTTGTATATTTTCAGTTTCAAATCACTTGCCGGGTTTTTTTTACCCTAAGGGCTATTATTTAATAAACATATATATATATATATATATATATATATATATAAAGACAGAGATATAAATTAACTAAAATAGATTTGAATAGGTTGAGCGTGCTTGCTAGATAGATAGACAATAATACTTATGACTTGGATGGGATAGCTAGATAGATAGATTTGAAAGATTGACATAGACAGACGTTGGCAAGATTAGAGTGAGATACCTAGTTATATAGATACGAACGATTTGACATAGCTACCTTGCCAGATATGAGAGGGCTGATACATATATATATATATATATATATACGAGGATCATTAAATAAGTTTCCTGACTTTTTTTCGTATGGGCACTTTTATTGATAGTACACTCATGAAACTCTATTCCACTTCGAAGTAATTTCCTCCGGCGGCAATGCACTTGTTGTACCGTTCCAACAACTTCTGGAAGGCCTCATGGACGTCCTCTTGTGTGAGCGTGTCACAGCCTCTTTCATCTCCTCAATTGTCTCATAACGACAGCCTCTGAGCTTAGGGAATAACCAACAGTCACAGGGAGCAAGGTGTGCACTATAGGGAGGCTGAGGAAGTGCCTTGATGCCCATCTTGAACAAATAGTCTGTGACAAGGATGGAGTTGTAGACTGGTGCATTGTTCTAGTGGAAATGCCACTGAGCCGATTTGAAGAGTGCTGGCCTCTTCCCTAGGAATCTTTTACTGATCTCCCTTAAAACCTCAACATAATAACCCAACCCTAACTCTAACCCTTTGGCCAATCAATTCTGGTGTATTGACTTCCTTACTCCACCCATACTTCTCATCATCCCTGACAAACTCCCTGACTTCTTTGAATCTCTTATGCCACTCAAAAATTGATACTCGATTCATGCAAGATGCTCCAAAAGTAGTCTGAAGCATTCCATACTTTTCTGTGGCATTTTTTCCAAGTTTAAAACAGAATTTTATTGCATATCGTCCTTCTAAAGTGTCATTGCATTTTTGAAATTCACCAGCTGTGACAATCAGGTTTTAGTAGGATGCATTCCAATTGCTGCTGTAGCTGTTCATTTGAACCTGAAATAATAAAAATTTGTCAGTCATCTCATAAGATATATAGCAATAACATAGTGAATTTTCAAGAGTCTACGACAATTTTAAATGCCTGTACAAAAACGTCTGGAAACCTTATTGAATGCACTACGTATATACACCGATATGCACACTTACACATATAAATACAGAGATATATACAGACAGAAATAAATAGAAATACGTTGAGCTAGCTAGCTAAGCTGACAGAGATGAATATGAAAAGGCACAGACACTTGCACACAGACACATGCATACGCGTGCATACACACACGCACACGAGCGTGCACACACACACACACACACACACACATATATATATATATATATATATCCTAATGAAAAACGCATATATGAATAAACGTATTATGTGAACGTCTTAGTCGAATTTGTGACGTATATCATTGACACTTTGCACCTGTTACTGAAAAACAAAAACAAAACTTAAAGGTAGAGAAAAAAACGTAACAAAACAAAACAAAAAACAAACCAACAAACTTTTTAATAAAATATACATGAGAAGAGATAAGTAAATAAAAATTCCCTTTAGAATTTTCATTTGGAACCGGCACATATTTTACTGTTCCCATCAAATATTATTTTCTTTTTCTTTTGTGTTTCTCTCTTCACATGTGGATTTCTTTTTTCCGCCTGTCGTTTTCAACACTTCCTTCAGTTATAAATTTGAACTCAATTTACGAGCCGTGAAGGAAAGAACACACACACACACACACACACACACACACACACACACACACACACACACACACACACACACACACACCAGAACGCAGACGCATAGATACTAGAACGCACGGAAATACGCATGCGCACAGACATTATGATACTCTCCTTTACTTCGATTGCAGACAGAAAGAAAGAAAAATAAGATAAAATGAAATAAGAAATAAGAACAAATTTACCGAAATTGACATAGGTAAATTTGAATCATAGATTTAACATACTTCTGCAGAAACTAATTTCCGTAATTTTTTTAAGAGGGGATGTTAGATTCTAGAAGTGTTTATCTGATCGTATATAAAAATTTTCTTTTCTTTCATATACGTCATTTTATATACACATTTTTATAAGTTTGTGCATCGATGTGACTTAACGATTTGATTGTGCTATTTTTGACAAATTAACACTACAATACTGTGAATAAAACCCGTTAAAATATGCATCTGCAAAGAAGACCCCTTCTCCACCCGAAAAGAAAAGCACCCCCAACAAAAAGCAAAGCAAAAGATGTACTTTAATCTGAGAGGGAATGGTCTAGAGAACATATTAAGGATATAGATTTTTGATTTTTAAACAATATATACGCTTTCATAAATCAAAAAAACCGTAAATCATATAACACACACACACACACACACACACACACACACACACACACACACACACACACACACACACGGAATCCTTGATGCAGCTGTTTTAAAAATAATCGATATTCTGTCATTCATAGCCATTACAACATAAGTAGAAATACTGCTTTTATTTTTAGCTCATCGTGTCTGTCGTAGATGGACGGTTAGCGAGCTAGTCAATTGAGAATTGAGTTCGGTCCTCACTGGGTGTTCGACACTTGTCAACTTGTACTAAGTCTGTCTCATGGTCCTGAGTCTGGTCTTGCTGATGAATTAAAACATAGTGAGTTCGATTCTCACAGAGTGTCCCAAACTTGAAAACTTGAGCTAAATCCGTCTAATAGTCACGAGTCTGGTCTTGCAGATCAAATACTACTGAGTAGTGACTTTAATCCTCATTGGGTTTCCCAACCTTGTCACCTTGTTTTATATCTGTCTAATGGTTATGAATCTGGTCTAGCAGATAAAATATTACGGATTAGTGAGTTGGATCCTCACTTTTCGTGTACCATACTTGTCACCTTCTGCTAAATCTCTGATAGTCATGAATCTAGTCTTGCAGATGAATTACTATTTCGATCCTCACCTTGAGCTGAATATGACTAATGGTCATGAATCTGATCTAGTTGAATTACTACTGACTCGTGGGTTTGATCCTCACTGAGTGTCCCCAACTTTTCACCTTGGGCTAAATCTGTCCAATGTTCATGATGCTAATCTAATGGATCAAATACTACTTAGAAGTGAGTTCGATTCTCACAGGGTGTCTCGTACTTGTCGTTTTATGCCAAATCTGTCGAATGTTCAAACTCGTTTAGTAGATCAATTATTAGTGAGTTATGAGTTTGATCCTCACTGTGTGTCCTATACTTGTCGCTTTGTACCAAATCTGTCGAGTGTTCATCAAACTCGTCTAGTAGATTAATTATTAGTGAGTTATGAGTTTGATCCTCACTGTGTGTCCTATACTTGTCGCTTTGTACCAAATCTGTCGAGTGTTCATCAAACTAGTCTTGTTAATCAGTTATTAGTGAGTTATGAGTTTGATCCTCACTGGGTGTCCTATGGTTGTCGCTTTGCGTTTGGTTTAGCAGATCAATTACTACCGAGTAGTGAGTTTGATTCATATGTTGTGCTTTACACTTGTAACCTTGTGTTAAAGTGTGTATCAAACGGTGTAATAGCGAGATAGTCTAGCAGATCGTTTGTAGTGAGTTCTGTTGTGAAACTAAGTTTAACATAGGAAATAAATATATACGGGTAAGTTATGACTAAGTTTACCGATTTTCGCCAGATAATCGAAGTTAAATAGCGATGCTTTGTTTATTTGGGTTTTATGGAATTTTAATCTCTGTAGGTTATTTAATGCCAAATCCATTTTTCTACAAATAAACAGTTCTATTTCAAACAATTCTGTTTAGCATAAGCACAGTTTGATTGTCAAGAACATTTCTATTTCAAGCTATTCAGTTTAGTCAAATAGTTCTATCTCAAACAATCCAGTTTAGTATAAATATAGTTTTTTTGCTTACACACAGTTAAATGTTATAACAATTCTATTTTAAACAATTCAGTTTAGCGAAAATACAGTTTTATTGTCAAAAACAGTTCTTTTTCAAACAATTCAGTTTAGCATACAAAAAAAGTTCCATTCAAACAATTCAGTTTATTAAAAGTATGTAGTTTAAATGCCATAACAGTTCTATTTCAACCAATGCAGTTCAACATAAGTACAGAGTTTTGTTCTTTTTGACCCATAGATAGGACCCTATTAGGTGCTACCACTCCGGGTCAAAGTGAACCTGGGAGCGATGGCAATGAAGGAGAACTCCCCAAAGCTCCAGGATTACTGGAACCTTACCATCAGATTGTTTAGTGTTATATCCAGGACACTCGTTAGGGGAATCTTACTCCTCTACAGAGAAGCAGTCGGTGTATTCTGCTCCCCCAACTGTTAAGTAGTGATGAGCCAGCTCATTAATTAGATGGGTGACACCATTGAGGAAGAGCAGGTTGAGTAATCTGCAAATGACCTGTGTGCCTGACTAAGCAAATATGAGTAAATAACAATATATTCAATCATTGGAAGTAAGTCGTCGAGAAAATTTTGGTGAGCTGGTCTAGCAGATCATTTCTTGTGAGGTCTATCGTCACAGGGTGTCTCTTTTCTGAAGGTTCTTATCAGTACTGCAAATGTCTAGTTAGTCTGGATGAGAATTACATTGGTTGAGAATATGTAAGAGATTAAGAGTAGTAACAATGGCTTTAGAGATTAACATGTTCACCATCATTTAATATCAGAAATTTATTATATATAATGATGTATTTTTGTATAACGGAGCCTAGTTCGGCAATGGTACACATGGAGTAATATAGAGATAGTTTATATATAGAATAGTTAACATATATTAGAGATAGTTATATATATCTTTATATATATATATATATATATATATATATATATAGTTATATTGTCATCCTCAGACAGACTGTTTCATTGTATCACAACTCTTCAGTGTGGCTAGACACGCAGGACGATTTAGCTGGGATCAAAACCCGCCCAACTTTACATTAGACTTAGTGGTTACCGCTCAGTCATCAGGCGACATACGTTAGCTCAGGAATTATATCGCTTTTGTAGTGGCTTTCGCTTGTTTAAATTTTGTGTTATCCGATACAAGAGTGCTCTATTGGTTTGGAGAGCTTTGCACAATGTGAGTGGCAGCCGTTATATATATATATATATATATATATATATATATATATATATTCTAATTCTAGAGATCTGAGGAATTGGAGTGACTCTTGTTGCTATTGTTCCGAGGTCTCCTCTAACTAGAACTGGTAGCATCCTTTAGGGTCCTAGATCTATTTGAGCTGTTTATAGGATGACTTTGAACTACGAGGTGCATACGATAAGTTTCCAGACTTTTTTCCTATGGGCATCGATAGGCTCTCGATCATATGGAAGTCGGACCTAGCTGATAAAATGAAACGCAGTTTCTTCCAGGCAGCGGTTGTGTCGATACTGCTATATGGATGCACCACATGGACTCTTACGAAGCGGCTGGAGAGGAGGCTGGACGGAAATTACACAAGAATGTTGAGAGCAGTATTAAACAAGTCCTGGCGACAACACCCCACGAGACTCCAACTATACGGACACTTGCCCCCCATCACGAAAACTATACAAGTTCGACGAACCAGACACGCAGGACACTGCTGGAGAAGCAAGGACGAGCTCATAAGCGATGTACTCCTGTGGACCCCCACATATGGATGTGCAAGAGTGGGACGACCAGCACGAACATACATACAGCAACTATGTGAGGACACAGGATGTAACCCTGAAGACCTGCCGGAGGCGATGAATGATAGGGAGAAATGGCGAGAGAGGGTCAAGGATATCCGCGCTGGCGGCGCGACATGATGATGATGATTGCTATATATCTTATGAGATGACTGACAAATTTTTATTATTTCAGGCTAAAAGGAATAGCTACAGTAGCAATTGGAATACACCCTACTAAAGCCTGTTTGTCTCAGCTAGTGAATTTCAAAAATGCAACCTGACACTTTAGAAGAAGGATATGCAATAAAATTCTGTTTTAAACTTGGAAAAAATGCCACAGAAATGTATTGAATGCCTCAGACTGCTTTTTGGCATGAATCGAGCATCAGTTTTTGAGTGCCATAAGAGATTCAAGGAAGGCAGAGAGTCTGTGAGGGATGATAAGAAGTGTGGCAGGAGTAAGGAAGTCAATAGACCAGAGTTGATTGGCCAAAGGGTTAAGATTAGGGTTATTATGTTGAGGTTTCAAGGGAGTTCAGTAAAAGATTCCTAGGGAAGAGGCCAGCACTGTCGTTATGAGACAATTGAGGAGATGAAAGAGGCTGTGACGAAGGTCATTGACACGCTCACACAAGAGGACTTCCATGGGGCCTTCCAGAAGTTGTTGGAGGAGATTACTTCGAAGTAGACTAGAGTTTCATGTGTGTACTATCAATAAAAGTGCTCATACGAAAAAAATCTGGAAACTTATCGTATGCTCCTCGTACGTTCTTAAAGTATTTATATTGTAACTCAGTATGAAGTGAAACATATTCAAAATGATTGTAAACTAAATTGATACATTGCTTTTTAAAGTATTGATAGTGCAACTGAGAATTAAGAATACGCCGATTGTATCCTTTGCAGTGAGCTAAGACCTCTCTTCCCCACAAAAGGGGAGGTGTCCTGGGTATAACTCTAATCAGCGTTCGGTTGTAAGGGTCTAGTTTTGGGTTCCGTAGAGTATGGAGTACTTCTTCATTGCTCATACTCCCAGGTTCCTTCAGAGTAGTGCATCCATACAGCAGTATCGACACGACCGCTGCCTGGAAGAAACTGCGTTTCAACCAACCAACCAACAAACAAACCAACCAAGTTACTTTCTTTATTTCTTTGGAGTCTTACACCTATTATTATTATTATTATTATTATTATTATTATTATTATTATTATTATTATTATTCATCTTGTATATTTTAAATATGTAACTTTGTACTTAATGTGCTCTATTTTGTCAGTAATCGCAGAGATAAATATGCATGACTAATGCTAATATTTTAATTGTCAACACTCGTGAGATTTCCACGGGTTGTTAGTCATAATAATTATAATAGATATTATTCAGAAATATTGGATAAGGTTATGCTACTATACGCCTCAAATAATATGGGTTGATAGTGAGTATTCAGCACGTGTACCAGACTCGTCAGAAATAATGAATTACATGTATCCCTTACTGACAACTATATCGTTGTGTTTGTAATTTCAGGCTATCATATTACTAACATACTGACACAGATTTCACCAAGGAATACGTTTAAAGCCTTAATATTGTTACAACAAATTTCGAAAAAAACACCCCCCCGCCAAAAAGAGATCCCCCGCCAACCCCCCCCCCCCCGAAACTATCAGACTAGTCAAAGCCTATATCAAAGACAGTGAACATTTATAGTGTTTAGAATTATCCTGTTCATCAATCCAAACTAAATGAAAAAATTTTCTTAAGTGTTGCTAATTTAAAGCAAAAGATATTTCTTGGAAAAAAACAAAAACAAAAAAAAAAAAAAACGAAAAATACATTGAAATTTTTTTGAATACTATTAAATTCATTAGATAACCAACATCAATAAAAAGAATTTCTGTGCATGTTTTCGTATTTATGATAACATTACAACATCCCACATCATGTTGAATCATTTTTATGTACGATCAGTGTTTTCAGCAACTATGTGAGGATACGGGATGTTGTCAAGAAGACCTGCCAGAGGCGATGAACGATAGGGAAAAATGACGAGAGAGGGTCAGGGATATCCGTGCTACCAGCAAGACATCATGATCATGATGATGATATGTATATTAACAAATGGCATTCATGGCATTCATATTTATGCTAACATCACAACATCCCACATCATGTTGAATCATTTATATGTACGATCAGTGTTTAATATATATTATATATACTAACAAATGGCATTCATCCCTCTCATAGAACATCTAATTTGCGTAATTATTTCAAAAAGCAAGTATTAATTAATAGCAACTCTGCATTATTCCTCTGTAATTTCATTTTATTTTCATATAAGAAATAATTTTATTTTTTATAAGCAATAATTTCATTTTTAGATAAGTAATAATTCTATTTTCATTTAAGAATGATTTTATCTTTTTATGTAAGCAATAATTTTATTTTTATATAAGCAATAATTTTATTTCTATAAAAGCAATCATTCTATTTTCATATAAGAAATAATTTTCTGTATAACTTTTATTAGAAAACTATTAAACAAGAGAAGTAAATTTCTAAAATGAGAAATTAAGTATTAATTGTTTTGATAAAATAAAAAAAAACAAAAAAACCAAAAAAAAAACACGAGCACCCAAATACACAGATACGGATTTCACCAAGGAATATATGCAAGGTATAAATATTACTACAGTAAATTTCGGACCCCTCCCCACCTACCAAAAAGCAAAAAGCAAAACAAACAAACAAACAAACAAAAAAAACAAAACAACAACGACCCCCCCCAAAAAAAAGAACGAAGCGGTATTTGTACTCCGTCCCACCAACCGGACGACTATGGCACAAGGCCTTTTTTAAGGTGGGTCCGGGTGCAGGGCTATGGAATTCAATAACCTTTAAAAGTTGACGCTGGAAGAAAACTCTGACGAAAGATGTAACGAAGTTCCAGGCAGCTAAAATTCTTCGGACGGCACCAAGATCACCTTTTCCGCTGAAAACTCTAAGCTAATTAGCATAAAGCAAAAATTTCTATCAGATTCCTCACAGTGTCTTTTATTTCCTACCTAGTGAGAGAAACTTTGTCTTTTATTATTGTATATGGTTACATAATCATATTGCAATAAAACCTTGTATTATTATCGTTAACGGAAAGTTGTCTCGTTCTTGGAGTGGGCAACATTCTTGACAACTCATTCCAACTGATCTCCCGACTCGCCATAAGATGTTCCGACGAAGTTGCGTCTATCCCCGTGTGTCATATCTTTAAAAGCACAATGTGGGCGTTGAAAACATAGACAAAGCAATCAATGTGGTCATTCCAGGGATGGGACCACACAGGAAATAGGACAGCTTTTAATTTTTAAACAATAGATTCGTTTCCGTAAAATAAATGACTTCAGTAGGTGGGAAGAGTAATAATATATATGTTAAATGCATAATATATATATACTTTAAGTATATTGTTTGTTTTGTAATGACATATCAACCTTCTTAGGTTACTTAATGCCAAAGCTACCCTTCTAGAAGAACAGTAGTGATACTATTTAACTCATAGGAAGGAGGATAAGGGGGTTCATACCTTTGATTAGGGTATTTGTCGGAAAGTGAACGTAATAGAGGGACTGGAGTTCGAACTCACTTATTACGATTCCACTGTCCAGCGCTGTAACCATTAGACCACGAGGACCACCATCTTGTGTACTGAAAAGTCATTGGCCTGATCACGAAGAGAGTGACACATGTCCCTGAAACGTAAAGGCTATTCCACAAATTCCTCTTGCAGTTAAACATATTTAACAAATTGTTAGTCAAATTCCTTTTAGTTATGTCAGCGAGGTTTACAATACACTGTCTTTATCCCTTACCGACGGTTCGGTTGGGTTGGTTTTATGGCACATCAACCATTGTTGGTTATTTAATACCAAATCCTATTTATACACATATATTAAATATTTATATGTAGTAAGAACAAGTTTCATGACTGATATATATATATATATATATATATATATATATATATATATATATTGGCAGCATTTCTTCATTAATACATATTTCGTTGAACATAACAGACATTTTTTGTCAACATATTTTTTGTTGAGCCTTTCATATTGTCGTATTGGTTTTATAATATTGGTTGATGTATTTTCCATAATTATCTATTTCCCAAGTACTTTCTGCCCAACTTTGGGCCATCATCAGGGGAGGATGTATTACAAAAGTGATGTAACTTTTGTATGTACATTACTACTTTGTAAAAAGAAGAGCGTCTGTACCGTTGCAGTGTGTAGCGTTTACTTTTAAATTTGTTTCTATAAATAGTGTCAGTAGAAGTTGGTGGTTTTAAATTTATTATGATATATTATAAGTTTTATTTTTTTATTAGGATCAGTGGGAAGTATGTTTTTATGAATCAATGTTTTTAAATAATCATGGAAGATACATCAACTAAAACCCGCCGAATATTATAAAATCAATACGGCAATATGAAAGGATCAACAAAAAAATATGTAGACAAAAATGTCTATTATGTTCAACGAAATATATATATATATAAGGTATAAAAATGTAAACAAAGGCTGCTGCTGCTGTTGCTAAAATAAATACCTTAAAATTCCCTTAGCCGACGTAGTCCGCTTGCTGGCCGACAGGTCTGAAGCTTAGTCTAACGTAAAGTTGGACGAGTTTCGATCCTGGCTTCGAGCTTTCTGCGTGTCTAGCCACACTGAAGAGTTCTGATAGAACGAAACAGTCTGTCTGTGGATGACAATATATATATATGTGTGTGTGTGTGTGTTACGTTGTGTTTTATCTATAAAAGTAGATTTCCTTATAAGTTATACATTCAGTCAGCACACATATTTTAATTTAGACTGTTGACTATCGTCTTTGGTTTGGTTTGGTCTCATGGCATATCAAGCATTGTTGGTTATTTAATGCCAAATCCTGTTTTTACATATATATTAAATATATATGATTTGTAATGAAACGCAGTTTCTTCCAGGCAGCGGTCACATCGATACTGCTATATGGATGCACTACATGGACGCTAACAAAACGGCTGGAGAAGAAACTGGATGGCAATTACACAAGAATGCTGCGTGCAATCCTCAACAAGTCCTGGCAGCAGCACCCCACAAGACACCAACTGTACGGCCACCTGCCCCCTATCACGAAAACTATTCAAGTTAGACGAACCAGACATGCAGGACACTGCTGGAGAAGCAGAGATGAACTCATAAGAGATGTACTCTTATGGATCCCACACATGGCCGCGCAAAAGCAGGACGACCAGCTCGAACGTACATTCAGCAGCTATGTGAGGATACAGGATGTTGTCCTGAAGACCTACCTAGGGCGATGAACGATAGGGAGGAGTGGCGAGAGAGGGTCAGGGATATCCGTGCTACCAGCGCGATATGATGATGATGATGATGATGATGATGATTTGTAAGCACATTTTGTAGATACACACAGTTAAATGATCCAACATATCTATTTCTAACAATTAAATTCAGTCTAAGTCAACAAAGTTAAATGGTTTCAAGTATTACTATGTATCGCTAACAATTCAACTAAACATCTGTCATTTGTTTACACAGTTAAATGATCAAACAGTTCTATTTCTTACAATTCAATTTTGCATAAGTCATTATTTTGCACACAGTTTAAATGTCAAACAGTTCTATTTAACCCATAGATAGAACCCTATCAGGTGCTACCACCCCGGACCAGTGTAGACCTATGAGCGATGGTAATGAAGGATTACTCTGCATTCCCCCAAGCTCCAGCATTACTGGAGCCTTACGATCAGATTGGTTAGTGTCATAAACAGGACACTCAATGGGGAAGTCTTATCCGTCTAAAGAAATACAGTTGGTGTATTCTACAGCCCCTGCCGACTTAGCCGCCAGCTGAGGGGTAAGACCTCCACGAAAGGGGTGTTCTGGGTTCTAAAGGTCTGAGGATTGTGATTTACCCCTTCATTGCCATTACTGCCAGGTCCACTCTGTCCCGGAGTGTTAGTATCTGTTAGGGTCCAATCAATGGGTGTAATTGATCTGTAAGATAGGAATATTTGATATCACATAACCTTTTGTAAAAAAAAAAGAACTCTAAAAAAACTTCACAAAATAAGTAAATTTGAACGTACAATGAATGCGATTCTCTTATCACTTGGCATAAAATAACCCTTGACTTGTTGGCATGTTATTAAAATCAATGAAATTTCTTTGAGCGTGCAATAACAAAAAAAAAATTCTCCGCTTGGTTGGACCAAGAATTTTTTCTTCATTCTTTTGTGCACATTATTTATTTCTATGTTTCGTTTTTTTTACTCAGTCCCTAATTTCTGTCACCAAATTCTGTATTGATAAGAGTTTTATACGCTGATTTGATCATCTGACATAGAAGTAATATAAAATACCCCCCCCCAATACCGTGGAATAACCTCTATTCCAGCAATCAGACATTGGTGAGACTAGGAAAACTTAAACCCTGTGTGTACAGATACTACACTGATCTTTGGCACAGGACCGGAAATCGATCATTTTTGTCTAGGTTGAGTGAAAAGATAATCTGATCCAAGAGAGAAGTATTGTTATTTTTACGGGCTCTACGCGACATTTTTATGGGACTATATATATATATATATATATATATATATATATGAACATTTTGCTGCGGAAAACGTACAATTTTTATACATAAAAACGCATATATATATATATATATATATATATATATATATATATATATATATATATAATTGCGCTTGCGTATGTGTTGGTATGGCTGCAATTTTTTGTGTGCATGAGCATATGTTAAGATGTAAGTAACAGAAAAATTGCAAAAACCCCAGTCGCTAACGTTCCGTTTTACCGCCAATTTTCTCTTTACTTTCCCGCTACTTTTATTTGCACACCTAGCCCCTCACTGAACACTCTAAAAGCAAACGAATGGCCCTAGAACCCATCTCCATGGCTACTTACCATAAAAATCAATATGAAGTATTTCTCGATATATATATATATATATATATATATATATATATATATATATATATATATATACTTGTATGCGGGATTAATGAAATCAGGATGGAATTTAAAGTTACCGATATTTTATTTCTTCCTTAGTAAGTTCACACACGAACACACGCACACACACGCGTAACATATATATTATTACCCTTTCCATACTACACAGAAAGCTTTCATATGCATTGAACACATAATTATAAAATCTTAAACTGTTATTATCATTCTATTTATTATGTATGAGTTTGAACACAAAGGCACACACATACACACACATGCACACACACACGCATACGTACGCATACACACACACAACAAATACACACACAACAAATACACACACAACAAATACACACACACACACACACACACACACACACACACACATATATATATATATATATATATATATATAAATATATATATATATATATATATATATACTTAACCACACACACATATGCACATACATATATACATGTAAAAATGTGTAATATATAAACTCATTATCTATCTATCTATCTATCTATCTATCTATCTATCTACTTATTCATATGTTTGCGCAATATATATAAATTGCTCACATCTGTATATGCATGCATCTCTAATTATGTACTAGTCCACCTATGTATATATAGTGAGAGGGCCCACGTATATATATATATATATATATATATATATATATATATATATATATATATATATAAAGAGAGAGAGAGAGAGGGGGGAGACGGAGTGTGAAAGACAGACGCAGAGAAACAGTGCCAGAGATGGGTACACTAACAGACAGAAAAACAGGTAAGTAGATAAGCATGCATGTGTGGATATATATATATATATATATATATATATATAATATATATTGGTTGCATGTCTGTTTTGTGTGTGTATGTTTTTGCAGATATGTTGTCATATATACCTATATATGTCCGCATGTATATGTATTCGTATGCACAAGCACATACACATACACACTTATACACACTTTTATACACACACATTTATACACACACACACACACACACACACATATATATAGCTTTGTGTGTGTGTTTTGCGTGTTTATGTTTTTGTAGATATGTTCACATATATACATATATGTTTTGTGTATGTATGTCATTTGTATGTACATAAATACACACACATACACATACCCATATATATAAGGTATTATATGACTATCCATTTTTAAGTGTAATCATTTATTCCGATATTCTTTATTCTTTACCAGATGATAGCTGCCCTCTGCCGGTGAACTCTGATACCATTCGAATGGACTCCTGCAACGTTAAGATTTCTAACTTTCTTCGACACCTGAGCGATAAATCTAAAATCTCCTTTTTTCCCCTCGTTGTTTATGTTCACTCCTTGACTTAGGCCTTTGCCAACGGCGCATAGATATCTCCTCTTGCTTTTACGCCTTTTACGCCAATCTCGTCCTTCAGTAGATATTTTAGGTTCCTTAATTTATTTTCAATCTTTTATTCTTCCTTCTAATTTACTGGTTTTATTGAAACCCGCCAGAGTCCTGTTTCATACTTACTCAATATCTATTTATCTATCTGTTACTTTTTTCTATCTATCTATCTATCTATCTATCTATTACTTTTTTTCTATCTATCTATCTATCTATCTATTACTTTTTCTATCTATCTATCTATCTATCTATCTATCTATCTATCTATCTATCTATCTATCTGAACCTGTTAATATCTATTTAATAAATCTAGTTGGTTCCCTTGGAACGATCTCCAAAGGGCTGGAAAAGAAACTAAGAGAACTGGAGATCAGAAGAAGAATCCAGACCAAAGAACTTTCAAGATCAGCTAGAATTCTTAGCAGAACCCGGGAAACCTGAGAAGATTTGTTGTCAATCAGACGTCAGTGAAATACCACCAGTCAGAATTATTGTGAAAAACTAGCGTAGAGCAGTAGCAGCCTTGGCTGTTCCCCTCGTAAGATACTCAGGACCATTCTTAAAGTGGACCACAGAAGAACTCCAACAAATGGACCAAAAAAAAACAAACAAAAAAACAAGAAAACTCATGACGATGCATAAGGCCTTACATCCCAGAGATGACACAGACTGTATGTGTCAAGAAAAGAAGAAGGAAGAGGACTATTCAACATAACGTCCATGCATCGATACAACGGCTGCTTCTCCAGCAGTGATTCGAATGTCCTTGGATGCTTTTTTTTTAGATGGAAGGCAAGTGGCCGTGCATCTGCTGTTTCGTGGGAGTTGCTTCCAGGATTTGCTCAAGATAATTTGTAGCATTCTTGTGCAGTTCCCATCTTGACTTTTCTCTATGCATTTTGTCAGCGTCCATGTCGTGCGTCCATATAGTAAGTAGTGACACCGACACAGATTTGAAGAAATCCCGTTTTATTTATCTGATAGATTTGATTTCCATATGATCACTAACCTATCGATAGCAGTCCACGCTTTGGCTAGGCGTATATTGAAAACACTTTCAGTTGATGAGGACACTGCTGCTGAGGTACGTAAATTTGTCAACTAATTTCAGATGCTTGCGAATTGAAAATGTACATTTCATAAAAGCCCAGTTGGCTGGGCGTAGAATATACTGACTGTATCCTCTACAGAGAGGTAAAATCCTCCCCCAACAAAAAGTGGGGATATTGGGTATGACACTAAACTGCATCCGATGGTGATGTTTCAGTTCTCAAGATCTGGGAAGTGTGGAGTACCCCTTCTTTGCCGTCACTTTCCAGGTTCACCCTGAGTTTTAGCAACTTTTAGTGCCCCATCTTTTGGTTAAATAGATTTGTTTAAAAGTTCGTATTTGTTTGGACCGTGTGCCAAAAAAAAAAAAAACCTCATAAAAAGCAACTAGACAAAAATGTGAATATGAACGAACAATGAACGGGATTCCCAAACCTCTTGGCTTAAAATTACCCGAGACGAGTTGACATGCCGTTAAAATTAGTCAATCAATAATTGCATTTGGTAAAGGTTAAAAATTCAAACACGTTCTTAAAGTATGTTATCAAATAGACGAAATACGAATAATGGAGGCCAAAAGCCAAATAAGGCCCCAACCAACCTGATTATATATATATATATATATATATATATAGAGAGAGAGAGAGAGAGAGACAGACCCGGGAAAGAAGAGAGAGAGAGAGAGAGAGAGAGAGAGATGGCAGACTGGATTCTCTGGCCTTGGTCAGGAAACCTGTTATAGGAGAACGAAAACTGAATTCAAAATCCAACTGACATATAGGCCAACATTGAAGAGTTAGGCCTATTACTCGAGTCCTGAAATGGACTGGGGACTCTATTAATGTCTGTTCATCGCTATCTATCTATCTATCTATCCCCTTTAATCTCATCTCAACCACCATTTTCTCATCTATCTATCTATCTATGCTTTTATATTCATATTTTCACGTGTACCTATACGAAAGACGAAAGTGATTGTATCCGGAAGAAAACAGAATAAAATAGCTTTTTAATTGTTTCTTATATAAACACAAAAAGAACTTATCATTGCTGCCATTCAATACGAGCAAAAGTCACTGATGTTGACAAGAAATAAGAAAATGGTATATAAATGGACGCAGAGCTTTAGCTTGAAATAAGAATTTATCTTATTGGCACACGGGGGAGGTCTCACTGGCGTAGTGAGTAACGTGTTGGACTGTGACACGAGTAAAAAGACTAAGGCGTAACTCTTGACGTGTTGTTTGATTCACTCTCGGACTTATCCCTTTAAGAAAAGGCATGAACCTCCTTATCCCCTTGCAATGGGTTGAATAGTACTTCTATTGTCTTTCTTTGCATTAAATAACCCTTTTAAGTTGTTATGCTATTAAAAAAATCAACCAACCGGAACCTCGATGCTCAAGGGTATTATGCAAAAGTAGACATTATAGCACGACTGTAGTCCGAAATCGCTTTCTACGATTTTGCAATTCAGTACGTTTGTCCCTACTCCAAGGGGACTTCACCTACTAAATGAGGGAATCTATTTAATCTCAATGGTCGCATGCATCAAAAAATGCTTAGAAATATTAATGAAAATATTGGTTTATTCTAATTCTCCAATTCTGAAAAATAGTGATAGAAGTGCTCGTGGTGTAATGGTTATCGTAGTCGGAAATGGACACAGTGAACCGAGTTCAAATTCTGGATGAGGCTGTTGTATTTCACGTAGTGCTGAAAGTTTTAAATCCAAATACATAAGGATCGGAGTAGATTTGAATGGAATTATTGGTGTTGAATAGCAATACTTGAACCTTTTAACTGTGTGCAAAATTGAATTATTGGTATTACATAGCAATAACTGGAACCATTTAACTGCGTCCAAATGAAGGAATTGGGTTAAATAGAATTATTAGCGTTAAATAGCTATACTTGAAACCATTTAAATTTGTGTAAATAAAAATATTGGTGTGAGCAATACTTGAAACCATTTCACTGATTGCAAACAAATGAGTAATATTAAATAGAATTATTAATGTTTTTAATAGAAATACTTGAAACCATTTAACTGTGTTCAAACAATTGTGTGCAAACAGATTAGCTCTTACTTATTTAAAAATAAAATTACCCTCAAACTATTCGCTTACAAATCATGTATGTATATCCATTTAAATGTGTGCAAACAAATGACAGACGTTAAATCAAATTCTTATTCTTACATATCAATATTTATTATTCTCATTCTTATATAGAGATCCTTATTATTCTCATTCTTACATATCAATATTTATAATTCTCATTCTTACATAGAGATACTTATTATTCTCATTCTTACATATCAATATTTATTATTCTCATTTCTTATATAGAGATCCTTATTATTCTCATTCTTACATATCAATATTTATAATTCTCATTCTTACATAGAGATACTTATTATTCTCATTCTTACATATCAACATTTATTATTCTCATTCTTATATAGAGATCCTTATTATTCTCATTCTTACATATCAATATTTATAATTCTCATTCTTACATAGAGATACTTATTATTCTCATTCTTATATATCAATATTTATTATCCTCATTCTTACATAACAATACTTATTATTTTTTATTCTGACAAAGCATTACTTAATTACTCTTATTCTTACATAACACTACTTATTATTCTTATTCTTACGTAACAATACATGTTATTTTTATTCTTACGTAATAATACTTATTATTCTTATCCGTACATAGCAATACTTGAAACCATTGAACTGTGAGCAAACAAATGAACTCTGGCTCGTTTAGAAATGTTACTAACAAAGTATTCATTTTCAATTCATATATATTTAGTATATGTATAAATAGGACTTTTAACGTTCATGAACTAATGTAATCGTTACTCAGAGAATAGTGTTTTTATATTTGCAGCGTTAATGAGTTTTAAGATATTCAAATAGTTAAACGCTAAATGCTAAATGAAGATTTTTTTATTTTGACAATAACCAAATCGCCTATAAAATTGCTTTCAAATCAAATACATATGACTAGAAAATAGCGTATGATCAGAAAGGTAAAAAGTTGGGAACTATTAATTGATAATATTTTAGGTTACAGAATTTTTCATACTACAGAATTTGGTTATGAATAATAACTAATAATATTAATTTTCCTGGTCAATTGCGGAGGGATCTCGTTTTATATATCTTGCATTTCGGTTTAGTTAGGATGAGAGCCTTTCGCCTTAATGCATGGGTTAGTTAGGTGCAACATTAACGCAAGTGTTCATGCGCGTGCGGGGAGGATGTGTCATTCACAGATGTCAAAATAAAAATTCCCAGATAGAAAAATGGAACCGGGGGAGTTGAATGACGTCATGCCCGGAAGCGCTGAGCGTTTTGGGGATTTGAGAAAAGCAGTTAGTTGAGCTCCTGCGTCCGAACGGGAATGTTGACTTTCGGGGCCCGCCGAGGCCAGACCAGTAGTTTGCAGATGGGGTGCCGCACGTGGTATGGGGCAGATGTAAAATCAGTCAGCATAGAAAGATTGTGTCTCTTTCTCCTCATGTCGAATAACCTTTAACTCAAAGGTAATAAAGTTTCGTACCTGAACCAATTTCGTGAATGTCGTGTATTTCGGATTCCCTATGTCTATTTCACACATCCGTTTATTATGGGTATGTTACAGAAGTACTTATTTATGAACGATACAGTATATACTTATTTACCCAACCCCTCCGCTCGGGCAGGATATGAAACAAGGTCAATTTTTAAACAGAATTTAACAGGTTTGAATTCAGAGATTTCCTTCTCCTAGACTAGTTGCCTCACCAAGGCTGAAGAACCTAGTCTGCCTTACTATTTACTCATAGCTGGAGGGAGAATAATCGGATTCATACCTTTCCCAAGGGTATTAGTGCTATGTGAAATGCAATCAGTCTCGTCCAGGATTTGAACGATACAGTATATATGCGTGCACACACACACACACACACACACACACACACACACACACACACACACACATACACATACATAAACTCAAATATATATATATATATATAATCATTTATTTGGCAAACGCAACTCTCTTGGTTTGGTAGGGCAACCGGTTTTGAAAAAAAAAATCTCTGAATTTAAAACCTGAAGAGAGTTGTTCGGAAGAATCTGTGGTAAGTTAGTACACAATTCCTCTGCTTTCAGCTTATCTCCTCCCCACGCAAAAAAAAGTAGCTGGTTCTATACACATCTTTGTCACTATAAACAAATCCCCTGCATAGATGGGCCAACAGTTCCCATATTTAACTGAACTGTCGGGTCCATCATATGTCGAGATTGACGAGAGAGTCCATGAATCATACACACACACACACACACACACACACACACACACACACACACACACATATATATATATGCATGAATGGGAGTAGGTAAAATGAAAGTGTGTTTTGTAAGTAATTTTACTACCAGGTTTCATCCGGATAAACCCCTATCACCATTCCTCAACTCTCGACATATTTTTTTCGAAGATTGGCTTTTTCCTCTTTAAACGACTCGCTTGCCGAGTGAACGATTCATATTCCAGATTGGTGATAAGAAACCCCGGGAGTTGTTAAGTGCTAAACTGATTCGTAAAATCCGCTTTTTGTTGGATTAACCACTTATCTTCTATTCACTGCAATTTATCAGCTCAGTTCCCGTTTATAGAGAGGCAGAACATTTATAAATCAGCCATGCTGCTTCTATTAATACAGATTTGATATACATCTTAATCTAACGCTATTAACAGTGAAAAGATTTTAGAATTAAACCCCCATCTTATTTATTTATCTTTCTTTCGAGTCCTTGATTGATTTTCTGCTTTTTATTCATGTTCCAAGAGTTATTTTGAAGACTGATCTCCTTCTTTTTGTGACTTTCTGTTGGTTGATTTTCTGCTTTTTATTCATGTTCCAAGAGTTATTTTGAAGACTGATCTCCTTCCTTTTGTGACTTTCTGTTGGTTGATTTTCTGCTTTTTATTCATGTTCCAAGAGTTATTTTGAAGACTGATCTCCTTCCTTTTGTGACTTTCTGTTGGTTGATTTTCTGCTTTTTATTCATGTTCCAAGAGTTATTTTGAAGACTGATCTCCTTCTTTTTGTGACTTTCTGTTGGTTGATTTTCTGCTTTTTATTCATGTTCCAAGAGTTATTTTGAAGACTGATCTCCTTCTTTTTGTGACTTTCTGTTGGTTGATTTTCTGCTTTTTATTCATGTTCCAAGAGTTATTTTGAAGACTGATCTCCTTCTTTTTGTGACTTTCTGTTGGTTGATTTTCTGCTTTTTATTCATGTTCCAAGAGTTATTTTGAAGACTGATCTCCTTCTTTTTGTGACTTTCTGTTGGTTGATTTTCTGCTTTTTATTCATGTTCCAAGAGTTATTTTGAAGACTGATCTCCTTCTTTTTGTGACTTTCTGTTGGTTGATTTTCTGCTTTTTATTCATGTTCCAAGAGTTATTTTGAAGACTGATCTCCTTCTTTTTGTGACTTTCTGTTGGTTGATTTTCTGCTTTTTATTCATGTTCCAAGAGTTATTTTGAAGACTGATCTCCTTCTTTTTGTGACTTTCTGTTGGTTGATTTTCTGCTTTTTATTCATGTTCCAAGAGTTATTTTGAAGACTGATCTCCTTCTTTTTGTGACTTTCTGTTGGTTGATTTTCTGCTTTTTATTCATGTTCCAAGAGTTATTTTGAAGACTGATCTCCTTCCTTTTGTGACTTTCTGTTGGTTGATTTTCTGCTTTTTATTCATGTTCCAAGAGTTATTTTGAAGACTGATCTCCTTCCTTTTGTGACTTTCTGTTGGTTGATTTTCTGCTTTTTATTCATGTTCCAAGAGTTATTTTGAAGACTGATCTCCTTCTTTTTGTGACTTTCTGTTGGTTGATTTTCTGCTTTTTATTCATGTTCCAAGAGTTATTTTGAAGACTGATCTCCTTCTTTTTGTGACTTTCTGTTGGTTGATTTTCTGCTTTTTATTCATGTTCCAAGAGTTATTTTGAAGACTGATCTCCTTCTTTTTGTGACTTTCTGTTGGTTGATTTTCTGCTTTTTATTCATGTTCCAAGAGTTATTTTGAAGACTGATCTCCTTCTTTTTGTGACTTTCTGTTGGTTGATTTTCTGCTTTTTATTCATGTTCCAAGAGTTATTTTGAAGACTGATCTCCTTCTTTTTGTGACTTTCTGTTGGTTGATTTTCTGCTTTTTATTCATGTTCCAAGAGTTATTTTGAAGACTGATCTCCTTCTTTTTGTGACTTTCTGTTGGTTGATTTTCTGCTTTTTATTCATGTTCCAAGAGTTATTTTGAAGACTGATCTCCTTCTTTTTGTGACTTTCTGTTGGTTGATTTTCTGCTTTTTATTCATGTTCCAAGAGTTATTTTGAAGACTGATCTCCTTCTTTTTGTGACTTTCTGTTGGTTGATTTTCTGCTTTTTATTCATGTTCCAAGAGTTATTTTGAAGACTGATCTCCTTCCTTTTGTGACTTTCTGTTGGTTGATTTTCTGCTTTTTATTCATGTTCCAAGAGTTATTTTGAAGACTGATCTCCTTCCTTTTGTGACTTTCTGTTGGTTGATTTTCTGCTTTTTATTCATGTTCCAAGAGTTATTTTGAAGACTGATCTCCTTCTTTTTGTGACTTTCTGTTGGTTGATTTTCTGCTTTTTATTCATGTTCCAAGAGTTATTTTGAAGACTGATCTCCTTCTTTTTGTGACTTTCTGTTGGTTGATTTTCTGCTTTTTATTCATGTTCCAAGAGTTATTTTGAAGACTGATCTCCTTCTTTTTGTGACTTTCTGTTGGTTGATTTTCTGCTTTTTATTCATGTTCCAAGAGTAATGGCATATCAACCTGTGTGGATTATTTAATGCTAAAGGCATATTTATATAAGAACAGTAGTAGTACTATTTAATTCATAGCTGGGGAAGGGGTAAAGGGGTTTATCTTCATCATCATCATCATCATCATCATCATCATCATCATCATGTCGTGCCGCAAGCACGGATATCCCTGATAAAAACTTTGTTTTAGTTTGGTTTTATGGCATATCAACCATTGTAGATCATTTAATGCCAAATCTATTTTTATACATATAAACCGTTTTATTTCAAACAATTCAGTTTAGTATAAATACACTATTTAAATGTCAAAACAGTTCTATTTCAAATAATTCAGTTCAGAATAAATACACTGTTTAAATGTCAAAACAGTTCTATTTCAAACAATTCATTGTAGCATAAGCACATAGTTTTAGTTTTATTTGACCCATGGATAGTAACCTTTCAGATGTTACCTCGCTGGGCCAGATTGGACCTGGGAGCGATGGCAATAAAGGAGTTATCCACATTCCCCAAAGCCCCAGCATTACTGGAGCCTCACCATCAGATTGTTTGGTGTCATATCCCGGACACTCGTTAGGGGAGTTTTACCTCTCTGCAGAGATGCAGTCGGTGTATTCTGTCGTCCCAGTCGACTGGGCCATATAAAATAAGAATATATGACAGACTTTTGCCGATTGTTGCTATCAATGAGGTTGCAATTATATATTTATTTACCCAAACCATCCACCATGAGCAAGATGTGACACAAGTTCAATTTTTAAGCAGAGTTTAACGTGTTTGAAATCAGTTTTGTTTCTCCTATACTGGTTACCTTGCCAAAGCTAAAGAAATCAGTCTGCCCTATTATGTATTATAGAGGTGAGAACGAAACTTACTCTGTGAGAATCGAATTTTCTAGTAATGGTTTGCAAGTTAACTCGTTAACCACAACATCATTAGAAACATTCCTTGTACTTTATATACAAATCCGTTCTTTTAGATATTTCATAATTGTTTAAATTATTAAGACAGTTTAACATATTTATGGTTATATTAGATGCTCTGTTGTACGTAGTAATTTTTAAGAAAATAAAAATGTTTTAAACACGCAACAAAGCCTTGTCTATTTTCATGTTTTATTTTATTTTACGAGAAAAACACGAACATCGGAGTTACAATATATTTGGCAGCGAACAGGTTAAAGACGCGAAAAATTAAACAAAGCAAATCACAAACAGTTTATTTTATACTTTTGGCATCAATTTCTTTGTTTTTCTTTCCACTGACGCTACCATCAGACTCCTTTCTCAATACCCTCCCTTAAAAAAAAAAAAAAAACTCAAAGAAAAAAATTCAGGAAAAGCAAGGTTTAACTCACAAACAACTTCATCAGAGCCCCCCCCCTCAACACTATCTTATTCAAACTTCTATCACATTAACAGACACGCACTTCAAAACAAACCTATCTCTTCCCATATTTCACCCTCACCTCCATCACAAAATAAAATAAAGAAAAGAAATTCCAACAAGGTTCTTGTATGTTTTGAAAGGTGATATAGAAGCCGATAGTGAACACGTGACGTACATAGGGCATTATTTATATTACGTTTATATTTATCTATATTTATTTATATTTGCTTATATTATGTTTACTATGGCAAAGATCCTCTCAGTTTTCCAAATTTTCTATTATAATCGTCAATGTTTTTGACTCCTCGTGAAAGATGAAGGGCAACTTTAAATGATGAGATTTTATTTTCTGTCAGGCGTGGAGTTCTTGCAGCTTAATCTGTAAGCAACTGGTACATTTTATCGGGTTTCTCGGTAAAAAAAAAAGCTCGAGCTTTAATAAAAGTTCGAGCTTTTGTGCAGCGTTTTTCTGCGCACCGTCCGGCATTCGTGCCGGACGAGTATCGAATATTAATGGCAGACTAAGAGGCCAAAAGGCCCCCGGCTTCGGCTGGGCTACTTTTGGGCGAGCGAGCTGCAACATTGACATCATTGTCCCCATTGTATAGCACAGGACCTTGCTGTCCAGTTTTAGCTATAATCAGGCCTACGTGCCTGGGCCCAGATTTGTGTCCAAGACCAGCTAGGCTCATCAGGCCTACATAGCACTAAGTGGGTCGATGACCAGCAGGGTTCAAGCCTCGGCTCGTACCCGACCTTCCCTCCCCTAAATATCCACTATAATCGACCTTCAAGTCATTGACCTTGTGTCAAGTCCTGTCTGGTGGGAGGCAGAGACAGATATAACAGCTTATCGGGTTTCTCACGAAAAAGGGGTCCGAGTTCGAGTCTTGCTTGAAGGAACTTATTCACATTATTAACTGATGGCCGTAGGATGAAGTTTAGAGGAATAATACGGCATCGAGGGATCAGAAAAAGATGACTTGAATCGTTAGTTTTAATAATCTTTCAGCCATAGAATTTTTCAAGATGATACTGTTAAGTAGGCTTTTCAAATCAAAGAGCTGCGAGATTGAATCTCTACAAGGGCTGAAATTTTTATTTCCAATCTGTTCTGTTCTTTAGTAAACGTAGACAGTCTTATTAGTTGCAATGAATTGTAAATAGAATTAAGATGAGAGATGCTTCGAATACAAAATTAATAATTGTTTGACTATACATTATTCAATAAAATAATTATCTTGATATTGTTACTACTAAACCTGCTCGTGTACGTCAAACAGTAACCACATATAGCTGGTTTGGTTTGGTTTCTTTGTTTAATGGCATATCAACCTTTGCTGGTTATTTAATGCCAAAGCCACCGAAGAACAGTAGTGGTACTATTTAACCCATAGCTGGGAGGAGAAGGGGGTTCATACCTTTCCCAAGGGTATTTGTCCGAAAGTGAACGTAATAGCGCGACTGGAGTACGAACTCGCGTACTACGATTCCGCAGGCCATCACTTTACCCATTACACCACGAGGATCCCCCCGCCACATATAGCGTCATGAGATGCGAAAGATGAAGGTTAAGTTGAGATGTTTAAATTTGTTTTACTGCAAACTGTAGCTTTCTTTCTTAGTACCGTATATCTGTTTTCAAGAGGCAAAAAAAAAAAGACAAAACAAACAAACAAAAAATGTGTGTTTTTTATTTTTCATCCACGCTTTTTTCTAACGACAGTAGATTGACGATCTAAGTAACTGCAACAAATAGCTGCTAAATTAAGATGATAGAGAAAAAAATGAGTCAATTTATAATTCACTTAATGTTTGTCCGTCCGTCTGTACAGCTAAATAAGTTGGCGACCTTAGTCGAGGGTGATCCGAAGGCTCCCTTTTCAATAGCTACAACACAGAGGTGCAGAGGAGGGCGCTACTTCATTCCCTGGATTGCTCCATTTTACCCTTACCTTATAATGCTGAGTGTTCAGCAAGGTGGCATCACGTACCATTTTTCAAGCCTTTGATATGACTCGACCTAGGATTGAATCTTGGTCTCCCGGACCATTAGCGAACACTCTACTCATTAGTCCAATGGCCCGATTGTACAGCTATAGTTCCGCTATTTTGGCTCTAATTTCAGCCAAACTTTTAGAAATTGTCATAATAATCACTGAAAATATTTTAAACTATTTAAGATATTTCATGCGATTTTACCGTTCAAATTCAAACTGGTTCTTATGGAATATCTTATAATTCACCTTTCGTCCATTCGTCTGTACTATGAAGACATGTTTTGGCTCAATTAAAAAACAACTGATATTGCGAGTGTAATCGCCTAACAAGTTTTAAAGTGCATACAGCCAATTTAAAATCCTAAAATAAAAATACTTTTATCACAATATTTCAGTTCAGTTCACCAAATGACCGTCCATCCATAATACTGAAGTGCTACCATTTGTGACCCTATTTCAGAAATTGGTTGGGTCATACTGGAAAGTTTTTAAAATTATAACAGGCCAACATTATTTGGACTTGATCATTTTTCATAATGTTATTTCAATCTCCAAATCACACTTCTAATTCAATATCTCATAATTCACTAGTTATTAGACACACCGACTTAAATGAGCAACTTGTTCACTTTGGGTGGCGACCCCAAATTCCTGAGGATGGTATCTTGGTGGTGAGTGACCCGACTAATTAGTAGCTACATGAACTGTATCACTCCTCCTCGGCCCTTATTTGGGCTAGACAGGTGGATGGATTGGCCCAATCTGCTCAATCGGTTGGTCATATCTAGCCCTAGCACCTACATAATTAAATCCCGATCGTATTGTACAAATTCCTTTTATGGTAAGTATGTGACATTATGTAGGTGGTCCTCCAAGCAGACGATCCCTTTGTCTGTTTTGGCGCGAAACTAGACAAAGGGTTTTGGACTCTAGATCTCGGACGCGACCGGAAGTGGGTAAGGGAACGCGAGAGTGGGAGTTGGACAAGGGAACCCAGAGGAAGCAGTTGGCGACGGGCGACGGAGAGTGGCAGATGGAGTTGACACCGGACAGCAGAGAGACCAGTCGGATGAGATAGAGTTCAGCATCAGTGAGGGAAGACCAGTCAAGATGAGTCAG
Organism: Sepioteuthis lessoniana; assembly: GCA_963585895.1. NCBI lineage: Eukaryota > Metazoa > Mollusca > Cephalopoda > Myopsida > Loliginidae > Sepioteuthis > Sepioteuthis lessoniana. The sequence continues at coordinate 94,089,560 of OY757915.1, read as the reverse complement.
CATTCCTCGTAGCTTTGTGGAAATTTCGCGAAGGATGCACGTCAGCGTTAGTCTACAGATGCATAAAGGAATACAGAGTGTCACAGAATCACCCTTCTTGCACTTGAGTTAACCCAAGCATATTGTTCGTTTGTTCGTTTGTTCTTTTTCTCCCACTCCCTTGATTGTATTTCTTGTGCCGTAAAGAAATGTGCGATACCCCTATCGGAACCACTAGATAATCACCGGCCAAGATTGAAATGGTTTCGAAGAAGTTGATGTAACGGGGAGCCGAGGGGGTAACGTCACAAGTAAACACCCAACCCTTTTTGTCTGGAAGGGAGTGACTGAGAGTCAATAGCATCGAGAGAAATTGTTAATGAAAATGATTTCTACCAATATATTTATGAAAACTAAATCATATATATCGAAAAAAAAAAAAACAAAATAAAAAAGATTTGGTCTTCAATAACCCACAAGGATTGATATGCCCATTAACAAAATAACCACCCTATCAAAATTTTCTGTTAACTTTTGTCTCGCTTTCTAACGATTCATTTAAGAACATAATATTTTCCTATAAACTATTCGCTAACAAATCACACACACACATATATATATATATATATATATATATAAGACGGGTAAAGCAGACAAAAGTAAACACACCCCAGGAAAGAGGGAGAATGACCCCTATATGAAGCAGCCTGACTAACCGAAGGACATTTAAACTGGAAACAAGAGTGAGTTCAAGTCTCATTAAGTACCCTATTAACAAGACCTTGTGCCACATATGTTCTATGACGAAAGTAACAAGCTAGAAACATACATATATATAACACGTATGTAAGAACAAAATAGATAAATTAAAAAAATACAAATCTCTTCATGGACCTTCTTATTTTAAAATATAACCTTATTCTTTCTTTGGACCGACAACAACCATCTTTATATATATATATATATATATATATATATATATATATATATATATATATATATATATATATATATTATTTTTAGTTTTATAGCTAATCTATAATTCTGACGGTGTGGAAAAAACAAACAAACAGATGATAAAACTTGTAAATAAAAAATATTACACAAACTGATATCTGGAAAAAATAAAATCTATAAAAAAAAGAAAAGATTAAAAGCATTCGTACTCCTTGAGAATAATCAACCAATATCTCAATGCCTAGTAAAAAAAAAAAAAAATACCGACGTTAAACCATAAGCTAAAATGTATGAGAGCTCAATACATTAAGAAGATCAAAATGCAAATACCTACAGAACCAGATGTAATCTACCTAGCTTTCACCTAAACGGATCATCCTGATATCAGAATTATCCTTATGATCCTATTTGGTGAAACGTAGATAAATTATTTCGGGCTATGTAGGTACATATATTGAGTCTCCCGATTGGCATTAAATGACCCACTAGGGTTGATATACCATTAATGAAACCAAACCAAATATTCACCTGTTCTTCTGTCTGTTCAGCCATTTTTCACGAGATTCCAACTAAACTTTAAAGGAGTTGCTTGTCATCCATGAAAAGGTTTGAAATTATATCAGGAGATTCGGCGCAATATAGTTTTTTTTTAAGTGAAACATATCTTTCACTTTCTATATTACAATCCACCTGGCAGTTATTGCTTACCCACTCTCTCGGTAATCGTTACGAGAGGTAAATAGTTCTCTCTCTTCCTGTTGAGATTTGAACTCTTTCTGTTGCAGCTAGGTGTCAATCACTACAAGTGTTTTTCTTTGTTTTATGGAATATCAACCTTGATGGGTTATTTATTGCTAATGCCATCTTCGTAGTGGTACTATTTAGTCCATAGTTGCGGGTGGATAAAGTAGTTAATACCTTTCCCAAGAGTATTATGTAAAAGTAGACATTATAGCAGAACTGTAGTCCGAAATCGCTTTCTACGATTTTGCAATTCAGTACGTTTGTCCCTACTGCAAGGGGACTTCGCCTACTAAATGAGGGAATCTATTTAATCTCAATGGTCGCATGGCATCAAAAAATGCTTAGAAATACTAATGAAAATATTGGTTTATTCTAATTCTCCAATTCTGAAAAATAGTGATAGAAGTGCTCGTGGTGTAATGGTTATCGTGGTCGGAAATGGACACAGTGAACCGAGTTCAAACCCTGGACAAGGCTGTTGTATTTCACATTGCGCTGAAAGTTTTAAATCCAATTATCCTCCCTCCAGCTATGGATAAATTGTAGGGCAGACTGGGCTCTTTAACCGGGGTATGGCAACCGGTCTTGGAGAAAGAAAATTCTGAGTTCAAATCAAAACTCCTATCAAAAATTGATTTTTTGTCGCTTCCTGCTCGTGTAGAGGGGTACACACACACACACACACACACACACACACACACACACACACATATATATATATATATATATATACATAATACATTCATACCGCTCGTGGTATAATGGTTATCGTTGTTGGCGATGGACACAGTGACTCATCTTTAAATGCTGGTCAAGGGTCTTTACATTTCACATAGCGGTGGAAAAGGTTGGCATTTAGCTACTCTCCCTCCAGCAATGGGTACATAGTAGGACAAACTGTACTTTTTAACTTAGGATAGGAAAACTCTGAATTCAAATCTGTTGAAATCCACTTAAAAATTGACCTTCGCTTGTATCCTACTCGTGCGCAGGGGTTGGTAAATTCATTATAAAATTAAATATTTATTCAAAATATTTATTACAGTTTAGCGTTTTTAAGAGTTGCTGAGATATCCGAAGAAACCTAAAACTGTTTTCCGTAAGCTATGTTTAAAAGAAGTAATCATACCGAGTAAATAAACGATGAAAGTGAATAAAAACGTCCCTTAAATACGAATAATTGTCTTAAACTTAAATGAAAGTGACCCTCCAGTTTTTATTTTTAACGAACATCTTACACTCTGTGTGTGTAATATATGTATTTACTCAACCCCTGTACATTAGCGCGATGTAACACAACGTCAATATTTTTAGGAGAGTTTAACAGATTTGAATTTAGAATTTTGCTTCTCCGAGATCGCGCGTCATACCATGCTTAGAGAGCCCAGTCTACCCTATTATTTACTCATTGCTAGAGGGAGAATAGTAGAATGCATACCTTTTCTATGGGTATTAGAGCTACGTGATGCATTCGATAGGTGTCCAGATTTTTTTTGTACAGGCATTTAAAATTGTCGTGGACTCTTGAAAATTCAGTATGTTATTACTATACATCTTATAAGATGACTGACCAATTTTTATGATTTGAGCTTCAAATGAACCGCTACAGCAGCAATTGGAATACACCCTGCTAAAACCTGATTGTCACAGCTGGTGAATTTCAAAAATGCAATCTGACACTTTAGAAGAACGATATGTAATAAAATTCTGTTTTAAACTTGGAAAAATGATGCCACAGAAACGTATGGAATGTTTCAGACTGCTTTTCGACTATCTTGCATGAATCGAGCATCAGTTTTTGAGTGGCATAAGAGATTCAAGGGAGGCAGGGAGTCTGTGAGGGATGATGAGAGGTGTGGAGGAAGTAAGGAAGTCAGTAGACCAGAGTTGATTGGTCAAAGGGTTAGGGTTAGGGTTACTATGTTGAGGTTTTAAGGGAGTTCAGGAAGAGATTCCTAGAGAAGAGGCCAGGACTCTTGAAATCGGGTCAGTGGCATTTCCACCAGGACAATACACCAGTCCACAACTCCATCCTTGTCACAGACTACTTGACCAAGATCGGCATCAAGACGGTTCGTCACCCTCCCTATAGTCCAGACTTGCTCCCTGTGACTTTTGGTTATTTCCTAAGCTCAGAGGCTGTCGTTATGAGACAATTGAGGAGATGAAAGAGGCTGTGACGAAGGTCATTGATACGCTCACACAAGAGGACTTCAATGGGGCCTTGCAGAAGTTGTTGGAACGGTACAAGTGCATTGCAGCCGGAGGAGATTACTTCGAAGTGGACTAGAGTTCCATATGTGTACTATCAATAAAAGTGGCCATACGAAAAAGTCTTGAAACTTATTTAATGACCCTCGTATGCTAAATGCAAACAGCTTAGTCAAGGATTTAACCTCGAGCCACCGTGTCTATTTCCTACGATGTTAACCCTTATACCACGAGCACCTTATCTATAATATAAGTTATAATATCTCTTCGACTTCCCACTCACTCAGATTTGACATTAAGTCATTTTATTGTTTGGAGAGGCACTCAAGAATCGAGACTCATGCGTGGCTGCAACGAAAATTCTAGATCCCTTCGGTATTTCCCATTTTGGGCCGCCTCAGATTCCAAGTGACAAACATATAAGCAAAGTATTACCTGGAATCGGAGGCCCCCTGGAACCAATAATATGGGTTAATATTGCGAGTTTTAATAATGGTAGAAAATGCTTCCCATTCGAGAGTAGTAAAGTCACTGCTATTGAATTTCGCATGTTGTGATGCTTTATCACATCAACTCTGAATCCGGGGTTGGTCTCTCGAGATGCTGAGGATCACGAATTAGCCAAATATGCGTCTCTGTAGGACAGGTAGAATTAATTAAGTAATCTCAAGCGAAAGCAACAAAAATTCAATTCACAATATTAATTCCTCTACTTAAAAAATATGTACAGAAAATATGATTTATTGATTTTAGTGGCATGTCAACCAGTCAAGGGCTATTTCATTCTTAAAGGTTAAAGAATTGCGTTCATTGTATACGCATATCTACATTTTTGTGTTATTTTTTTCTTAATAGTTTTTTTTACACACCGTCCTATCGAATACGAATAATTGTTAAAAATATCTATTTAACTGATAGATGGAACCATGATAAGTACTACCTCTCCGGGTCAAAGTGGATCTGGGAGTAATGGCTACGAAAATGCACTCCACCCTCACCAGATCTCCAGAACAGGAGCTTCACCATCAAATTCAGTTTAGTGTTATTCTAAGTACACCCCTTTTTGAGTTTTTGTTTGGTTAGTTTGGGTTTTCTATTTTGAGCAATTCAGTTTAGACAAACAGTTCTATTTCAAACAATTCATTTTAGCGTAAGTACACTTTCAATGTCAAAAACAGTTTCATTTCAAACAATTCAGTTTAGCATAAGTACGCAGTTTAAATGTAAAAACAGTTCTATTTTTTAAAATTCAGTTTAACATAAGTTCACAGTTTAAATGAAGTACGCAGTTTAAATGTCAAAACATTTGTATTTCAAGCAATTCAGGTCAGTACAAGCTCACAGTTTAGTTCTATTTGACCCATAGATAGGAAGCTATCAGGTGCTACCACTCTGGGCAAAAGTGGACCTGGGAACAATGACAGTAAAGGGATACTCCGCATTTCCTAAAGCTCCAGCATTACTGGAACCTCACTATCAGATTGTTTAGTGTCATATCAAGGACACTCGTTGGGGTTGGTCTTACTCCTCAGCAGAGAAGCAGTCGGTGTATTCTACAGCCCCAGCCAACTGGGCAACCCATTTTGGGGTTGGTCTTACCCCTCTCTAGTCGCGGATACAGTCAGTGTATTTTAAGCTTCACTGATAACAAGGCGGTTGAAAATACGAGTGAAAAGGATTGGCAATCCTCCATTGAATAAAAATAAATATCTATATAAGATGGAAATAGTATTTAACGAAAGCATCAATAAAGAATTGTAAAAGAAAATGTCTAAATGAGTTTGAGTTAAAAAGAAAAACAATAAAGTGAAATAAATGTGTGAGAAAGAAAGAAAGAAAGAAAGATATTTACAAAACATCTTGATCTCGCAAGAGAAGTAACGAGAAAAAACCCAAAACCTTGGAATATGAAAGTTATAGCAATGTCCTTTGTTGTTTGAGCTCTTGGAACGTTCCCAAAGAGTCTTTAAGAAAAAAAAAAGGTTGAAAGAAATCAAGTTGATCATTGTAGTTAGCATCCAGACGTCAGCATCACTAAAAACGACTGAAATACTGAAAGGATTGTAGAAATCTTGAGGAAACATGTTGTCCTTCAATTCTCAGTTTAAGCCGTCAATTACTCCAACCATAATAATAATAGAGACCTGGAGACTTGAAGTGACTTGCTGTCACTCAAACTCCAGTGAAAAACAATCAACTAAGACTGATGTAAAAAACAACTCTCAAGAAGTAAAATAATAATAACAAGTGTCGGCTACATGGTGATTGAGATAAAATAAATAATCGCGTAATGAATGAATGTGGCAAAATAGTAAGAAAGAAATATAAGAATGGACAGGACTGGGAAGGAAAGGTGTTCCACTGGGAACTGATCAAGAAACTGAAGTTTTGCCCGCTAACAAATGGTATATGCACAAATCAGAATCTTTCCTTGAAAACGAGACATTAAACAATCTGATGGTGAGGTTCCAGTAATGCGGGAGCTTTGGGGAATGCGGAGTACCTCTTCATTGTCATCGCCCCCAAATCCACTCTGACCTGGAGGCGTTGTACCTCATAGGGTCCTATCAATGAGTCAAATAGAACTGTTTGACATTTAAACTATGTAGAAACAATGACTAAAGTTTAATTGAATTATTTGAAATTGAACTCTTTGATCATTTTACTGTGTGTAAACAAAGGAGTGATGTTTAATTGAATTATCAGTGATACATAGCAATTGTTTGTAATACACAGTAGTACTTGGAAGTATTTAACTTTGTTGACATATTTAAAAATCGTATACATCTAATATGTATGCATAAACAGGATTTGGCATTAAATAGCCTACAATGGTTATTATGACATAAAATCAAACGAAACTAAGGCTAGTTTAAATTTACAAGAAGAAAAGAACTTGTTATGGTAGAATTTTTTATGGCTGCTGTGAAATTGAAAGTGAAAGTGAAAGTGAAGTGAAATTAAAATTAAAAGTGAAGGAAGAAGAGAAACTGGACAAATACGTGGATCTTGTCTGGTAGATGAAAAAGACAAAAAACAAACTGTAGAATACCAGTTGTAATTGGGCCTCTTGGAATGGTTCCCAAAAACCTAGAATTAAAACCGTGTAGACGACACCACAAGTACAATCTGCTTAGTTACTTAGAACAGTCCTGGAGACATGAGGAGAGTTAATGTAAGTCCAATTCCCGTGAAAAATCATCAGTTTGAGTTGGTGTGAAAATCTTGCAAGGAGTAAAAAACAACAATAGAGGAAGACAAGGATGCCACCAGGTAATTAGACGAGAATACGATGCTTAGGTATCCATAATAATTCTTACATTTGGAAGTTTACTCCCACTGGGAGGATCACCAAGTTAAGGGATTTGCGAGAATAATAAGATTTCTGAAGATTTGAAAACACTAGAAGACACCTAGTGTTTTCAAATCTTCAGAAATCTTATTATTCTCGCAAATCCCTCAACTTGGTGATCAACTGGCTGAATATGTAAATGCATTAAAATGATTACAGTTAAGACTCGGAAGAATTGCATGTGTCAGCTATATATATATATATATATATAGAGAGAGAGAGAGAGAGAGAGAGAGAAAGAGAAAGAGAGAGAGAGATAGGGGTGAGATGATAACCATAATATGAATACAACAAACTGACACAGGAGGACTATAAGAGTAGACATGATTTGGTAGAGATGATCCATTGGAAACTGTGCAAACGACAGAATTTTATTCGAAATTGGTATATCTATATAACAGAATTTATCTTTGAAAATGAAGCGTTAGAACTTCATCCCGTTCCAACCTTGTTATGGTTAATAAGAAAAGAAATCCTTGTTAGCTAGTGGACTTCGCATGGTACAGACTGAAATTAAAGGAAACTGAAAAGCTAGATAAATGTCGAGTCTTTATCAGATAAGTGAAAAAAAATGAGGAATCTGAATGTGACAGTGATACAAGCCTCCGGAACAATCCTTCAAAACGAGGAAACGAGACTGAGAATCCAGGAAGGATTGCTGCGATCGGTCAGAATTTTGAAGAATACTAGATAGTTAAGGGGCATTATTGTCACTTGGACTTCAGTAATGGTTTGGTTTGGTTAGGTTTTATGGCATATCAAGCATTGTATGTTATTTAATGTCAAATCTTATTTATACATTTATGTTAAATGTCTGATTTGTAAACACATTTTGTTGATGACATTTTTAGACATTGACCACTGGTTAGAACTTTCATGAAAATTCACATACTTACAATACCGGTCCATTTAACCTGATGATATATGTTACCGTTCTGTTTGGGGATCCTTGTTTTGTCAGTACTTAGAGTATCGTCCATAATTAGTTAACACTGAAGAAACTTTTTTATATTAAGGTAAATTATATTCTAATCTAAAGATACCATAATTTTTATCATTTCTAGTGAAACTTACGCAATCAATACGCTTATCATTAGGCACTATTTATTACCAAACTCTGTTAAATCCAGAGAGTAAAAAATATGAACATGTAGCAGTCAAAAAATAAATACAATATATATATATATATATATATATATATATATATATATATATACATATATATATATATATATATATGAAAACTGCAGACCATTTGGCTTGGGTTGTAGAATACACGGACTGCATCTCTGCTGAGGGGTAAGACCCTCCATGAATGTCCTGTATATGACACTCAGTGATAGTGAGACTCCATAAATGCTAAAACTTTGGGGAATGCAGGGTACCCCTTCATTGCCATCACTCCCAAGTCCATTCTATCCCGGAGTTGTAGCATCTGATAGGCTTTCATCTGTGGGTCAAATAGAACTGTTTAGCTATTTAAACTGTGTGCAAACAAATGACTTATGCTAAATTAAATTGTTAAAATAGAACTGTTTGATCGTTTAACTGTGCGTAAACAAATAACTGATGTTTAATTGAATTGTTAATGATATATAGCAATACTTGAATCGTCTGACTGTGTGTAAATGAATGTGTAATATTCAATGAAATAATTAGCGTTAAATAGCAATACTTGTAACCACTTCCCTGTGTTCTAACAAATGATTGATATTGAATAGAATTATTAGTGTCATAAAGGAATAATTGAAACCATTTACCTGTGTGGAAATAGTTGCAATGGTAGTGCGCAAACAATTTAGTTTTTGCTCATTTAAAAATGAAATTACCTAGAAACTATTCCCTTACAAACTGTATATGCATATCCATTTAACTGTATGCAAACAAATGACTGGTGTTACGTTGTTATTATTACGTTGCAATACTTGAAACCATTTAACGGTGTGCAAACAAATGATTTATAGTAAATAGAAATATTCATGTTAGATAGAAATACTTGAAACCATTTAACTGTGTGCAAGCAAATTTTTTAAAATAAATAGAAATATTCATGTTAGATAAAAATACTTGAAACCATTTAACTGTGTGCAAGCAAATTTTTTATAGTAATAAAGAAATATTCATGTTAGATAGAAATACTTGAAACTATTTAACTGTGTGCAAGCAAATTTTTTACAGTAAATAGAAATATTCATGTTAGATAAAAATACTTGAAACCATTTAACTGTGTGCAAGCAATTTTTTTTACAGTAAATAGAAATATTCATGTTAGATAGAAATACTTAAAACTATTTAACTGTGTGCAAGCAAATTTTTTTACAGTAAATAGAAATATTCATGTTAGATAAAAATACTTGAAACCATTTAACTGTGTGCAAGCAAATTTTTTATAGTAATAAAGAAATATTCATGTCAGATAGAAATACTTGAAACTATTTAACTGTGTGCAAGCAAATTTTTTTTTACAGTAAATAGAAATATTCATGTTAGATAAAAATACTTGAAACCATTTAACTGTGTGCAAGCAAATTTTTTTACAGTAAATAGAAATATTCATGTTAGATAAAAATACTTGAAACCATTTAACTGTGTGCAAGCAAATTTTTTACAGTAAATAGAAATATTCATGTTAGATAAAAATACTTGAAACCATTTAACTGTATGCAAGCAAATTTTTTATAGTAAATAGAAATATTCATGTTAGATAAAAATACTTGAAACCATTTAACTGTGTGCAAGCAAATTTTTTACAGTAAATAGAAATATTCATGTTAGATAAAAATACTTGAAACCATTTAACTGTGTGCAAGCAAATTTTTTTACAGTAAATAGAAATATTCATGTTAGATAAAAATACTTGAAACCATTTAACTGTGTGCAAGCAAATTTTTTTACAGTAAATAGAAATATTCATGTTAGATAAAAATACTTGAAACCATTTAACTGTATGCAAAATAATGCGCTTATGTTCATTTAAAAATGTATATGCAAAAAGAGTTTATAACTCATATATATCTAATATATATGTAAAAACAGTATTCGGCTTTAAATATGCAACAATGGTTGGGATATCATAAAATCGAACCACACCTAATATATAATGATTTCTATTATTTCTAGTAGAACATCATGCCATTAATACGCATATTAAGTACTATTTATTACCAAACTCGGCAACATCCATTTGGTAAAAAATATGAACAAGTAGTAGTCAGAAAACAAATACAATATATATATATATATATATATATATATATATATATATATATATAAAAGAAAAATGGAACTAAGTTATGAACATATTAAAAATATGAAAACATAATATATTCAAAAGATATATTTATTCATAAATGAATAATGTGCCAATGTTTCGTTTTTTGTTAAAGAATCTTCAAAACGAAAAACAAACAAAAAATAAAAACACTGTGCGTTTAGCATTTTATCCATCCATAAATAAATTCATACTTCGAATATTTTGTTTTTTCTATATATTCTATCTTTAAACACACACACACACACACACACACACATATATATATATACATATACATATATATTTATATATATGTGTGTGTGTGTGTGTGTGTGCGTGTGCAATTTCATTTTTGCAACACGTGTTGATAATTTTTTTTGTTTAACAGAATTTCAATGCTGTAGAGTTTGGGAATGAATAAGACTGATGTGATGGGAGTAGATGTATTCTTGCTATTCAAGCTAATAATTTTAGTCGAAAAGTAAAGATAGAGTCAAATTTTATAAGAAAGCATCGAAATATTGATACTCGTTGTTACCTATCCTTCACTCCATGGAAAAACTGATATTCTTCCCTATTTGTATTGCTATTTTTTAAATACCGAAAAATTGTAATTGAACAAATATGTTTCTTTCAACTTAAAAATCGAGAGAAAGTTACACTATTGCCCAATTGTTTCATTGCTTTTTGATGCGAATAATATAAACAGAATATTTTTCTTATTTTTAGACGGCCCAGTTGTCTGGAGCTGCAGAATACACCGATTGCATCTCTGCAGATGGGTAAGAATCCCATCCCCAATGAGTGTACCTGTTTATGACACTAAACAATCTGATAGTGAGGCTCCAGTAATGTTGGTGTTTTGAGTAATGCGGAGTACCCCATCGCTCCTTGGTCCACTCTGGCCCGGAGTGGTAGAACCTGATAGGGTCTTATCTATGAGTCAAATAGAACTGTTAGGCTATTTAAACTGAGCGCAAACAAATGACATGCTAAAATGAATTGTTTGAAAAAGAACTGTTTGATCAGTTAACTGTATGTAAACAAATGACTTATGTTTAATTGAATTATTAATGATATATAGCAATACTTGGAAACATTCAACTTTGTTGGCATGCTAAATTGAAATGTTAGAAATAGAACTGTTTGATCATTTAACTCCATGTATGCACAAAATGTGTTTACAAAATCATATATCTAATATACGTGAAAACAGGATTTGGCATAAAATAAACAACAGTGGTTGATATGCAATAAAACCAAACCAAACCAAACCAAAATTATTTTTAGATGAAGGCTTGTCACCTATTAAAGTGTTCCGCCAATAGTCCGGGAGACCTAGGTTCAATCCCAGATGCGTTAGTTGACCGTACACCTGCTGTTTTGTGGGGTGCTGCCTCCAGGATTTGTTCAATATTACTCGCAACATTCTTGTGTGTCAAGCTTTTTCTCCATACGTTTCGTTAGTATCCATATAGTGCATCCATATAGCAGTATCGACACGACCACTGCTTGGAAAAAACTGCGTTTTACTTTATCGGTCAGATCTGACTTCCATATGACCGAAAGTCTATCGATAGCGGTTCAAGCCTTTGCTAGTCGCGTGTTGATGCCGTAGCTTCTATAGATGAGAATAAAAACAGCCATCGAAAGGTTACCATTTTCTATTTTAAAACTGGAAGATTTACACATTTACTTCATCATCATCATCATCATCTTGTTATGCCGCCAGGACGGATATCCCTGACTCTCTCTCGTCACTCCTCCCTATCGTTCATCGCTTCTGGCAGGCCCTCAGGGCTACATCCCGTATCCTCACAGAGCTGCTGTATGTAGGGTCGAGCTAGTCGCCCTGCTTTTGCTCGGCCATGTGAGGAGGTCTATAGGAGAACATCACGTATGAGCTCGTCCCTGCTTCTCCAGCAGTGTCCTGCATGTCTGCTTCGTTTAGCTTTGATAGTTTTCATGACTGGAGGTAGGTGGCTGTACAGCTGCTGCTTTGTGGGTGTAGCCTTCAGGACTTGTTCAAAATTGCTCGCAGCATTCTGGTTTAATTGCCGTCAAGCTTTTTCTCCATCCGTTTAGTCAGCTACCCATCTACTTAAAGTCTGAATAAAACGGAATATATATCAAAATCATATGTATTTAGACTAAAGTTATACAAAAATGAACAAAAATGTTTCGTAAGTTCTAGCGATAATTCTACCTGAATTATTCTGGAAAATTGGTTAATTAAAAAAAAAAACATTTCTCAAGTCATAAAAGCAAAGTTTGCCGAGACAAATATTTTTCCCTTGACTTTAATCACAAGCAATTGAGAAATACCTCTTTCTGCGCAGGAATAAGAAAAAGTAAACAAAATATTATTATATAGGGTTATTAATATTGATGAGTATTTTCTTCAACTTGTGAGGGGAATCCCTGTGGTGTTGAGGTTAACGTGCTTGTCTTTGACATCATGATAAATGGGTTCGGATTCCAGCTGAACTATTATATTCACTTTCGGAATTAGGGAAGATATGATGCCCTTTATCTTTCCAGCTATGGATTAAATAGAACCATTACTGTTCTTCCATAAGGATGGCTTTGGCATTAAATAACCCACCAAAGTTGATATGCCATTAACAAAAGAAACCAAACCAAAGAACATCTTTCACTTCTCACGTTTTTTTTTTTTGTGTAACTATTTCGAGTTTTCAGTCCGCGAAGAACAGCGTAAATCAAAAACAATAACGGATATGATTTCGGTGGGATACACCGTTAGAGGATGCGCTTGTAGCCTAACTTTAATCAATGTAAAAATAGATTCGGTGACTCAAGTTCAAAAGCTGTACGAGGCTAATTGTGTTTCGCATATACGCTAATACTCTTGGGAAAGGCACGAATCCAACTATTACTCCAGCTATAGATACAAAAGTAGGGCTGACTGGGTTCTTTAACTTGTTATGGCCGCGAGTCTTGGAGAAAGAAGACTGAATTCAATCTAGTTGTGCTCCATGTAAGAAATTGACCTTGTGTCACATCTTGCTCATAGTGTGGAGGTGGGCAAATATGTATATCGGTTTATATTAGGTGAATATTCGTTTGTATCTTTAAATCCATGTTTGTGTATTTGAAAAAAAAAACTCAAAAAAACAAACATAAAAAAGAAAAAAAACCATTATGCCTCACACTGGGTGATGGGTGTAGTATACTAGTTTGGAACTACTGCTTCGTTGGTATATTTTGGTGTGTATCGCCATGTTTATATCGATTCCCCTTAATCCATATCTATCTATCGATCGATCTACAAGGATCATTAAATAAGTTTCCAAACTTTTTTCCTATGCGCATATTTATTGATAGTACACACATGAATCTTTAGTCCCCTTCGAAGTAATCTCCTCCGGCTGCAATGCACTTGTTGTACCGTTCCAGCAACTTCTGAAAGGCCTCATGGAAGTCCTCTTGTGTGAGCGTGTCAATGACCTTCGTCAGAGCCACTTTCATCTTCTCAATTGTCTCATAACAACAGCCTCTTAGCTTAGGGAATAACCAAAAGTCACAGGGAGCAAGGTCTGCACTATAGGGAGGATGAGGAACTGTCTTGATGCCTATCTTGGTCAAATAGTCTGTGACAAGGATGGAGTTATGGACTGGTGTATTGTCCAGGTGGAAATGCCACTGAGCCGATTTGAAGAGTGCTGGCCTCTTCCCAAGGAATCTCTTCCTGAACTCCCTTAAAACCTTATCATAGTAACCCTAACCCTAACCCTTTGGCCAATCAATTCTGGTATATTGACTCCTTACTCCTCCCACACCTCTTATCATCCCTCACAGACTCCCTGCCTTCCTTGAATCTCTTATGCCACTCAAATATTGATGCTCGATTCATGCAAGATGCTCCAAAAGCAGTCTGAAGCATTCCATACGTTTCTGTTGCATTTTTCCAAGTTTAAAACAGAATTTTATTGCATATCGTTCTTCTAAAGTGTTAGATTGCATTTTTGAAATTCACCAGCTGTGAAAATTAGGTTTTAGTAGGGTGTATTCCAATTGCTGCTGTAGCTGTTCATTTGAATCTGAAATCATAAAAATTGGTCAGTCATCTTATAAGATGAATTTTTAAGAGTCTACGACAACTTTAAATGCCTATACAAAAAAGTCTGGAAACTTATTGAAGGCACCACGTATCTATCGATCTATCTATCTATCTATGGTCGTTATTTTCTCATCTTCGTTTGGTCTAAGGCAATGAGTATATAGCACTCAGTGAGAATCGAACTCACTTGTAGTGGCTTGCTTGTTTAGCTCGTTGACCAATACGCCACACCAGGCTTATTGTCCTTTAAACCAAGGTTCTATCCAAGTCATAAGTGATATCTTTTATCATTAACCATAAAACTGAAGCTGGAAAGTCAGTGGTACGTGCAGTGTCAGCGGAAGCAACAGCATTAATAGCTTCAGTCGCAGTACAAGCAACATATAATTATTATCAGTAGTAGCAGAATTATTATTATTATTATTATTATTAAATAATATCTGTTTCTTTTTTTTTCTTCTTAAATTTATTTTCAAGCTTGTAGCTTGTGGATTATCATCCTTTGGGAAGTTTGTTCAGCGAAAGAAAACGTCATGTTAACACGTCGTTAAAGCAAAATTCCATTATCTTGTGTGACGGAAAGTTGGTTTTGATGTTTTCATTGTCCTCTTGATTGCCCCTTGTCGATGTGCTGAATACATTTTATGACTACTGACGTATCATGACTTGGTTCGATATAATCTATCTATCTATCTATCTATCTATCGAAGTCTCTTCTTAGGTATATTCTTGTGGGTGTGTATGTATGTATGTGTGCTTGTGTATGTGGGTGTTGGTGTGTGTTTCTATCTATCTATCTATCTATCTATCTATCTATCTATCTATCTATCTATCTATCTATCTATCTCATTCTGTTCATATCTATCTCACCCTGCTCATATCTATCTATCTATCTATCTATCTATCTATCTATCTATCTATCTATCTATCTATCTCACCCTGCTCATATCTATCTATCTATCTATCTATCTATCTATCTATCTATCTATCTATCTATCTATCTATCTCATTCTGTTCATATCTATCTCACCCTGCTCATATCTATCTATCTATCTATCTATCTATCTACAGAAGTCTGTTCTTAGGTATATTCTTGTGTGTGTTTATGTGTGTGTGTGTGCATGTGTGTGTATGAGTGTGTGTGTTTCTATCTATCTATCTATCTATCTATCTATCTATCTATCTATCTATCTATCTATCAGTATGTCTGTTCTTACGTATATTCTGGTGCACGCGCGTGTGTGTGTGTATGTGTGTGTGCTTGTGTGTGGGGTTGTAGGTATCTATCTATCTATCTATCTATCAGCTGAAGTCTGTTCTTAGGTATATTCTGGTGTGTATGTGTATGTGTGTGTGTGTGTTTGTATATGTGTGTGTTTGTGCGTGTGTGGGGGATGTAGGTTACTATCTATCTATCTATCTATCTATCTATCTATCTATCTATCTATCTATCTATCTATCTATCATCAGAAGTCTGTTCTAGGTATATTCTTGTGTGTGTGTGTGTGTGTGTGTGTGTGTATCTATCTATCAGAAGAAGTTTGTTCTTTGGTATATTCTGGTGTGTGTATGTGTGTTTTAGTGTGTGTGTGTGAGTTAGTGTGTGTACGTGGGGCTGTGTGTTTCTATCTATCTATCTATCTATCTATTGTAATCTGTTCGTATATGTGTGTGTGTGTTTAGCCACCTCTATCTATCTCTCCTTCTCCGTCGCTCAAGGATAAATCGTGGCTTATCCGAGCCCAAAAGGATCTAAGATTACACAAATGGAAAAGTAAATTTCAGTGTCACTTTTTATTGTTAAAACTTGATTTCATTGTTCAAAGTTCACTTTATACCTCTCCTCCTTTATGCCAAATCTCTATTTTTCTTTTCTCGTTATCCCAAAATGGCGGAAAACGAGGAGTCATTTACTATTATATGGTTAAATTTTAGACCATTCCCAGACATCGAAAATAATCCTGTCCTGTTGATAGGAACTAGAATGCACCGACTGTATCTCTTGCAGAGAGGTAAAACCAGTCCCATAAAAGGGTTTCCCTGATTATGACACAAAAATGAACCCTATGAGGTTCTAGTTCTGAACTTGTAGGGAGTGTAGAGTACCCCTGCTTTTGCTCCCAGGTCCGCTCTGAAACGAACGGATTTAACAGATCTCAAAATTAATCGTATTTGGTTGGAATACTTGAAACTATATAATTGTGTGCGAATTGTTATCCGTAAATTAGATATGATTGTTTTTGAAAGTTGATACGATGTGATTACATCTGGGAATAGACAAATAAAAAATGCAATTTATAAGAATTAATTGCAATGGAAGGGTGAAAATATAAATATTTACGATTATGATAAAAACCCCAATTACAAATGAATCAGATTGGGGCATTTAGTAATCCATAAGGGAATGATACGTGAATGAATAAATTAACCCAATTAAATTTTTAAAAAGTATTTAATACTCTAGCGGTGGAGAAATATACAGTTTATATTTAAAGTTTATTATTCTCCCTCCAGCTATGGGTAAATAGTAAGGCAGACTAGGTTCTTCAGCCTTGGCAAGGCAACTTGTCTAGGAGAAGGAAAACTCTGAATTCAAACCTGTTAAACTCCGCTTAAAAATTGACCTTGTGTAATATCCTGCACGAGCGGAGGGGTTGGGTAAATATGATATGATATTAAATGTTAAAACACAATTTTTTACTATAGATTTTATACCCACTTATGTAGCAAACCAATGAAATGACTATATGCAGGCTGTCTCAATATATATGAGACCCATGTGACTGCTAATAACTCTACTACTAATAATGTTGTGTTCTTTTATTGTAGCAGATTTGAAAACAGTATGCTATAACAACTATCAATCCTTGATTACAATGCCTTGGACAAGAGAGGGAAAATCTTTTGTGTCACAACTTATTTAGGGACAAAATCATTCAAAACTGAGCAAGCGAAATTTCTCAGGAAGTTTAACTTAACAATTATCACAAGATGATCTAAATTTATCGTCGGGTACGCAAATTTCAAGCTACAGAGTCAGTAAACAACCTCAAAAAGCAAGTAGAAAATTCCAGATCTTGCAGGAAGTTGACTGCAAGATGCAGTGAGAGATTCTGTCGAAAGGGGTCCAAAAAGTCTCTTTGCGGACGTTCCCAAGAACTTGGTTTTTCACGTGCACTGTAGGATAAGTTGGCGACTGTAGTCGAGGGTGACTAGAAGGCTCCCTTTTCAATAGCTACTTTACCCTTGAGACGTACCTTATATCGGTGTGTGTTAAGCAAGGAGGTATCAAGTACTATTTTTACAGTCTTTGGTATACCTGACCTGAGATTGAACCCAAGTCTCCCGGACCATTGGTGAACGCTCTACTCATTTGGCCAATGAGCCAGTTAACTGTAGGATAAAGGGAATCAATTTCTGCCTTTTTCATCTGGATTGACCTCTCTGAAGTAATATCATATTGCATCAAGTCATCTTTCATCTGCGTCTTAAAAAAACAATCGCAGATGAAAGATGACTTGATGCAATATGAATTATCATAATAATGGGCTGCATCTATTTCGAGACACCCTGTATATATATATATATATATATAATTGTAAAATAATAAAATGAAATTAGTGCCGAAAAGCCGTGGAACATGAAAGTGATGGGGATACCAATTGTAGGTGGTGCCTTTGCATTGGTTCTCAAAGACCTGGAATAGACACTGGAGGAACTGGAGAGAGGAGGAAGACTCGAGATCACATAGATTACAACACTGTAAAAATAAGCGAGAAATCTAGTCTTGAAAACCTGACGAGAATTGCCATGACTCAGTCTTATGTGAAAAACCACCTGTGAAAACTGTTGTAAAAATTTGCATATAATAATAATGATAATGACAATAATATGGACATTTCAAGTGACAAATAAGCGAAATCTCTCTCTTGAAAACATTGAGATATCCAAGGAAGAGAAACCTTGAGAGAGAAACTGAATCCCTCCTGATAGCAGCACAAAATAACGTCATAAGAACTACCTAAGTGATAGCAAAAATTGACAAGACCCCACCAAATAGCAGATGTAGAGTATGTGGTGACAGCGACGAAATGATCAATCACATAATAAGCGAATGCAATAAATTACCGAGTGTAAGACCAGACACGACTGGGTGGGCAAGGTGATCCACTGAGAATTACGCAAGAAGTTTAAATTCGAACATACGAACAAATGGTATACGTACAACCCAGAATCCGTTCTGGAAAATGAGTCGCACAAAGTTCGCTGGGATTTTGAGATACCAACGGATCACCTAATCTCGGTCAGACGACCAGACCTAGTGATAATCAATAAAAAATGAGAACCTGCTGAATAGTGTACTTTGCCGTGATGGCTGACCACAGAGAAAAAAACTGAAGGAAAGCAAAAAGAGAGATAAGGACCTAGACCTTGCTGGAGAATGGAAAAAAGTATAGAACGTGAAAGTGACAGTGATCCCAATTGTAATTGGAACACTCGGTACAGGCACCAGAGGTTTGGTACAGAGTCTGGAGGATTTGGAAATAAGAGGACGGACAGGGACCATCCAAACTACAGCATTGTTGAGATAGGCCAGAATACCGAGAAGAGTCCTGGAGACTTGAGGAGACTTGCTGTCGCTCAAACTACGGTGGCAAATCGGCAAACGCTGGTGAGAAAAACTCTCAAAGGAGTAAAATATTGATAATAATAATAATAAAAAGCACGAGAAAATAACAAAAAGAAACATTATAAAGTAAATCAATTAATAAATCTGAAAATCGACTATATATAGCCACGTAAATAACCAGGCAGTAAAAACCAGACAGCCCTTCCCAGAATGCCCCACAAACTAGATCATCCGTCCCATTATACCCCACACAACAGAATGTAAAAGGGATACCCACCACGCGGGAATGTAATATAATGACCGAGGGATTTCGTTTTATGCCTTTGGGTATAGTTAGGCTGTGAACCTTTCGGTTCAGTGCATGGGTTACTCAGGTGCAACATTAACGCAGGTGTTCACGCGCGCGAGCGGAGCGGACGTGTCACTCAGAGATGTCACAATAGCCCAGATGGGAAACGGGGCTCGAGAGTGCGGGTGACGTCGCGCACCGGAAGCACGCGGAGGATTTTGGAAAAAGTCAGTGAGTTGAGTTCTGCCTCGGGAGAAGACGGTTAGCTTTCGCTTGCTCGCCGAAGCCAGGCCAGTAGCCTTGTGGCGGGTGCCGCACGAGATGGGGGGGGGATGGAAAAGTCATCATAGAAAGATTGCGCATCTCTCTTCCTTATGTCGAAACCTTTAACTCAAAGGTAATAAAAGGTTTCGTACCTGAACTAAGAAGTCGTTACTTGTTTTCGTGTTTCGGGATTCCTATGTTCTATGTATATATGTTATGAACATTCTATGCACGATTCTCATATTCATGAATCCGTATCTGGCTATGGTACAGAAAACTATTCGTCTGATGACCACAAAGGTGAGAAAATAACAGTCAACCAGCGCTGTTGACTCTGTATCTTCGCTATTCTAACTTAGATCTATCTATCTATCTATCTATCTGACTCTGTTCATATCTATCTATCTGTGTGTGTGACGTATGATTATGGAGAACATATAATATAAAGAAAAACAATGATATATACAATAGCAGAAATCGGTATATTAAAATAAAACAAATACATACATCTAACAAAGTTTAACCAATAAAAACAGAAGCGTCTACATGCCTAGAACAAGTGGTTCTCATTGGATATTGGGTTCCAAATAACGGCCCTAAACTAATCTTCGGTTTTGTCGGGTGATGAAAATTCACAACCAGTCGTTCCTGTGTCTCGTGGGCCATGTGGGAGGTTACTGAATCCTTTTGAAACGTGAATAGCCCCCCCTGACCCCTTCCTAGGACGACTGTATTCACTTGTTGGGCGATGGCTCTCATAGTCTTGCTGGTGTTGTGGTGGATGATGTCCTGGACAGGATAGACAAACTCGGTTGTCCTTACAAAATCTGACTGCTTAGAATGTTACTTTCTATTGGCTATGGATGACGCGTCCTTGTTAGAAGTCTCCAGTTCGTTCTTGACCTTAAGCAAAGTCTTCGTGATTTTGATGTTGTTAGCAAAATTCGAATCACTAAATGGCGCATATTTTTATTTTCTGCGTTATACTGAATGCCACTTATTTATCATATTTACCAACCCCTCCGATCGGGCAGGATATGACACAAGGTCAATTTTAAGCGGAGTTTAACAGGTTTGAATTCAGAGTATTCCTTCTTGACGAGTTGCTTCACCAAGGCTGAAGAAATCAGTCTGTCCTACTATTTACCCATAGCTAGAGGGAGAATAATTGGATTCATACCTTTCCCAAGGGTATTAGTGCTATGTGAAAATGCAGTCAGTCTCGTCCAGGATTGAACTAGTTTAGCCGTGTCCATTTCCTACGACAAAAACCATTACACCACGGACACCTCCATTAATGCCACTTATTTATGCTCTCAAATAACCTGAAAGAGAAATGAAAATGTTAAATTTGGCTAATGCCACGTAACATAATCTCAAAGCATCTTTCATTTATGTCCCGCAAAAGGCATCTTCTCGAATACCAGGTGCATTCTGTATAATGACTATTCTTTGTTATCTGTTTGGTTGGGTTTTATGACATAACAAACACTGTAGATAATTTAATGACAAACCCAGTTTTTACTTATATATCAAATCTATTTGTAAACTCATTTCATATATACACACAGTTAAATGAACAAACTGTTCTATTTCTAAAGATTCAATTTAGCATAATTAAACAACGTTAAATTGTTACAAGTATTACAATGTATCACTAATTAAACGTCAATCATTTGTTTACACACAGTTAAATGATCAAACAGTTCCTTTTCTAATAAATCAATTTAGCAAACGTCATTTGTTTGCCCTCAAGCAGTTCTATTTGATCCATAGATAGGACCCTACCAGGTGCTTCCACTCCACGCCAGATTGGAGCTGTGAGCGATGGTAATGAAGGGGTACTCTGCATTCCCCAATTACAAGAGCCTTACCATCAGATTGTTTAGTGACATATCTAGGACATTCGTTGTGGGAGTCTTACTACCCAGCAGAGATGCAGTCAGTGTATTCTATAGCCCCAACCGACTGGGCCACTCATTGTGGAGTCTTACTACCCAGCAGAGATGCAGTCAGTGTATTCTATAGCCCCAACCGACTGGGCCACTCATTGTGGGAGTCTTACTCCTCAGCAGAGATGCAGTCAGTGTATTCTATAGCCCCAACCGACTGGGCCACTCATTGTGGAGTTTTACTCCTAAGCAGAGATGCAGTCAGTGTATTCTATAGCCCCAACCGCCTGGGCCACTCATTGTGGGAGTCTTACTCCTCAGCAGAGATGCAGTCAGTGTATTCTATAGCCCCAACCGACTGGGCCACTCATTGTGGAAGTCTTACTCCTCAGCAGAGATGCAGTCAGTGTATTCTATAGCCCCAACCGACTGGGCCATTCATTGTGGAGTCTTACCCCCCAGCAGAGATGCAGTCGATGTATTTTCCAGCCCTAACTGACCGGACTTTTATTTGTATGCATTTACCTAACCCTCTACGGGTAATTATTAAGCAGAGTATAGTTTCTTTGAATTCAGAGTTTTCCTCCCCGAGATTGGCTGCATTACCAAGGCTAAAGGACCCAGTCTAACCAATCATTTGCCAACAGCTGTTATCTGTAGATTCGTCGTATTTGTTATCGATAAACGTACTGGCTTAGAAACGTGAGAGGGTTATTTCTTTTATATCCACAAAAATTTAAACTTTCTTTCATATGAACCATTCCGGCATATTTAATGTGTATCTTGCGTACCTCTATTTATATTAAATCTTAAATTTTCCTTTAGTTAGTTGAACATAGTTTTCCAAGAAGTCAAAAAGTACTATGAGTAGTTGCGTCGGAGGGGTGGATAGAACTTGCTAAAAATGTTCAACTAACAATTACACCACACGAGATTAACTTATAATTCAGCGTAGCTGATATTTGGCACACATCCCCTAGGTTCTTAATGAGGATCGAACTTACTACACACGAGTAATTAATCTGTGATACTAGATTATTAACCTTCACACGACAATGAGGCGCTCCAAACATAAGTAGTTAATTATTAAGATTATCTTTGTTTAGCACAAGTCCAGAAGTATGGTCCACATAATGAAAACGAACTCAACACTCAGAAGAAATTAATCTGTGCAACTAGACTGCTAAACATAATACCACAACGAGCTACTCAATCGTAAGTTATTATTTACTAAGATTAGTTTAGCACAAGTCCAAAAGTATGGTCCTCATAATGAAAACGAACTCAACACTCAGAAGAAATTAATCTGTGCGACTAGACTGCTAAACGTAACACCACAATCGTAAGTTATTATTTATTAAGATTAGTTTTGCACAAGTCCAAAAGTATGGTCCACCTAGTAGATTGATTGGTTGTGTTGTATGACATATCAACCCTTGTAGGTTATTTAATGCCAAATCCTCTTAATACATTTATAACATCGATGATTTGTAAATGAATAGTCTGTTGGTAACATTTTAAATAAGCCAGGTTTTATTTGTTTGCACACAGTTAAATGATTAAACAGTTCTATTTGAGGCATAGATGGGACTACTACTCCGAGTCAGAGGGGACCTGGGAATAATAGCAATGGGGAGGTACTCTACATTCTCTAAAGCTCCCGGACTGAACCCTCACCATAAGATGCTTTAGTGTCATATCCGGAACACTCGTTGGGTGGGGGGAGTCTTACCCCTCTGCGGAGATGCGGTCGGCGTATTTTACCGCTTCAGCCGACTTGTAGTAATTGATCTGTCGGCTGTAGAATACACCGACTGCTTCTCTGCTGAGGTGTAAGACTCCCTTCCCCCAAGGAGTATCCTAGATATGACGCGAAACAATGTGATGTTGAAGTTCCAGTAAAGCTGGAACTTTGGGAAATGCGGAGTACCTCTTCATTGCTATCGCTTCAAGGTCCCCTCTACCCTGAGGGGTAGAACCTGATAGGGTCATATATATGGGTCAAATAGAATTAAACTGTGTACTTATGTTAAACTGAATTGTTAGAAATAGAACTGTTTTTTGACATTGAAACTGTGTACGTATGCTAAACTGATTTGTTTAAAATAGAACTGTTTTTGAAATTGAAACTATGTACATATGCTAAACTGAATTGTTTGAAATAAAACTATTTTTGTATGCTAAACTGAATTGTTTGAAATAGTACTGTTTATATGTATAAAAATCGGTTTGACTTTAATTACCTACAATGATTGATGTGCTATAAAACCAAACCAAATTTACACCACAACGGGGTGCCCCATAAGTCCAAAAGTATTGGCCACTAAGTGAGGATCAAAATCACTTCTCAGATGTAATTGATCAGTGAGACTAGATTGTTAACCATTACATCCCACCGATGTACCCAAAACGTAAGTAACGCCTTGTCGGTTGGGCTTAGAATACGCAAACCGCATGCCCTGTAGAGGAGTAATACCTCTATTCCCTTTAAAAAGGGGTACCCTGGGTAGGGCATTAAACCGCATTTAATGGTGAGGCTTTGGTTCTGGAGATATTTGGGAATGAGGTGTCATCTATTAATTGACATTACTTCCAGATCCTGGGGTGATAGTTCTCGTCTTTCGGTCAAATAGATCTATTAAGAGACTATTCGCAATCTCAATCAAACGAAAAAACAGCTCTGAAAAATTGCAAATATCCACAGATAATGAATGTGATTCCCTAACCTCTAGGTATAGAATAACTCAAGGTGAATTGACATGACGTTCAAATCAATCAAAGGTATATGCCACCTAGTGAGAATCGAACTCAAGACTCTGTAGTAATTGACCATTACACCACGATGAGGAGCCCAATCATTTCTTTTTTAAATAGTAATAACAAATAACAGAAATAATGAATATGAATGGTCAACATATAAGGAAATTGTACGATGGAAAGATCTTAAAATGAAATGCTTTTTAGAAAATCGCCCAATCACCATGCGTATCGTGTCAACAACTTTCGAACTATTTTTGTGTTCTGAACACGCACGCACACAATTATAACCATATACGGGCAAAAAGAAATGGGCAGTGACACTACTCTGCTTTTGCCGTGCTTAAATAAAAGGCCCCTACACCATTTTTGTAACCATCAGAACAGCACATTACAAAGAAATCAAAATAACGACAAGGGCAGATGGAAGTGACACGCGATTGGCTCTCGTTGACACGAGAATTCGTACGAGAAGCCTTACGTCGCCGGAAGACAAGCTGAGAATTGAAAAAAAAAAAAAAATTAAGAAAATCAAAATCTGTGTACAAAAAAAATACGGATCCAAGAATTGAGTAACAAGGTTTAATTTCAGGAGGAAAATGTTGCGCGATTGGAGATAGATGTAATAGTAGAGAAGGGAGGACGAAGAAGAAGAGGAGATTGTAAGGCAGTAAAAAAAAAAAAAAGAAAAGAAAAAGACGAGTGGGAAGGAGAGAAAGACGTGATGGAGAAAGAAGAGATGTAGATACGGGACAAGAGTAGAAGTGGTGTAAAAATGGGGAGGGGGATAATAAGGAAAAGACTAGGAGAAAATAACGTGAAGAAGTAGGAAGAGCAAGGACAGGAGCGAAAAAGAAACGATAGAAGAGGTTGTATAGGACATAAAAATATCAATGCAGGGGACATTGAAAAGAAACGAACGATTGTGCACCTGACTAGGTATAGAATAAATGACAATTAGGGGAAATCTATCTCAGACTGTTCATATCTATCTATCTATCTATCTATCTATTTTAGTCAGTTCCTTTTCTTTCTTTCTTCCTTTCTTTCTTAGTCAATTCATATTTATCCTTTTATACTTGATTCTGTTCATATCTATCTATCTATCTATCTATCTATCTATCTATCTCAAGTTATTATTATTATTATTATTATTATTATTATTATTATTCCTTTTCGAGTTTTTCATACCAGCGTTAACCGAGTTTGAGTGACAGCAAGTCTCCGCAAGTCTCCAGGACTCTTCTCGGTATTCTGGCCGATCTCAATTATGCCGTAGTTTGGATGGTATCCACTCGTCTTATTTCTAAGTCCTCCAGTCCTTGTCCTAATTTTTGGTGACTATACCAAGAGCACCAATAACAATTGGTATCACCGTCACTTTCATGTTCCACAGTTTTTTCAATTCCTTAGCAAGGTCTAGATACTTACTCTTCTTTCTACTTTCTTTTAGTTTTACTCTGTGGTCTACCAGGGCAGCAAATTCCACAATTCGGCAAGTTCTTTTTTTTTTGGTCTTTTTGATTATTGAAAGGTTTGGTCGTCTGGCCGAGATTAGGTGATCCGTTTGTATGTCAAAATCCCAGCAGGGGAGTTTGTGCATCTCATTCTCCAGGACAAATTCTTGGTTGTGCATATACTATTTGTTAGTGTGGTCAAATTTCATCTTCTTGCACAATTCCATGAGGATCACCTTGTCCACTCAGTCGTGTCTAGTCTTATTCTTTCTGAGCTAATTTACTGTATTCGCTTATTATATGGTTGATCGTTTCGTCTCTATCGCTACATTACTAGCAAACCTACACGAGTGAGTTCGAGTCTCATTGGGTGCCCCTTTCATATGGCCTTGTGCCACATCTAAGCAAAAAGCTTAGTAAATTACCACTACATTACTTATATTTGTTGTTATGTTGCGTCTAATCTGTTGCGTCTTATCTATTCTTGCTTTGATCAGATTGGTCATTATTATTATTATTATTTACTCCTTTAGAGTTTTTCACATCAGTGTTAGCTGATAGTTTTTCACTGGAGTTTGAGTGACAGCAAGTCTCCAGGACTCGTCTCAGGATTCTGGCTGTTCTCAGCAATGCTGTCGTTTGGATAGTCTCTACCCGTCCGCCAACTTCCAAGTCCTCCAGGCCTTTTAATAATTCTTTAGTTATTGTGCCAAAAGCAACAATCACAATTGGCACAATCGTCACTTTCATGTTCCACAGCTTTTTCAATTCTCTAGCTAGGTCGATGTACTTATCCTTCTTTTCACATTTCTTCAGATTTATTCTGAGGTCCGCCGGGACTGCAAAGTCGACTATTTTGCAAATTCTCTTTTTTTGTTGATTATTATAATTTCTGGTCTTCTGGCCGGGATTAGGTGATCCGTTTGTATGCTAAAATCTCATAGGAGTTTATTCGTGTCATTTTCTAGGACAGATGCTGGGTTGTGCATATACCATTTGTTCGTATGGTCAAATTTAAATTTCCTGCACATTTCCCAGTGGAATTATTATGTGATTGATCATTTAGTCTATGTTGCTGCATAGCCTATATTTACCGTTTTGTTGCGTCTCATCTATTCTATCTTTGATATTATTGGTCCTTATGGCGTTGTCCTATTTCTCTCTTAAGATTTCCTTTTCTTAGCCAGGTCTAGGTTTTCTGGTGTGAGATGTTGTTTATTAGTCGTTTAAAGCGGCCATAGAGTTGTTTTTTCTCCATTTTTGTTTTCTAGTTATTGTCATTCTATCGTTTCTTGTGTTGTTGGTATCTTTTCTGATGGCTGTAATCAGTCTTCGTTCGTATTTTTCTATATAGTCTTCGAGCCGTTGTATCGATGCGTCAACGCTGTCTTCGATGCTGGCTAGTCCTCTTCCTCCCTCTTTTCTCGATACATATAGTCTGTCAACGTCGTCTCTGGGATGTAATGCCTTATGCATGGTCATTAGTTTTCTTGTTTTTTGATCCATTTGTTTAAGTTAATCTCTAGTCCACTTGAGAAATGGTCCCGAATATCTAACGAGGGGGTACAGCCAAGGTATTTATTCCTTTGATGAGGTTTCTGCAAGAGAATTTTGTATCAAGTAGTTTTCTAGTTCTCCAGAGATGTCCTTTTTGAATTTTGTCTTTCATTTCCACTTGTTTGATGGTGTCACCCTCCAAGATACCCAAGTATTTGTAGGTTTCATTTTTCCGAGCGTCCAAATTTTGTCCTGATTTGGTAGTTCCAGTCCGTCAGTCAGATGTCGTTTACCACTTTTCATGACTAGCATGGCGCAAATTCCATTCCTATGTCCTGACTGTATATTCTAACAGCGTGTATGAGGGTTTCCCGTTCATTTTCATTTTTTGCAAATAGTTTGATGTCATCCATATACATTAGGTGATTGATCTCTTCTTGCGATCTGCCATGTTTGCATATTATTATTATTATTATTATTATTATTATTATTATTATTCACTCATTAGAGCTTTTCACATCGGCGTTAGCCGATGGTTTTTCACTGGATTTTGAGTGACAACAAGTCTCCTCAAGTCTCCAGGACTCTTCTTAGTATTCTGACCGTTCTCAATAATGCTGTCGTTTGGATGGTCTCCACTCGTCCGCCAACTTCCAAGTCCTCTAGTCCCTTTAGTAATCCTTTAGTTACTGTTCCAAACGCACCAATTACAATTGGTATAATTGTCACCTGCATGTTCCACAGCTTTTTCAATTCTCTAGCAAGGTCGAGGTACTTATCCTTCTTTTCACATTCCTTCAGTTTTATTCTGTGGTCAGCCGGGACAGCAAAGTCGACTATTTTGCAAGTTCTCTTTTTTTTATTGATTATTATTAAGTCTGGTCTTCTGGCTGAGATTAGGTGATCCGTTTGTATGTTAAAGTCCCATAAGAGTTTATGCGTGGTATTTTCTGGGACAGGTGCTGGGTTGTGCATATACCATTTGTTAGTATGGTTGAATTGAAATTTCTTACACATTTCCTAGTGAATCACCTTACCGACCCAGTCGTGTCTTGCCTTATACTCCCGTTGAGCTAATTTGCTGCATTCGCTTATTATATGATTGATGGTTTCATCTCTGTCACCACATAGCCTGCATTTGCTATTTTGTTGAGTCTTATCTATTCTCGCTTTGAAATGACTGGTTCTTATGGCGCTATTATTATTATTATTATTATTATTATTATTATTATTATTATTATTTCTTTGCAAATTTTTCACTCTAGTGTTAGCAGATGGTCTTTCTCTTAAGTCTGAGTAACGCTAAATCTCGTCAACTCTTTTTTAAAGTCTCTCCACGACTCTCCCCAATATTCTGGCTCACCTCAACAATGATGTAGTTTGGATGGTTTCCACTCACCTTCTTATTTCCAAATCCTACTGTGTTAATCCTTTGGTGACTGTACCGAGAACGCCAATTACAATTGGGATCACCGTCACTTTCATGTTCCATTGTTTATTCAGTTCTCTTGCAAAATCTAGGTACTTATCTCTCTTTTCGTTTGCTATCAGTTTTATCTTGAGATCAGCGAGAACGACTAAGTCCACAATTCGGTAGGTTCTCTTTTTTTTGTTGATTCTCAAGAGGTTTGGTTGTCTGGCTGAGATTATGTGATCCGTTTGTAAATTTTGTGCGTCTCATTTTCCAGGACAGATTCTGGGTTGTACGTATACCATTTGTTTGTTTGGTCGAATTTAAACTTTTTTCACAATTCCCAGTGGATGAACCTGCCCATCTAGCCGTGTCTAGTTTTATACTATCTTTGCGGTAATTTACTACATTTGCTTATTATGTGATTCATCATTTCGTCGCTATCACCACATAATCTACATCGGTTATTTTGTGGCGTTTAGTCTATTTTTTCCTTGACATAGGTAGTCCTTATGGCACTTTCCTGAATTGCAAATTTTAACTGCAAACAAATAGACTTCCACTAAAACAGGAAGATAAGGATGCTTTCCAAGTTGACAAGACCAACCTACTTACAACATAAGCAGCCAAAATTCTGACTTATATTTAGACTCGAACAGTGATCTCTATCCGCCGGGGGTAAGATCTTCAGCAAGATATTCAACCCCTGAAAATGCTACAGATTCCTCAAAGAACTCTATCTTAAAACAGTTTTTCCCTTGAGAATGATTGCTTTGTACCAGTAATTCTCAAAGTGAGGCGTGATGATATTTTGGTTGGGCATGCAATATTTTGGTAGGGCTTATTTAGAGACCAAATTAATGGCCTTTTAATCTTCCTTCATGTGATCTGCAGTAAAATTTTGAAGATGTAAGAATTAAATATTATAAGGGAACATTAGAATTCTAGAAATAACAAAGTAGGGTATGGCACAAAATCGGCTCGGAATCACTTATCTATACACTGCTAGAGAGCCCAGTCTTTCCTACGAGTTAGGGAGAAGAGATAGATATATGCCTTCCACTTGGACATTAAACTCGTCTCTCTCTCTCTCTCTCTCTATATATATATATATATATATTTGTGTGTGTGTGTGTGTGTGTGTGTGTTTGTGAAAGAGAGAGGCGTTCGTTGTGTAATGGGTTTCGTCGTAGGAAATGGACACGGTGACCCGAGTTCAAATCCTGGAGGAAGCTGTTTGCATTTCTCATAACACTAATACGTCTGGAAAAGGGTATGAATCCAGCTTTTTCCCCTCCAGCTATGGATAAATAGTCGGGCAGACTGGGCTCTTCAACTTTGATACTTCAACTTTGATACTTCAACTTCAACCAGCCCAAGAGAAGGGAAACACTGAATTCACCCTTGTTAAACTCCGCTTTGAAATTGACCTTCTGTTGCATCCTGCTCGGGCGGAGGGGTTGGGTAAATACAAATATATATATATATATATATATATATATATATATATATGTTTGTGCGTTCCTATGTGTGTCTCTCTCTGTGTATACTCACAGGGATAACTGCAACTGACTTAAAATAGGATAAAATAGTTAAAATAGAACAGCATAGTTAAAATATTTATACTGTTCACCAATAAAGAAAAGTAGTTTCTACTGAAAGAATATTCAAGGAGAAAGAAAACTATTCGAAAAAGGCGTGGATGACAGCAGTTATCATCGTTGGATATGGTTTTCGGCTACCTGAGTTCAAATCTTGGATGAGATTGTTTGTTTTTCACCTTGCGCTTATGCCCTTGGAAAAGGCATGACCTCATCTCTTTTTCACCCATTTGGATTCTTTAGCCTTGATATGGCAACCAGTCCGGGAGAAAGGAAATCATGAATTCAAACCAACCGTAAGTATCTATCTAATCCTTCCACTATGAGTAGGTAGTGTCACAAGGTCAGTTTTTGAATTGAGTATAACTGATTTGATTTCAGAGTTTTCCTTCTTCAAGACTGGATGTCTTACCAAAGCTAAAGAACTCATTCTTCACTACTGTTTACTCATAGCTGGAGAGATAAAGAATAGATTCATGCCTTTCACTATAGCATTAACTCGAACAGAAACAGAAACACCTTCGTCTAGTATTTGACCTAGTTTCAACAATTCAATTTTCTTTAGAGATAACCGTTACGCTAGGCGCGCATCTGTTCTCTATACCGTTGATAAATTGATCTTATATCACGCTCTGCTCGCGGTGGAGAGTTTAGTTAAATTCATTTTAAAAATATTCTGATATGCAAACCAAAGCAAATGATGCAGTGGATCCACAATCTTAATGCTTGTTCCCTTGGGTTCCAGTGTGGAAAGGTTATTTGGTGACCCAGTCCAAAAGCAACCAATGTAGAGCTGGCCATAGACAGAAAGCTTGAGAAGTCATCCCTGTGATTTGTTGTTGGCCATGGCAATGCTTGAGCCTCATTCGGAACTGAAGTTGCCGTAATTTAAACGGCAATACTATCGAAATTATAAGAACCTAAAGACCCCCATTTTTGCATATCCTGTATTAAAATACTAAAATCCACATAAGAAAACAATGTTTGAAAGGTTTACCCCCGGCATTATCTGCTTAGAAAAGCTCATTTCATCACCTGGCGCCTGAGGCACCGCTGAAAGAAGATGCCGAGGAGATCAGGAATTTTTTTGATGGCAACGCATAAATTTCGATTCGTGCGAGACCCCCACAATAAAATGACCTTGTGTTCTAAGGTCGGATAAATCATCTATGTCTGAAGAATATGGGTTCGAAAGAATGCGGTGCAGAAATAGCAGAAATATTGAAAACTCTTTACATATTGAATTAGAAACACAGTTGATTCACCCCTTATTTTGCGTCCTGTGCACGTATTGATCGATGTATGCGATCATTTCCTCTAATCCACCTAGGTATCATACAGTAACTGATGTTTATACAACAGTATTGCTTCTAACAAAGCCTTCATCAGTTGATGACTCTGGGTTCAGGCATGGTTTCGGGGCCGAAACATCATTACCACTAACCCAGAGCGCCCCAGCAGTATCTCACGACACCACCAGACTTTGTCAGATTGTTGTCGCTCTGTGGGATTGCCAGATCCACGCTGATGCCGTTAGAGTCTTATCTTGGATCTTTTCCATGTATTTTCTCTTGTCCGATGGAGGAAGTCCGAGATTAGTTAAGAAAACGGAGGTTGAGTTGGCAACAAAACCTCTGCATCCGACTTCGATAGGAAATACATTCGTTATCCAGCCATTTCTGACACATTGTTCTTGCAGATCTTCATATTTTGCCAACTTACGCTGATGTGCCCAGTCGAAATTTTCTTCATAAGGGACCATTAACTCAATAACGAAAACTTTTTTAACGGACCAAATGACAATATCTGGACGCTTTGTTGTTAACGCTATTTCAGTTGGAAATATGAAGTTATGTTTTAAATCGGCTGCAACATACCAGTCCGTGCAGCCCTCAAGCAATGACGGTTTACGCTTATTTTCACGCGCAATTTTCGAAATATTTCCTTCTTTAACGAACTGAATTGCTCTGTTGTTGATAATATTTAGAGCTTTATTGGCAGTCTCACAACATGTTTTTGAAACCTCAGAAAAAATCTCCGGGACTTTGTTATGTATCCAAGTATAGCTTCTTAGAGCGTACTCACATCCAGTGAGAATATGTTTGAGGCTCGCAGTTTTCCCACATGCTACGCATCGGTCGGATGTAGTTAACCCCCCAGCATGAAGGTTGACTGGTGTTGGTAAGACGTCGTAGACTGCTTTTATGAGGAAACCTAATTTCTATATTACCTGTACGCTTAATCATGGGCAAATTGTAACATGTATTTAAAGTGTTACACTTTTATTTTTTTCTTGAGTACATACAAATATAAGGATCAGCCGGTGGGTTGAATCTATAATACGTCGACTGCATCAGCTGCAGAAGGGTAAAACCCCATCCCATTCCATTAGAGAGGATGTTTGGGGTTAAACACAAAAAGCATCTCATTCTGGAGCTCTGGAGTTACCTCTTTGTTGCTATTACGTCCAGGACGACCCCGATTCGGATTGGTTGTATCTGTTAGGATACCATCTTTGGGGCAAACAAATCTGATAGGAATATTTAAAACATTGTGACACAAATTATTTGCAATTAGAATCGAATGGGTCCAAAGGATCTGTTTGAAAATTATTAGTATTGGATATAAGTACTTGGAGCCATGTAACTGTGTGCAAACTATTTGTATTATATAAGAATACTTGAAACCATCTAATTGCATGCAAAGAATGTGCACAGGGTCGTTTAAGAATGTTATTAACAAAACGTGTTTACAAATATATATTTAATATATATGTATAAAGAGGATTTGGCATTGAATAACCTACAATGGTTGATATGCCATAAAACCCAACCAAACCAAATCATATATATTTAATATATATGTATAAAGATCATTTGGAATTAAATAACCTACAATGGTTGATGTGCCATGAAACGTAACCAAACCAAATTATGTATATTTAATATATATGTATAAAGATGATTTGGCATTAAATAACCTACAGTTGTTGATGTGCCATGAAACGTAACCAAACCAAATTATGTATATTTAATATATATGTATAAATAACATATGATGTTTGATATGCTATAAAACCAAACCAAACCAAACCAAAGCACTCTAATCAACCATGTATCAATCACTATATGTGCGCGCGCGCGCACGCACACACACACACACACACAGAGCTCATATGAACACGCATTTATTCCCTCCCTTATTTGTGAAGTTTAGAATACACCGACTGTATTCCCTGCAGTGGGATAAGGCCTCCTTCACCCCCACCAAAAAATGGGTGTCCTTGATGTGACACTAAACGGTATCCAGTGGTGAGGCTTCAGTTCTGAAGCTCTCGGGAGTGCTGAGGATCCCTTTATACTCTTTGAAAATTATTAATATTGGATAGAATATCTCAAATCCATATAACTGGATACATAGAAGTTATTACTATCATTATTAAATTGGAATAGTTTTTAAGTTATATAATTATGCATAAATTACACGGGTAAAAATGTGTCGAGTCACCAAACATCTTGAGGGCACTGAATCTTAAAATGACTTTAATGTTTCTTGGTTAGCAGCCATTTTTGCTGTAAAGAAATAGCTCATTTTTGAAAAAAGGATTTTTTTCATTTGTTTTCTGTATATATAATATTTGTTGTATACTCAACACAATAATAAAGATGACATAGTTCTTTAGAAAAATATACCTCTCACTTTATTTGAAAGGGTTGTGTGTGAGAGGGAGTTGGAGACCGAAAAGAACTGGAACATATTGACCTCCCCACTCTTATAGCCATCAGCGTCTCTTTCCCGTTCTCCAGGGTTGCTCAACCGGAGGCCCGGGGGCCCAGCTCTCTGCTGGGTGCTGTTTTCTCTACAGCATCATTTCTCCAACTCTTCTGATCCCCAAACTAACTGACTTCCTGTCTTCACCGAGTTATATAATAGTACAAACGCCCACTCAATATCTCCCCATAACTGGCCATCGGAATGTGTCACTTCTGCCGTCTTTGGAATGGCATGTTTGATCGTCATCTAGCGGAAATAACTGTCATGCAGTTCACAGGTCACTCTCTTCCGGTGCATCAGTCTTGTGACTGTACCGTGAGATTTTAACCCTGTCCCATAGTGTCAGACAAGCTCGCCCACGCCAATTGAATATGCACTTCCGCCGTCTTTGGAATGGCATGTTTGGCGGGGTCGGAGGTCAATAGACAACATATTGACCGATGGCAATATTTCTCTGAGTAAAATCATAGAAACCTTTCAATTTATATTTAAACCAACAAATATTGGTATGTTTACTGAAAAATACTATTTTACCATAACAAACAGATCGCAAGTCTTTAGAAATAACACGATTGAATATACCAAAACCAATAAGTATTTTCATAAAATCATTTAGTAAACTAATAGCAGAAATAAAAACTTGGTGAACATACGAACTATGGTAAAAATGTCCTTTTTTTGATTGTCAGGTTCAATGTTATTTAAGTCCCTTTTGATACTCCAGCAGTTGTTAACCATCATTGATTTGTCCCTCCGTCCTTGTTAGCGCTCTTCCATAGTTGTGATATCCTTATGGAATTGTTGTCTTTGCTCATCACACACATTGCAGCAATTATCTAAAAGATTTATCTAGATGGCGCTATAAAAAATGAACCTTAATACTTATATTAGTGCCAATGTCCTGTAGACTTTTCAACAGCTTTTCAACTTACTCCTTGTAGTTTTCTGCCCGGCGATTGCCTAAGAAGTTTTTCATCGCGTCAGAAAACGATGTCAACACGCGTAATCCTTACTCGTTCATTGAATTAACATTCATCAACCTTAATGAGTTTCCTGATGTTATGGTGAAACTATTTTAATGGTGTGCAACATGTACAACTGAATAGGTGCATTGGGATGTCTTTAGTTGGAGTTTCTTTCCAACTGTGAAAACAAAAGCTCTAAATCTGCTTGGTTTTCTTTCTTTAGTGAAGGGATAAAAGAGATAGGATAAATTTATAAATATTAAACAGATGATTTTAGGGTTTCAATTTTTTGAGGTCACCTTGATTATCAAGTTTACTAAAGTGTATTACTAATAAAGTTAATTTGAATTTTAATGATAAATCTTTTGGACCCAATAACTCTTATTTCTTATAAAAATAGTTCATTTCAGGTAGCTGACATAAATTGTTCGGCCTACCCGAAAATTGATAGGTTTCTAAGACCTTTATGAACCAAATTTTAAGATCAGCCAAGATCGTAAATTGATCATTTTTCTCCAAAAATGGGTAATTACAGTACAGAAAACGGTAGCTAACCATGAAAAACTAACACCATTTTTTTGGATTCAGCACTTTCAAATTGGCTAAAAAACGTGTTTTCTTTCTTAGCAAGAAAAATCGTGTTGACCAGTGTTATAAGTATTAGACAGGAACACTTGAAACCATACAACTGAGAAAATTGTTTGCATTAAGAATAGTTAATTGAACCTATAATTGTAAACAAATTTCTATTATTTTGCTGTTATCAAAAAACGCTTTTACAATACAGATTACATGAGAAAGACATTTTGAAATATCAGTATAGATAACATTTTATCTTTCCCGCAATAAATAAAATTATACCAAAAAATATTATAGTAAACTTGAAATTCACACTACAAATCTACTCCTCAAAGCGACCATAAACCCTCTTATCAACAAACAACTGCAGACAATCCATTATCAAAATCGAGAAATATTCTTGAAAAAACATTAAAAGAAATCTGACAGTCTCCTATAAGTTACCTTTTAGCGTAAAATAGCTCCAGACGTGTTGACACACCGTTTAATCAATCAAACAATTAATCAATCAATATATATATATGCAAACTTTTATGTCTGTTTGTCTGTCGAGGTCCGAGTTCTACATAAAATCATATTGCCTAAACAAGAGCTTCTTCCAGCCCCGAACGATAAAAACACTATAGATAAACTACATACATTTTAAATCTCTATGTACGAGATAGAATGCATCTCAGATATCAAAAACAAAATTTTAACTGATTTTTAAAGAAAAATTTCATCTTAAGCTTACTCTTAAAAACGATCAAAGATGGTGGATAGAGTGCAGAGCGAAAATTTTTGACAATCATTGAAAGCATTTTTTTAATACAAAATTGAATAAAACTGAAAACTTTTAAGACGAAAAAACTTTTAAAAAGAACTTTATGCTTTTAAAGAAGCACTTTTAAAAAAAGCGACCTCTGGCCAAATCTAATCTCCTCAGAATTCTACAAACGTAAGCCTGGAACGAGCAGCAGGTGGCATAGGCCTCCATGTCAACGCAGACAAAACGGAACGCATATGCTTTAATCAAAGAGGCCACATCTCCACACTAAACCGTAGTTCTCTGAAACTAGTGGACAAGTTCGCCTACCTCGGTAGCAGCGTCTCACCAACCGAGAATGACATCAACATGGACAGCTATCGTTAGACTATCGGTCATATGGAAGTCTGACCTGACCGATAAAATAAAACGCAGTTTTTTTTCCAAGTATCGGTCGTGTCAATACTGCTATATGGATGCAGTAAATGGACGTTAACTAAACGTATGGAGAAAAAGCTTGACGGCAATTACACAAGAATGCTGCAAGAGTCAAATCTCAACTAACGTCTTTTTCGAAATCACCAAAAATCTCGGCCCATCGCTTCCGGGCATGACGTCATTCACACCTCAGTCTATTTTTCTATCTGGGGTTTTTATTATGACATTTGTGATTGTCATATTCTCTGCGCGCGAGCCCGAGCTGTACTCAATGTGTGTGGGCACCTGCACTGAGCCGAATAGTTCAAAGCCCAACCAAACCGAATGATAAATTATATTTAACGAAAATGATTAATATAAAAAAATCATTCCGTAATTATATAACACTGCAAGAACCTATAAACCACAGTTCTGTACCGATACAGTAGGTAGAAGTCTTGGTATTTTTATATTACACCAATTACACACAAACGCACGCACGTAAACATATATATATATATATATATATATATATATATATATATATATATATATATAAAGTTGGCGACCGTAGTCGTGGGTGACCCGAGGGCTCCCTTTTCGAAAGCTACTACACCAAGGTGTAGGGAGGACGCTTCTCCTTTCCCTGGATTGCTCCCCTTTACCCTTGATCCTTACCTTATAATGCTGAGTGTTAAGCAAGATAGCATCAAGTACCATTTTTTAAGTCTTTTGTACGACATATATATATATATATATATATAAATATTATATATTATTTTATGAAGTGATTGAGTGGTGAATTTTTTTCTAGTTCAACTAGTTTTGACAACAGTGGGAATAAGCCTGAGATAATGGAAAAAAATATGGAAGTGAAAAACTGTTTTCTAAAACGAGCAAAAAACAAAAAACAACAAAACAAAGAAACAAAAAGGGGTGCAAGATCGAAACGAGAAGCAGATTTCCAAGATACATATTATAAAGTAATAAAACATTTTTATAAGCCCATTTAAAAATTGGGCACTGACTCAACAATAGAAAAACATAATTTATACTAGAAGAAGAAGAAGAAGAAGAAGAAGAATGCAACAGAGAATAATTTTATCTTTAAAAAGCTGGTTTCATTTTTTTCTTTGTTTCAGTCCTTTTTTTTGCTTTTGGTTCTTTTTCTTTCAATTTTATAAAAAAAATGTATATTTTTATTGTTTTTCACGACCCTTTGAATTTTTTGTCGCATTGTTTTTTTTATTATTATTTATACTTATCTATTTTTTAATGTCTTCGCCAAATATTTTCTTTCTTTCTTTCTTTCTTTCTTTCTTTCTTTCTTGTTCTGCCTTATCGTTTCT
Organism: Sepioteuthis lessoniana; assembly: GCA_963585895.1. Taxonomy (NCBI): domain Eukaryota; kingdom Metazoa; phylum Mollusca; class Cephalopoda; order Myopsida; family Loliginidae; genus Sepioteuthis; species Sepioteuthis lessoniana. Next base: position 94,051,356 of record OY757915.1, on the reverse strand, counting down.
TTCTTTCTTTCTTTCTTGTTCTGCCTTATCGTTTCTTTCTTTCTTTCTTTCTTTCTTTGTTTTATCATTTCTTTCTTTCTTTCTTTCTTTCTTTCTTTCTTTCTTTCTTTCTTTCTTTCTTTCTTTCTTTCTTTCTTGTTCTGCCTTATCGTTTGTTTGTTGCCTTTTTTTCCTTGTTCCACCTGATCGTTTCTTTCTTTCTTTCTTTCTTTCTTTCTTTGTCAGTTTTATCATTTCTTTCTTTCTTTCTTTCTTTCTTTCTTTCTTTCTTTCTTTCTTTCTTTCTTGTTCTGCCTTATCGTTTGTTTGTTGCCTTTTTTTTCTTGTCCCACCTGATCGTTTCTTTCTTTCTTTCTTTCTTTCTTTCTTTCTTTCTTTCTTTCTTTCTTTCTTTGTCTGTTTTATCATTTCTTTCTTTCTTTCTTTCTTTCTTTCTTTCTTTCTTAGCCTGTTTTATCATTTCTTTCTTTCTTTCTTTCTTTCTTTCTTTCTTTTAGCACCGGTCCCAGAATTGCGATATCATTTTTTCTTTCTCATCTTCTTAAAATCATAGTATCTTCGTTGTTTTTTTTTGCAATCAATAAATAGATAAAAAAGAAATACAATTAGGAGAAAAGTAAAACAATAACCGCCCTCCGAAAAAAAAAAAAAAAAAAACTCTAAAAGAACCTTTCTTCCCTCAAAACCTCTATTTTTCCTCAATTCGTAACCCCAATTTTTTGTTTACTCCTTTTTACCACAACTTTTTAAATATGTACTTTGGCCCTACCCCCCTCTCTCTCTAACTCACTCTTGATTTTTTTCTCTCTTCTTTGGTATCCTCTCTCTTTTTTCTCTGCCAATTTCTTTCATCAAATAATTTTCTGTGCCAATTTCGCTCTGGCCTCGAGCACCGAATTAATCAACCTTTCGTGACACGGTGAAATAACATGTTACCCCACAGTGAGGAGAGGAGTTGGGCGCCTCTGGATAATAGTAGCGGTCGGCAGAGGGAAGGGAGGAGAGGAACAGAGGAGAGTCAGTGACAGAGAGTAAACCAGTGCTTGTGGCGGTAGGAGGAGGGGGAGAACGAGGAGTAGCATGAGGTCAAGCGAGATAGATGGTGGACGTGAATAGGAGAAGGGTGAGTTAGTGGAACAGAAATAAGCTGAAAAAAATTGTGCTGTTTTAGTGCTGTACCTATCCTTCTTATTACTCTGTCGATTTTGTCTCAATCGACCTCGGCTGAGCTTTTACTACAATTCTTTTTTACTCTTTCTATTTGCTTCTTCATGCTAATTTCTAACCACCTTTCTCTTCGTTATTAGACATTGATGCGTCTTTTCCTGTCACTCATTTTAAGACATCTCGTACTTATTTCTCAAGTCTCGCGAGATGTCGTCCCTGACTGTCATATTTGATTTTTTTGTTTCTATTATCAGCAGAACCTTACCTTTATTTCTCTTGGTATTTAGTCTGGCAAAAGGCCACTAATATACGGCACCTAGCGAGAATCGAGCTTCTATATTATCATCATCATCATCATCATATTTACCCAACCCCTCGGGCAGGATATGACACAAAGTCAATTTTTTAAGCGGAGTTTAACAGGTTTGAATTCAGTTTCCCTTCTCCTAGACTAGTTGCCTCATCAAGGCTGAAGAACCTAGTCTGCCCTACTATTTACCCATAGCTGGAGGGAGAATAATTGGATTCATACCTTTCCTAAGGGTATTAGTGCAATGTGAAATGCAATCAGTCCAGGATTTGAACTCGTGTCGCCGTGTCCAATTCCTGCGACGATAACCATTACACCACTGGCACCTCCATATTATCATCATCATTGTCGTCTTCTCCTGTCACTCATTTAAAGACATCTCGTACTTATTTATCAAGTCTCGCGAGATTTTGTCCCTGACTGCCATGTTTGTTTTTTTGTTTCTATTCTCAGCAAAACCTTACCTTAGTATCTAGTCTGGCACAAGACCTCAATTGTACTGAAATTTAGCGAGGTCCAAGCTTTTATATCATCATCATCGTACTGACAGAACAGAGTTCCCAAACTCTCTCTCTCTTCCACCATCTATCTCTATCGTCCATTGCATCTGGCAGGTCTTCTAGACTGCATCCAGTGTTCATACATAGCTGATGTATGTTATTCCTTGCTGGACGATCAACACTGGCACATCCATGTATATGAGTCCATTAGAAAACATCAGGTATGAGTTCATCCTTACTTCTCATGAAGTGTCCATCATGTTTTATTCGTCTTAATTGGATAGTTTATGTGATGGGGGTAAATGGCTTTACAGCTGCTGTTTTGTGGGGTGTTGATTCAGAGATTTGTTCAAAACAACACGTAGCATCCTTGTGTAATCATAATGATCTTTTATCTATGTTTACATGTTACAGTAACACAGGGAAAATAGCACACCGTAGCGAGAATCGGGATTGTGCAATAAAGTTAAAATAGTCTCGAATATCAAGCACCAGTGCTGTCTGGGAATATGCAACTGTCTCGCTCATTAAGGACACTTGATTCATCGTTTTTGCTACACAAATAGTTCCAAATCTTCTAAACAATAAAAGTATACAAGTACTAACACAACAAATAAATAGAAATAAAAAATTTGTTCTAATCAAGATTAAATTTTATTTGTACCAGATTTGCGTTACAAAAAAAAAAAAAAAAAAAAAAAAGAAGGAAGAAACAAAAACAAAGGAGTTTTGCCCAGTCAGTTGGGGCTGTAGACTATAAGGACTGCTTCTCTGCAGATGGGTAAGACCCCCGCCCACGAGTGTCCTGGATATGACACTAAGCAATCTGATGGTGAGACTCCAGCAATGTTGGAGCTTTGGGGAATTCTTAGTACTCCTCTACTGCCATCGCTCCCATTTCCACTTTGGCCCGGAGTGGTAGCACCTGATAGGGTCTTATGGGTCAACTAGAACTAAACTGTGTACTTATGCTAAACTGAATTGTTTGAAAGGAACTGTTTCTTGACTTTGATACTGCATACTTATGCGAAACTGAAGTGTTTGAAATAGAACTATTAATTTGTATGAAATGGATTTGGCATTATATAACCTACAATGGTTGATATGCCATGAAACCAAACGAAACCTAAACCTGAAAAAGTTAATCTGTTAAGAGAAATTTAAAACAATTTTTCATCCAATCTGAAACTTAATAATAATAATAATAATGATAATACGAAACGATCAATCACATAATAAGCGAATGCAGCAAATTAGCATAGAAGGAGTATAAGGCGAGATACGACTGGGACAGCAAGGTGATCCACTGGGAAATGTGCAGGAAATTTTAATTCGACCATACAAACTAATGGTATATGCACAACCCAGCACCTGTCCTAGAAAATGACACACATAAACTCCTATGGGACTTTAACATACAAACGGATCAACTAATCCCGGCCAGAAGACCAGACCTTATAATAATCAACAAAAAAAGAGAATTTGCAAAATAGTCGACTTTGCTGTCCCGGCGGACCACAGGATAAATCTGAAGGAAAGTGAAAAGAAGGATAAGTACCTCGACCTTGCTAGAGAATTGAAAAATCTGTGGAACATGAAAGTGACGATCGTGCCAATTGTGATTGGTGCTTTTGGCACAATAACTAGAGGATCATTAAAAGGCCTGGAGGACTTGGAAGTTGGCGGACGGCTAGAGACTATCCAAACGACAGCATTGCTAAGAACGGCCAGAATCCTGAGACGAGTCCTGGAGACTTGAGGAGACTTGCTGTCACTCATACTCCAGTGAAAAACCATCAGCTAACACTGATGTAAAAAACTCTAAAGAAGTAAATAATGATAATAATAATAATAATAATAAGAAGAAGAGGACAAAGAAGAGTCCTCGAAGCCTAAGGAGTCTTTTGGTCATTCACACTCCAGTGAAAGACCACCAACTAAGGCTGGTGTGAAAAACTCTCAAAGGCGTAAACTAATAATAAAAGGCTGTAAACTTTCACTAAAGGAGTGCAACACTAGGCACGACTTGTTGTGAAAGGTATTACATAGAGAATTGTACAAGAGATTGAATTTTGACAATACTACTAAATTGTATATGAGACACATAAAACTCTATGGCATTTGGAGATTCAAACGGATCACCCGGCTAGAAGACCAGACTTAGTGATAATAAAAAAAACCCCAACCTTTTCTCAAGTGGATTTTGCCATTCTGGCAGACAACAGACTGAAAATAAAAGAAAGCGAAAAGATAAACAACTACTTAGACTTTGCCTGAGAACTAAAAAGTTGTTGAACATGAAAGTGACAGTGATATCAATTGTAGTTGGTGTACTCGGAACGGTTCCCAAAGGCTGGGAAAGCAGAGTGGAAGAACTGGAAATCAGAAGATGATTCTAGACCATCCAGATCATACCATTGTTGAGAACGGCCAGAATACTGAGCCGAGTCCTGGAGACCTGAAGGGACTTGCTGTCACTCGAACTCCAGTGGAAAACCATCAGCTAACGCTAAAGTGAAAAACTTGCGAGCAGTGAAAAAGAAAAAAAAAAAAGAAAAAAGAAAAAAGGGAAACCTCGAGAGAGGAACTGACTCTCTTCTAACAGCGGCACAAAACAACACCATGGGTCCCAATCATATCAAAGCAAGAATAGATAAGATGCAATAAAACAGTAAATGTAGTGATAGAGACGAAATGATCAATCACATAAGCGAATGTTGCTAGCTAGCACAGAAAGAGTATAAAACTAGACACTAGGTGTGCAAGGTGAACCACTGAGAATTATGCAAGACATTGAATTTTGACCATACGAACAAATACACAACCTAGAACCTGTCCTGGAGAATGCGACGCACAAAGTTCTCGGAAATTTTGATATACAAACTGATCACCTAATCTCGGCCAGACGCCAGACCTTATAATAATTGTGAACTTTGCTGTCCTGGCGGAACAACAGAGTAGAGTTGAAAGAACTTGCAGGTTGTGAACTTTGCTGTCCTGGCGGAACAACAGAGTAGAGTTGAAAGAACTTGCAGGATTGTAAAATTTGCTGTCCTGGCGGAACACAGAGCAGAGTTGAAAGAATACGAAAAGAAGAATAAGTACCTAAACCTTGCCAGGAAATTGAAAAACTGAGGAACATGAAAGTGACGTTTATACCAATTGTAATTGGAGCTCTTGGCACAGTTATCAAAGGATTGGTACGAGACCGGAAGGAATTGGAAATAAGAAGACGAATGGAAACCATCCAAACTACTGCATTATTGAGATCGGCTAGAATACTGAGGAGAGTCCTGGAGACTTAAGGAGACTTGCTGTCACTCAAACTCCAGCGAGAAACTATCGACTAACGCTGGTGTGAAAAACTCGAAAAGGAGTAAATAATAATAATAATAATAATAATAATAATAATGATAATAATAATAATAAAAATGATAATAAAAGACAAGTACCAGGACCTTGCTCGGGAATTGAGAAAAATGTGAAACACGAAAAGTGACGCTGATACCAATTGTAATTTTTGCGCTCTGTACAGTCATCAAAGGATGTAAACAGGGATTGGAGGGCTTAGAAATAAGTAGACGAGTGGAAACCTTCTAAACTACAACATTATTAAGATAGACCAGAATACCGAGTAGAGTCCTGGACACTTTAGAAGACTTGCTTTCACTCAAACTCCCGTGAGAAACCATCAGATAACACTGGTGTGAAAAAACTCTCAAAGGAGTAAAATAATGATTTTAATATTAACTGAAATTTTTACAAACCAACAAAGAACAAACCAGAATTTGTCCTTCAAAATGAAACCCATAAAATTCTCAGAAACTTTGAGAAATAAACGGATACCCCCACTCCCAAATTAAAAGACCAGACGTAGTGTTAATTGTTCAGAAGAAAAGAGGCCGTCATCCAGCGGATTTTGCCATTTCAGCGGACCACAAAGTGTAAATGAAACGAAGAGAAAATCCGGACCAATTCATGGACCTTGTCAGATATCTGAAAAGTTGTGAAGCATGAAAGTGACAGTAATACCAGTAATACCAATCATAGTTTGTGCCCTTGAAACAATCACCCCTAGAAAATGGAAAAGAGACTGAGGGAAGTGGAGATTAGAGGAAGAATCGAAACCATCTCGACCACAGGTTTTCTAAAATCAGTCAGAATAAATAGAAGAGTCCCGAATGCCCAAGGAGACCCAGTGAAAATCCATCTGTTAGAGTTGGTGTGAAAAACTCGCATCGACCAAAATAATTATTGAATGTAAATTATTGTAGAATAATTATAGAATATAAGTTATTGTAGAATAATTATAGGATATAAATTATTTTAGAATAATTACAGAATATAAATTATTGTAGAATAATTATAGAATATAAGAAATGTTCAAAATATCAGAACAAATCGTAAACGTCATCATGAGAGCTATAAAAACTGAGTAGTGGAACAAAGAACAGGACAAATCGCAGCAGGGCTGAAAAATCCACTGCGGGATCTTTTAGAGAGGCTTCCTCTCGAAACTACTATTTTCGATTGCGATGATCCAATTTACCCAACCCCTCCGCTCGGGTAGGATATGACACAAGGTCAATTTTTTTAAGCGGAGTTTAAGAGGGTTGAATTCAGAGTTTTCCTTCTCCTAGACTAGTTGCCTCACCAAGGCTGAAGAACCTAGTCTGCCCTACTATTTATCCATAGCTGGAGGGAGAATAATTGGATTCATACCTTTCCCAAGGGTATTAGTGCTATGTGAAATGCAATCAGGCTTGTCCAGGAATTGAACTCGTATCGCCGTGTCCAGATCCTGTGACGATAACCATTACACCACGGGCACCATTTTCTATTGCGATGATGCCACTTAACTTGGCCCAATCGGCTGGGAATGTAAAATACACTGATTGCATTTTTCCAAGTGGGTGTAAGACTCCTCCAACGAGTGTCCTGGATATGACACTAAACAATAAGGTGAGGATCCAGTAATGCTGAAGCTTTGGGGGAATTCGAAGTATCCTTTCATTGCCATCGCTCCCAGGTCCACTTTGGCCCGGAGTTGTAGCACCTGATAGGGTCCTATCTAAGGGTCAAATAGAACAGTTTTTCCTTTAAACTGTGTACTTAAGCTAAATTTAATTGTTTGAAATAGAACTGTTTTTTACATTTAACTGCGAGTAAACAGATGACTGATGTTTGATTGAATTATTTGTGATTAATAGTAAATAGAATTATTCCTATTAGATAAAAATAAGTGAAATCATTTAACTGTGTGAAAAAAAATGAGTCCAGGTTCGTTAAAAAATGTTATCTGCAAAATCTTTAGAAATCATATATGTATCAAAAGGATTTGGCATTAAATAACCTACAATGGTTGATATACCATAAACCCAACCCAAGCAAAGTATATATATGTAATATATATCTATAAACTGGATTTGGCATTAAATAGCCTACAATGGTTGATATGTCATAAAAACCAAACTAACCAAATCATATATATTTAATATATATGTAAAAACAGGATTTGGCATTAAATGACCTTCAATGGTTGATTTACCATAAAACCCAACCCAAGCAAATCATATATATTTAATATATATCTTTAAACTGGATTTTGCGTTAAATAACCTACAATGGTTGATATGCTATAAAACCCAAACAAACCAAATCATATATATTTGATATATATGTAAAAACAGGATTTGGCATTAAATAACCTACAATGGTTGATATACCATTAAACCAACCAAACCAAATCATATATATTTAATATATATGTAAAAACAGGATTTGGTCTTAAATAACCTACAATGGTTGATATGCCATAAAACCCAAACAAACCAAACAAAGCTACTTAATCATATCATAAGAAAATATACTGGGTGCTACAAATTTACAAAGTAGCAGGAAAAGATCAGCTACTTAATGTACACAGCTGATATCAAGATATTTGCAAAAAGAACCCCCGAAAACTAGAAACTCTTCTACTATTAGAATCTACAGCCGAGTTATAAGAATGGAATTTAGAATTGAAAAAAGGAAAAAGAAAAACAATGGAAGAAATAGAATTACACCAGAACACTTAAAAAATTACTTGGGAATATTGGAAGCAGATACCACAAATCAAACAGAAAGAAAAAGTAAGAAAGGAGTGCCTTAGAAGAACAAGAACACTTCCTGAATCCAGAACAGAAATCTCATCAAAGGACTAAATACCCGAGCAATCTCCCCGTAATATATTGAGGACACTTTTTCAAATGGTCATGGGAGGAAATGCTAACTCCACAACATCACAAAAGTTTATCTCAGAAGAACACGAACACTTCCCGAAATAAGAGTCAGCAGCAGAAATCTCATCAAAAGGATAAATATCTCTGATGAAACTCAGATGGACCTGAGAAGAATGAAATTGATGATGCACAAGGCTTTAAACCTCGGGGATGAAATGTCAGACTCTATGTGACAAGATAGAATAAGGAACAAAACTGACCAGTATTGAAGACTCTGTAGACGCAACAATTCAGAAACTTCAAAAAAGAGCAAAGAAAAACAGATTTCAGCGGAGAATATAAGAAATAACTTAAGGACAAATAAGAAAACAGTAAACAAAAAATACAGAAAAGGAAAATCAGAAGAAAACAACTGTACGGATACTTCAAGCAATAAACTTAGGAAATTGCACATGAGATGACCTGGATATGAATAAGAAGTGGAAACTTAAAGAGAGAAATTGAAATTCTTTTAATAATAGAACATAATAATGATACCATAAGAACCAATTAGCAAGTGTGGATTACGTAGTGAAAGAGATGAAACAATTAATCACATAATATGAGAATTAATTTTTTAAAAATTTATTGCGGACTTTTTGTCCTCATCTTGGTAGTATTTTGTGTTGTTTCTTCTTCACTACGTTTCGGCCAAATTTCACCTCTGGCCTTCTTCAGGCGATTAACCGCGACCTCGGATAGGAATGCTGTCTTGTAACCGTATCCCCAGTAATTACTGCCTTCCAAAGTTGTTGTCTCTCGCACCAGTAATTACTGGGAATACGGTTACAAGACTCCCTTGGCTAATCAACTGTGGTGTATTGACTTCCTTACTCCTCCCACACCTCTTATCATTCCTCACGGACTCCTGCCTTCCTTGAATCTCTTATGACACTCAAAACTGATGCTCGATTCATGCAAGATGGTTGAAAAGCATTCTGAAGCATTCCATACGTTTCTGTGGCATTTTTTCCAAGTTTAAAACATAATTTTTATTGCATATCGTTCTTCTAAAGTGTCTTCACGTCCAGATTGTATTTTTCAAATTCATCAGCTGTGACAATCAGGCTTTAATAGGGTGTATTCCAATTGCTGCTGTAGCTGTTTATTTAAATCATAAAAATTGGTTAGTCATCTCATAAGATGTATAACAATAACATACTGAATTTTCAAGAGTCTACGACAATTTTAAATGCCAGTACAAAAAAGTCTGGAAACTTATTGAAGGCACCACGTACATAAGAATAATATTATTATTGATATTATTGCTGTTGTTGTTGTTTGTTCCTTATGCCACGTAGGGCATCTCCACTTTTTATATCAACTTTTAAAAAATCTTCGCTTAGAATATATACAATATAAATACAATGTTAATATACAGATTAAATTCGGCTAAATATTCCATCCCATAGTCGCCATGAAAGTAAAATTGAAAGAAAATGAAAAGAAGGATAAGTACCTAGACCTTGCTAGAGAATTGAAAAAACAGTGGAATATGAAAGTGACGGTTATACCAATTGTAATTGGTACTCTTGGTAAGTCACCGAAGGATTGGTAAAGGGACTGGAGGACTTAGAAATAAGAAGACGAGAGGAGACCATCCAAACTACTGCATTATTGAGATCGGCCAGAATACTGAGAAGAGTCCTGGAGATTTGAGGAGACTTGCTGTTACTCAAACTTCAGTGATAGACCATCAGCTAACGCTGGTGCTAAAAACTCTCAAGGAGTAAATAATAATAATAATAGTTTTTCTTTCTGATTATTATAATTTCTTAAGGGAGATAACTCTTCAATGTCAATTATAAAGTATTTGCTCCCCTTTATTTATCTTCAGTGAACTATAATATAATTTCTATATAAAGGATGCGACTCGATAAAGAATTTAATGTTTGAAGAATGAGATCATTGAACTAAAGCTAAATAATTCTTCTTTAGCTCTGCGGCCCTACTCAGGAAGTCACCCACTAAGGACCAGTGCGGGTCTGCAACCCCACTGAAAATCGTTTGACCCCTCCGGTGTATGTAGTGTGAATTAACTTCGATATGCTAATTATAATGGCATAAACCATTTTTACACACGCCCCTAATTTACACTGCTCCACCATTTGTACTTTCTGTTTCCCCATCCCTCCCAATACCTTGGGAACATGTCTACGTTCTGTCATCGCAAAAAAGCTTTCATATATCATCGTTTCTTTATTGGTTTACCTTTTGCTGACCATTCAAAATACAACTGGCTTCCTATGATTCAAATGTTCTTTTTTTTAACCTATGTGCCGGACGTTTTGCCTATCCGATTATACCTTAATTTCTAGCCGTTTGCTTTTGATGTGAAAGCAATTTTTTCGACGATTTTGTTATTAGTCAAAAAGCTTCGTTTAGCGTTTTGAATATTGTAGGTTGGTTGGTTTCTTTGTTTTATAGCATATCAATCTTCATGGGTTATTTAATGGCAAAGCCATCCTTGTAGCCAGTAGTAGTAATATTTAGCCCTTAGCTGTTTGTTTGCTTGGGTTTTGTGACATATCAACCTTTGTAGGGTTATTTAATGCCAAATCCATTTTTATACAAATAGGCGCTTGTATTTGAACAATTCAGTTTGACATAAGTACACAGTTTAATTGTCAAAAACATTTCTATTTCAAGCTATTCGGTTGAGTCAAACAGTTCTATTTTAAACAATTCAGTTTAGTTTAAGTAGAGTTTTTTTGTTTACTCACAGTTAAATGTCAAAACAGTTCTATTTCAAACTATTCAGTTTAACGTAAGAACCGTTTTAATGTCAAAAACATTTCTATTTGAAACAATTCAGTACTCTGTTTAGTTCTGTTTGACCCATAAATAGGACCCTCTCAGGTGCTACCATTCCGAGTCAGAGTGGACCTGGGAATGATGGCAATGAAAGGGTACTCTGTACTCTCCAAAGCTTCAGCATTACTGGAACGTCACCATCAGATTATTTTGTGTCATATAAGGACATTCGTTGTGGGGGGGATCTTACCCCTCAGCAGAGAAGCAGTCGGTGTATTCTACTGCCCCAGCCGACTGGGCAAGGAACATGAGGGTGACGGGGATACGAATTGTAATTGGTCCGTTGGTAACGGTTATCAAAAGCTTGGAAAAAGGCCTTGAGGCATTGGAAACCAGATGAAGAATCAAAACTATCAAGACCACAGCATTCTTAAGATCGGCTACGTGCAGCCGATGTATTCTACAGCCTATTACTGGAAGGATAAGAGTATTCATACCTTTGCTAAGATTATCAGTTTGAAAGTGAATCTAATAGCGCGATAAGAAGTCGAACTCGTTTACTGCGATTATCACTGTCCAGACTTCATAAAAATCATAAACGATACATTTATATTGTAAATATAAGAGTATTATTTTGGAGGTGCCCGTGGTGTAATGGTTATCATCGTAGGAAATGGACACGGCGACACGAGTTCAAATCCTGTACGAGACTGATTGGATTTCACATAGCACTAATACTCTTGGGAAAGGTATGAATCCAATTATTCTCCCTCCGGCTATGGGTAAATAGTAGGGCAGACTAGGTTCTTCAGCCTTGGTGAGGCAACTAATCTCGGAGAAGGAAAACTCTGAACCCAAACTTGTGAAACTCTGCTTAAAAATTGACCTTATGTCATATCCTGACCGAGCGGGGCGGAGGGGTTGGTAAATATGTATATAAGAATATTATTCTGTGAGTAACGCTAGCATTAATTCCTGAACATTAAAAAAAGTCTTTCTGATTTTAATGTATTACATTAAGCCCATAAATACCACTGATATTTTTTTAAATTAAAGTTAATTTGCTTATAAACCAGGATTTTGTAATTTCTAGTGAAATATTCAATCAAAATGGATTTTATTAAAAGGGGATAATAAATTATTTATTACCAAACTCAACAGCGTTGAAACTGTAATTAAATAAATATACGTCTCCTGTGTATTTATGCAAATTTGTTTTCGGTAAGATGGTTTCTCTCTCTCTCTCTCTCACTCTCTCTTTCACTCTCTCCTTCACTCTTTCTCTCTCTCTCTCACTCTCTTTCACTCTTTCTCTCTCTCTCTCACTCTCTCTTTCACTCTTTCTCTAGCTTTCTCTCTCTCTCTCTTTCTTTCTTACTCAGTGTGCTGGTTTCTCCCCTCTCTCTATCTGATTATTTTGATTTTCTCCTCTCACTCAGTGTTTTAGTTTTCCCTCCTCACTCTGTTTTCCCCCTCTCTCTGTCTGTTCAGGTTTTCCTTTCTCTTATTGCTTTGATCCCCCCGCTCTCTCTCTCTCTCTCTCTCTCTCTCTCTCACTGTCTTTCAGTCTGTTTTAAATTGAATAAAAAACAAAAACAAATACAAAAGAACAAAAAACAAAACAAAAAACAACCCCCCCAAAAGCTTGACAATGTGTCAAGTGTATTGAACTGAGGGATAAATATATAGAAAAACATGAGCGCTTCAAGATTCTGGGTCATTCCTTTCTTGGTCCGGCCGAGAACTTTTTTCGCGGGCCTCTCTAACGCAATGATTGGAATGAATGAAAATTTAATATATGTTTGATATATCCTACCCGTTTATCGCAGTCAGCACCAGAAACAATGAATTCTTAAAAGTTGTCTACGTGGCCAGTATTCATGGTGCAGTGGCAAATATGCTGGACTGCAACATCGTAATAAGTGAGTTAGAACTACAGTCGTACTATTACTTTCACTTTTAGAAAATAGTCTCGGAAAAGGATCTTGACCCCCTTATTCTTACAGCAATCGGTTAAATAGTCCCGCTATTTACAAGGATAGATTTGGCATTTATAAATCTACGAAAGTTAATATGTCATCAAACACAGAAACCGAACAAAACCAAAAATTGTCAAGTAAAAGAGTTATTTCTTTGTTTGGTTTTTATGCCATATCAACCTTTTTAGGTTATTTAATGCCAAATCCATTTTTATTCAGTTAAACAGTTCTATTTCAAACAATTCAGTTCAGCATAAATACGCAGTTTAATTGTCAAAACATTTCTATTTCAAGCTATTCAGTTAAGTCAAACACTTGTTTTTCAAACAATTCCGTTTAGCATAAAAAACAGTTCAATTTCTGACAATTCAGTTTAGCATAAGTACATAGTTTATATGTCAATGTAGCCTCACTATCAAATTGTTTAGTGTTATATCCAGGAAACTCGTTGGGAGTGGTATTACCCCTCTGCAGAGATGCAGTCAGTGTATTCTACAGCCCCAGGCAACTGGGTTATAAAAGAGTTGTAATGATAACAATTCGGATATGTCTTTCTTTCAGCTGAAACAATGAAAGTCTTTGAATTAAACAGGCAAGAAAGAAAAATATACCGTGCTTGCTGAGATCGAATCTTCTATCCATCACCAAGTTTTCATTATAGTTCTGTTATTATATGTGTATAACACGAACTCATATATAATAAGTAAGTAAAGTTGGCGACCTTAGTTGAGAGTGATCCGAAGGCTCCCTTTTCAAAGGCTACTACACCGAGGTGTAGGGGAGGGCTCTACTCCATTCCCTGAATTGATCCATTTTACCCTTGTTCCTTACCTTATAATGCTGCGACATCATGTAACGTTTTTGGAGTCTTTGGTATGATTCGACCTGAGATTGAACCCCGGTGTCCCGGACCATTGGCGAACACTCAACTCATTAGACCAATGGCTCGGTTCATGTATAATAAAGTGAAGTTGGCGACCTTAATCTAGGGTGACTTGAAGGCTCCCTTTTCAAAGGCTACTACACCGAGGTGTAGGGGAGGGCGCTACTCCATTCCCTGAATTACTCCATTTTACCTTTGATCCTTACCTGATAACGCTGAGTATTAAGCAAGGCGACATCATTTACCATTTTTTGAGACTTTGGTGTGACTCGACCTGGGATTGAACCCCGGTCTCCCGGACCATTAGCGAACACTCTACACATTAGGCTAATGACCAGTTGGACTTTCAAATTCTGCAAAAAAATTTCTCGTGTATAATACACACTGTTAAATCTTCACTGAATTTATCACTTGTGTAACTTTTTATCTGTTCGTACTGACTAAAAATAAGAATGTATATCGTTTACTTTATACTTTGAAACATAAAATCTTTAGTGTATTTAACAAAGATGCAACAAGATTTCAGCGAAAATAAGCTCAGATTCGGAGAAACAAAATTTTAAACAAACTCAAGTTCCAGTTGATATTTCTCGGTAACGGCGAAAAACACATTTGTTTGGACAACAGATAAAACAGTTTCGGTCATTTCCTCGCTAATAGGTTGAGATATGCAACCGGAAAAAAACAGTTAATTATATACTTCTCGTGTATAATTCGCACTCATTAATTTTAGAATAAAAACTGGAAAAATAGTGCGTGTAATACACAAGTAATTACGGTAAAAAAATTAACTTTCAAAAGTTTCGAGACTGAAGTTATATTTAACACGGAAATAAACGACGAATAATATTTTAATTTTTCTCAAAATACTACTCTGCCAAGAGTAGTATTTTGAGAAAAATTAAAATATTATACTGCATCAAAAGAGGAGTTTAAGTGGACACATCGCTGGAATAACTTCTGACTGCCAAGCCAGAAGTTATTCCAGCGATGTGTCTACTTAAACTCCTCTCATGATGCAGTATAAAGCAAAGCAATTTTAATCAGTTTTATGTCCTCTACCTCTTCAAATCTTTTAAACTAGATATGAGTAAGCAACCTTGATACTCCTCCCTTGATATGGATTAAAGCTGAACCGTTTTATTTAATGTCCTCCAACTTCTCAAATTCTTACACTATACATGAGTAAGCAACCTTGATACTCCTCTCTTGATATGGATTAAAGCTGAGCAGTTTTATTTAATGTCCTCCACCTTCTCAAATCAAAGATAGAAAGACAGAATAAGTTGAAAGAAAAGATGAAATGGAAAAAGAAAAGGTGAATTAATTGATTGGTTTTACGGCATATCAATCCTTGTTGGTTATTTAATACTGAAGTCAGTTGTTTTTTCCCAAACAAATATATAGTATTAAGTAACTATTAATAAAAATAATAATAATAATGAGAACGGCCAGAATAATGAGAAGAGTCCTGGAGACTTGAGGAGACTTGCTGTCACTCAAACTCCAGTGAAAGATCATCAGCTATCGCTGGTGTGAAAAACTCTCATGAGTAAATAATCATGAACCGATTACAGCGAGCAGAAAAAAACAAAACAAAACAAAAAACAAACAAACAACACAAAGATCAACAATACAACAAGAGCTCAGAAACAAAAATCAGAAGAAAAACAACTTTATGGATATTTCAAGCAGCAAATAAGAGAAATCTTACCCGATAAGACTTGGAGAGGGCAAAGAAAAAGAAACCTTAGGAGAGAAACTGAATCTCTTCTAATAGCAGCGCAAACAATACCATAAGGACCGATTATGTTAAAGCAAGAATAGACAAGACACAACAAAATGGTAAATGTGGGTTATGTGGTAATAGACACGAAACGATCAATCATATAAGTGAATGCAGTAAATTAGTGCAAAAAGTATAAGATTAGACATGAATGGGCGGGAAGGTGATCAATTGGAAGTTATGCAAGAAATTTAAACTTGACTATACGTACAAGTGGTATATGTACAAGCTAGAATCCATCATAGAGAATGAAACGCACGAAGGTCTGTAAGATTTTAAAATACGAACAGATCACAAAATCTCGGTAAGACGATTACATCTAGTGACAGTCCAAAAAAAGAAAGAAAGAAAGAAAGCAAAGCTGCCGAATAGTGGACTTTGCCGTTCCACCAGACTACAGATTAAAATTAAAAGAAAGTGAAAAGACAGATTAGTACCTAGACTTTGTTTGAGAACTAAAACCTATGGAACATGAAGGTGACGGCGATACCAATTATAATTATAATTGGTATCGCCGTCATCTTCATCATAATTGGCGAGCTCGGAGCAATCCCCAGAAGATTGCAAAAGGAACTGGAAGACTTGGAATTAAGAGGACAAATGGAGACCATCCAAACTACTGTATTATTGAGATCAGCCAGAATTCTGAGAAGAGTCCTGGAGACTTGAGGAAACTTGCAGTTACTCAATCACCAATGGAAAACCATCAGCTAACTCTTGTGTGAAATTTTTTAAATGCGTAAAATAATAAGAAAGAAATTGAAATTTGACTATGCTATCAAATGGTATTTTCACGAACCAGAATCGGTCCGAGAGAATGAGACGCACAAAATTCTCTGAGATTTGTAGATATAAACAAATCACCTAATTCTGACCAGAAGACCACACCTAGAGATAATTTAAAAAAAAAAAAAAAGAAAAAAAAAGAATCTGCTAAATCTGCGTACCACAAAGAGAAAATCAAAGGAAACGAAAAGATAGACAAGTACTTGGACCTTGCTTGAGAACTAAAAAGCTATGGAACATGAAGATGACGGTGATACTTATTGTAATTGGTGCACTTGGAACAGTTTCCAAAGACTTGGTAAGGGGTTTGAAAGACATGAAAATTGGAGGACGTGCCGAGACTATCTAAACTACAGTATTGTTTAGATCAACCTCAATACTGAGAAGAGTCCTGGAGACCTGATGAGACTTGCTGTCACTCAGACCCCGGTGAAAGAACATTAGCTAACGCCGGTGTAAAAAAAAAACTTGCATGAAGCAAAATGATAATAATAATGATGATTATTTTCACACAAATATATGCTTTCAATGATTCTTATCTAATATAAACAATTTTGTACTATTATATGGTTTCAAGTAATTGATACTAAACATTTCTAAAAATAAGAGCTTCAAGTAATTATTCTTAATGCTATTCTAAATGCAAATAAATTAAACATAGTTATATGATTCAAGTATTCTTATTTAATTCAAATAATTTATACACAATTATATAGTTTCGGATTTGTTTGACTCATAGTGTAACATAATGGCCGAGGGATTTCGTTTTATATATCTTGCCTTTCGGTTTAGTTAGGCTGAGAACCTTTTGGCTCAGGACATGGGTTATTTAGGTGCAAACTTGAGCGCAGGTGTTAACGCGCGTGCGGGGAGGATGTATCGTTCACAGATGTGAAAATAAAAATCCCTGGACCAGAGGATGTGAATGACGTCATGCACCGGGAGCGCACGCGGAGGATTTTGGGGATTTTGAAAAAGTCAGTTGAGATTTTGCCTCGGGAGAAGACGGTTGCCTTTCGCTTGCTCGCCGAAGCCAGTCCAGTGGCCTTGTGGCGGGTGACACACGTGTTAGGGGGCAGATAGAAAAGTCATCATAGAAAGATTGTGCATCTCTCTTCCTTATGTCGAAACCTTTAACTCAAAGGTAATAAAAGGTTTCGTACCTGAACTAAGAAGTTACGTGTTTTTCGTGTTTCAGGATTCCTATGTTCTATGTATATATGTTATGAACATTCTATGTACGTTTCCCATATCCATATCATGGGTATGGTACAATAGATAGGCATCGAGTCAGAATAGACCTGGGAGTAATAGCAATAAAAGGATACTCAAAACTTTCATCATCTCAAGAACTGGTGCTTCGCCATTAGATGTAGTTTAGAGTCATGCATACGATACATTGTCTCACATAGGCGTCACACTTCGGCCGGCCGAGGTGGGAACGGTGCGGATCTGGTCGGGCGTGGTACCTTGTGGAGACGCTAGTAGGTCGAGGCTGCCCGGCACGGGTGCCGGGGAGGCCTACCATTTGCTTCCCGCAGCCGAGACTGACTAATTCTTCGAGCTTCAGGAGGCCGTCCCTCCCGGCCCTAACTCTCCTCGGAAGGGCTAGGTTTATTGCCTGGTGCCTGACGCGCACATTTTTAGCGGAATGCAAACAGGGCCTGAGTCTTTTTTGGGAATGCTGAGCGAGTCTGGGCTACGCCCAGCACCCGAACCCACCTTAAAAAGGCCTTGTGCCACACTTGTTCGTTTGGGAGAAGAGTGACAAATACTGGTCATGCACACGATACCTTTTGGGGGATGTCTTACTGTTCTGCAAGGGATACAGTTAGCGTAATAAAAGCCCCGCAGACAGAGCGTTACACACACACAAACAAATACACACACACACACCCGTATATATATATATATATATATATATATATATATATATATATATATATATGTGTGTGTGTGTGTGTGTGTGTCAAGAAATGAAATGAATAAGACAAAATATATATGTAGAAAAAGATGAACGGATGAAAGATATATATTTGATGTAATTGATGATGTTTTTTATATATTTCTTCATCTGTTTATTAATTTTTGCCAACACGTGTTTCGACTTCAAATTTGCTGGCATATAAAAACATTCCATTAAAAATTATTTGAAATATGAAAATAAAATGTTATCAATAGAAACATTTTTTTGCAATCCGAAGGTCATCATCGGGGCTGAATGTTTTGATTTAACGAAAACGAGCAACGAAGAAAAAATATATTCGAAATTGCTTGCGTCATGAGATGGAATTCTTTTCGTAAAAAAGGCAACATCATTTTACGGTGTGAGAACAAATTCTTAACGACTTACAATTTTATATTTCTATAAAAAAAGCCTAGTGTTATAAATGGAGGTTGAAATCTTTTAGCATCATTTATGCTAAAGAAGGTAATATTTTATAAAATCCTTGTCTTTGCAGGATTGTATCCAAATGAGATATAGAACAAGCTTCGATTATTCTACGCTTATCTCTATCGTGAATGAATGCAAATATGGCAGGGACAAATGTGTGGTTGGTTGAAATATTATGTGAAACTAGAGATTTGGCTGTGTTTCCTGACCAAAAATACTTATGTTCATATATCGTTTTATTTTTAATTTTCTATAAGTTCCACCCCCTCTCTCTCCCCCGCTCTCTGTCTCTCTCTGTCTGTCTGTCTGTCTCTCTCTCTCTCTATATATATATATATGTAATCTTCTCTCGTACTCAAGGAGTTTAACAGATTTGGATTCAGAGTTTTCCTTCAACACTATTTGACATACCAAGGTTAAAGAGCTCGGTCTGCCGCGCTATTTGCCCTTACCTAGAAGGAGAATAGTTGGATTCATACATTTATCAAGGGTATTAGCACAATGTGAAATGCAAACAGCCTTGTTCAGGATTTGAACTCCGGTCGTTGTGTTCGTTTCCTACGATGGTACCTATTACACATAGTGCACCACCTTTATTATATATGTATATATATATATATATATATATATATAACAGAAGATGACACATAAGTATATATATATATATATATATATATATATAACAGAGGATGATATATAAGAATATATATATATATATATATATATGTGTGTGTGTGTGTGTGTGTGTGTGTGTATGTATGAATCTCTTTTTTTACTCACTTGCATATTTATATATTTAACCATCACATGCACATGGACTCATTTAAAAATGTTTCGATCGAGTCTTGGAAAGAAATTATTTCTTCTGTAACACTCATCACTTGCAAAGCCCCACTTTTCTTTTCCCGCATTTCCTATTACTAAATCTCCGCCATCTTTATTAACCCCTACGTCCAACATTTTTCGCGCCTCGCTCACGCAAACCCCGTTTTTCCCGCCATTAAGTGGAGTACCACCGTTCACAACGGAAACACGTGAAAAGCTATGACTGCTGGTGTTGCCATGGCGACTACCACTTCTACACTGCATGTTAACACCCTCCTCCTAATCCCCGCCGACTACTCTTTCCTTTCTATCTCTCTTCCTTCATACCCCTCCCTCGCTTTTAATTTTGTTCTGTTTTCCGTCTTTGCAATAGGGGCCGTTAAAATAGGTGGAAAATGGCGAAATCGACAGAAGTAGGTTGGCTGGGGTTTGGGGGTGTACTCAGCGAGCCTCGATTTGAGTGTTTACTCTAAGAGGGTTTTTATTTCCCCGAAAGGAGAACCTTCTTTTTGTGATGGTGGTGGAAAAAATTTTATATTCGATTATATGTACACTGTTTTCTTTACAGAAGCAGTAAATATATATTTTTTCTTAGTGGTTTTTGCTTGTTTGTTGAGATAACTTATGAAAAAAAAAAGAAAAGAAAAAGAAGAGAAAACAAAACAAAGCAGAAAAAAAGAAAGAAAAGAAAACAGACACAAGATAACTAAAAGTAAATATGAATTTGCAATAATATATGATAATGTTTAAGCGGAAAAAAATCAAATATGTATTTCCTTTATAACTCTTCCCCTCCGTTTAACTCTCTCATACTCTCTTATTCATACCCTCTCTCTTCCCTCTCTATATATGTATATGCGTAAAAGAATAAGATGTATGGATGCTCCTTAAACATATGCATATCTATCTATCTATCTATCTATCTATCTATCTATCTATCTATAAAATACATTTATACATTCTTAAACGTACATATATAAAAAAACACAGGCAAATAAAACTAACACTCATATAAAAATGCATGAAACTGAATCTATCTATCTATCTCAGGCTGTTTATCCCCCTCTCTCTCTCTCTCTCTCTCTCTCTCTCTATATATATATATATATATATATATATATATATACGCAAATGTATATTAATACATTTTTTACGTACATATATTGAAAAAGATGTTCAAACTAATGAAACCGAATCTATCTATCTATCTATCTATCTATCTATTGATCTATCTATGTGTGTGTGCGCAGAGAGAGAGAGAGAGAGAGAGAGAGAGAGAGAGAGAGAGAGAGAGATGTTAATGGGGCTTGTATGTCTACATTCAATACTTTTATATCACCTGCAGCAATGTTTATCAGGTAATGAATTTGTTCAGTTATATGTAAGATCAGTTTGTATATATATATATATATATACTTTTAACTGTGCAATATATTTCTTTAAGTGGAATTCATAAAGATACTTATAAATGCCCACACAACGATATGAATAGTATAGATTAATGGATACAAAATATACAGTGATAATATAACATGCATACTTATATATATATATATATATATATATATATATATATATATATATATATATATGTATGTATATATATATATGTATGTATATATATATATATGTATGTATATATATATGTATGTATATATATATATATAATAATTATATATATATATATATATATATATATATATATATATATATATATTGTCAGATGCATACATATCTGTTGTTTTCACGCTTGGCTATTATATATATATATATATATATATATATATATATATAAATTTTATATATATATATATATATATATATATTGTCAGATGCATACATATCTGTTGTTTTCACGCTTGGCTATATATATATATATATATATAATATATATACAATTGACGAAGGTTGACATGCCATTAAACAAACAAACCAAACCAAACTAAACCAAACTATCTAATATATATATATATATATATATATATATATATATATATATATATATATATATATAACCCTCAGGAAACGCATGAATATTTCTCTTTTCGCTTCATTAGGTCTGCGTAAAATCATAGGCTCGATCAGTTTCTAAATGCTATCGAGGTAGGATAAGGTCCATCACTGTCCACGTCTTATAAACCTAAGGGATGTTCTGATACTGAAGGTAAATACATTTTGTTGATAAATTCCAAGGATGTAAACTGGGAGGATATATTTTGATCCACAGGGCAGATGTTCTTAGAAGAAGTTGTCGGAGTGGAGCATACGCCCGTACAAGGAAAGATTAAAAAAGATGGATGCTGCTTTCTCGAGACAACGAAACTGGCTATTACTGGATACTTTCGAATAGGCTTGTCTCGGTTTCTTTGTTTAATGGCATATCAACCTTCATGAGCTATTTATTGCCGAAGACATCCTTTCAGAAGAGTAGTTGTGGTACTATTTAACCAATAGCAGTGGGATAAGGGGGGGGGTGTCTTAATTTTTCACAAAAAAAGGAAACGTAAATGCATGTCGAGTTGGGGCTCGTTTACTAAGATGTCCGAGTCCTGCATGTCTATGGATGCACCCCCCAATCAAACAGGCGACATCTCCACACTAAACCCTAGCTCTCTGAAACTAGTTGACAAACACTCCTAAACGGGCCTGAGCTCTAATTAGGGCCTAATTTCAATTATTTTTATTAAGTATCAATCATTTGCCTGCACACAGCTAAATGGCCTCGACACGCAACTAGCAAAGGCATGGACAGCTAACAATAGTCTATCGGCCATATGGAAGTCAGACCTGACCGATAAAATGAAACGCAGTTTCTTCCAAGCAGCGGTCGTGTCGATACTGCTATACGGATGCACTACAGGGACGCTAACTAAACGTATGGAGAAAAAGCTTGACGGCAACAACACAAGAATGCTGCGAGCAATATTGAACTAGTCCTGGAGACAGCACCCCACAAAGTAGCAGCTGTACGATCCTCTACAACCCATCACGAAAACTATCAAAATTAAACGAACCAGACACGCAGGACATTGCTGGAGAAGTAGAGACTGGCTCATAAGTGACGTATTCCTGTCTGAGCAAAGGCAGGACGACCAGCTCGAACCTACATACAGTAGCTCTGTACCGATACGGGTTGTAGCCTTGAAGACCTATCGGAAGCAATAGACGATAGGGAGGGGTGGTGAGAGAGAGTCAGGGATATCCGTGCTGATAGTGTGACATGATGATATATATATATATATATATATATGTATGTGTGTGTGTGTGTAAGGGTGTGGCAGAAATGCCACCCACATTTTAAACTGTCACCTGTAATGTAAGTGAATGGTAGCTCCAAATAGATAAATCTCCTATCAGTTTTTTCAGATACGATCAGTTACGATCATGTCTTGAACTGGTGCATACCGTACATTTGCAGTTGAAAGGTATTTTTGAACAGTAAGGAATCTGTAATTGACACACGGAGTGATTTTTGCGCTCATTTTATGTTTCGTCGGAATGATACTGTTCTGGATAAAAAAAAAATCGATACTACTATGTGTTGAAAATATTAGAATATATCGACTGCATTTTGTGTCGAGATAAGACCTTTCTCTAAATTGACCCCTCAAATACAACAAAAACCTGGTGTCCTGAGTTTTACAATATACTGCTCCTTCATTGTACTTCCAGGTACATTCTTTGCCATTACTCCCAGGCCCCCTTGATTGCCATTATTTCCAGGTCCACTCTGACTCAGGGTGTTAGTAGTTGTTAGGGTTTCACTGTGTTTTTTTATGTTAGCATACATGTGGTGCATCCATACAGCAGAACTGACAACTACAGCATGGAAGAAATCCTGTTTTGTTTTATTGGAGAGATCAGATTTCCATATGATCAATAACCAGTTAATGATAAAAAAGTATTGACTTTTCTCGGTCCTTGTCAATGCCCTTAATATATACTATTACATTATGAAACAATGTACTGAAAGAATTTTATTTCCCCCACTGGCCAATCTTGCTTTTGTATTGGTACCACAGACAATCGACTGTTAGATACATTCTGATGCGATAGGCCTGATAAAGTCAAAGATTTATCAAAACCATTTATATAACAAGGTGCAAAAACACACGTACATACATAGAAATACACACACACACACACACACACACACACACACACACACACACACACACACATATATATGTATATATATTGGTGTAATATAATAGCCGTGGAATTTCGGTGCATGCCTTTGGGTTTAGTTAGGCTGAGAACTTTTCGGCTCAGCACATGGGTTAGTTAGGCGCAACCTTGATGCAGGTGGTAACGCGTGAGCGCGCACAGAGCGAACATGTCACTCAGATGTCACAATAGTCGGAGACGAAACGGGATTACAGGGTGCGGGTGACGTCACGCACCGGAAGCGCGTGGAGGTTTGTGTGAGATTTGAAGAAAGTTAACGAGTTGAGTACTAGACGGCAAAGGAAGAGTTTCGACTTTTGGAGCTCGCAGACTCGAGGCGAACTTGCGCCCTATGGGGGCCGCTCGAGAAGGGGGCCAAATGAATAAGACAGCATAGAAGATTGTGTCTCTCCTCCTTACATCGAAACCTTTAACTCAAAGTTAATAAAAAGGTTTCGTACCTGAACAAGAAGTCGCCACGTGTTTTCGAATTTCGAGATTCCAATGTTCTTTATATGTTTATATTGTTATCAACATTCGATGTCCATTTCCCCCATTTTGCGCATGGCTATATTCGTGTATATGGCTGTGTAACATTGGTAAATTTGGCGATCTTAGTCAGGGGCGACCCGAAGCCTCCATATTCAAAAGATACTACACCGAAACGTATGAGAAGGCGCTTCTCCTTTTCCTGGATTGCTCCACTTACCCTTGATCTGTACCTTATAATGCTGAGTGTTGAGCAAGGAGGCATCAAGTATCATTTTTTATGTCTTTGGTATGACTCGATCTGGGATTGAACCCGGTCTCTCGGACCATTGTCAAACATTCTACCCATTGTTTGCAATTTTCATTGCATTAATACCCTTGGAAAAAGGTATGAATCCAACTATTTTCCTTCGAACTATAAGTAAAATAGTGGGGCAGACCAAGGTCTTTAGCCTTGGTATAGCAGACGGCCTAAGAGAAGGAAAGCCCTAAATTCAAACCAGTTAAATTCCGCTTAAAAAATGATCTTGTGTCGAATTCAGCTGGTGCAGATGGGTTGGTAAATACATACCTATATATATATACACACACACAAATATATATATATATATATATATATATATACGCGCACATACATGTATATATGTATATGGACATATATATATTGGCCCAGTCGCCTGGGGCTGTAGAATATCCCGACTACTTCTCTGCAGAGGGGTAAGACTTCCACAACAAATGCCCAGGATATAACACTGAACTGTTTGATGGTGAGGCTACAGGAATATGGGAGCTTTGAGAAATGCAGAGTAACTCGTTTTTGCCATCGATCCCAGATCCATGATGACCTAGAGTAGTAGGACCTGATAAGCTTCTCTCTATGGGTCAAATAGAACTAAATTGTGTGCTTATGCTAAACTGAATTGTTTGAAATAGAACTGTTTTGACATTTATACTGAGTACTTATTCTAACCTGAGTTGTTTAATATGGAACTGTTTGCATGAATAAAAATGGATTTGGCATTAGATAACCGAGAATGGTTGATATGGCATAAAACAAACAAAGCTATATATATATATATATATATATATATATATATATACATTACATATTTACGTTTATTTATACATGGAAAATACATACTATATACATGCAGGTACAATTTGCGCCCACAAACATTATGGTATGGATTCCTGTACACATACACATACACAGAAAGAACCGCACATACCGTTTCTTTGAAGAGTTATTAAGGAATCGAAAAGCACATATTTAAATACGCAATGTTCATCTGACGATTTCGAGTAAACTAGGAAAAAATTTCCTCGTTGGTATTCCATATTTGATTAATAGAGAAATCTAATTCTTAAGAGCTAACTAAATATTGATCATCTAAAAGTATTTTTGCTTGAGTTACTAAATACATTGTAGGAGTAGCACCCTCCCCTACACCTCGGTGTAGTAGCTATTAAAAAGGGAGCCTTCTGGTCGCCCTCGACTACGGTCGCCAACTTTACTTACTTATATATATATATATATATATATATATATATATATATATATATATAAGTATATATATATATATATACATCTGTGTGTGTTTGTGTGTGTGCGTGTATGGGGGTATATAGTTACAAATATATATACGTAGTTTACAAATATGGTCATACAAAGATATATGATTGCATCTGTTAGTACAACAAAAAAGCAGTAATCGAAAGATAAAAAGAACAAATTTTACTTTTCTCGGTCCTTGTCAATGCCCTTAATTCACCGGTGGATATCTTTTACATAGTTCAAACGTTTCTATCAGTTCCAAATTCAACTCCATCTGATTAAAAACATTCATTCATCCACGTATATTAATATAAATATGAATGAATGAATTCTACTTTACACACTCTCTCTCACACCTCCCCCCTTTCTCTCTCTCACTCTTTCTCTTTATATATCATCATCTTCATTATCAATTGGCACTGACTGCACAGAGTTCCCTGACTCTTACTTGCCATCCGTCCCTATCATCCATTAGCCCTAGCTTGTCCTCCAAACTACATCCTCAATTCGTATGGAGATGATATAAATCTTTGCTGGTCGGCCAACACTAGTATGTCCATGTGTACGGGTCCATCTCAGAACGCCGCTTATGAGTTCGACCTTGCTTTTCTAACAGTGGCCAGCATGCCTTCTTCGTTTTACTTGTATGATTTGTGAGATGGGAAGTAAGTGGCCCTGCAGCTGCTGTTTTGTGAAGTGTTGCTTCCAGAATTTGTTCTGAACAGCGTCTAGCATTCTTGCTTAGTTTCCGCCTAGCTTTTTTTACGTTAGGATTCATGTAGTGCATCCATACAGTAGTTATGATACAGTAATAGCTTGGAAGAAATCCTGCTTTGTTTTTATCGGGGAGATCAGTTTTCCTTATGATCAGTATTCTGTCAATAATGGTCAACGCTTTCATAAGGCGTATGTTGACATCACTTTCAGTTGATGAGATATTGCTGCCGAGATATGTGAACTTGTCCGCTAATTTAAGAAACTTAAAGCGGAAATGGTTGCTTGTTTAAGACACATGGATTGTTTTATACAGTAGGGACTCAGCTTAGGCAGGTTTATTTTCATGAAGCACCAGATCATCAACGTATATTGTCTCACAGTTTCGGCGGGATATTGTCTGCTTCTTGCCTTTTTTTGTATTAAGCCATTTTCTTTTATTAGATCTATCGATGTTCGAATAGGTTAGATAGATTATAAACATAAATGGCACTTTTGTTTCTCCTTACATGACTCCAGTAACAATCTGGAAGAAACTGGTGTCATCATCTTGTGGGCGAACCCATACTTTGGTGGGTGTGTAGAGCATCATAACAACTGTAACAGTTTCTTTGGGGAGACTGTATGATAGTAGCATTTGCTCCATCTTTCCTCAGTGTATGAATCAAGTACCTTGGAGAAATCTATGAACAACAGTGTTACCTCGATTTTTTTTGCACATACTCCTTCAATGATTCGATGGATGGTCAGAATCTGAAAAATTGTCGATCGATTTCGCTGAAAACCATTCTGATTTTTCCTTAGAATTTTCTCGATTTCAGGTAGGATATCATTGAGAAGTATGGCATTATAAAACTTTGCAGCTATTGCATTAACGGTTAAACTTCTGTAGTTTTTGTGATTTCGAGGTTGCATTTCTTGAGGAAGAAGAGACTGTACCCTTTTATCAATTCCTCTTTTGAGTGTTGCATAACTGAAGAAATATTTCTTTCAGAAAAAAATTATTATCTTTATGAGGTAAATTTATTATTGTTGATATATACACACAAACAGACACATTTATGCATGTCGTGAGAATTTATATGACGTAACAACTATATATATATAGTCATCCACAGACAGACAATTTCGTTGTATCACAGCTCCTTAGTGTGGCTAAACACACGAGACGCTTCAAGCTAGGATCGAAACCCAGCTGATTTTACTTCAGTCGGATACCTTACACCAGAGCCATTGTCATTCTCTAAGTGAAAGAATCCTTTACATATATCTTTTTACATATGCATAAACGACTTCCTGTCGTGCTCAAACCTTGAAAGGAGCTATTGTATGATAGCGTACGTGGCAGCCGGTTAATTTCTCCACCAAAGAGCTCGATCCACGATGCTTCAAGCTGTCATCGAAAGCCGGCTGACTTTACATAAGTTTTTTTTTAAAAAACAATTTTTACTACATTACTAACTGAAATTTAAATTTAAAACGGAAGTGGGCTTTATGAAGAGGTAACTCTTCACCCCTCTTCTATCCCCTCCCACTAATCCCTCCCACTACCATGTGTCTATTCTAGTGTTTTTATCAAAAAGATCTGAAGAAGTCCTGTTACTTTTTTCGTGTTTTTGGAAATTTCAAAAATGCGTAACAGGACTGAAATAAATTTATAATCCTATGTGACCGCTTTCGTTGTTTTTCTTAAAGAATAAAA
This sequence comes from Sepioteuthis lessoniana, assembly GCA_963585895.1. Classification (NCBI taxonomy): domain Eukaryota; kingdom Metazoa; phylum Mollusca; class Cephalopoda; order Myopsida; family Loliginidae; genus Sepioteuthis; species Sepioteuthis lessoniana. The sequence goes on along the minus strand of OY757915.1, from coordinate 94,023,084 downwards.
AAAAAAAAAAGAAAGTATATATATATATATATATATATAATTGTGCGTGTGTGTGCGTTTTCTTCAAGTTTGATATATTTGCATATTTTCAACTGGCTCCAAATATCGGCGTTCGAATTCAGGTAAAGTCAACATATTGAACGTTAATCCTCAACACAGGTACATCCACATTTCCGGGAAGACTGGTGCCTTCCCATTACCAATCCCCATCGTTTGATATTGTGCCAAGCTTAGTAAATATCTGTATCATTAGGTTTAGATCTATCTATCTATCTATCTATCTATCTATCTACTTCAGTCTGTTCATATATCTTATCTTAGTATATTCACATCTTTCTTTCTTTCTTTCTTTCTATATTACTCTTTTTTATTCTATTTTGCTTAAACTTTTATCTTGAACAATACATCTCCACTCTATTATCTATTGTATTGCTATTAGTCACCTACGGCTTGAATCCATAACTGCACTTTGATAGAGAGACAAGTAAAGGTAACCTTTATTTCATTGTCACTGATTGTTTTGTTCCAAATACACTGTGAAAGAAAAGCAAATGAAAAGGTAATGTTAAGGGTTTTAAAGGTCAAATGGATTTGCTGAGATGAAAGACGCTTGACGCTGCCTTTTGCTACGAAGAGTAAATCTTACAATTGGTCTGCAATTCATGACTCTTTATGTTTATCTATCTATCAATCTATCTATCTATCTATCTATCTTAACATTTCTGTAATCAGCAAGTCCTGGGAAGCAATACTGAATTTATTAATCAAAATAAATTATTTAAAAGAAACAATTTTTATATCAAGTGATAATAGGTTCCTTTTATTATTTGACTCTAAGACAAAACCCATAAATCGGCATTTTTTTTAAAAAGAAAAATAAATTTCTAATATATCAAGGCTTCACCTTAACTCATATTATCTATCAATCAATCAATCAATCTATCTATCTATCTATCTATCTATCTATCTATCTATTGTCTGTTTAATCGATATATATATATATGCACCAGACTGTAACCCTTACCCAGAATCCGTTTTGAAACCCATTAAAACATCTTTAAATCATTTTCTGATTGTGGGGAAATTGTGCTGTCTTCTGTTTTCTAATAGTACATTGCATTGATTTGTTAATTATTGATTGTCCAATCAATAAAACAGTATTTCATTTGAAGTCCCGATCTCTAAGATATGCAAATTTCAATTTTTAAAGAGTCTTTTTGATTATCAGATTAGTCTTCTTGGCTTGACTTTTGTGTTAAGAGATTCTAATAAGAAGTGACTTGAAAAAGGAAGTTGAAAATCAATTGTTGAACTTTTAACTTGTTTCTCATCTTTTATACAAGTGGTAAAAGTTTGCTGTTTTTTGTTGCTATATACTCGTGTAGATCTTGTATATTGGTCGAACTTAGATTTACGATAACGAAATGATTTGTAAATGCAATAAAGTTTTGGAATAAAACGTTTGGAAAATATTTCGAATTCCATCCTATAAAATTATTAATAATAAAATGATCATTCAAAAACTAATTTAGATTTTTCATTTTTTTGTAAGAACTGGTAGAGTGTATCTACAGTAAAAATGTTCAGCTATGTTTATCTTTCTTATCGTGGGTTAGACCTTTTTAAATGACACAGGTAGGTCAACTCTATTTTTTTTGCATGAGAATTAAATCCTCCAAATTCGACTTTTACACGAGTAAGAAGCTTTTAGTCCCTCCGTCTTAGTCAGGACGCGATGCAAAGTCAATTTTTAAGTTTCATAGAGCATAAGATTTAACACAGCCAAAAATAAATGCAAAATGAGAAAATAAAACAATGTATATATATATATATATATATATATAAGTAAGGATTGTGTAAATACTGAGTCAGTAATGCTTGGTGACAATCAGTCTCTCGTTTGTGTAACAATTAGACAATTGCTGAATTTTAACTTGTTTCCAATGACCAGATGATCGTAATGACGAGAAACTGACAGTCAAGAAGAGCCGTTGACTGTCTGTCAACGCTATCCGAATACATATAAGTAAAGTTGGCGACCGTAGTCGATGGCGGCCCGAAGGCTCCCTTTTCAATAGCTGCCACTTGGGTGAGGACGCTAATCCTTTCCCTTGATTACTCCACTTTACCTTTGATCCATATCATAATGCTGAGTGTGAAGCAATGAGGTATCAAGTACCAATTTTTGAGTCTTTGGTATGACTCAACTTGAGATTGAACTTGGGTCTCCCAATATCAGTTGCATAGTATGCATTTAGAAATCTTATATATATATATATATATATATATATATAAATTGGCATTAAATAACCAACAAAGGTTGATATGCCATAAAACCCAAACAATGAACCAATCAACCCGGTCTCCTGGGCCATTGGCAAACACTTTACCCACTAGGCCAATGGGTCGTCCAACAACCTCCTCGGACAGGATGTGACGCAAAGTCAATTCTTAAGCCGAGTACAACTGGTTTGAAATTAGAATTTTCCACCACTTTAATTATTTGCCCTTCTGTACAACTCATAGCAGAAAAAATATTTGTGTGTGTGCGTGTGTGGGGGTAATTGCTTAAGCTCTAAGGTCCAGTTACACTATTACGTTCAGTTTCACGCTAATTCAATTGAGAAAGGTAGGAACCACCTTTAACCGCAAGCCATGAATTAAAAAGTATCACTGATGTTCTTGTACAAGGATAAATTTGGCATTAAATAATCGACGAGATTTGATATGTCATTAAACAAAGAAACTCAAAACTAAAATGAGTGAGAAACTATTTACGAGTATATACAGTTATTAATACAAGCTAGCTAACTTGCTAGACTACGATATCGTCCTAAGCGAGTTCAAACTCCAGTCAATCTGTTACGTTTATAAGTATACTTATCTAACTAGGGACCAAATAGTACCACTATAGTTCTTCAACAGGGATGCCTTGGGTTTTAGATAACCCATGAAGGTTTATATACCATTAAACAAAGTAAAGTTTAATTGTATATATATATATATATATATATATATATATATATATCATCATCATATATATCATCATAAGAAACTCAAAACTAAAATGAGTGAGAAACTATTTACGAGTATATACGGTTATTAATGCAAGCAAAGAACATTATTATAATTTCTCAAACCTGTTTTTGCTTGTCTGTCATTGTGGCACTTAAAGATGATTAAACCTCTGGATACCAAGTTTTTTTTTGTTATTCCCAACAGAAAAAGTAAGCTTGTTTTTAAAAAGCTTTTGAAAATTCCGAAACTTTCATAGATCTTAGTTTATTATGTCATAATATGGCAAAACTTAATCTTTACTTTGTGCCTCTTTCAGATTTATTAAACTGAATTTTAAACCTTTTCTATTGTGTGTGTGTGTGTGTCAGGGGGACTCGCATGGCGTAGTAGCTAACTTGCTAGACTACGACATCGTGCTAAGCGAGTTCAAACTCCAGTCAAGCTGTTACGTTCATTTTCGGAATACCCCTGGGAAAGGTATAAATATACTTATCTAACTAGGGATTAAATAGTACCACTATGGTTCTTCAACAGGGATGCCTTGGGTTTTAGATAACCCATGAAGGTTTATATACCATTAAACAAAGTAAAGATTAATTGCATATATATATATATATATATATATATATATATATATATATATATATATCATCATGATGTTACCCTGACAATGTAGGTTTCCCTGATTTTCTCTCTCCATCCGTCTCGATCATCCATCGTTCCCATCAGGTCTTAAAAATTACAGCCTGCGTCTGCACAGACCAACACTACCACGTTCATGGGTTGGGATCCATAGAAGAACGTTACTAATGAGTTTGTCCTTGCTTCTCCTGCAGTGTCCCGCATATCTTATTCATTTTACTTGGATAGTTTTTGAGATGGGAAGTAAGTGGCCATACAGCTGTTTTTTCGTTGCGTTTTACTTCCAGGAACTGTTCAAGATAAATCGCAGCATTCTTGGGTAGTTCTCGTCTAGCTTTTCTCTTTGCGTTTTGTTAGCATCCATGTCGTACCATATACATTAATGCATAGATGATAATATCCTAGCCAGTTACCAAAATTACGATGTTTTCCCTGAATTTTTTCCCACGAATTCCTTTTTTCGTTCAAGGAAATATCAAGCCTTTTAAAAATCAAACAAGGGCCACAAACGTCAACCTTTCGATGACATTTGTTATACACAAACGTTCACGTACACAAAGACGACCAGACCTTATAATAATCAACAAAAAAAGAAGGAACTTGTAGAATTGCTGTCTCAGCGGACCACAGAGTAAAATTGAAAGAAAGCGAAAATAAAGATAAGTACCTGAACCTTGCTAGAGGATCGAAAAAACCGGAACATGAAAGTGACAGTGATACTAATTGTAATTGGTGTTCTTGGTACAGTCCCCAAAGGATTGGTACAAGGGCTGGGGAACTTGGAAATAACAGGACAAATGGAGACTATCCAAACTACAGCGTAATTGAGATCGGCCAGAATACTGAGAAGAGTAATGAATAACATTCAAACTCCAGTGAAAGACCATCAGCTAATGCTGATGTTAAAATCTCTGAAGGAGTAAAATAATAATAATAATAATAATAATAATAATACGATGCATAAGGCCTTATATCCGAGAGATGACATAGACAGACTATATGCACCAAGAAAAGAAGAAGGAAGAGGATTCGCCAGCATTCAAGATAGCGGGGATACATTGTTACGACAACTCGAAGCCAACAAAAAAAAATGTCTAAAAAAGCTAACTGCAGCGACCAAAAAAGAAAAAAAAAATGAAAAAAAAAGCGCAGCCAATATAAACATCAACTGAACAATGACTAGGAAACTGTATGTATATTCAAAGCAAGAAACAAACGAAATCTCACACAAGAAGACCTGGAGATGGTTAAGAAAGGAAACCTTAAAACAGAAACGGAATCTCTTCTCATAGCAACATAAACCAACGCGATAAGGACCAACTATGTTAACATAACAATACATTAAACGCAATAGAGTAACATGTGTAGGTTATGTGGTGATAGAGTCGAAACGATTGATCTTATAATATTTTTGGTTTATTGTTTGGGTTTTATGACATATCAACCATTGTAGATTATTTAATGCCAAATCCATTTTTATACAAATAGTTCTATTTCAAACAAATCAGTTTAGCATCAGTATACAGTTTTATTGTCAAAAACATTTCTATTTCAAGCTATTCAGTTTATTCAATCAATTCTAATTCAGCTAATTTAGTTTAGTATAAGTACATATTTTGCTTACACACAGTTAAATGTCAAAGGGGCACCTCGGGTGGTGTAATGGTTAGCAAGGTAGTCTAGCAAACCTGCACGAGTGAGTTCGATTCTCATTGGGTGCCCCATTCATGCAGCCTTGTGCTACATCTAAGCAAAAAGCTTAGTAAATTAACACAGTTAAATGTCAAAACAGTTTTATATTAAATAATTCACTTTAGTGTAATTACAGTTTCAATGTCAAAAACAGTTCCATTTTAAACAATTCAGTTTAGCATAAGCACGTATTTTAAATGTAAGTACAGTTTAATTGTCAAAAACACTTTTCTTTCAAGCCATTTAGTCTAGTCAAACAGTCCTAGTTCAAACAATTCAGTTTAGCATAAGTATTCAGTCAGTTCTATTTAACCCATAGATAGGGCCCTATCAGGTTATACCATTCCGGGCCAGAGAAAGGTTGCTCTGCCTTCCCCAAAGCTCCAGCATTACAGGAACCTGACCATTTAGATTGTTTATTGTCATATCTAGGACACTCATTCGGAGGTTCTTACCTCTCTGCAGAGGTGCAGTCGGTATATTCTGCAGCCCCAGCCGACAGGGCAAGATCTTATAATTAGCGAATGCAGGAAACTAGCACAAAAAGAGTATAAGATTAGATACGAATGGGTGGGAAAGGTGATCCACTTGGAATTTTGCAAGTATTTGAAATTTGACCTTGGTATATGCATATTGGTATATGTGTTGCATATTGACCTCCGACCCGGTCGAGCTGTCAAAATAAGAAATGCACCTGTGTAAATTACAGATGCATCCGGTCGAAGATATCAAGAGGCGACCTTGACTGTCGAGGGGTTGAATTGAGTGCAAACTTGTGACGCTCGCAGGAAGAAGAGTGGACGTCAAATTATTATGTAACCCCGGGGACAGGAAGTTCAGTTAGTTGGAGTTCAGAGCCCGAGACAGTTGGAGTGAAGATGCTGGAATGAGGACCATGTCCCTGAGAGGCTGGGCCCCCAGGCCCCCGGTTGAGCAGCCCAAGAAAACGGGAAAGAAACGCTGTTATGGCCATTAGAGTGGGGGTCAATAGACTGCAGTTCTGTTCAGTCTCCAACTCACCTCTCACACACAACCCTTTCAATAAAGTGAGAGGTATATTTTTCTAAAGAAGTGTCTTCGCTCGTCCTTATAGTGTTGAATATGTTTCTGCGTGTATATGTATATGTGTATGTATAGTGGTCATGGCTATACAACATATGTATAAACCAGAATCCGTCCCAGTGAATGAGACGCACAAAATTCTCTGGGATTTTGAGATAAAAACAGATCTTCCCATCCCGGCCTGATGACCAGACGTAGTGATTGTTAAACAAAGAAAAAAACAAAACGAGAACCTGCCAAATAGTGGAGTTTGCCGTCTCGGCGGACCACAGAGTGAAAATCAAAGTAAAAATGAGACAGATACTTAGACCTTGCCAGAGAACAAAAAAAAAAAAACAACAACCGAATATGGAGATGACGGTGATACCAGTTGTAATTGGTACGCTTAGAACAATCCGCCCAGGCTTGGTTAAGGAGCTGGAAGAGTTGGAAATCGGACGACGAGCATAGACCATCCAAAATACAAGATTGTTTAGATCGGTCAGAATACGGAGAAGAGTCCTGGAGACTATTATTCAGACTCCAGTGAACGACCATCAGCTAACGCTGGTGTGAAAAACTCTCAGGGAGTAATATATTATTAATAATAATGATAGCTTTTATGCATGCATGCAGTTATATATATATATATATATATGTGTGTGTGTGTGTGTGTGTGTGTGTGTTTGTGTGTGAGTGTGTATGTACATGTAACCGCATTATACTATTAATATAATTAAATTTAGTTTATATGGTTGCATAAAACATTATTTGGTGACACTTGAAGTAAGAGTGAGAGAGAGAAAGAGAGAGAGAGAGAGAGTAGAATTTATTATTCAATCACTCTCTCTGTCACTCTCTCTGTCACTCTCTATTTTTCTCTTTTATTTTCTCTTTCCTCTTCTGATGATATCTTTCAGCACTTCAGTCTTCAAACTATTTCTACCCCTTCATCTTGATTCTGTTTCTCTTTCTTTCCAATTAATTCTCTTTACGTATTTTTCCCCCATGTTTTTTCTTTTCGCACTTCTTTTTTTCTTTCTTTCTTTTTTTAGTTTCTCTCAATTTCTTTCATTCAGTTTTTCTTTCTTTCTTTCTTTCTTTCTTTCTTTCTTTCTTTCTTTCTTTCTTTCTTTCTTTCAGTTTCTTTCTTTCTGTTTCTTTCTTTCAGTTTCTTCCTTTCTTTCTTTCTTTCTTTCAGTTTCTTTCTTTCTTTCTTTCTTTCTTTCTTTCTTTTAATTTCTGTCAGTTTCTGTTCGTTTCTGTCAGCTTCTTTCTTTCTTTCTTTCACAGATACTTAACAAATGACTCTTTCACCCATTCTCCATTGCTCATTCTTTCTGTTTGTTATTCTTCTGTATTCTCGTATTTACGATACAACAACATCTTTTCATACTCGTTTCAACGACTTCTTTTTCGCCACCCCTCTCCCCCCCTCTCTCAATCTTTCTTCAATAAAGCTCAATACAGCAAGTTGAAGTATTTCTCCCAAGAAAGCATATGTAGGAGTCTGCAGAATGACAATAAAAAAAACTTTATCATATTTTGTCCAATTCAGACAATTTGATTGGTCAGCATTCCCTGTTGGCAGCCATTGTAGACAAAAAGGGTTTCCATGTGAATGATTTACATCCTCTACTCCGGAAAAACCCACCTGAGCTATCTAAGAACACGCTCTTCTAGTCACCACCCTCCACACCTTCGATTTCCCTCACTGCAACTCCCTTTCTACCTTGTCATTTTTGTTTAGTACTTGAAACAGTCTTTTCAAGTTATCCAACGAGATTATTACTGATATTTTCAGGGAGGCAACTTCAAAGGATTGTGTCTTTGTGGATACGAAAGAAAGAAAGAAAGAAAGAAAGAAAGCAAAAAGGAAAAGGGATGGCGTTTTAAGTGCATCAGTTTCGTCATTGAGCCGAAATATGAACCATGTGAGTGTTTGAATGACAGTCTCAAGAAAAGGAAGAGAGTTTAGAAAAGAGTGGAAGATAGATAGATAGTAACAGACTGAGGTAGATATATAGATAGGTACAAACTGAGGTAGATATATATATATATATATATATATAGATTAATAGGAAAAGACTGAGATAGATAGATAGACACATAGATAGATAGAGAGAGAGAGAGAGAGAGAGAAACAGACTGAGGTAGATATATAGATAGGAACAGACTGAGGTAGATATATAGAGATAGATAGGAACAGACTGGGATAGATAGATAGACAGATAGTAACAGACTGAGGTAGATATATAGATAGGAATAGACTGAGATAGATAGATAGATAGATAGATAGATGCATAGATAGATAGATTGTAATGGACTGAGATTGCTAGATAGATGAAAACGTAAGTACAAGTATTTACAACTATGAAGAAAATGAAGATTTAGAATATATATATAATATATATATATATATATATATATATATATATATATATATATTTGGTGTGTCCCAACGTGTTTTTTCTAAGCGTTTTCACTGTTATTGTGAGAGAGGAATAAGGCAAAATCAAATTCGGGGAGAGAGAGAGAGAGAGAGAGAGGAGAGAGAGAGAGAGGAGAGAGAGAGAGAGAGAGAGAGTTTAAGTATTGGTGTCTATCTCACTAAAACCAGAAATTTTTCTTTTCACTGTAATGAGATTAAAGTTGTGTAAATCTCTCTTTTCTCTGAGTGTCTCTCTTTTTTTCACATTTTCAAATGTTTCGAATCACACACACACACACACACACACACACACACACACACACACACACACACACACACACACACATATATATATATATATATATATATATATATATATATATATAATTGCAACATCTCTATAAGCAAAAATAAAACTTGATAAGATATATGTAAAAGCTGTAGCTATTTTTGGATAGTTACAATGTTTTTGGTTCGATAGTTTCACTGTTGTAGAGTTTGAAAGTAAATAATACTTAATATCCATTTGGACTAGATAATATTCTTCCCGTTATAATAGAATTCTGATATATTTGGCTGAGAAGAAAATTAACTTTTCATTGGAAAAAGTGCCGGTAGCTATGGGTTCGATAAAATTTTAGCGCACATTTCGTTTTCGGTGAAGTTTTACAGAAATCATTTAGTTAAATATACAACGGGCACATCCCCGAAACCTAGAAGATCATTAACATTTCCCAGGGAAATGGTAGCTTCTTGGCAGTGTCCATATTTTTTCTAAAGTTACATGTGACAAACTGCACTAGGTTACATGACACCAGTAGCATGGTCTGATCTGCTATTTAGTACCCAGTTGACTTATTTAGACTCAGTTAACTCATCCGTGTTTTTACGAGACTAAAAGACTCAGTTGACTTATTTATCCGTGTTTTTTAAGAGGCTAAAAGACGCAGTTGACTTATTATTTATCCGTGTTTTTACGAGGCTAAAAGACTCAGTTGACATTATTTATTCGTGTTTTTACAATGCTAAAAGACTCAGTTGACATTATTTATTTGTGTTTTTACGAGGCTAAAAGGACTCAGTTGAAATTATTTATTCGCGTTTTTTACGAGGCTAAAAGACTCAGTTGACATTATTTATCCGTGTTTTTTACGAGGCTAAAAGACTCAGTTGACTTATTATTTATTCGTGTTTTTACGAGGCTAAAAGACTCTGTTGACTTATTATTTATTCGCGTTTTTACGAGGCTAAAAAAACTCAGTTGACATTATTTATCCGTGTTTTTTTACGAGGCCTAAAAGACTCAGTTGACATATTATTATTCGTGTTTTTACGAGGCTAAAATACTCAGTTGACATTATTTATTCGCGTTTGTACGAGGCTAAAAGACTCAGTTGACATTATTTATCCGTGTTTTTACGAGGCGAAAAGACTCAGTTGACTTATTATTTATCGGTAGTTGAAGTGGGTTCATGCTTTTTCTAAAATTGTTAGTGCCAAATAAACACAAAATTTCTCCAGCTGTTCTTTGGACTTGTTTCACCGATTCCATTATTCGTAACCGTTAGTTAGTTGTACACTCCCTCAAATTAGATATTAAGTGTGGAAAAAACTGTCAAATGTTTGAAATATCGACCTCCCCCTCCAAAAAAAAAAAAAAACAACAATCAAAACAAAACAAAACAAAAAACATGGTTTTCAACGGTGTGTTTAGTCTTTAGTTAAAAAAGGAGAACCCTGAGAACTTTTGCACACTTAATATCTAACAGCAAAATTAACAGAATAAGAATTTTAAAAAGGTAAACAATTTACGAAACGTGTAGAAATGAACACAGATGTTGCTTAGCAACAAGTAAAGCTCGAGGACATTCATCAGTTCTGTGCGGGCACTAGATGCAGTGTAGAAGACTTACCAAGAGCGATGGCTGATAGGAATGGAGAGAGAGAGAGAGAGAGAGAGAGAGAGAGAGAGAGAGAGAGAGAGAATCAAAGGAATCCGACCATACCTTGATGATGATGATGATGATGATGATACAAAACTAGCTGCATATACATAAGGTGCATTTATACCAACTCCTACGCCGTGACCAATTTTCAAGCTGAGTACAGCTGGTTTGAATCCAGTTCTTTCCTTCTCCAAGGACCGGTTGCCATGCGTAGTATATAGTAATAGTCGTTCTCGGAGAACAAACTAAGAAAGTATGCTTCCTCCCCTACCATGTTTAAACTTTCTCTTGTAGGCAACTGATTCCATCTTGATCATAGAAATTAATACCGGATAGATTAGGTTACCACCAAAGAATAGTAGGTACATATTTATTGTCGGAGGAAACGGACTTGACCATCCGATTTCAGATCCGGGACGAAGCTGCCTGCAATTTCCCTTCGTGCTAAGTTCCATAAAAAAGACAGAAAACCATCTCTTTTGTCTCTTGTGAATACAAAGGTCAGGCCGAACTTTCTAGCTATGTAGTTAGGCAAACCAGTTTAGTTGCAATCTCGGTGCTTGAGGCAAGTAACTCCATCTATAAAATTCCTACTTGTTTCGAAAAACACAGCACAGTCCTTGATGTGGTGTGGCTGAGGTTCTATACAAGGAGTCTAAAGGGTTTGTCTTGAAATTATCATTAAGGGTAAGTACTTGGCGGTATATAATGGCTGGTCAACTAGCGTAGCAGACTATTGCTAGTGAATCTAAGTATCACAGAGTGGCGCTGACTGTTGGCCTTAGGATAAAATGAGGCATATGGAGCAGACTAAAAAGGCACAGAAAAGCATGTTGTATCCAGACTAATTGAGTACAAAAATATAGTCTTTTTGCATCCATCAAAATGATCTTTAAATATATATATATATATATATATATATATATATATATATATATATATATAGTTTGGTTTGGTTTAGTTTGGCTTCATGGCATATCAGCCATTGTAGGTTATTTAATACCAAATCCATTTTTATACATATAAACAGTTCTATTTCAAACAAATCAGTTTAGCATAAGTATACTTTAAATGTCAACCCCTATTTGACCCCTATATAGGACCTCTCAGGTGATACCACTCCGAGTCAGAGTAGACCCGGGAGCGATGGCAATGAAGGGGTAGTCCGCATTCTCCAAAGCTCTAGCATTACTGAAGCCTCACCATCAGACTGTTCAGTGTCATATCCGGGACACTCATTGGCTCGTTGGGGGCGAGATGCAGTCTGTGTATTCTGCAGCCCCAGCCAACTGGGCAATATATATATATACATCTCAAATAAATGAGGATTGTGAATATCCAAAGAATGATGATCTAGAATAAGCGAAACAAATTTATTACGGAATACAATTTCTAATTTTCTTGATTTTTAACAATATATATATATATATATATATATATATATATATATATATATATATATATATATATATATATATATTGTTATCCACAGACAGTGTGGCTAGACACGTAGGATGCTTGAAGCTGGGACCGAAAACCGCCCAACTTTACGCTAGACTTAGTATCAGACCGCTTGGCCAACAATCGTACCCCGTCGGCAAGCTATTATAAGGTATTATGTAGCAACAGTAGCAGCAGCAGCAGCAGCATTTGTTTGTGTATATTTTATACCTTATCGGATACCAGAGTGCTCAATTCATTCGGAGAGCTTTGCATTATGCGAGCGGCAGCCAAAAATTCCTTCGCCAGAGTGCTCAACCCCCATGGTGGGCGTATATATTGTCATCCATAGACAGACTGTTTCGTTGTATCACAACTCTTCTGTGTCTGCGGTATTAAAAATCTATCTATCTATCTATCGTTTTAATAGCGTAGACACAGAGTCAACTCGGTCCTGGTTTTATGATCACCTAAGCGAAAGACTGATAGTCATCAAATGCTGTTAACTCTGTTTGCACTCTATCCTAACTTAGATATGCATGTCCTATCTCCGATACCAATATTTATGATAATAGAAAGGCATATATCATGGCTAGGCTTTGTGAAAAAGGTGGCGGTCCACACTAACTGTAGCCATATTCTTGACTGACAAGGCTAATGTCAGACAGGCAGAAAGTTATGGTCACAGCGGCTGCAGCTGAAAGTCTGGTCAGAGTTTGATGACCGTGTGTTAAGGTTCTTCCTCCTGCACATTCTGTCATCTTTATATATATATATATATATACCCTGTTCAAAAATATAAGATCACCCTAAAAAATGAAGAAAAACATTGAAATTTCAATTAATTTTTATATGTATATTAGCATTTATGCTAAATTTTAAAATTTACTTTTGACATAAATATAAGGCCATCAATAAAAACTAAAGAAAAAAAAGGACTTGATTTAATTGAAAAAATTATTATGTATAGTCTACGTAATATAAAAGCTAATAAAACTGTAATACTTGAAATACTGAAAACATCAATGGCTAAAGGAACTAAATTATCTGAATTGGAGAAAGGCGCGATTAGATTCGAAAAAGTTCAGAGAGAAATTTCGCACGCAGAAAATCGTTATTTGCAATTACTTGAAAAGTCCAAATAAGTATGGAACAAGAAAACTGACTGGCATGCCAGAAAAATTATCACCACGATTCAAAAGAAAAATTGTTCGCGAAGTAAAAAAGAAAACTTCGTCAACATAAGAATATTGAAATCTTTAATGGATACTCCTTGCAGTACTAGAACAATTAGAAGGCATTTAAATAACTAAAAAATTAAGCATAAGAAAATAATTCATCGTCCAAGGTTAACTATGAAGCACAAAGAGAAACGACTTGAATATGCTCATCAATATCAAACCATGAGTGCTAAAAATGGCGAAAAGTTGTTTTCTCGGACGAAAAGAAATTCAATTTAGACGGTCAAGATGGCTTTTCGAAGTACTGGTACTCAAAAAAATTTCCAGAAGAGAATTAACCATCAAGGTATTGTGGAAGAGGATCTATAATGATCTGGTGGGTGGTCCTTCTCATCTACTTGAAAACATAAACTACAATTTGTCAGTGGTCGACAAAAAGCAGCAGATTATGTGAAGATGATAAATGATTTATCTCTCGCACAAGAAGTGCGTCGTCTACGTAGAGAATAATGGATTTTCAATAAGATAATGCTCTTATCCACAATGCATTAATAACAAAGAAGTACTTGCTTGAACAAAAAATAAGACTTCTTGACCCCTCAGTGTGCTCTCCAGACCTCAATCCCAGAGAAAATTTGTGGGGATTGATTGTTGTAAAATTTATGAAGGAGGTCGACTGTACTCAGCAATTTCTGAACTAAAAAATGCAATCTTAGATATATGCGAAAAATACGTTGGTTCAATTTCAGAAACTAGTTGATAGTATGCCAAGCCGAATTTTTGAGGTTGTCTAAGCTAACGGCAGATATACAAAATATAAAATAAAAAAATTGGCTTTATATTCTATAGTTCTGCTCATTGGTATTATATTTATGTCCAAGCAAAATTTTGAAATTAAGCATAAATGCTAATATGCATATAAAAATGAATTGAAATTTCTTCGTATTTTAAATTTAATTGTATTTATGCCTTATCTTTTATAAATCTGTAAACAATATCTTTTTCTTAATTTTCGAGGTGGGATCATATTTTTGTCCAGGGGTGTATATATGTGTGTATGTGTGTATAATAGTTTGTTGTCGCTGTCATACACAGAAGCGTTTTCCTTTTCTTTAATTTGTGCAAAATCTATCTCTACACATCGACAGAAAACAAAATTGTAACACCTTACCGGACGATACCGATTTTGACCTAAGGACAGTATGTGTATTGTTGATGTACCCCTTTTTATAGAACCTGTGCACGCATTGATTTGCATATAGGATTATTTACTGAATATATGAAGCTATTATGCTGTATTTTGTTTGTGAAATAATGCTTAAACTATGCGTTTTAAATGTAAAGACACGCTTACTCTACTATAAAGCCAAATTGATGTTAGTCTTTCCAATGTCAGCGAACAAGGCAGAATGTTTTTGAATCTCTTCTATAATATAATTTAAAAATTCGTAAAGAAAGCCCTAACAGTAGTTTAGAAGAAAAAGAAAAAGCCTAAAACACCTAATGCTACCACAGCCCCCCCCAAGAGAAAGGGAAAAAAAATGAAATGAATTCCCCCGCCCAGTAGACCGCCTCCAAAGCTACCTAAAATTTCAGTAGTAAATAAAAGTCAAAACGAAGAAGAAGCATTTGAACTCAGGAGCCAACTGGAAGAAATATATCAATATTGGTCAGTATGTCTTTAAGTCCTATCAATTTAAAATGCTGAATTTTACAAAATGTTATGCTGTATTTTGTTTGTGAAATAATGCTTAAACTATGCGTTTTAAATGTAAAGACACGCTTACTCTACTATAAAGCCAAATTGATGTTAGTCTTTCCAATGTCAGCGAACAAGGCAGAATGTTTTTGAATCTCTTCTATAATATAATTTAAAAATTCGTAAAGAAAGCCCTAACAGTAGTTTAGAAGAAAAAGAAAAAGCCTAAAACACCTAATACTACCACAGCCCCCCCCCCAAGAGAAAGAAAAAAAAAAAGAATTTTTTTTAAGCTCTATAATTCCTGAAGCCTGCTAGGTTCCCAACTGTAGTAAAAAAAAAAAAAGAAGATAAATAAATAAAGCCTCGGAAAAGTCCCAATACAGCAAAAAAAAAAAAGCAAGTCAGTACCAGTGAAAGTCATACGAAAGTACCTTAATGTTGGACTTTAACTAAGTTAAAACTTAAAACTTAAACCAAAATTACCCCCCCCGCTTTTTTTTTTTTTTTTTTTTTTGCGTACACATGGGAAGCAGCATGATGTATGTAAAGGTATTTTAATAAACCCATGGACGACCAAACTCAATACCTAAACGGGTCCTGGACGTGAGTTTGACGACTTTACGCTCAGGATCGTTAGTTCGATCGGGGAACTACTGCTGCTCCTCTATAAGAGTGGCTTCTACAGAAGAGAATAAAACAGCCATCGAAAGATAACCATGACCCACACTCAAACCACATACACAAACCGCATCGCTCTTCGCGCGGGTAAAAAAGGGGCGCGTCCTGCTGAGGTTGGAGCCCTAGCCTCAGAGTTCGAAAAATCAGCTACAGAGCTCAAACAATCAAAACTACTAAAATGCAAGCAAACACTACAAATAGCCACATTTAACGAATAGAATAGAATAGGACAATAAATAGAATAGGACAACTCCCAGAGCTAATCGCATCGGCCGAAGAACATAAGATAGACATAATATGCATACAAGAACACAGATACACGCACACCGAAGATATCAAATATCACGAAACTGGCAATGGCTGGTCGCTCGCCACTGTATCCGCATGGAAAAACTCTGTCAACGCCGCAGTAGGAGGGGTAGGATTACTTATAGGACCTAGAGCATTAAAAATGCTTAATAGCGTTGAGAAAATACAACCTAGAATGATGGCAGCTACATTTAACGGAAACCCCAGAGCAACAATCATCTCATGCTACAGCCCCACCAATGTTAGTGAAGAAACTGAACTAGTCACCTTCTACGATGAGTTATCCTCATTAGTGCGTAGCATCCCAAAACACAACATGTTAATCATTGGCGGAGACATGAAAGCCCAAATCGGGAAAAACGAAAACAACAAATACAGCCTCCACAACACGTCAAATAGGAAATGGGCAACATCTAACAGATTTCATGATAGAAAATAGATTAGCATGCCTCAATACAAACTACCAAAAAAGAGAGGGCAAACTATGGACATACACGTACGCAAACAATACTAAAGCTCAGATAGACTACATCCTTATAAACAAGAAATGGAAAAATAGTGCACTGAATTGCGAGGCATACTCCTCTTTTGAGGGTGTGTCCACCGATCACCGAATAGTCACGGCGAAAATACGGTTAAGCCTACGAAAAAACGCCAAACGAACAGCGACCACCAAACACTATGACTGGGCCCTATTAAACAACAAAGATATAAGAGATAAATACGTATTAGAATTAAGAAACAGATTCGAAACACTACAAGAAAAGACGGAAAAAAGTACACCAAACGACGAATACGAAAATTTCGTCAATGCACACCTCGAGGCAGCAGCAAAATACATTCCAACAAAAATTAAAACTAAATATAGAGTCCCATGGGAAACTTTAGCGGTGAGAGAAAAACGTGCACAAGTAAAAACAGCCTCCAAAAACTATCGAAAAAACCCAACAGACACAAATGCCTTAAAACTAAAAACGGCACAATATCTATTAGCAGGCATATATATAAAGGAACAGACAGAATACATTCAAAATCAGATAGATAAGATTAGAGACTCGGTGGAAGATAGACAATCTAGAATAGCCTGGCAAACAATAAACGAAGTGAGCAGAAGAAAGAACACAGCCAAAGCAAAACTTAAAGCAGCAAACCAACAAGAAAGAATAAAACTGTGGAAACAGCACTTCGAAAACTTACTTGGAAACCCACCAAAAATAACGCATGAACCAATCACCAGAATAATTAGCAAACAATTAGACATTAAACTAGGACCGTTAACACAAGAAGAACTCGACTCGGTTCTCAGAAAAATTAAAAATAGGAAAGCTGCAGGGCTGGACGAAATTCCCCCGGAAGTATGGAAGTCCAGACAATTCGACGACATACTGCTCCGACACTGCAACGCAGTATACAATCAAAATCCGATAGATAGATGGATGAAGGGATGCATACTCCCCTTCCCTAAAAAGGGGGACCTCGGATTAGCCAAAAACTACCGAGGCATAACACTTACATCCATAGCTACCAAAATCTACAATGCCCTACTACGAAACCGAATAGAACCCAAAATCGACAACATACTTAGAAAAAACCAAAATGGCTTCCGAAGAAATAGATCCACGACCTCACAAATATTAACCATCCGCAGAATCCTTGAAGGTGTACGGGCAAAGAACCTACAAGCGACATTAACTTTACCAAGGCTTTCGACTCCATTCACAGAGGAAAGATGGAACAAATCCTACTAGCGTACGGCATACCTAAAGAAACCGTAGCGGCAATAACGATTCTCTATAGAAACACTAAAGTAAAAGTACGATCACCGGATGGAGACGCAGAATACTTTGACATTGTAGCAGGAGTACTACAAGGGGACACGCTGGCCCCGTACCTCTTTATCATTTGTCTAGACTACGTACTTAGAACATCGATTGACAAAATCAAAGAGAATGACTTCAAACTGACGAAGAAAAGAAGCAGAAGATACCCCGCAACAACAATTACCGATGCCGACTACGCCGATGACATAGCGATACTGGCAAATACACCTGACCAAGCCGAAACACTTCTGCATAGTTTGGAACGAACAGCAGCAAGCATAGGCCTCTATGTTAATGCACACAAAACGGAATATATGTGCTATAACCAAACGGGGGACATCTCCACTCTAGAAGGAACCCCACTTAAACTAGTAGACAAATTCACGTACCTAGGAAGCAGCGTCGAATCAACCGAAAAGGACATCGAAACGAGGTTAACGAAAGCATTGACAGCTATCAATAGGCTATCGATTATATGGAAATCAGACCTAACCGATAAAATGAAACGCAGTTTCTTCCAGGCAGCGGTCACATCGATACTGCTATATGGATGCACTACATGGACGCTAACAAAACGGCTGGAGAAGAAGCTAGATGGCAATTACACAAGAATGCTGCGTGCAATCTTGAACAAGTCCTGGCAGCAACACCCCACAAGACACCAACTGTACGGCCACCTGCCCCCTATCACGAAAACTATTCAAGTTAGACGAACCAGACATGCAGGACACTGCTGGAGAAGCAGAGATGAACTCATAAGAGATGTACTCTTATGGATCCCCACACATGGCCGCGCAAAAGCAGGACGACCAGCTCGAACGTACATTCAGCAGCTATGTGAGGATACAGGATGTTGTCCTGAAGACCTACCTAGGGCGATGAACGATAGGGAGGAGTGGCAAGAGAGGGTCAGGGATATCCGTGCTACCAGCGCGATATGATGATGATGATGATGATGATGATGAAGCTACATATCCAGTTTAATTTTGAGTTAAATTGAAACCTATACGAAGGGTTTTGCTATCCTTTCATTTCCCAGAAATCATTTGCAATACAAACCAATTAAAATACGCTTGTTCTTCTGATAATTTCATTCCAATTCATACTGAATTCAGTGAGAAAGCTCCCGTTTTCGGAGATCAGGGGAGTGTGAAGTTATCCCTTTGTTGTCTTTACTCCCGGTTACACTCTGATCCCGGAGTGGTAGTATCTTTAAGAGTCTCGTTTATGGGTCAATAGGTAATTTAAAAGTTATTTGTATTGGATAGGAATACTTGAAACCATATAACTGAGTGCGAATCAATTATTATTATTAAATAGGAACAATTACTTAAAACCCTGTGTTGAAATTATTGGTATTAAGAATTGTTACTTGTGACTATCATTGTTTACAGACGATTATTATTGGTTGTTTGAAACATTGAAATTCATTGAAAGCAAGAAGAGAAAAAAATTGAGATAGCCAACCAGCCAGTCAGCCAGCCACCCTTGAAAATCAGTATCCGCTTCTTCATCTTTTTCTTGTATAGTCATACGAGGAGTCTAGTAATTATCGTTGGGGATCAAGTGACTGTAAATCTAAAAAAGTCGAACATCTTCCCCAAGAATACGCTAGCTGTATATTCTTCTGAGGAGTTACACCCCATTAAAAAAGGGTCCTGACTACGACACAAAACTATATCCAGTTTTGCTAGGATTGTGTGCAAAAAAAACAAAAAAACTCCAAACAAACAACATAACCAAAAAACAAAAACAAAAACAAAAAACAAAAACAAAAGCAAAAAACAAAAACAAAAAAAACAAAAATACCCCCCCACAAAAACAAAAACAAAACAAAAAATGCAAATAGGAATGTGTGCAAAAAAAGTGGCTAAAACAAAAGACCCCCCTACAAAAAAAAGAGAAACTAACAAAAAACAAAAAACGACACAAAAATGTAAATCTGAACATACAATGAACACGATTCTCAAACCTCTTGTCATAAAATAACTCTGGGCGGTTTAACATGCTGTTAAAATAAATAAATAGATAAATAAATAAACAAATTAGTCATTGAAACCTCAAAATTGTATAAATTGTTTATACATAATTACTAGTTAATGGAAGCCATATAAATGCTAGAAAAACACTGACTTTGGTATTAAATCGCACAACAGACATTGACCGTCTGTAAATCGAACAACCAACCAACTAATCAACCAGCCAATCGATACATACAAGCTTTTTGTATGATTAATTGATCGAACTCATTAAGACTTGATTGTATGAGTTAATTTCAGTAATAAGATTTTATTGGGCCACTATTTTATGTGTGTAAACCTAAAAATCAGCATTCACCTTGCATTATATCCTGTCTTGAACGTAGACCGCTGAGTTCGTTGGTAAATACTTATTCACCGTACCAGCTACCATATACTGATATTAATTAATCTTAGCCTCGTAAATGAAAGGTAATCTTTCGTTCATAAATCTGTCGACACCGTCTTCTTCTACCTTCCTCTCTTCATTCATTTCTAACGCTTACCTTTCATTACTTCTCTAAATCCGAACCATTCGGATCTACTCTAACTACCACCTGTTTCGCAATCACTCCCATTTTCTCTTATATTTTGCTTCCTATTTCTTCTGACATTTACAACCCCATAAGTGTCTCTTCCGTCTATTTCTCTCTGTTTCACTTTTATTTTTAACTCGCGCTTCGACTTTTCAATTACATTGCCCTACACTTTCGCACAAGAACTTCCATCTGTGTGCTTTTCTTTTTTTTTTTTTTTATACTTCTCCTTCAATCTACTTTCATCTATCCACACCTTTCCCTACCCGTCGTTCTTTGCCCCAGCCGTTCTCGTATTTTTTTTGTTGCTTAGAGCTACAAATAAAATATTAATGCAATGAAATAAGTCAAAGGGAATGTTTAACAGGATTGCCAGGTCTGAAATACTGAAAGAAACGAACTGACGGATAAAAACTAACGAATCTGTAATGAAAGTAGTTCAATATCCTTTCAGATTTATTGGAATTTCTCGGTTATTCATTTTGGAAGGTTTGATTTCTTTGTTTAATGGCATATCAACTTTCATGGATTAGTCAATACCAAAAACATCCTTCTAGAATAAGAATGGTACTATTTAACTCAAAGCTGGGGGTATAATGGGGTTTGACCAAGTGGGCAGTGTTCGCTAATGGCCCAGTAGACCAGGGTTCAATCTCAAGTCGAGTAATACCAAAGACTGAAAAAATGGTACTTGATGCCGCCTTGCTTAACACCCAACATTATAAGGTACGAATCAAGGGTAAAGTGGAGCAATCTAGGGAAAGAAGTAGTGTTCTCCCCTACACCTCGGTGTAGCAGCTTTTGAAAAGGGAGCTTTCGAAACACCCTCGACTACGGTCGGTCAATTTTCTTTATTATTTGTGTATTATAAAGGTATTCTGAAGTATTATAAGGTGTTCTAAATGGGGGGGTCTTTTTAGTACTTAATTATAATAGAATCTGCTCCTCTATTTTAGAATACAACGGAAGACATTTTTGACGTCATTATTTGGTTTAGATGGGTTTCTTTGTTCGGTGGCATATGAACCTTTGTAGGTTATTCAATGCCAAAGCCATTCTTGTTGAAGAACCCCAGTGATACTTTTTAATCCATAGCTGAGGGAATAAGGAGTGGGGTTCAATACCTTTCCCAAGGGTAATAGTCTGAAAGTGAACGTAATAACACGACTTAAACTCGAATTAGTTTACTTCTTCGTCCCAGTCAAATATTACCCAGTTGCCGTGATGGTTGATTGTATTAACTATTTTATTATCTGGTTTTGTCGGATCGCGAGTTTTTCAATTAGTTGTTAAGTCAGCTAAAAACTTTAAGCGGTAATGCAGGTCAAATTGGAAAGTTCAAACGAGTGCCCTCCAACCAGTGAACCGTCATTCTACACAGGAAGACCAAATGTAAACAAAATAGTCATGTCTTGTCACAAGTTTTATTGAGTAAATAAAAGATACAGTAAATATTCACGTGTGAGATCCTGCAATAACTTTGTGAGATGACATCTCACTACTGATATCCTGAATTCAGATTTATAAAAATTAGTTCTCAGTTGTCAGTTTGAAGTTGGTGTTCAGCGAGTTTGGTCGGAGTGGAGGGGTGTCTCTTGGTGTCTCTGTTCACTCTTACAGGTTTTATCTCTTTCATGCTACTGTATGCAATCTGACCATCGAACAGTGTATCTATATAATGAAGCGAAAATTATCTATAAATATATTGGACATATTACTATAACACCAATATGTTCCAATAAATGATTGTTAATTATTGACGGAGAGTTCTTCTTGACTTTGAGTTGCCAACACCCAGGAAACTTTGTTTCAACGAATCACTCCGTCTGTTAGAAGAAGTTCCAGATGAATTGCGTCATTCCTTATCCGTGGATCTTTCAAACACAGCGTGGGCACAAAAAAGATTGATGAACAAACTACCTGGAAGGACATTTGACGCCGTTACCAGGATAAGACCAATTATTATTATTATTATTATTATCACATTTGTCGTGTTGTCGTGCACTATGGTATTACATTTGGCGCTGGTATCAGCGTTGGTAGTTGGGGCCGTATTATTGTTACAGTGGTGCCTTGCCAAAATATTGTTACAGCAGTACCGTAGCCAAAGGATAGCGTTACAAATGCTAACCGAACACTGAAAATAGTATCACATTTGGTGTCTGGCCAAGCATAGTGTTATAGTTGGTACCGTGTCCAAGATAAGTGCCTAAAGGGCCCAAACCATTTGGTGCTGTGCAAACATATTAAGCATATTGTTTGGTACCGGTAGCGATAGTGTTACACAAGTACTCCAGCTTTCACTCCACGGAGACTCCTTATAATTCATATTAAAATGTAGAGTACACTATGTTATTTTAATTGTTATTGATATCATACCACCAGGTGTTTGATTTTTAAAAGACAATAATAAAATACCTCTATTCATTTTCATGTGACTACAAATGTAATTATATTAATCTCTAAGTGCCTACATAAACAATCATTAACTTTCTTCAAATTGGTGTTCTTGATATCAGAATATTCCGATGGCATCACTTGAGTGAGGTACGAACCTCTTTGAAAATGGGGTGTCCTGGGTATGGCACTAAACAACGTTTGATGCTGAGGCTCAAGTTCTGGAAGTCTGGAGTACCCCTTCATTGTCAATACTTCCAAGTCCACTCTGACTTGGAGTGGTAGTCAGGACTGTCGTGATATATATATATATATATATATATATATATATAATTAGGAAATGAATTGATAGCAAAAATAACAATACCTACTTCGAATATGGGGCAGGATTTTACGAAATTCCAAGTCTAGATTTTAATAAAGAATAAGTGGGTGATTCGTTTCGTAGTAATAAAAAAGGAATTTATGAACACACTAGAGCTTCTAAAAAAGGAAACATAAATAAAGGTTTGATCAAACATAATTTCGAAACTAATCACAACTATAATTTTAAAGATTGCAAGATGTTAATTTATATACATGATAACAAACTCTGGTAAATTGTTGACTCTCTTATCATTACAAAGCACCTGGTTATAAAACAGAAACCCGTTATTTCAGTCTGCTTCCTTATTTGGTCTTATTACAGCTGAAAAATTACAAAATCCTCTTTCATCGTTTATAAATACTTAGATAAGCGCTTTAAAAATGATATTCATAAAAAAGTAGAATTAAATACAAAATAATAGTCAACGTGAAAATTAAAAGTTTATTTCGGATAACCTAAAGCAAAAAAAATTTATCAATATTTCAAAAAACATTAAAAATAAAGCATTTTCTATTCCAAATAGATTTGTTTTAAAATAAATAATCCAACAGCAGGTCAAGTTTCAGGACCATCATAGCGATTAAAACTTCGAAGCTTTCATAGCAGTTCAAATTTCAAGGATCCTATCACAGTGAAAGCTTCCGGGCTTTCATAGCAGTTCAAATTTCGAGGATTCTATCACAGTTGAAACTTCAGGGCTTCCATGGTAGTTCAAGTTTCAAGGTTCCAATTGCAGGTGAAGTTTCAGAGCTTCCATAGCAGTTTAAGTTTAACGGATCCTATCGCAGTTAAACTTCAGGGCTTCCATAGCATTTCAAATTTCAAGGATCTTATCGCAGTTGAAGCATCAGGGCTTCCATAGCCGTTCAAGGTTCAAGGTTTTCTATCCCTGTTGAAGTTTCAAGGTTTCCATAGTAGTTCAAGTTTAACGGATCCTCTCGCAGTTGAAACTTCAGGGCTTCCCTAGCATTTTAAATTTCATGGATCCTATCACAGTTGAAACTTCAGAGCTTCCATAGCAGTTCATGTGTCACTGATCCTAACGCAGTTGAAGCTTCAGGGCTTCCATAGAAGTTCATGTTTCAAGTATCCTTTCGCAGTTGAAGCTTCAGAGCTTCCATAGCAGTTCAAGTTTCAAGTATCCTATCGAAGTTGAACCTTCAGCGTTTCCATAGTAGTTTCATGGTTCCAATCGCAGGTGAAGCTTCATAGCTTCCATAGTTTAAGTTTCAAATATTCTTTCACAATTGAAGCTACAGAGCTTCCATAGCAGTTCAAGTTTCAAGGATCCTATCGAAGTTGAAACTTCAGAGCTTCCATAGTAGTTCAAGTTTCAAATATCCTTTCGCAGTTGAAGCTACAGAGCTTCCATAACAATTTAGGTTTCAAGGATCCAATCGCATTTGAAGCTTCAGGTCTTCCATAGTTCAAGCTTCAAGGCGTTCCTAAAGAACATGAAGATTTTTGTTTGCCGCACTCAGTATAAACAAAACAGTAACCTGTAGTAAATAAAGAATAAAAACAAAACCCC